>CM059819.1:76387429-76987429 GCA_030435695.1 Brachymystax lenok tsinlingensis | reverse complement strand
TTGGTTCCAACCGCCGTGTCCTTGTGAGATGCAGAGTAGGTGAACGGATGATCTCCGCATGTGTGGTTCCGACCGTGAAGCATGGAGGAGGTGGTGTCAGGGTGCTTTGCTGGTGACACTGTCTGTGATTTATTTAGTATTCAAGGCACACTTAACCAGCATGGCTACCACAGCATTCTGCAGCAATACGCCATCCAATCTGGTTTGCGCTTAGTGGGACTGTCATTTGTTTTTCAACAGGATAATGACCCAAAACACACCTTCAGGCTGTGTAAGGGCTATTTGACTAAGGAGAGTGATTGAGCGCTGCATCAGATGACCTGGCCTCCACAATCACCCGACCTCAACCCAATTGAGATGGTTTGGGATGAGTTGGTTTGGGATGAGTTGGACCGCAGAGTGAAGGAAAAGCAGCCAACAAGTGCTCAGCATATGTGGGAACTCCAAGACTGTTGGAAAAGCATTCCTCATGAAGCTGGTTGAGTGAATGCCAAGAGTGTGCCAAGCTGTCATCAAGGCAAAGGGTGGCTACTCTGAAGAATCTCAAATATAAAATATATTTTGATTTGTTTAAGACTTTTTTTGGTTGCTACATGATTCCATGTGTTATTTCATAGTTTTGATGTCTTCACTATTAATTTTTTATGTTCTACATTGTAAAATAAGAAAAACCCTTGAATGAGTAGGTGTGACCAAACTTTTGACTGGTACTTATACATACATACAGTGAGGGGGGAAAAAAGTATTTGATCCCCTGCTGATTTTATACATTTGCCCAGTGACAAAGAAATGATCAGTCTATAATTTTAATGGTAGGTTTATTTGAACAGTGAGAGACAGAATAACAACAAAAAAATCCAGAAAAACGCATGTGAAAAATGTTATAAATTTATTAGCATTTTAATGAGGGAAATAAGTATTTGACCCCTCTGCAAAACATGACTTAGTACTTGGTGGCAAAACCCTTGTTGGCAATCACAGAGGTCAGATGTTTCTTGTAGTTGGCCACCAGGTTTGCACACATCTCAGGAGGGATTTTGTCCAACTCCTCTTTGCAGATCTTCTCCAAGTCATTAAGGTATCGAGGCTGACGTTTGGCAACTTCATAAATCTGGTAATGGCTACAAGAAAATCCACAAACAATTGAATATACCACCCACTGAGCACTGTCAGGGCAATTATTTAAAAATTCAAAAGATATGGAACAGTTAAACCTCATGGGCAGAGGCCGCAAATGCATTTTCCCCCCAAGGATAGGGAGGAGGATGGTGAGAGAAGCAACAAAATCCCCAAGAATCAATGTGAAATAATTGCAGGCATTGGTGGCGTGTTGGGGTCACCAGGTTTCATAAAGCACCATCAGACGCCACCTCCACAACCACAGACTCTTTGGAAGGGTTGCCAGAAGAAAGCCCTTTCTGACCGCGAGACACAGACACAAGCACTTGGAGTTTGCCAAATGTCATTTAAATTATGACTGGAAGAAGGTGCTCTGGTCAGACGAGACAAAAATTGAACGTTTTGGTCAGATACAGCATCGGCATGTTACAGAATGGATATATACAGAACGGATATGTGAACCACTTTTTCCAGGACAGAAATTCCTCGGGGTTTCGCCTGCCATATCTGTTCTGTTTTACTCACAGACAAATGGTTAACAGTTTTAGAAAATTCAGAGTGTTTCCTATCCAATGGTACCAAATATGTGCATATCCTATTTTCTGGGCCTGAATGGGAGCCATTTTACTTTGGGCACGCCAGGCTCTCCAAAACGGTCACCTCATGCGCCCATCCCCAAGAAGTTAACCAATGTGCATAGTCACCTTGATCTGACCAATTGTTCAATAACTATACTGAGTTCTCCTCAGGACAAGACCATCAAACCATCAAAGTGCCACTATGTGTGAGTTTGCCTCTTATAATCACACACTCAACACTACTTCTGGAACACTGTGTGGCAACACTATGTGCAAATGCGCACACACACACACACACACACACACGGGTGATTCTCATAAAACCAACTGAAACCAATTTAGCCTCTATAAAAATATATATATATATATATATACACATTGTTACGATTAAATTAAGACTCACTATGCTTTGGTTTCTGTCTCTTCAACTTGTTTTGGGCTTAAATCTTATTTTTGTGTTTTTTAAATAAAATATTTACTCAATCTCATTACCGTAATGCGTCCGGGTGAGACTTTATATGCATTTTAATTTATAAAAATACTTAAACCAATGAAATATTGTTTAGCGGTACATATTAAAACAGGGTTTCCCAAACTTGTTCTTGGGGTACACGTTTTGGTTTTTGCCATAGCACTACACAGCTGACCAAAACATGCACCGGGGGTTGGGAAACCCTGTATTAAAAGACACATCATTTCTGTGTATTCACATTACAAACTGGTAGGAATGTCCCCAACTAAAAAAAATCTTGATAGACCAAAAGTCGTCTGTTCTTTCGACTGCAGGTAGAACAGATCCTGATAAAAAAATGTAATCCTATGAATTGGCTATGCATGGCATGTCTGCAACGAACTTGAAATATTCTATCAACTTTGGTCCAGCCAGAAGCTTGTGCTAGCAATCTTGCAACATTGTATAAAATATTCTGGGCCCTCAGTTTCCTGTGCCAGTGAGCTCAGGACAGACACAGCTGTCGGCTATTTGCACAAGGGATAAGAGCTCATTAGGATGACATTTCCACTGGATCAGAGCATGACATTTTTCGACCAAACATTTGACAGTATGCACCTGAGCTCAATTTCAAGTCTCATAGCATGCAAAGGGTCTGACTGCTTATGTAAATAAATGTTTTCACTATATATATATATAACGGATTTACATAAGTATTCAGACCCTTTGCTTGCAATGAGACTTGAAATTGAGCTCAGGTGCATCCTGTTTCCATTGAAATGTTTCCATTGTTTCCATAAAAATCTTGTCCATGTTCTGTTATAATCTGCACCCGCACAGCCAGAAGAGGACTGGCCAGAGAGGACTGGAGTTTTTCCTAGCCACCGTGCTTTTACACCTGCATTGCTTGTTGTTTGGGGTTTTAGGCTGGGTTTCTGTACAGCACTCTGTGACATCAGCTGATGTAAGAAGGGCTTTATAAATACATTTGATTTGATTGAGCATCCTTGAGATGTTTCTACAACTTGGAGACCACCTGTGGTAAATTCAATTGATTGGGCATGATTTAGAAAGGCACAAAGCTGTCTATATAAGGTCCCACGGTTGACAGCGCATGTCAGAGCAAAAACCAAGCCATGCGGTCTAAGGAATTGTCCGTAGAGCTCCGAGACAGGATTGTGTCAAGGCACAGATCTGGGGAAGGGTGCCAAAAAAATGTCCCCAAGAACACAGTGGCCTCATCATTCTTAAATGGAAGACGTTTGAAACCACCAAGACTCTTCCTAGAGCTGGCTGCCCGGCCAAACTGAGTAATCGGGGGTGGACACTGACAGAGCTCCAGAGTTCCTCTGTGGAGATGGGAGAACCTTCCAGAAGGACAACCATCTCTGCAGCACTCCACCAATCAGGCCTTTATGGTAGAGTGGCCAAACAGAAGCCACTCCTCAGTAAAAGGCACATGACAGCCTGCTTTGGAGTTTGCCAAAACGCACCTAAAGCCTCTCAGACCATGAGAAACAAGAATCTCTGTTCTGATGAAACCAAGATAAAGGTGTGCCAAGCTTGAAGCGTCATACCCAAGAATACTCTATGCTGTAAGCGCTGCCAAAGGTGCTTTAACTTGTTAGGGAGTGGCAGCTGAGGGGTCGGTTTTGGAGAGCCTGGCGTGCCAGGATAGGAAACACTGAATTTTCCAAAACTGTTAACCATTTGTCTGTGAGTAAAACAGAACGCATATAGCAGGCGAAACCCAGAGGAATTTCTGTCCTGGAAAAAGTGATTTTGACACATTGCTCATTTGGGCACCCCTCCCTCATGAAAATGACCATATAAGGGCATATGAATGCAGTACCCATCGCTTCCTTTAGATGTCAACAGTCTCGAGACAGTGTATTTTTTTCATTTTGGATGAATTAGACCAGAGAAGAAGAGCAAACAAGGAAGTCACTCTTTCATGTAAACAGAATGGAACGCGCGCTCCCGAGAAGTCACGCAGTGTTTTTTTTACCATCGTTATCGATCAGTTTATATTCCGGTTGATTTATAATAGTAAATATACGTAAAAGTGTTCCTAAGGATACATTTAAAACTGTTTGATTGTTCTTGGACAAGTTTATAGGTATAAGATGAATGAGTTCGCGTCACGCTTTCAATGGAGTAGCGGAAGCT
Source organism: Brachymystax lenok tsinlingensis (assembly GCA_030435695.1). Lineage (NCBI taxonomy): Eukaryota > Metazoa > Chordata > Actinopteri > Salmoniformes > Salmonidae > Brachymystax > Brachymystax lenok. The sequence continues at coordinate 76,983,112 of CM059819.1, read as the reverse complement.
GTTGTTTCTGATCATAACGCGCGAACCAAATGGAGGATTTATGGATAAAATACATTACTTTTTCTAACAAAAGAACCATGGATTGTCTTCGTTGGACACTTAGGATGACCTCAGCAGAAGTTCTTCAACAGATAATTGATTTGTTTTTGCTGTGAAATGTGTTATGTGTGTGCCATGATGGCTAATCGATTCATGGCTATGGGAAAAATATGTGAGGTGCTACTCTCAAACAATCAAATGTGCTGCTTTCGCCGTAAAGCCTTTTTGAAATCTGACAACGCTGTGATATTGACAAGAAACAGAGCTTTTGAGGAGTATGGAACACTTGTATATTGGTGGATGTTTAGTAATTCAACTTTTGGATTTTGAATTTGGCGCCTTACATTTTACCTGGTAGTGTCGGGAGCAGCCCGCTAGCGCCCCAGTGATCCCTGAGAAGTTAACAAAGTACTGAGTAAAAGGGTCTGAATACTTACAGTATGTATGTGATATTTCAGTTTTTAATTTTTTATAAATTTTCTAACTTGTTTTTGCTTTGCCAGTATGGGGTATTGTGTGTAGATTGAGGGGGAAAAAATATGTAATGTGGAAAAAGTCAACGGCTTCGAATACTTCCCGAATGCACTGTAGTTTTTTTTTCTCAATAAATAAATGTCGACCCATAATGCATTACTACGAAGAAAATATACAATAATGGCTACAAGGTACACTAGTCTTCTCTTTTATTGTGTTTAAATTAGATAATTGTCCTCATACACCGCATTTACCCATTTGTTGATTATCATTACCGTAACTGTGTAATACTTGATGTTTGAGCAAAATTATTTATTAAACTATTTACAGTATAATAAAGACAGTACAGTATGAAGATAGGCTTAAACTGCTTCTCCAATAGAAATCCCTGATCATATTTGTGTGCGATGTCATGGCGACGTTGGCTAGCTAAATTCATGCATAGAAATACGTCATGGAGTCTAACGGTTGTCTTGCGCCGAACTGTGCAAGTGCAGGCCGTCAAATCACTTTCACGAGGCTGGAGTAATAACATGTTCAACTACTTAAGACTTTGTCTCGAATCTAAGTTGTGCCTTTAGATTGAGAAAATTAACAACTAAGTAAGAATTTTTCACTTCTCTCATTTACTTTTAAAACCCTGGCTTGGTCTGTTTCGCAAGCATTCCTGGAAGTCTCGCAGTGTTGTGCCTCGTGGTTTAGAAACTCTGTGGTATAATAGATTAGAAACAGCATGTTTTGGTTATGCATAAAAAAAATTGCTGAGACATGTTAGCTACATTTTGTAAGGGCTTCTCATTACCCTAATGCCCATTTCTCATTACCATGACATATGGTTGTTTGTTACCGTAATTCAAGTTGTTACAAAACTCAGCAAAAAAAGAAATGTCCCTTTTTCAGGACCCTGTCTTTCAAAGATAATTCGTAAAAATCCAAATAACTTCACAGATCTTCATTGTAAAGGGTTTAACCTCTTGCCGCACGGATCCCGTGAGTGGGATCATTTTCGAAAAAAACAAAGCGCGCCAAATTCAAAATAATTCGTAATATTTAACATTTGGAAATACAAGTGTTGCACATGGTTACAAAGCTTAGAGTCTTGGTAATATAAATCTGTTGTCAGATTTCAAAAAGGCTTTACGGTGAAAGCAAAACCTTTCATTATCTGAGGTCAGCACCTCACAAAAATAGCTTTTTCAACCAGCACTGGCGACACAAAATCACAAATTTAAAGATATAAAAACTCACTTACTTTTTAAGATCTTCTAATGTTTTCAACCAGGAAGGTCCCAGCTACAAAACCGCTGTTCGTTTTGTTCGATAAAGTACATATTTACATCCGAAAAACGCTGTTTAGACAGCGCCATTGAATTCAGAAATCCACAGGAAACACCTCCATCAAAACGACGACAGAAAAGTCCAAATTGCTCCTGGTAAACAAAGACTCTATATAATCCTTAGGTTGTCTAAAATGTTAATAAACTATAAAACTTCACGCGGAAACAACTATGTTCAATAGACAAGGCAAATTTCCACACGAGTGCTCTCCCCAGAACTTGCCCAAACCCTGTTTTTCTTCCGGCGCACTCTTTCCTCCATGTGAAAAAACGTATTCATTTTTAAAATTACAAGCCCAAAGCCATCAATAGTAGACTGTTACCTTATAGGGGAAGCCATAGGAATAGGAAAATGGTGGACGGATTCAATGCTTTTCAATAGCTTTTCAAAATAAGAGCATGGGAGCAGAATTATTTATTTTTTCTGGTCGGATTTCCTTCGGGTTTTCGCCTGCCAAATCAGTTCTGTTATAGCCACAGACATAATTTTAACAGTTTTGAAAACTTCAGAGTACATCCGAACATCACACCTGCAGGACAGGTAAAGGATGGCAACACCTGCCCGAGTTACACCAGGAACACACAATCCCTCCATCAGTGCTCAGACTGTCCGCAATAGGCTGAGAGAGGCTGGACTGAGGGCTTGTAGGCCTGTTGTAAGGCAGGTCCTCACCAGACATCCCTGGCAACAACGTCGCCTATGAGCACAAACCCACCGAACAGTTGAACAGTTCTTGTGCTGATGTTGATACCAGAGGAAGTTTGGAACTCAGTAGTAAGTGTTGCAACTGAGGACAGATGACTTTTCCGCACTTCAGCACTCAGGCGGTCCCATTGTTGCTCCAAGACGTTTCCACTTCACAATAACAGCACTTAGTTGCCCGGGGCAGCTCTAGCAGGGCAGAAATTTGATGAACTGACTTGTTGGAAAGTTGGCATCCTATGACTGTGCCACATTGAAAGTCACTGAGCTCTTCAGTAAGGCCATTCTACTGCCAATGTTTGTCTATGGAGATTGCATGGCTGTGTGCTCGATTTTATACACCGGTCAGCAACAGGTGTGGCTGAAATGGCTGAATACACACATATGAAGAGTATCCACATACTGTGTATATACAGTGGCAAAAAAAAGTATGCGAACCCTTTGGAATTACCTGGATTTCTGCATAAATTGTTCATCAAATTTGATCTGATCTCCATCTAAGTCACAACAATAGACAGTGTGCTTAAACTAATAACATGCAAATTATTGTATTTTTCTTGTCTATATTGAATACATCATTTAAAACATTCACAGTGTAGGTTGGGAAAAGTATGTGAACTCCTAGGCTAATGACTTCTCCAAAAGCTAATTAGAGTCAGTAGTCCGCTAACCTGACTGCAAGAGCACAGCGCAGTATGCTCAATGAGGTTAAGAAGAATCCTAGAGTGTCAGCTAAAGACTTACAGAAATATCTGGAACATGCTAACATCTCTGTTGATGAGTCTACGATACGTAAAACACTAAACAAGAATGGTGTTCATCGGAGGCACCACGGAAGAAGCCACTGCTGTCCAAAAAAAACATTGCTGCACGTCTGAAGTTAGTAAAAGTGCACCTGGATGTTCCACAGCGCTACTGGCAAAATAGATGAAACTACAGTTGAGCTGTTTGGAAGGAACACACAACACTATGTGTGGAGAAAAAAAGGCACAGCACAGCACACCAACATCAAAACCTCATCCCAACTGTAAAGTATGGTGGAGGGAGCATCATGGTTTGGGGCTGCTTTGCTGCCTCAGGGTCTGGACAGCTTGCTATCATCAATGGAAAATGAATTCCCAAGAGTTTATCAAGACATTTTGCAGGAGAATGTAATGCTATCTGGCCGTCAATTGAAGCTCAACAGAAGTTGGGTGATGCAACAGGACAACTACACAAAATACAGAAGTAAATTAACAACAGAATGGCTTCAACAGAAGAAAATACGCCTTCTGGAGTGGCCCAGTCAGCGTCCTGACCTAAACCCGATTTAAATGCAGTGGCATGACCTCAAGAGAGCAGTTCACACCAGATATCCCAAGAATATTGCTGAACTGAAACAGTTTTGTAAAGAGGAATGGTCCAAGATTCCTCCTGACTGTTGTGCAGGTCTGATCCGCAACTACAGAAAACGTTTGGTTGAGGTTATTGCTGCCAAAGAAGGGTCAACCAGTTATTAAATACAAGGGTTGACATACTTTTTCCACCCTGCACTGTGAATGTTTAGACAGTGTTCAATAAAGACATGAAAACGTATAATTGTTTGTTATTAGTTTAAGCAGACTGTGTTTGTCTATTGTTGTGACCTAAATGAAGATCAGATCAAATTTTATGACCAATTTATGCAGAAATCCAGGTATTTCCAAAGGGTTCACATACTTTATCTTGCCACTGTATAGTGTAAGCATTTCCAATGATATCATCAACCAAGAAGTAGACAATTAGGAAATCCTACTCATAATTGGTTAAAATCACACGTTGCACACCGATGATGTCATTGGAAATACTTATCTTCCCCTATTTTTTTTCAACAAAACATAGAAACAATTTTCACATATGTTGATGTTGGGGTGGTGCCCGAGATGAGGAATATGACTTAGAAAAATGTAGAAATGTCCCTTTAAGCACTGTTAGAAAGCACATTCAATTTTGTTTTTTTTCTGAGTAGTTCATGACCCTAGGGTGGCAACACATACATTATAATTGATTTCAATGTGGCTTTCTCCATTTATACTGTTCAATCAAACTCCAAACCAAAAATATTTTCACACATTTCTGTTTCCTGCACTTTTATCATTTCCACACTGTGCAACGCAGCATGATATGAGCAAAAAAAATCTAGGCTTAGTTAATTGAACTGTTGGAATCATGGAAATATAATGGTTATTCTAATTCTATAGTTAGAATATAGTGGGCAGCACCTTAAATACATTGTTGTTTGACATGACAACAAATGATTAAGCCAGTGAGTAATTATTGACAGAGTAGAAACCAAAGTTTGTCAGTGTTTCCAGGTGACCCTAATTTAGATGTTACATTACATGTTTTTCATGTCATGTAACTAGCTAGCCAACATATATTCATGCCTCACCTATTCCTCTCTGATAAGATACCGTTGCACAAACATACTTATCAGGCCTACACAAGCACTGGTACCAGGCAGTATTAGTTAACTAGCTACGTTTGCTCTGACTCATAGCACATTTAGCAAGCTAGCTAACCAGCTAACTAGCGATTAGCATTAATGGCTAACACAAATTATTTAGCAACACCTTGCTAAGAAAATACAAACCTTGCTAAGAATTACACAAACGAATAGTGTAATTTATAGAACGCTTGTGCAAAGCAAGCAAGAAAGTGCTTGTGACTCCGTGGTCGAGCAACTGCTCTCTTCTTGAGTGACGGGGCAGGGCTTGGCGTTGTTAGTGGTGTAGGGGTAGGTTCCTTGTTTCTTGTCAATCATTGGCTTATTGGTGAAATCAGCAATCAGACTATCTTCTTTGAGTAAGTGAATCAAACCTTTATTAATGCAATTGCAGACATAAATTGACAATGGAAACACAGCTTGTATGTTTCAGAGTAAGTTCTGCACCCCTCCATAGTGGTATGATCACCTACGTCTATGTATGTATGTATGTATCAATAAGCTGAGGTTACCTTATAAGGCAACCTAGTACAGTAGCTTCTCTTTGTGTCAACAAAATGTCCCCATCCTAGATCTGTTTTGTAGATCCAGCTGTATGCAAACAATCCAAAAGGAGATGAGCGCCAAATAATTTCAAGATTTGTGGTGCTTTATCTTTTCCAGTAAAGACTAAACTTTACTGCCCCCCCCTCATGTTGTGATAATTGCGTTGTTTGCTCTATAACCTGTTAATTCATATGCCTTGCAACCATGATATATAGGCCTAAGGCAGAAAAAATAAGTGGCAGAATAAATTCAACCATACCTTTTTGTTTGATCACCAAACCGGATAGCAACCTCTGTCCAATACAGTCCACAAAGCATGTTATATGTACAGTTACATGACCTACAGCATGGTCAAGCAAGTTAATGTTTCCGAAATTTTCGAACCACTAAACTACTATTGATTTAGAACCAGAGTTACTGCAAGTCGCCAAGAAAACAGGTGCTGCCGCCACTATTCCAGCACCATTTCAACATTATCAAATCACCTCTGCTTAGTCTAATACAGTGACAACTAAAAGATACCAAAAACAATTGAGTCCAATCGACGTAAGCTAAATATTATGTGGCTGTCCATGATTCTGATTTCTGTGTGTGTGTGTGTGAGTCCGCGTTTGTGCAAATAGAAAAACATGTTGACTCACCCTACTTGTAGAGAAACGCCAATGCCATCCTCCTCTCTTTCATGTTGACAAAACGGTCTATCACTCTGTCATACAGTACACGCTTACATTTTTTGCTACCTGGCTAAAATGCTTGCCCGCTAGCCTGACTTCCATTCTTGGGCAACGTTAGCTAGTTAACATTAGCATTCTACATCTAGCTACACATTGTTGTGCCCCTGGCCTGAGAGGTTCAATGTATGAATTAATGGTTGGATCATAATCACTGTTATAATCATTGACCAGTATGGAGAGTTCAGTAAAACCACAAATAAAAGTAAAAGTCCAAATCTCTAGCTAATTTAGGAAAGGGACAGTTTTAGATAGCTGTCTAGCTAGACAACGGAGGACAACAACATGCAACGATTCAAGTTTCGGTCAATGACGTATGCTCTCAATGGGATTTGATAGGAGTGACGCCAAATCGAAGCTGGCGTCCCTTGACACTTTTGTTTTGGTGCGCCAGGACCATTCACAGTTGAGCTCGCTCAATTTATCGCAACGCTGATTGGCAAAAATTGTTATACTTTTTTTGTCAAGGGAGGCCAGATGCTCGCTGGCTTCCCTTCAATGCTCCATTCAAGGCATCAGATAGATGGCCTACACGAGAGACAGAGGGCCGCTGTTTCGCTCGCTCGGATGCTTTCTCCTGTTAGATACATTCAGCCTCTTGAAATTGAAGGAAAATGATGAAACAGAAATTAAAGATGTTTAATTTTTAGTCAATTTTTTGGGTAAGCCTGGCTTCCCTTGGCATCACACGCCACTGTTGTAAACTGTCATAGTCAAAGCATATTGATTATATTGTTGTAAAGTTGGGGAGGTCTGTTTTCTGACATCACATGCAACCAAACAAAAAAGGACTGAGAAAAGCTGCAGCTGGCCCAGAACAGAGCAGCACGTCTGAAAAATTGTGAAGATGGAGGAAACATGTACAAAAGTATCTATATCCACAGTAAAACAAGTCCTATATCGACATAACCTGAAAGGCCGCTCAGCAAGGAAGAAGCCACTACTCCAAAACTGCCATAAAAAAGCAAGACTACGGTTTGCAACTGCACATGGGGACAAAGATCGTACTTTTTGGAGAAATGTCCTCTGATCTGATGAAACAAAAATAGAACTGTTTGGCCATGATGACCATCGTTATGTTTGGAGGAAAAAGGGGGAGGCTTACAAGCCGAAGAACACCATCTCAACCGTGAAGCACTGGGGTGGCAGCATCATGTTGTGGGGGTGCTTTGCTGCAGGAGGGACTGGTGCACTTCACAAAATAGATGGCATCACGAGGAAGCTAAATTACGTGGATATATTGAAGCAACATCTCAAGACATCAGTCAGGAAGTTAAAGCTTGGTCGCAAATGGGTCTTCCAAATGGACAATGACCTCAAGCATACTTCCAAGGTTGTGGCAAAATGGCTTAAGGACAACAAAGTCAAATTTGTGGGCAGATCTGAAAAAGCGCATGTGAGCAAGCAGCTCTGTCAGGAGGAATGGGCCAAAATTCACCCAACTTATTGTGGGAAGCTTGTGGAAGGCTACCCGAAACGTTTGACCCAAGTTAAATAATTTAAAGGCAATGCTACCAAATACTAATTGAGTGTATGTAAACGTCTGGCCCATTGGGAATGTGGTGAAAGAAATAAAAGCTGAAATAAATAATTCTCTCTACTATTATTCTGAAATTTCACATTATTAAAATAAAGTGGTGATCCTATCTGACCTAAAACAGGGAATTCTTACTGGGATTAAATGTCAGGAATTGTGAAAAAATGAGTTTACATTTATTTGGCTAAGGTGTATGTAAACTTCCGACTTCAACTGTACATACATACATACATGCATACATGCATACATAGACAAATAAAAAAAATAGAAAAATCATTATTTTAGGCACTGGTTGTAACACTGTAGTTAGCTTACAGTAGTAACAATGTAGTCATGTTATTGCATTGTAATTGCTTACTAATGTTGTATAATTGTTTATGTAATTACAAGAGAAATAGGGAAGGACTTTTTATTTAAAAAAAGGGTGGTTCAGGGAGAGTGGGATGTGGTAGAGCTGGGCAGTGGTAGGGAGTTTATGATTCATTTGTTCTTAATGGTTAATATGGTTCTAAATTATATATTTTTGCTCTTATTAAAGTACCGTTTGCTCATTTATTTGTTCATTAACATAATGTGGTCTCATCTACTGTAACATGGATCTCATTACTGAAATGCATCAATGATAAAATATTCCTAGAATAATATTACAAAATTCAAAATATCTACTCTTTATATTTGTGTTCTTTTAAAATATTAATAATTTAAAACATAAATAATAATTTAAAAAACATCCAGGTTATGAACATGCCGCACGTTACGGTAATTAGATAACTGATAAAAATTTAAATATACTTTTTAATGAAATATTGTAATAATTCTCATTTATCGAAGGTATTATTATTTTTAATTTAAAATTTTCACATTGCTATATTTCTTTTCTAACTTCACAAGTGTTACGGTAATTAGATTTCTTTGTGCATGGTCTTGGAAAATGTGTAAAAAGTCCATTTAAGATGATTAACACAGACAATAACTTGAGATGGTATCTTGTCCATTACAAAAGAAAATGTTTGTCTTTTAAAAAATGTACCAAGAGTAATACCAAGTTCGTGAGAATCACCCATACACAAACACACTCACTGTGTGGCAACTTTATCAAATAACTAGACAAAGGTCCATATTTTAGTACAGCTTTTTTTACTCTTGTAACATAAACGTGACTTGTTGTTTTTCAGATTGTAATGTCGTAGCTCCTGGAACTCACGTTTACCCATTCACCTTTCAGATCCCTCAGCAGTAAGTGCCCTGCAAACACACCTGGTGGGCTAATATTTACATTGCTTAGACACTTGATCATGAAGCACAATCAAATAATTAGTAGTTAGCTATCTTGTTAACATCAGCAAGGTAATCCTGAGTTGTTTTCAGAATGTTTACAATGGTTAACTTTCTAAGTACTTGTGCTTTATGATAGATTGTGTCTTACATGCTGACCACACCATTCGCGTCGCGTGCGATTCAATCATTGCACCCACACTGCTTGTGCGCATCAGCGAGCGTCTGCGGCGCCAGGCGCTAAAATCGAAATTGGTTCTATTTGTGACGCTCAACGTTCTGCAAGTCCGACCTCTCCCATCTCCTCATTGGTTTTTAGGAGCATATACCCATGTGGGTGATTGAAAGATGAACTGAGGTCCGTCTGTTGTAGTAATGCACCGTAAAGTTGGTTGCCAACCGCCACATCAAGTTCAAAGAAGAAAAAGAAGCCTGAAGGAAGGAGGAGAGATGAGAAACAAATTGGGTTTACCGTTTTATCTGTGAATTGTCAGAGTAGTGGACTTTGCATTTCAGGTAAAATAACAACCCAATGTTTATTTTCCAGGACAAATTAGCTAGCAAGAGCAAGCTAGCTAGCTAAATTGCCATAAATGTTTAATACTTTTTGACCTGTCCCCAAATTAATATAATTGGTTCCGAGTTTGTTTTGATATTTCAACCTGCGTGTCCTGATCGCTTCTGGTGTGGGTGAACAAAATCAATGTGCGCGTCCGGTTTGGTCAGTATATTAGCATACTTATTTGATAGACTAAATCATTAGTTTCTTCTCATTCAGTGTATGTTTACACAGGCAGCCCAATTAGGATCTTTTGCCCAATTATTGGCAAATATCTGATCTGATTGGTTAAAAGACCAATTAGTGGAAAAAGATCAGAAATGAACTGCCTGTGTAAACACAGCCATATTAACTCAATAATATAATCAATAGATTGCAGATAGTACATGTATATGCAGGTAACTGCCAAAATAAAGGAAATGCCAACGTAACGTGTCTTAATGACGTTGGGTCACCGTTGGGTCACCATGAGCCGCCAGAACAGCGTCAATGCACCATTGGCATAGATTATGTTTCTGGCTGGAACTGGGATGTGAAACCATTCTTCCACAAGAAATTCCATTACTTGGTGCTTTGTTAATGGTGGTGGAAAACACTGTCTCAGGCACCGCTCCAACCCTAAGCATGATGGGATGTTAATTGCTTAATTAACTTAGGCACCGCATTCAGGAACCACATTCAATATACTTTGTATCCCTCATTTACACGTGTTTCCTTTATTTTGGCAGTTACCTGTAAATAGCCTAATTAGAAAATAGGGTAATCCTAGTCTAGGACTGAAATGAACGCTCAATGGAGATTCTCCTATGAATAAGATTATTTTATGACCGGGGAAACCGGCCCATAATGTCTTTGTCTTGATGTATATGTAACTAAAGAGCTACTGTAGCCTAGTTACAGGTCTAGCACCATATACCAATCGGAGACATTAGTTGCCCATTTTCCAATTATGACAGTTCACTTGTTTTATTTATAGCCCTAATCTGTAGTTACCAAATGGCTTCTAGATACTATACAATAAAATATCAACTTTATGTAGAATGTTGACTATGATCTATCACCATTCTTAGATTCCGTTTTTGTATTTTTTTTTAAATAAAATAATACTGATATTCCTTGTTCATAGAGCAATGCCATCATCCTTTAAAGGCACCTGGGGGAAAATCCTGTATACGTTAGAGGCCAAGTTGAGCAGATCAATGAGGATATCCAGCAAAGCCAGGGCTGAGTTTCCCTTTGTCTCCAAGGCAGACCTGGGCAGCATCCCTGAGCTGATGGTACGGAAACAAACACACACACATGTTCCCTGTTGACACAATGAGTACTACTGTGTGAGCCTATCCCGATATTAATGTAGTACTGCCAATGCTGTTCTTACATTTTTTATCCTCCTGATTGTGGTTGTATGGTGGTAGTGTTGTTTGTAGCACAAGTGTCTTTGTTCCTTTTCAGATACCTCAGCATGGAACCAAGGATAAAAAGATGAAGTTATTCACCTCAGGAAAAGTGGGAATGGACATTCACCTAGAGAGAATGGGCTACTACTTAGGTAAGAAAACCAACAGGACTAACGAGAGCTAGGGACAGAGTAATGCACCTCTGGTATATAGCCTTTCATACCATACCAATGTTTATTACTGTTGCTTAAGAATATTTTACTGTCCTTAGAAAATATAAGGCATGGAAACATGTAAGCATGAAGGGATGGTGTTGTCAGTATTCCAATCCTCAAGCATGATTTTCAGATGGTTGCATTTTGTTCTTTGTCATGCATACACAAACATTACAGCTGAATATTGTCAGTTGCATTGTTGATTTTAGTGGTTAAAGTGGAATTGACAGCATTTTAATTACTGTTGCAGATATGAAACAGACAGTCATATCATTCAAAAATATCAAATTCACAGTTAAAAAAAACGAGTTATATTTGACAAAAAATGTCATGAAGTATAGTAAGGCATTGTTGGCAGAATAGAGGGATGCAGTTCAATGATTAATATAATTCACCAATAAGTTTCTTGGTAGTCAAACTTTTTTGCTATCAAATCACAGCTGGCCTGGTACGTTGTTTGCTACCTCCACCCATTTGAGATGCACAGTTTCAATGACTCAATATTTTGGACAAAACAAATGACGAATGTAAGTAACTAAAGTTGGGAAAGTCAATACAATCAAACTAGCAAGGGCAATGGTCACAAGTCGGTCATAACGTGGCTAATAGGCTTGCGTATACAGTGGGCTCCAAAAATACTGGCACCCCTGACTAGCAATGCACAAACAATACTTAAAAAAATATAAACAATATAATTATAGAGATAAACTCAAAATACCAACATGTGAGAAATACTGTACTTTATTAATGTTTCAATGGAACCAACCAAAATCATACAATTATTTAATACAAAATAAATTTAACCAAAATCAAGGTTTCATAATTATTGGCGCTCCTCATTTAGTACTTAGTGCAACCACCTCTGGCAAGGATAACCGCTTGGAGTCTTTTCCTGTAATCTTTGACAAGGTTAAGGAACACATTTGGAGGGATTTTGGACCATTCCTCTATGCAGATCCTTTCAAGATCCTTCACATTCTTGGGTTTGCGCTTATCAACTGCCCTCTTCCACTCAGCCCACAGGTTTTCGGTTGGATTGAGGTTCGGCGACTGAGATGGCCATGGCAGAACATTGATTTTGTTGTCACAGAACCATTTCTGTGTGGATCTTGAGGTATGTTTCGGTCATTGTCTTGTTGGAAAGTCCACCACGGCGAAGTCCCAGCCTTCTGGCAGAGGCAACCAGATTGTCAGCCAAAATTGCCTGATACTTGGTGGAATTCATTATGCCATCAATCTTAACCAGTGCCCCTGGACCTCTGGAATTAAAACAGCCCCAAAACATCACTGACCCCCCTCCATATTTCACCGTGGGTATGAGGTGCCTCTCCTTGTATGCATCTCTGTTTCGACGCCAAACATGCCGATGCTGTATCTGACCAAAACGTTCAATTTTGGTCTCATCTGACCAGAGCACCTTCTTCCAGTCATAATTTAAATGACGTTTGGCAAACTCCAAGCGCTATGCGTCTGTGTCTTGGGGTCAGAAAGGGCTTTCTTCTGGCAACCCTTCCAAAGAGCCTGTGGTTGTGGAGGTGGCGTCTGATGGTGCTTTTTGAAACCTGGTGACCCCAAGATGCCACCAAGGCCTGCAATTCTTTTACAGTGATTCTTGGGGATTTTGTTGCTTCTCTCACCATCCTCCTCCCTATCCTGGGGAGCAAAATGCATTCGTCCTCTACCCGTGAGGTTTTCAACTGTTCCATATCTTTTGAATTTTTTAATAATTGCCCTGATAGTGCTCAGTGGTATATTCAATCGTTTGTGGATCTTCTTGTAGCCATTACCAGATTTATGAAGATCTACGACCATCTGTCTCTTTTGAACTGCCAGTTCTTTTGTTTTCTTCCTGGTGTTGGATGACAAATGGATATTGCATGCGTGTTACCTCATTTTTATACCCTAGTGAAACAGGAAGTGATGTAATGGCTCAATATAGTTCCTTAAGACTTAGATAAACTTAAATAAGTGGAATTTAATTTGTGGTTTAATCTTGGTAGATGTTATTTACAATAATCTTTAAGGGTGCCATTAATTGTGAAACCTTGATTTGGAGGACATTGATTTTTAATTAAATCAATAAATTATTTTGGTGGGTTCCATTGAAACATTAATAAAGTACAGTATTTCTCACATGTTGGTATTTTGAGTTTATCTCTATTATTATATTGTTTATATTTGTTTAAGTATTATTTGTGCATTGCCAGTCAGGGGTGCCAGTAATTTTGGAGCCCACTGTATATTTATGTAGCAAGCTAAAAACACGGAGGCTAAGGTTAGCTAACTGCTGGAAGGATGTCATGTCATTGGACGAGTGGGAGAGCGACTTACTTTTTTCCTCACATCGTTTTTCGGTGGCTACAGCTAGAGATGAAGATGTCATTTGGTTAGCTAGCAAGAAATGTGAATCGCTTTGCTTGCTAGCTAGCTATGCTGAACTTGAACGACTGTTATCCACAGTTAGCATGCATATCTCTTAGTTGTCGATCAAATGGGGGCAGGCAGTTCGCATTCAGTTGTCAAAACGTGGGTTGGGACAATCATTAATTGGCAGGCTACTACTCCCCATCGTTTATCGGTGCAATTCTGACGCCCAACTAATGTTACAAGCTGAAAAAGTTTCATCAATTCGTGCCTTAGATTTTAGCTCGTCTCGCTCTGGCTAACATTAGTTGTTGAACTTAGAGGGAGAGAGAGCCTACCTGTTTATGGTTGTTTTATCAACTGTAAAAGTTCCCAAATGTAAGAGGACTCCTGTGGTATTTGCAGAAATCCATTCCGGTGGCTTTTAGCGAATGCTTTCTAATAGTCTAAAGTCACGCTGTTACTACTGCCTGTAAACACAAAGTCCACTTCAAAGTGATTGATGGCAGGCCCGTGTGGCAAATGGTTTATTTGCATATAGGCCTATTATAGCTCTGATCTGCTATGGCGCACCGGTCTGTGTAGAGTCCGGTCCTGGGCAAGACTGACACATTTGTATTAGGTTTTATTTCCTGCAGTGTCTATTAATTGTCCATCCAAACGCACGGCCGCTTTCCCACTATATATTGCTATATAATTTTCACAAATGCTTTACTATATGTCATTCCCAAACATTCAATGCAATGTGTATATGGGGGTGTATATGAACTGATTTTTATAAGATTTAATGTTGTTAAAGGGGGAGGTTTGGCCGGGGTAGGCCATCATTGTAATATAAGAATTTGTTCTTAACTGACTTGCCTAGTTAAATTTAAAAAAACGCTGTCAGTTCCACTTTGAGTAGTTAATAAATACAAGTGTCATTCATACAAGTCGGAATGAGGAAAAAAACACAAGTTGAGGTTTCACACAAATCATGCACAGACATGGTAGATTTGCTCAAGTGTTTGAAATATTATCATTTATCTCACATTAGGGTTTGACCTTAGCACTGAGTATCATGAATCCAGAACAACATAGCTACCATAAATATACCCCCCTCCCTTTGCAGGTGAAGACCTAAAGGTTGTGGCGTCCATTGAGAATAGCTCCTCTCGTGAGATCAAGCCCAAGTATACCCTGTACCAGAAGGTCAGCTTCTTTGCGAAGGGAAAGAGGAGGGTGTCCACTAAAGACATCCTGAAAGAGCTGGGAGAGCCCATCCCGCCATCTGGGAAACTGAAAGGCACTAAAGTCCTTAACATCCCACAACACATTGTTCCATCCATCCTCACCTGCAGTAATATTAAATGCGAGTACAAGCTGAAGGTGTGTGTCTGTGTCTGTGTGTGTGTGAACTGTTCAAACCTGTATTCAGTGTCTATCCAAAGCCACTACTACAATGTGCTTCGACCATTTATTTAATAAGATATAGAAAAAAGATACTGGAACATGTTCTGGGCTTACAACATGCTGTAGTGGGCTTTGTTGCTGCAAAAGGTATGCTCTGGTGAAACTCCTCTCTTTTATTTTGTCATTGTTTGATGACTCCCTTGGTAAACTTTTGAAATGATTAGAGACTCAGTTTTACAACTTCTGAAGTCATGTGGGTTGTTATCATTGATAAAAATGTAGAGCAAAGACTAGAGGCTGGTTACTTTTTAACCACAAATGTTCTCTAAGAATAACTTGCTGTTGGGCAAACCATTTTCTTGTTGAGTCCAAATTATGCAATTGGTAAATCGTTATGCTGTTTGACAAAGTGTCACTGATCGATTTATACGAGTAATTTTTTCTCAAATTGATTATTATTTTTTTTTTAAAACCGTTTGTACTTGAAATATGAGCTTGAATATACGTTAAATACAATAATCAAGGGTAGCAGGTAGCCTACTGGTTCAGAGTGTTGGGCGTAAATGACTAAAATGTAAATGTAATCATTTACCTTTTAATTCTAGCTTGCATACTGTGCTTTGTCGTAGGCCTATAGCCTAACTATTGCATTCACTTTGATTCCAATATCCTTGTTTACGTCATAGATTGTCCTGGATGTTCCCTACGCCAGAGACCCAGAAATCAAATTGCCACTGGTCATCCTCCCTGCAACTCAAACGCCTGGACTGCAGCCGCCACCTTACTCTGACTTTGGTTTTGACTCATTTGGGAACACAAACCAACCCGGATGGAACAGCACACCACAATTTCCAACAGCCCCAGGAGCCTATCCACCATCGGCCCCAGGAGCCTATCCACCAACGGCCCCAGGAGCCTATCCACCAACGGCCCCAGGAGCCTATCCACCAACAGCCCCAGGAGCTTATGCACCTCCCCCAGCCTACGGAATGTACCCATCCCTGTCTGATTTTGGTGGTAAATCCTAGTGGGAGAAAATATAAGAGGGTAAATGATAACAAATGAATGCATTGTATATGATAATGTGCAGTTTTTCTCTTTAGACGTCCATTTATACTTCCATTCTTCTCTGTTGTTGATGTTTTTTTGTCATTGACATGACAACGTGTGTATCTTCAATATCTTTGTGGAAATGCCTACTATGAATAATGAAATGGAACAAAGCTCTGCTTAAGTGTGCCTTGTATAAGTTGTCTAAATATGAATAATGCTGTTAAGAATGTAACAATGAATGTTCTAATTTCATGGTGGTGCTGATAATCTAATATATATATATATATATGATAATAGTCAAAATTGCCATTTCTAAATAAGTACAGGGAAATAAAAAACAGGGACGTCCACGACGATAATAGGCCACTGGTCAATTATTTTATGATGAGATACATAAAACCAGGAACACCTTATCAACTAAATGCCACACCATATGCATACATAAACCTTATAAAGGCCTTTATAACGTTTCATTTATGGAGAAGAATCACAGAGTTATGCTGTCACAAGTATTGGAAAATTAATCAGACGTGACTCAGATGTGATGTTTAATGATGACATTGCAAATATTGTGGGTGTAGGCCTACTTATTGTCCCCGCCTATTGTAAATATAGACCTCCTCTCTTACTATGTTATATTAAAGACGAACCCTACCAACACTTGTTTTTCTTTCTGTGTTGGCTACGCTTCATTTCATGGACCAGAATGACAATCAAAATTTTTACCATCAAATATGATGCAAAAAATGGGCAAAATGTATTTTCAAGGGGAGATACTATCACGGGGAGAATTATTTTGGTAGTTTCAGCTGAAACAAAGATTAAATGTCTTTCTATCAAGGCTAAAGGAAAAGCTAATGTTTTGTGGGAGGAAGATTATGGACAATACCCGGAAGAAACATACCGTGCCAAATATGAATATTTTTCAATTGAGCAGTGTGTACTGCAGGAAAGGAATGGTAAAGTATCAAAACTTATTTTCTTCATGTATGCATTGCTTATCAGCCATCATAAAGATGAGTAAGACATTTTGGGGAAAAGTAAAGGGGCAATCTGCACTTCAAACAATAAAAAATAAATGCTGTTTGGGTAAAGTTGAGGGAAGGCGGGGGGTGGAGAAATGTAGTCAAACGACACTCAAATTCATAGAGCTATGAATGCAAGAACTGATCATCCATGATATCAAACTTAGTTTTAACCAGGGGAGCAACTTTTCACTCATTGGAATGTGATCCAAACAAGGCCACGGTGTGCTTTAGGACCATGCGGACGCCTCAGAGTGGTCGGTTAGGCTATTTGGAGTGTTTATCCGACTGGATTTAAATAATACATATGTGTGAATATATGTCACTCCCACTTCTAAAACCTAAGTTGCGCCCCTGGTTTTAACCATGTTTTGAGGCTATGCCTACAGTGTTTACAATTCTTTTTAAAAATACAAACAATGGAGTACTGGTGGGGTAAGACAGCAATAGCTTAACTACGGAGGCAATTATAAGTTCTTTGAGAATCAATATCCTTAATTTGAACGGAGTGACTGTGCAACCTCACCTGTGTTCCCCTTTTCCGTGCACTATACGTTGTGATCGGTTTAATGGCATAGGTCAACTGTAATTTAAAGCCTCTACTAGAATTTTGTATTCACTTTCAAACTAATAAAATGCTCCATTGTGTTGTAGCCTTGTTAGGATCATTCTGTTTTCCCTATACATCACAATCACACCTCGGTGGCACAGATTGATGGGTACACTTCCTGCTTTTACTTCCTGCTTTGCACCTATGGGTACACTCGCAATGGCCTCCAGTCCACCCATTATGCCATAATTGAATTGAATGGGGACGCCCGTTCTATTCATTATCTGTGCTATCCGGAATCCTTGGGACATTCCTACCCCATTGAAGTCAATGTAAAATGGTTTAGGGTATGGATTTCCCAAGGATCCCTGATAGCACCTCATATTAATTCTTATTTCTATGATCGTGAATGTCAATTCTTCAGAGTCTGATAATACTATGCAAGCGGTAGGTCATGTTCTGAAATACTGTATTCTATATTCATATGTCTCTCTTTATGTAGTGTTGTCTCTCTTGTCGTGATGTGTGTTTTGTCCTATATTTATATGTTATTTATTTTTTATTTTTAATCCCAACCCCTGTCCCCGCAAGAGGGATTTTGCCTTTTGGTAGGCTGTCATTGTAAATACGAATTTGTTCTCAACTGACTTGCCTAGTTAAATAAAGGTTAAATAAAAAATATAAAAAAATATGCCAAGTATGCAAAGCTGTCATCAAAGCAAAGGGTGGCTACTGAATAATCTCCAATAACAAATATATTTTTATTTGTTTAGCACTTTTTTGGTTACTACATGACTCCATATATGTTATTTCATAGTGTTGATGTCTTCACTATTATTGTACAATGTAGAAAATAGTGAAAATAAAGAAAAACCCTGGAATGAGTAGGTGTGTCAAAAATGTTGACTGGTACTATAAATGTGTGTATGTATGTGTATATAGTGCCTTCAGAAAGTATTCAGACCCCTTGACCTTTTCCAAATTTTCCAAATTTCCGGGCTCTGGCTGGGCCACTCAAGGACATTCAGAGACTTTACTTTTATTTTCTCCGTTAATCTTTCCCTTGATCCTGACTAGTCTCCCAGTCCCTGCCGCTGAAAAACATCCCCACTGCATGATGCTGCCACCACCATGCTTCACCGAAGGGGTGGTGCCAGGTTTCCTTCAGACATGACGCTTGGCATTCAGGCCAAATAGTTCAATCTTGGTTTCATCAGACCAGAGAACCTTGTTTCTCATGGTCTGAGGGTCTTTAGGTGCCTATTGGCAAACTCCAAGCGGGCTGTCATGTGCCTTTTACTGAGGAGTGGCTTCTGTCTGGCCACTCTACAATTAAGGCCTGATTGGTGGAGTGCTACAGAGATGGTTGTCCTTCTGGAAGGTTCTCCCATCTCCACAAAGGAACTCTGGCGCTCACCTCCCTGACCAAGGCCTTTCTCCCCAGATTGCTCAGTCTGGCTGGGTGGCCAGCTCTCGAAAGAGTCTTGGTGGTTCCAAACTTCTTCCATTTAAGAATATTGTAGGCCACTGTATTCTTGGCGATGTTCAATTCTGCAGAAATGTTTTGGGGACACTTCCCCAGATCTGTGCCTCGACACAATCCTGTCTCCGAACTCTACGGCCAATTCCTTTGACCTCATCGCGTGGGTTTTGCTCTGACATGCAATGTCAACTGTGGGACCTTATATAGACAGGTGTGTGCCTTTCCAAATCATGTCCAATCAATTGAATTTACCACAGGTGGACTCCAGTCAAGTTGTAGAAACATCTCAAGGATCATCAATGGAAACAGGATGCACCTGAGCCCAATTTTTTATCTCATAGCAAAGGGTCTGAATACTAATGTAAATAATGTATTTCTGTTTTTAAAAACCTGTTTTCACTTTATGGGGTTATGGGGTATTGTGTGTAAATTGATAATGGAAAAAAAATATTTAATTCCTTTTAGAATGAGGCTGTAACGTAACAACGTGGAAAAAGTCAAGGCATCTGAATACTTTCCAAATGCACTGTATGTACAGTGGGGCAAAAAAGTATTTAGTCAGCCACCAATTGTGCAAGTTCTCCAACTTAAAAAGATGAGAGAGGCCTGTAATTTTCATCATAGGTACACTTCAACTATGACAGACGAAATGAGAAAAAAAAAAAAAAAAAATCACATTGTAGGATTTTTAATTTATTTATTTGCAAATTATGGTGGAAAATAAGTATTTGGTCAATAACAAAAGTTTATCTCAATACTTTGTTATATACCCTTTGTTGGCAATGACAGAGGTCAAACGTTTTCCGTAAGTCTTCACAAGGTTTTCACACACTGTTGCTGGTATTTTGGCCCATTCCTCCATGCAGATCTCCTCTAGAGCAGTGATGTTTTGGGGCTGTCGCTGGGCAACACGGACTTTCAACTCCCTCCAATGATTTTCTATGGGGTTGAGATCTGGAGACTGGCAAGGCCACTCCAGGACTTTGAAATGCTTCTTACAAAGCCACTCCTTCGTTGCCCGGGCGGTGTGTTTGGGATCATTGTCATGCTGAAAGACCCAGCCACGTTTCATCTTCAATGCCCTTGCTGATGGAAGGAGGTTTTCACTCAAAATCTCACGATACATGGCCCCATTCATTCTTTCCTTTACACGGATCAGTCGTCCTGGTCCCTTTGCAGAAAAACACCCCAAAGCATGATGTTTCCACCCCCATGCTTCACAGTAGGTATGGTGTTCTTTGGATGCAACTCAGCATTCTTTGTCCTCCAAACACGACGAGTTGAGTTTTTACCAAAAAGTTCTATTTTGGTTTCATCTGACCATATGACATTCTCCCAATCCTCATCTGGATCATCCAAATGCTCTCTAGCAAACTTCAGACGGGCCTGAACATGTACTGGCTTAAGCAGGGGGACACGTCTGGCACTGCAGGATTTGAGTCCCTGGAGGCGTAGTGTGTTACTGATGGTAGGCTTTGTTACTTTGGTCCCAGCTCTCTGCAGGTCATTCACTAGGTCCCCGTGTGGTTCTGGGATTTTTGCTCACCGTTCTTGTGATCATTTTGACCCCACGGGTGAGATCTTGCATGGAGCCCCAGATCGAGGAAGATTATCAGTGGTCTTGTATGTCTTCCATTTCCTAATAATTGCTCCCACAGTTGATTTCTTCAAACCAAGCTGCTTACCTATTGCAGATTCAGTCTTCCCAACCTGGTGCAGGTCTACAATTTTGTTTCTGGTGTCCTTTGACAGCTCTTTGGTCTTGGCCATAGTGGAGTTTGGAGTGTGACTGTTTGAGGTTGTGGACAGGTGTCTTTTATACTGATAACAAGTTCAAACAGGTGCCATTAATACAGGTAACGAGTGGAGGACAGAGGAGCCTCTTAAAGAAGAAGTTACAGGTCTGTGAGAGTCAGAAATCTTGCTTGTTTGTATGTGACCAAATACTTATTTTCCACCATAATTTGCTAATAAATTCATTAAAAATCCTACAATGTGATTTTCTGGATTTTTTTTCCTCATTTTGTCTGTCATAGTTGAAGTGTACCTATGATGAAAATTACAGGCCTCTCTCATCTTTTTAAGTGAGAGAACTTGCACAATTGGTGTCTGACTAAATACTTTTTTGCCCCACTGTATATGTGTGTGTGTGTATGGTTCCTGTTGGATATTGGGGGCATCCAGGGATGTGCTCCTGGATTTTATTGCTGTGGGAGCGAGTTAGCTAGCTGTAATTGTGGTGGTTGCATTGGCTCCCTGCTAATTCACGGTTCTTTCCATGCTAGCAGACGAGTCTACAGCCATCAACATACTGTTGTCGTGCACATCTAATGTGCTTCCTTGTGTCTATTGTCAGAATAAACACCAATCAACTGGGACCGCTGGCTGGGCATTCCTTTCTTAAAAAACACAACGCAAGAGAGATGTGAAGTACGATCAGATCTGTTACACTGGTGCCGACTTGTGGGACATCTGTTACAATGACACAAACAGATAACCTACTAGGCACAGACGTCAGTTCAACGTCTAGTTTGGCTTTACATTTGGTTGAGTTTTCAACTAACGTGAATTCAACGTGTAATCAACAAACCATCTAATGTAATTTGATTTAGGTAAAAAAATATGACCTTTTAAATATCCAATCAGTTTTCCACGTTGATTCAATGTCATCACATAGATTTTTTGTTGTTGAAATGATGTGGAAACAACGTTGATTCAACCAGTTTCTACATAGTGGGACGGGACTAGTTAAATGCCGACAACCCATTTAATTAAAATGCTTGCGACATTGTGTAGCCACTTGACATTGGTCAACTCTGGACACTGTCAGAAAGCTCTTGTCTCTGTCTTTCATAACACTGGTAATACATTCAATTCAGCATTAGCCTTATTTTGATAGGCTAATATGCATGCTCTTATTGTTCTTGCACAATTACGCACCTGCTCTCTGCTGTTTTTTAATTGCTCCAGTAAGCATCGACTGATGCACGATGTCAATGGACTTCGGTTATTGGTTGGAATTTGGTCCATCCACCCTGGCCTTGATTTAAAAAAAATGACCGCATACGTACATTTTTGTTCTGGTCCAGACCGGCCTTGATTTGGCCCAAAAATAGACGAAATGGAGGTTAACCAATGATTGGTTAACCTCCATTTTGCTTCTCTTTGCTATATTATTTGAATATTTAAACGTGACATAATGCTTTCTTCATTGAAGAATGATTAATGTGACTTCAACGTCAGACAAAGCAACTTTTCAATGTCTGGTAGAGTCGTGTTTTCAATGGGTATTTTTCAATGTCTATAAAAAGACAATTTCAACATCCATAAAATATATATTTTTAACTTTCCCCTTGAACTGAAAATTAACGTCTACATGTGTTTCTATATAATTTTTCATTACATGTGCATTTCTGTATTATTTGCAGTTGTCACAATGACAATACACACACCCTGAAAGCGCTGAATATTCTGTAAACACCTTATACAGTGTGCAGTAGAATGGGTTGAACAGTTGACAGGTAAAGGCTACTGTAGCAAGAGAAACGATAAACTGTCCTTTAGTGTGGATGCTCGCCAACGTTTATAGTTTATGTACAATTTATAGTTTATTATAGATAGCATTATAGTTATCGCCCTATGCGTGGATGGCCCTTTAACTATACACCATTTTTTTTTAAGTAATGCAGCTCATGTTCTTCCAATTTTGAATGAACTCTCCTGATTTCAAAGACCACAGGTGCTGATTTTATGTCTGGACCGGCCTTGATTTCAACATTCACAGACATTGATTATTAGTACAGTCCGAGCTGGCCTTGATTTGACCCAAACATAGACGTCTATGATTGGTTCAGATTTGGTCCCGTCCGGACCAATTGTTCAGAAATATGAGGCACAGACTGTACAACGTCATTGATTAGATTAGGGTTTAAAAAAGGTGAGTAGCCTAAAGGGAGCAATGTGAAGGGAGGGGGAGGGAGCAGCAA
The DNA here is from genome assembly GCA_030435695.1 of Brachymystax lenok tsinlingensis. NCBI lineage: Eukaryota > Metazoa > Chordata > Actinopteri > Salmoniformes > Salmonidae > Brachymystax > Brachymystax lenok. The sequence goes on along the minus strand of CM059819.1, from coordinate 76,959,982 downwards.
AATGTTATCATGATTTTTGTTTTGTGTGTTAAGAAGCACATGCACAGAACATTATAAGGTTGTTTAATGCACAGGATAGGTGTTCTGGGGGAGTGTGAAGGGCCGGTTCAACCAGGTCACGCAAAGTCCCAAAATTGATGTACCAATCGCAGAATGCCTATAATCAGCCCAGTTAACTTTGATAACAGATGTTGGGAGAGACTACATGGTCAACATTGTTCAGTGTATCTAAATTATATTTCCATTTCCCCATACTCTCAGGCACCAATGTTCTAACTACAGGAAGACATGTGCATCCTTTCTCCTTCCAAATTCCTGACGAGTAAGTATTCCACTTTTTAATGTTGTGAATGTAACCGATCTGAAATGGCTAGCTAGTTAGTGGTGCACATTAGTAGTTTTCAATTGGTGATGTCACCCAATTGGTGAAGCCACCCACTCTGAGACCTTGAAGTAGTTATTACCTTTGCTCCGCAAGGGCCCCAGCTTTTGTAGAGCAATAGGTAACAATACTTCATGGGTGATAGTTGTCGATGTGTTCAGAGGGTCCCTGGTTTCTAGCTGAGGTTGGGGCAAGGACAGGGACACTTTGGTGTTTTGACCCAGATCACTCAGGTGGGCTCTGCCCAGCTGCTGGGTTGCTGTGGAAAATGGGGGGTTCAAAGGGGGAAATTACTAGCTAATTACCAGTGCGCGCTTTTGTGGAGCGATAGGTAACAATGCTTTGTGGGTTATAGTGTTTATGTGAGGGTCTGTGTTTCGAATCAAGATTGGGGCAAGCAGAGAGATGGAAGCAACATTGTTACATGAACATTACTTGGATGCAATATGAATTTAATTTGTGGTTTTTACCAAAGAATGTCAGATTCAAATATCCCTACTCTGATTTTGGAAGGCTAACCATGTGAGACTAGGCACTACTCAAATGCATGATATACATCTACATAAACAAATCATAGCAGTGCAGGAACATAGTATTAAGTAAACCAGAAATATTAGCTTTAGAAAGAGTATATGAGATAAATACAATAGTAATTAACTAGAGATTTATTTTAAATCATGGTTATGGATAGGAATTGGACATTTTGTTTTAATTTCACTAGACAAATGTGATGGATTCGTGGTCCTACGATGTTATCCTGTCTTCCCTAGGGACATGCCCTCCTCCTTCCAGGGTAAATGTGGTCAAATCCTTTACTCATTAGAGGCTAAGTTGACCAGGTCAATGAGGTTTGACACTAAAGCCAAGACTGATTTCACCTTTGTCTCAAAGGCAGACCAGTCTATGATCCCATATCTAATGGTAAGGACCAGTATTTGGCTATATTGTCACTACTAGGGCCCAGAGTTTAGTTATCACACATTTCTGCCTGTCACATGTTTGTGTTACACCCACAACTGACATTGATCAAGTAAAGCGATAACTTCCTGGTCACATGGTCTGGAAAAACTCCTGGCCCTGTCTTTATTTATTAGGATCCCCATCAGTTGTTGCTCACGCAGCAGCTACACTTTCTGGTGTACACTCAACACATAAAACATGAAATAATATAGAACATTAATGGACAACAACTGCTCAAGAACTAAACTACATACATTTAAAACAAGAATAATATAAATAAAAAGTAATTATTGACAAAATACTTTGAAAAACAGAAAGACTTATACTCTAGGCCTACCTACAGTATCAGCAGTCAATTCCATACATCAAATACTTACAGATCAGTATACAGTGCATCCGGAAAGTGTTCAGACCACTTGACTTTCTCCACAGCCTTATTCTAAAATGTATTAAATAGTTTTTTTCCTCCTCATCTACACACGATATCCCATAATAACAAAGCAAAAGCAAGTTTTTTTTTAAATTTTTGCTAATTTATAATAAATAAAAACCTGAAATATTACATTTACATACAGTAGCAAGAAAAAGTATGCGAACCCTTAAATGTGCAAACATTTAAAAAAAACTGTTTTCGCTTTGTCATTATGGGGTATTGTGTGTAGATTGCTGAAAAAAGTAATACATTTAATCAATTTTAGAATAAGGCTGTAACATAAACAAAAAGTGGGAAAAGTAAAGGGGTCTGAATACTTTCCGAAAGCACTGTACATTAAGTTATTTAGGTCAGACAGGGGAAACACATTCTATAAAACATTTATTTTTAGTCACTAAAGAAATCATCTTTCTTGCTCCCCAAACTGACATGGATCCAGCTATAACTTCATTTTGACTGCTGTGTGTCACATTTTTCAGAAACCTCAGCATGGGACCAAGGATAAGGATGTGATGTTCTTTGCATCTGGAAAAATCTCTGTGAGCATTCACACTGAGAGGCAGGGATACCAGCAAGGTAATGATTCATATTGGGCTGTAGATAAAACAAACTTTACCACCAAGTCGGATATCTGCTAACCAAATAGGTTTCGTTCTTGAGGGGGACTGTGTCGTACCCATCCAGCAGCACTTCCCACTCCGCCACATCCATATTTGACCTGAACCAGCATACACATCCATCCTCATTCAGGTTTTAAATATATTTTTACAGGAGAGGCTCTGAAAGTCAGGGCAATTATTGTCAACAACTCAAGTCGCTCAGTGACCCCAAAATACTACCTGTACGAAAAGCAGTGTTTCTACGCCCAGAAGAAGAGGAAAGTCCACACCCACAACATCTTGAAAGAGAAGGGCGATCGGGTTCCTGCTGGCACTCAGCAGACGGTGACCCAAGTTTTGACTATCCCTCCACAACTCCCTGCCACCATCTTCAACTGTCCTATACTCCAATTGGAGTACCGATTGAAGGTAGCTACCTACATATGTGATAGAATGAATCTGAACTGCAGAGCTCCAGACACCAAATGAACAACTATGTTTTATGTTTCCAATTATTCAAACAAACCTTTTGTAACACTTGTTGTGTTTCTATTCTTTCAGGTCGTTCTTGATGTTAAACTGGCCATAGACCCGGAGATCAAGCTACCTATCGTTGTTCTTACTGCAACTCAAACTCTTGGACAGGAACCCCCACCTTACTCCAGTTTAAGTTTTGAGTCACAAGTCCCAACTACGTCTGAGCTACCACCCCCATACGAAATGTTTGCTTCCTCGTCAAATTTCTATAGAAAATTGTAGAGGCATGGAGATTCTCAATTGGGAAAAAGTCCTCTCCTCAACTCCTCCGTCCTCCTCTCTTCTGTGACCCAGAGACCGATAAGTGGTCACCATATATGGGAGAGGGTAATTAGTTAATAAGGGAACAGAGGAGTTTGCTCCTCTCCTTGATAGCCTCCTCTGGCCATGGATATTGAGGTGTATCCTACCAGAGTACTACATGGAAGTGTTTTGAAATGCGCCACACCCCCTTTGAATCAGTTGTTGTTTTGTCGGAGAAGAAAAGCATGTTGAGTAGGGGTATGTTCCAGTAACTTTGTGAGATAACTTTGTAAAGTACCATTGTAATCATGAGCATGTCCTACTTGTCTGTATGTTAATTGCTTTAGTTCCAAACTTGATTCCTCACCATCAGTGGCGTACCACAGTTTCACGAGGCTCACCCCCAAGAAAACTTCCTGCAATACTACTCATTTTACTATGGGGCAGAGAGACAAATGTACAGTTTCATAGCTAATGTTATGTTCCCCAGTTTCTGTGTTGTGTGTTTGGATTCTAAGCAGCTGATTGGTCAGCCCCATCGAGGATTGGAGCTCTGAACCCTCCCTCTTGTCAGGGGAAACAGCTGTTTTCAATTACAGACTCCTTCTGCAGCTTGAAAAGCCAGTGTTCCTTGTCTAGGAGAGAACTTCTTTGTATGTGCTGTGTTGGTTGGTAAATTTGTTGTAAGGTATTTTGTAGCCGGTCCTGCAGAGGTATGTGTATGCCATAGGACTTAGTGTTTTTGGTTTATTGAAATTGTTTACTCACGTTAGTAATTATTCTGTTTTGTTCCCAGGGGGGAAGGGGAAGGCACCTTGGGAGTGCTTAAGCAAGAGGCCTGCAAGAATACATATACCCGTAGTATTTACTATGCACACTAGGTAAGACCAGACCAGACCAGACCAGACCATCCCATCCCCTGTATTTTGGTTAGTGCACCAGGTGGTGCTGAAGGTTAGGTGGGTAGGTAGGTAAAGGTAGGAGAGGGGACTCTAACTTTTACTTTCTTTGCTTTGGTTCCGTCCAGCCCCTTTTCCCCAAATGACCGTGTGAAGGAAATAAATTCCCTGTAAACGGTAATATTCTTTGCCTCTTATCCTTACCCACACCTGCAGTCACATACCTATTTCACTCTACGGGGAGTTGTGTAGCAGGGTGTTGCGTTCCCCCTTCTAAGAGGTGTGCTAACAGCTAATCTCATGCTATTCTACACATTTTGACATGAGGCTGAGAGAAAATGTTGCTATTTTAAAGGTAAACTTGACATACAGTAGATCCAGAAAGTAAACAGCATAGTGGGTCAATTTATGCAAGAACTAAGAGCGTTGATCGTGAGGCTCAACTTCCCTGCTGTTTTGGTTCCATGGGGCCTCATTTCTCAAAAGTGAGTGTGCACAAAAAAGACTAATCCTTGCTAAATGTGTGTAGTTCCACACGCTTCTCAAACCATGCATACACACCTTCAGTGGTTGATCAATTGTATTGCAAGCAAATAGGCCTGTTTTTCTTTTGGTGGAAAATTAGCTGTTTGATACACGGGAATTATAAATGGTAGGCTAATGAAGACGTAGGCCTATAAGACGCATTTGCCATTGGTAAGGAGATCGCACAGCAGCATGTAGCCTCAAAAGCTTCTTTAACGTTTATTATACAGGCCTAAATCAGAATCATATTGCAAAGCATGTGTCCTTTTCTGACCTAGCTGGTTTAAATGATTCCCGCTACACAACAAAAAGTAGGCCACATTTATCAATCGTTCATTCAAGAGAGCGTGTTTGTCACACCCTGGTCGAGAGGGATTGTGACTAAACTCAATTTAGTACCATAGCGCAGACTACACAGCCCTAGGTTAAATTCAAGAGCATAGGGAGCTCTGCATAACACTTCTACCATAGGCAACACGGGTTCTTTTACTTTGGGTTTGAGAGGAAGAACATGGGAGGAGGGTCATAGACAGGTCAATGTTCACTTCATTTATTTTTCTCCCAATCTGTTTCAATGAAACACATCAGCTCAACACAAAATGGAGGGAATATACATCACAAATAGTGCCGGTGGAGGGAAAGCACTGCAACTTTAACTTAAATCTTAAATTCATCAAGGTAATACTTATCTTAGCAAAACCAAGTCTTCCAGAGGAGCTCTCCCACAGCTTTAACTCAAACATAGCATCCCTCTCACCTGCACCTTCACCCAGGGCAGCCGCCTCTCAAACAAACACACCTTCCCATGGGAAGCTGTACCTCAAACATGCATGCATCAACCAATGGTTGCGTGCCACATCATTGACTGTGTCATCGACTGACAGATTGCTAAAACATATGATGTGGTTAGCTGATATGTCAAATACCTATCCAGTTGTTGTACGATTTGGTATGCTTCAGCAACGCCTGGGCAGAGGAACACGCCCATTATCAAGTCCGTCACATGTACAAGCTTGTTCACGTTGGCAGTTTGAAGTGATCTAAATCCTTTTTGCATATCCGATTGGAATCAATTATTTTTCCAGCTGTCTGAACAGCCAAAAAGCACATAGAATTGGACATTGCAGTCACATTTCAAACCACTGTCGTAGACAGTCAGTGTTCCTAAACGGATTTGAAAAACAAAACTGATTTGAGCATTAAGGCCTGCAGTGTGAACAAGACTTAAGATCCATGCTATGTGGCAAAACCAGTTTCCTGCACACATAGAGTTAAATACCTTGCTTTGCCTTGTGTCAACCATTTCAGGTTGTTGGAGTCTCTTTGTCAAGTGTTACCTGAGTGGGAGTTTTCCTTGTGTTGATCAGGACCAAACTAGTTTTCTCAAGAGAGAATGACTATCAACAGCTTCTCCATTAATTATGATGCGATCAATGAACAGAACATCTTCACCAGCGGGGATTGTCTGACTGGGCAAATCACTGTGGATGTCTCAAAGAAACTAAGATCCAGTCTCTCACTTTTTTGCCTTTTGCCAAAGGAAAAGCTACTGTGACTTGGACTGAATATAAAGCACACTTGAAAAGATCAGTTTGCATACCATGCCAGCGAGAAATACTTTAAGAGCTTGAGAGGATCTGCAGAGAATAATGGGAGAAACAGGTGTGCCAAGCTTGTAGCGTCATACCCAAGAAGACTCGTGGCTGTAATCACAATATTTTATTTTGTATTTTTTTACACATTTGCAAAAATGTATAAAAACCTGTTTTTGTTTTGTTATTATGTGATAGTGTGTGTAGATTGATGAGGGGGGAAAAAACATTTAATACGTTTTAGAATAAGGCTGTAACGTAACAAAATGGAAAAAGTGAAGGGTTCTGAATACTTTCCGTATGCACTGTATATATACAGAAGTATGTGGACACCCCTTCAAATTAGTGAATTCGCCTATTTCAGCCACACCTGTTGCTGACAGGTGTATAAAATCGAGCAGACACCAATGCAATCTCCATAGACAAACATTGGTGGTAGAATGGCCTTACTGAAGAGCTCAGTGACTTTCAACGTGGCTCTGGCCACCTTTCCAGCAAGTCAGTTTTCTGCCCTGTTAGAGCTGCCCCCGATCAACTGAGAGTGCTGTTATTGTGAAGTGAAAATGTCTAGGAGCAACAATGGCTCAGCCGCAAAGTGGTAGGCCACACAAGCTCACAGAACAGGACCGCCGAGTGCTGAAGCACGTACCGTGTAAAAATCGTCTGTCCTTGGCAGTGGTGGAAAAAGTACCCGATTGTCATACTTGAGGAAAAGTAAAGATACAGAAATAGATAATGGCTGAAGTAAAAGTGAAAGTCACCCAGTAAAATACTACTTGAGTAAAAGTATTTGGTTTTAAATTCCTTATATTAAGCAAACCAGATGGCACGATTTTCTTGTTTTTTACATTTACGGATTGCAAGGGGGCACACTCCAACACTCAGACATAATTTACAAATGAAGCATTTGTGTGTAGTGAGTGAGCCAGATCAGATGCAGTAGGGATGACCAAGGATTTCGTCTTTAAGAGCGTGAATTTGACAATTTTCCTGTCCTGCTAAGCATTCAAAGTACAGATACCCCCCAAAAATTGTTAAGTAGTACTTCAAAGTATTTTTACTTAAGTAATTTACACCACTGGTCCTTGGTTATAACACTCACTACCGAGTTCCAAACTGCCTCTGGAAGCAACGTTAGCACAATAACTGTTCGTCGGGAGCGTCATTAAATGGGTTTCCTTGTCGAGCAGCCGCACACAAGCCTAAGATCACCATGCTCAATGCCATGCGTCAGCTGAAGTGGTGTAAAGCTCATCGCCATTGGACTCTGAAGCAGTGGAAACACGTTCTCTGGAGTGATGAATCACGCTTCACCATCTGGCAGTCCGACGGACTAATTTGTGTTTGGCAGATGCCAGGAGAATGCTACATGCCCCAATGCAAGGAGGAATAATGGTCTGAGGCTGTTTTTCATGGTTCATGCTAGACCCCTTAGTACCAGTGAAGGGAAATCTTAATACTATAGCATACAATGACATTCTAGATGATTCTGTGCTTCCAACTTTGTGGCAACAGTTTGCTGAAGGCCCTTTCCTGTATCAGCATGACAATGCCCACGTGCACAAAGTGAGGTCCATACAGAAATGGTTTGTCGAGATCAGTGTGGAAGAAGTTGACTGGTGTGCACAGAGCCCTGACCTCAACCCCATCAAACACCTTTGTGATGAATTGGAAAGGCAACTGCAAGCCAGGCCATGTAGTGCAGATTCAACCCTGCAGCACACACACACACATACTTACATGCACCAACTAATTAATGGACTGCTGAATGTAATAAACATAATAGATGAACTAGCCAGGAAAGGGCTGGAAATAGCCCATATTAATATACAGTGAGGGAAAAAAGTATTTGATCCCCTGCTGATTTTGTACGTTTGCCCACTGACAAAGAAATGATCAGTCTATGATTTTAATGGTAGGTTTATTTGAACAGTGAGAGACAGAATAACAACAACAAAAAATCCAGAATCCAGAAAAACGCATGTGAAAAATGTTATAAATTGATTTGCATTTTTATGAGGGAAATAAGTATTTGACCCCCTCTCAATCAGAACGATTTCTGGCTCCCAGGTGTCTTTTATACAGGTAACGAGCTGAGATTAGGAGCACACTCTTAAAGGGAGTGCTCCTAATCTCAGCTTGTTACCTGTATAAAAGACACCTGTCCACAGAAGCAATGAATCAATCAGATTCCAAACTCTCCACCATGGCCAAGACCAAAGAGCTCTCCAAGGATGTCAGGGACAAGATTGTAGACCTACACACGGCTGGAATGGGCTACAAGACCATCGCCAAGCAGCTTGGTGAGAAGGTGACAACAGTTGGTGCGATTATTCGCAAATGGAAGAAACACAAAAGAACTGTCAATCTCCCTCGGCCTGGGGCTCCATGCAAGATCTCACCTTGTGGAGTTGCAATGATCATGAGAACGGTGAGGAATCAGCCCAGAACTACACGGGGGGATCTTGTCAATGATCTCAAGGCAGCTGGGACCATAGTCACCAAGAAAACAATTGGTAACACACTACGCCGTGAAGAACGGTGGAAACATTATGCTTTGGGGTTGTTTTTCTGCTAAGGGGACAGGACAACTTCACCGCATCAAAGGGACGATGGACGGGGCCATGTAACGTCAAATCTTGGGTGAGAACCTCCTTCCCTCAGCCAGGGCATTGAAAATGGGTCGTGGATGGGTATTCCAGCATGACAATGACCCAAAACACACGGCCAAGGCAACAAAGGAGTGGCTCAAGAAGAAGCACATTAAGGTCCTGGAGTGGACTAGCCAGTCTCCAGACCTTAATCCCATAGAAAATCTGTGGAGGAGCTGAAGGTTCGAGTTGCCAAACGTCAGCCTCGAAACCTTAATGACTTGGAGAAGATCTGCAAAGAGGAGTGGGACAAAATCCCTCCTGAGATGTGTGCAAACCTGGTGGCCAACTACAAGAAACGTCTGACCTCTGTGATTGCCAACAAGGGTTTTGCCACCAAGTACTAAGTCATGTTTTGCAGAGGGGTCAAATACTTATTTCCCTCATAAAAATGCAAATCAATTTATAAAATTTTTCACATGCGTTTTTCTGGATTTTTTTGTTGTTATTCTGTCTCTCACTGTTCAAATAAACCTACCATTAAAAATATAGACTGATCATTTCTTTGTCAGTGGGCAAACGTACAAAATCACTGTATGTAGCCTTAGAAATTAAATCAATAACTTGCTAACATCAGATAACATTAATAAATTAGCCATTTCTGAGACTCACTTAGATAATTAATTTGATGATACAGCAGTAGCAATAGAATGATATCACATCTGTAGTAGAGACAGGAATGCTTATGGGGGAGGTATTGCTGTATATACTCAGATGCCATATCCCTGTAATGCTTAGAGCATATCTTACATCAAGTGTTATTGAATTGCTGTGGTTGCAGGTTCAAATAAAATAAAATGTATTTGTCACATACACATGGTTAGCAGATGTTAATGCGAGTGTAGCGAAATGCTTGTGCTTCTAGTTCCGACCATGCAGTAGTATCTAACAAGTAATCTAACAATTTCACAACAACTACCTTATACACACAAGTGTAAAGGAATGAATAAGACTATGTACAAATCCAAGATGGCGTAGCAGTCAGTTGTCTTTTGTCCTCGTCCTGTCGTGTCCAGTGTATATATCTTTTTATATATTTTCTTCGCATATCATTTATATATTTTTTCTAAAACTTAACTTCAGAAATCTCTCCTGCAACCCGCCTTACTCAATGTGGTACGGATCAGTTTTTTTAAAAAGTATTATCCACCTCGAATCCAGAATTCCCTAACAGAAGCTAACCAGCTCACTAGCTAACGTTAGTATTTAGCTTACCATTGCTAACGGACAGCAGCAGCTAACCTTTAGCTCGGAAAAGCTCTCGCCGTTCGTATAACGCGACTCAAACCAGAGCATTCCGGACCTATTTTCCCTCCATATCCCCGGATTCCTACCGCAAGCTCTGGATATTTTCACCTGGATCTTGTAGCTAGCTGCTATCCGTATGACTATTGGCTAACATCGGTCCCGGAGCAATGCACCAATTAGCCTGAAGCTAGCCTGTGCTTGGCCCATCTCCCGGCTGGCTGAAGAATCCCATCAGCCACTCCTTGGCTACAACACCTATCCAGACCCGTTTCTACTGCCGCTGCGGAACCGCACCAGGCCTTCACGACTGTACTACCAACGTTATCTGCCCGAGGGGGTTATTCAACCGGCCCTCCGTCGCGACGTCAGCTGAACGCCCATTGGCTAACTGTGGCCTTGCTGCCTTGAGCATATCGGCTGCTAGCTAAACAGGTCCATCAGACAATTTCTTGGGCCACTATTACCTATTTTCACGGAACCCCACTAACCCATCACGACTGGTCTACCGACGGAAACGCACGAGGAGGCTATAAACAGACTTCCTCCGTCTTTGTTAGCCGGCCTGCTAGCCTTTGCTAGCTTGCTGTCCCCGGCTAGCTGTCTGAATCACTGTGTCCCCAACCAGCCTCACTACTCACTGGACCTTAATGATCACTCGGCTAAGCATGCCTCTCCTCAATGTCAATATGCCTTGTCCATTGCTGTTCTGGTTAGTATTTATTGTCATATTTCCCTGTAGAGCCTCTAGCCCTGCTCAATATACCTTATCCAACCCTTCAGTTCCACCACCCACACATGTGATGACATCACCTGGTTTAAATGTTTCTAGAGACAATATCTCTTTCATCACCACTCAATGCCTAGGTCTACCTCCACTGTATTCACGTCCTACCATACCTTTGTCTGTACATTATGCCTTTAATCTATTTTATCGCCCCCTGAAACCTGTTATTTTTACTCTCTGTTCAGAACGTCCTAGACGACCAGTCATTATAGCCTTTAGCTGTACCCTTATCCTACTCCTCCTCTGTTCCTCTGGTGATATAGAGGTTAATCCAGGCCCTGCAGTGCCTAGCTACACTCCTATTCCCCAGGCACTCTCATTTGTTGACTTCTGCAACCGTAAAAGCCTTGGTTTCATGCATGTTAACATTAGAAGCCTCCTCCCTAAGTTTGTTTTATTCACTGCCCTAGCACACTCTGCCAACCCGGATGTCCTAGCCGTGTCTGAATCCTGGCTCAGGAAGACCACCAATAACGCTGAAATTTACATCCCTAACTACAACATTTTCAGACAAGATAGAACGACCAAAGGGGGCGGTGTTGCTATCTACTGCAGAGATAGCCTGCAGAGTTCTGTCTTACTATCCAGGTCTGTACCCAAACAATTTGAACTTTTACTTTTAAAAATCCACCTTTCTAGAAACAAATCTCTCACTGTTGCCGCTTGCTATAGACCACCCTCTGCCCCCAGCTGTGCTCTGGACACCATATGTGAACTGATTGCCATCTATCTTCAGAGTTCGTGCTGCTAGGTGACCTAAACTGGGACATGCTTAACACCCCGGCCATCCTACAATCTAAGCTTGATGCCCTCAATCTCACACAAATCATAATTGAACCTACTAGGTACAACCCCAAAGCCGTAAACACGGGCACCCTCATAGATGTCATCTTAACTAACTTGCCCTCCAAATACACCCATGCTGTTTTCAACCAAGATCTCAGTGATCACTGCCTCATTGCCTGCATCCGTAATGGGTTTGCGGTCAAACGATCTCCCCTCATTACTGTCAAACGTTCCCTAAAACACTTCAGCGAGCAGGCCTTTCTAATCGACCTGGCCCGGGTATCCTGGAAGGATATTGACCTCATCCCGTCAGTACAGGATGCCTGGTTATTCTTTAAAAGTGCCTTCCTCACCATCTTAAATAAGCATGCCCCATTCAAGAAATTTAGAACCAGGAACAGATATATCACTTGGTTCTCTCCAGACCTGACTGCCCTGACCAGCACAAAAACATCCTGTGGCGTTCTGCATTAGCATCGAACAGCCCCGTGATATGCAACTTTTCAGGGAAGTCAGGAACCAATATACACTGGCAGTTAGGAAAGCCAAGGCTAGCTTTTTCAAGCAGAAATGTGCTTCCTGTAATACAAACTCAAAAAGGTTCTGGGACACTGTAAGGTCTATGGAGAACAAGAGCACCTCCTCCCAGCTGCCCACTGCACTGAGGATAGGAAATGCTTTCTCCACCGATAAACCCACAATAATTGAGAATTTCAATAAGCATTTTTCTACGGCTGGCCATGCTTTCCACCTGGCTACCCCTACCCCGGTCAACAGCCCTGTACCCCCCTCAGTAACTCGCCCAAGCCTCCCCCATTTCTCCTTCTCCCAAATCCAGATAGATGATGTTCTGAAAGAGCTGCAAAATCTGGACCCTTACAAATCAGCCGGGCTAGACAATCTGGACCCTTTCTTTCTAAAATGATCTGCCGAAATTGTTGAAACCCCTATTACTAGCCTTTCAACCTCTCTTTCGTATCGTCTGAGATCCCCAAAGATTGGAAAGCTAGGGTAACAAACAAATTACTGACCATTTCGAATCCCACCGTACATTCTCCGCTATGCAATCTGGTTTCAGAGCTGGTCATGGGTGCACCTCAGCCAAGCTCAAGGTCCTAAATGACATCATAACCGCCATCGATAAGAGAGATTACTGTGCAGCCGTATTCATTGATCTGGCCAAGGCTTTCGACTCTGTCAATCACCACATTCTTATCGGCAGACTCGAAAGCCTTGGTTTCTGAAATGATTACCTTGCATGGTTCACCAACTACTTCTCTGATAGAGTTCAGTGTGTCAAATCAGAGGGCCTGTTGTCCGGGCCTCTGGACGTCTTTATGGGGGTGCCACAGGGTTCAATTCTTGGGCCGACTCTCTTCTCTGTATACATCAATGATGTCGCTCTTGCTGCAGGTGAGTCTCTGATCCACCTCTACGCAGACGACACCATTCTGTATACTTCTGGCCCCTCTTTGGACACTGTGTTAACTACCCTCCAGACGAGCTTCAATGTCATACAACTCTCCTTCCGTGGCCTACAACTGCTCTTAAACGCAAGTAAAACTAAATGCATCCTCTTCAACCGATCACTGCCCGCACCTGTCCCTCCATCCTGCATCACTACGCTGGACGGTTCTGTCTTAGATTATGTGGACAACTACAAATATCTAGGTGTCTGGTTAGACTGTAAACTCTCCTTCCAGACTCACATCAAACATCTCCAATCTAAAATTAAATCTAGAATTGGCTTCCTATTTCGCAACAAAGCATCCTTCACTCATGCTGCCAAACATACCCTCATAAAACTGACCATCCTACCGATCCTCGACTTCGGTGATGTCATTTACAATATAGCCTCCAATACTCTACTAAAAAAATTGGATGCAGTCTATCACAGTGCCATCCGTTTTGTTACCAAAGCCCCATATACCACCCACCACTGCGACCTGTACGCTCTCGTTGGCTGGCCCTCGCTTTACACTCGTTGCCATACCCACTGGCTCCAGGTCATCTACAAGTCCCTGCTAGGTAAAGCCCCGCCTTATCTCAGCTCGCTGGTCACCATAGCAGCACCAACCCGTAGCATGCGCTCCAGCAGGTATATCTCACTGGTCACCCCCAAAGCCAATTCCTCCTTTGGCCGACTCTCCTTCCAGTTCTCTGCTGCCAATGACTGGAACGAACTACAAACATCTCTGAAACTGGAGACACTTATCTCGCTCACCAGCTTTAAGCACCAGCTGTCAGAGCAGTTCACAGACCCCTGCACCTGTTTATAGCCCATCTGTAAATAGCCCAACCAACTACCTCATCCCCTACCGTATTTATTTATTTATCTTGCTCCTTTGCACCCCAGTTTTTCTACATTGCACATTCATCTACTGCACATCTACCATTCCAGTGTTTAAATGCTATATTGTAATTACTTTGCCTCCATGGCCTATTTATTGCCTTACCTTCCTTATCCTACCTCCTTTGCATTCTTTGTATATAGATTTGTTTCTACTGTATTATTGACTGTATGTTTGTTTTACTCCATGTGTAACTCTGTGTTGTTGTATGTGTCGAACTGCTTTGCTTTATCTTGGCCAGGTCGCAGTTGTAAATGAGAACTTGTTCTCAACTTGTCTACCTGGTTAAATAAAGGTGAAATTAAAAAAATATATATATATATAAATATATGGATGAGCGATGGCCGAACGGCATAGGCAAGATGCAGTAGATGGTATAGAGTACAGTATATACATATGAGATGAGTATGTTGGCAGCAGCCACTCAATGTTAGTGGTGGCTGTTTAACAGTCTGATGGCCTTGAGATAGAAGCTGTTTTTCAGTCTCTCGGTCCCAGCTTTGATGCACCTGTACTGACCTCGCCTTCTGGATGATAGTGGGGTGAACAGGCAGTGGCTCGGGTGGTTGTTGTCCTTGATGATCTTTTTGGCCTTCCTGTGACATCGGGTGTTGTAGGTGTCCTGGAGGGCAGGTAGTTTACCCCCGGTGATGCGTTGTGCAGTCCTCACTACCCTCTGGATAGCCTTACGGTTGTGGGCAGAGCAGTTGCAGTACCAGGCGGTGATACAGCCCGACAGGATGCTCTCGATTGTGCATCTGTAACAGTTTGTGAGTGTTTTTGGTGACAAGCCAAATTTCTTCAGCCTCCTGAGGTTGAAGAGGCGCTGTTGCGCCTTCTTCACCATGCAGTTTGTCCGTGATGTGTACACTGAGGAACTTAAAACTTTCCACCTTCTCCACTACTGTCCCGTCGATGTGGACAGGGGGGTGCTCCCACTGCTGTTTCCTGAAGTCCACGATCATCTCATTTGTTTTGTTGACATTGAGTGAGAGGTTATTTTCCTGACACCAAACTCTGAGGGCGCTCACCTCCTCCCTGTAGGCCGTCTCATCGTTGTTGGTAATCAAGCCTACCACTGTAGTGTCGTCTGCAAACTTGATGATTGAGTTGGAGGCGTGCATGGCCACGCAGTCATGGTTGAACAGGGAGTACAGGAGAGGGCTGAGAACGCACCCTTGTGGGGCCCCAGTGTTGAGGATCAGCGGGGTGGAGATGTTGTTTCCTACTCTCACCACCTGGGGGCGGCCCGTCAGGAAGCCCAGGACCCAGTTGCACAGGGCAGGGTCGAGACCTAGGGTCTCGAGCTTAATGACGAGTTTGGAGGGTACTATGGTGTTAAATGCTGAGCTGTAGTCGATGAACAGCATTCTTACATAGGTATTCCTCTTGTCCAGATGGGTTAAGGCAGTGTGCAGTGTGATTGCGATTTCGTCGTCTGTGGACCTATTGGGGCGGTAAGCAAATTGGAGTGGGTCTAGGGTGTCAGGTAGGGTGGAGGTGATATGATCCTTGACTGGTCTCTCAAAGCACTTCATGATGACGGAAATGAGTGCTACGGGGCGATAGTCATTTAGCTCAGTCACCTTTCTTGGGAACAGGAACAATGGTGGCCCTCTTGAAGCATGTGGGAACAGCAGACTGGGATAAGGATTGATTGAATATGTCCGTAAACACACCAGCCAGCTGGTCTGCGCATGCTCTGAGGACGTGGCTAGGGATGCCGTCAGGGCCGGCAGCCTTGCGAGGGTTAACACGTTTAAATGTTTTACTCACGTCGGCTGCAGTGAAGGAGAGGGAAGCCAAAGTCATTCTGCTACCCAAGAGTGGTAAAGCGGCCTTTACTGGTTCTAACAACAGACCTATTAGCTTGCTGCCAGCTCTTAGTAAACTGTTGGAAAAAAATGGTGTTTGGCCAAATACAGTGCTACTTCTCTGTAAACAAATTAACAACAGACTTTCAGCATGCTTATAGAGAAGCGCTCTCAACATGTACTGCACTGACACAAATTTGTTGGTTGAAATAAATGGATAATAATAAGAGATGTGCCGTGGGAGCTGTACTGTTAGATTTCAATGCAGCCTTGATATTATTGACTATAACCTGTTGTTGAGAAAACGTATGTTTGTGTTATGGCTTTTCAACCTCTGTCATATCGTGGATTCAGAGCTATCTATCTAATAAAACAGAGTGTTTTCTTTAATGGATTCTCTAATGTCAAACATGTAAATTGTGGTGTACCGCAGGTTAGCTCTGTAGGCCCTCTACTCTTTTCTATTTTTACCAATGACCTGTCACTGGCATTAAACAAAGCATGTGTGTCCATGTATTTTGATGATTCAACCATATACACATCAGCAACCACAGCTAATGAAGTTACTGAAACCCTTAACAAAGAGTTGTAGTCTGTTTTGTAATGGGTGGCGAGTTTTAAGCTGGTCATGAACATCTCTAAAACTAAGAGCATTGTACTTGGTACAAATCATTCCCAAAGTTCCAGACCTCAGCTCAATCTGCTAATTAATGCTGTGGCTGTTGAACAAGTTGAGGAGACTAAATTACTTGGTGTTACCCTTAGATTGTAATCTGTCATGGTCCAAACATATGGTCCAAACATTTTTTATAAGAAACTTGAATGTGTTGGAAATTCCAAATTGTTTGCATAGTCAACTTGCACATAGCACTGACACACACACTTACCCCACCAGACATGCCACCAGGGGTCTTTTCACAGTCCCCAGGTCCAGAACAAATTCAAGGAAACGTACAGTATTATACAGAGCCATGAGTGCATGGAAATCCCTTCCATCTTATATAGCGCAAGTGAACAGCAAACCCGGTTTCAAAAAACAAATAAAGCAACGCGGGACGGCACAACGCCTCTCCACCACGTGACCTACTTGTTGTGTGTATGTACTGACATGTATGTGTAACTGATCGATGCACACACTACATGTTAATGTTTTAAATGCACTGTAAGTAAATTGTAAAGTATTTTGTCTGTAATGTCTTTTTCATTATATTTTGGACTCCAGTAAGACTAACTGTCGCCATTGGCGTAGGCCAGTGGTTCCCAAACTTTTTATAGTCCCGTACCCCTTCAAACATTCAACCTCCAGCTGCGTACCCCCTCTAGCACCAGGGTCAGTGCACTCTCAAATGTTATTTTTTTCCATCATTTTAAGCCTGCTACACACACACACTATACGATTTATTAAACATAAGAATGAGTGTGAGTTTTGTCACAACCCGGCTCGTGGGAAGTGACAAAGAACTCTTATAGGACCAAGGCACAAATAAAAATATTATAATAGTCAATAATTTTGCTCTTTATTTAACCATCTTACATATAAAACCTTATTTGTTCATCAAAAAATGGTGAATAACTCACCATAGGTTAATGAGAAGGGTGTGCTTAAAAGGATGCACAGAACTCTGCAATGTTGGTTTGTATTGGAGAGAGTCTCAGTCTTAAATCATTTTCCACACACAGTCTGTGCCTGTATTTAGTTGTCATGCTAGTGAAGGCCGAGAATCCACTCTCACATACACTACCGTTCAAAAGTTTGGGTCACTTAGAAATGTCCTTGTTTTTGAAAGAAAAGCATTTTTTTTGTCCATTAAAATAACATCAAATTGCACCAGCTCTGTCAGGAGGAATGGGCCAAAATTCACCCAACTTATTGTGGGAAGCTTGTGGAAGGCTAGCCGAAATGTTTGACCCAAGTTAAACAATTTAAAGGCAATGCTACCAAATACTAATTGAGTGTATGTAAACTTCTGACCCACTGGAATTGTGATACAGTGAGTTATAAGTGAAATAATCTGTCTGTAAACAATTGTTGCAAAAATTACTTGTGTCATGCACAAAGTAGGGTTCTCCAACCTAAGTGCATGTAAACTTCAGACTTAAACTGTATCTGTGACCAACAGATGCATATCTGTATTCCCAGTCCAGTACAATCCATAATGATTTTATTTCAATTGACTGATTTCCTTATATGAACTGTAACTCAGTAAAATCTTTGACATTTTTTTATGTTTATTTTTGTCCAGTGTAAATATTTGTGAACCATGACATTACAAATCATTTCACACAGAGACTGCTTCCAGCTTAAAGACTGCATGACGCCATAGAAACAGCTTTCTGACTGTGGGTTCAAGTGTTCCCAATTTGACCACAGTATACAGTATTGGAATTGTTATGGATTTTTTTCATTGGCTAAAAGAAAATGATTGAGTCAGACCCTCTTTTTCAGATTGTGAAATTATCAGTCCATGTGTTTTTCACACACACTGACATGAAAAGTGTACTATTTGAGTAAAAACAAATGCATATTTGTCAAATATGTTGTCTGTTATTACATTATAGTAATTATAATCCTACATTTCTCAGAAATATACAAAGCACCTTCAAAGCCAGGCGAGGCAAAATTGTCTACTCATTGGAGGCAAAGTTGAGCAGATCAATGAAGGTGGACAAGACAGCCAAGACTAAGTTCACCTTCATCTCCAAAGCAGACATGTCTCTTCCTGCATTAATGGTATGAACCTGTGTAACTACTGTATACTGTCCTATAATCAAACTGCACTGATCTTCATATACTGTAGCAAAGAGGGTTTCCTTAAAAGTCTAATGAAGTCATTTTTTATCTCAATATCAAATTATTTCAGGGTAACAATTAAGTACCTTACAATAATAATAGTCAAAAAGAAACAAAAATGGCTTCTTAGCAAAGAGCCTTTTCTCAAGCAAAAATGTTGCTAGGACTGTCTGAGAGTGGTCTGAGAGGAGAGGGAAAAACGGAAAAATAGCTGATATTGGCAGCGAGGTTTGGAGCTATCTTTGTTATTGGTTTATTAACTAATTTACAGCCTGATGATGTCACCAAGCAGGCCAAAACTCCAGCCCACCAAAACAGGCTGAAATGTCAGGTGGTCTTGTCAAACAGCTCTGACACTAAAAGGGCATTATCATATTTTCCAAATTCCACAGTACTATTCCAACCTCATAGTGTGGAAATATGTAGAAAACAATAAGATCATGCTTTTGACTGCACTGGGCCTTTAACCTTTTACTGCACTGGGCTAAATCAGAGTCACACAGAGTGATTCTTGGTTGTCTTAAACAAATCGACTTTGAAACAAAAGTATACACGTCCCACACATGGTTATGGGCTTAAAACAAAGAAGACACCTGTACCATGTCAGATCTAGAATTACAATTTTGAGTTTGGATTCCTATATTACGCATCACAGAAGCCTGAAATATAACAAAACTAATGGACATAGAAACACCGGATTTCCGTCGTAAAAAAAAAAACGTTATTAATGATGAAATTATGAAAAATATTAATAACATTCCACCCTGTAGGCCAAAGAGGGGATTTTGGTCATTGACTGCAGGAAAGGGCTATGTTACACCTAGCACTACTGTCATTGCACAAGAGATCATTATCACATTCTACAGGTATGTTGTGTCAAAACTGTTGCATCACTGTTGCGCCTTTTCAGGAACCTCAGCATGGGTCCAAGGATAAGGATATTGTGTTCTTTGCATCTGGAAACATCTCTATGAATATTCACACTGAGAGGATGGGATACCAGCAAGGTAATGATTCAGCACCAACTAGTAGAAATAAGTAGCATCAGCACTACATGATCAATTCCACTACCCCAGGGCTATGGGCCTATTCTGTAGTAAAACAAGGATTCATGTTTTGGTGCCACATAAGTGTTAAAATAGGTCCAGCTCACTGTTTTCAGACCACCTCCATGAGTGAATAATGTGTAATTTGAACCTTGGCTGGACATAATCTAAAAATAACATTGTTCTATGTCATAGAAATGTGTGATGTCAATGGCTATTCAAATTGATAATATGGATTTTTCCTCTGTGTTTCTGCATCTGTAAATATTTTACAGGTGAGACATTGAAAGTCACAGCACATATCACCAACAGCTCAACACGCACAATCAAGCCCATTTTCTACCTGTATGAAAAGAAGAGTTTCTTTGCCCGAGGGGAAAGAAGAGTTGACACCCAAAACCATGTGAAAGAAAAAGGCTGTTGCTTCTTCCACCAGACAGATTGTGACCAAACTCTTCACCATCCCTTCAGAACTCACTCCAACCATCCTCAACTGCCACATACTCAAGCTAGAGTACAGACTGAAGGTAATTGACAATGGTAGAAATTGCTTGAAAATACTAAGAAAACTATTAGAAAAGAAGCCTAATACTGGAAGGGTAAAACAGATATGATTATAAAGAGTAGTCTGCCCTACAACCATTTCATGGTTTTTAATACATATTATTTTTCTGTTCTTTCAGGTTGCCCTTGATGTTGCCCTGACTAAAAACCCTGAGATCAAGCTACCCATCATTGTTCTCCCTGCAACTCAAGGTCTTGGGCAGGAACCCCCACCTTACACCTTACTCCCTAACATTGATGGGTCAGCCTCCAAGCAGCTAGAGGCAAGCGGGATCAAATGAAATACTACTCTCTTCTGATGCATATTAATCTATCAATGTACTGTAAACATTGTATTTATGTGTATGATTTAACTGTAATTTTGGTCCTTTTCTAAATCTGAGATTGCTAAATTGCTCATTATTTCTTTATATTTGCATTATTATCACTATATGTAAAATATTTGGCAAACGCAGTTAATATTTACCATGAACTAATATTCAATAAAACCTAAGTGAAGGAGAAAATCATATTTTTCCTGCACCCTTAAAAAGCTAGGTCCAGTATGTATTGAGTAATTATGTTATTAGTGTCTAGCCATTAAATACAACCCCAAGCCAAATACCTAACATCACTGTTTTACATGGTAATAAAGGTTTCTCCTGATTAAGGGAGTACAAAAAGCATGTAGCCTATACACAATTATATTATATGGCTCAAGATATATTATGTATTATTTGTAACATTGGTGACGGCAGTTACCCATGTGACTGTTTCGCCGTGGCCCGCAAAACAGATAAAGTAGCCTACTTCCATAATGGAGGGACATGACTGCTAGATAATGAGGTGCCAAACTGGTTGGTATCCTTGTTCATGGTAAAGAGCACACTTGACTTTTACCCGGGGGTAATAACACAGTGAACTCAAAGGGTCTGCTCTGGTCCGCATCCTCCATGCTTCTAGGTAACATCTCCTGTTACACTGTGTGGAATACTGACACTGTCTAGCTTCATGAATCATACATTAGAGTCGTGCACGCCCCTTGTGACTGCTTAGTTCACCAGCTCAGTCACAATGGCAGTTAAACACTTTTCGGTCGACTACAACACGATTAATGAACATGGCACTTTTTCAGCTGGGGATACTATCACTGGGCGGGTCACTTTGGAAGCATCCAAGGAGACCTCTCTCCAGTCTCTTTTTATCAAGGCAAAAGGGAAAGCTGAGGTGAAATGGACTGAAAATGAGGGGCAAAACCCTATGGCCTACAGTGGCAAGAAGAAATACTTCAGTCTTCAAATATTGTTGCAGGAAGGGAAGGGGGATGGTATGTAACACTTCAGCTTTCTGTGTTTACTTTCTGCAACAATTAAGAATGGTTAAGATTAATGCTTTATACTTCTAATAGTCTAACTCACAATAATAATTATTGGTGACGCAATGGTATTCCAGAACCATTGTCGAGAATACTGTAGGGTTAGGTTACATACAGTACCAGTCAAAGGGTTAGACACCTCTTCTCATTCAAGGGTTTTATTTATTTTTACAATTTTCTACATTGTAGAATAATAGTGAAGACATCAACACTATGACATTTTTTTATTTAATTCACCTTTATTTAACCAGGTAGGCTAGTTGAGAACAAGTTCTCATTTACAACTGCGACCTGGCCAAGATAAAGCAAAGCAGTTTGACACATAAAACAACACAGAGTTACACATGGAATAAACAAACATACAGTCAATAATACAGTAGAAAAAGTCTATATACAGTTTGTGCAAATGAGGTAAGATAAGGGAGGTAAGGCAATAAATAGAACATAGTGGCAAGGTAATTATGATATAGCAATTAAACACTGGAGTGATAGATATGCAGAAGATGAATGTGCAAGTAGAGATACTGGGGTGCAAAGGAGCAAAATAAATACATAAATACATACAGTGGATGAGGGGATGAAGTAGTTGGATGGGGGTGAGGTAGTTGGATGGGATATTTACAGATGGGCTATGTACAGGTGCAATGATCTGTGAGCTGCTCTGACAGCTGGTGCTTGAAGTTAGTGAGGGAGATATGAGTCTCCAGCTTCAGTGATTTTTTCAGTTCGTTCCAGTCATTGGCAGCAGAGAACTGGAAGGAAAGGTGGCCAAAGGAGCAATTGGCTTCGGGGGTGACCAGTGAAATATACCTGCTGGAGCGCGTGCTACGGGTGGGTGCTGCTATGGTGACCAGTGAGCTGAGATAAGGCGGGGCTTTACCTAGCAAAGATATGTAGATGATCTGTAGCCAGTGGGTTTGGCGACGAGTATGAAGCGAGGGCCAGCCAACGAGAGCGTATAGGTCACAGTGGTGGGTAGTATATGGGGCTTTGGTGACAAAACGGATGGCACTGTGATAGACTGCATCCAATTTGTTGAGTAGAGTGTTGGAGGCTATTTTGTAAATGACATCGGCGAAGTCGAGGATCGGTAGGATAGTCAGTTTTACGAGGGTATGTTTGGCAGCATGAGTGAAGGATGCTTTGTTGTGAAATAGGAAGCCGATTCTAGATTTAATTTTGGGTTGGAGAGGCTTAATGTGGGTCTGGAAGGAGAGTTTACAGTCTAACCAGACACCTAGGTATTTGTAGTTGTCCACATGTTCTAAGTCAGAACCGTCCAGAGTATTGATGCTGGATGGGCGGGCAGGTGCGGGCAGCGATCGGTTGAAGAGCATGTATTTAGTTTTACTTGCATTTAAGAGAAGTTGGAGACCAAAGAAGGAGAGTTGTATGGCATTGAAGCTCGTCTGGAGGTTTGTTAACACAGTGTCCAAAGAAGGGCCAGAAGTATACAGAATGGTGTCATCTGCGTAGAGGTGGATCAGAGAATCACCAGCAGCCAGAGCGACATCATTGATGTATAGAGAGAAGAGAGTCACCCCGAGAATTGAACCCTGTGGCACCCCCATAGAGACTGCCAGAGGTCCGGACAACAGGTCCTCCGATTTGACACACTCAACTCTATCAGAGAAGTAGTTGGTGAACCAGGCGAGGCAATCATTTGAGAAACCAAGGCTGTTGAGTCTTTCGATAAGAATGTGGTGATTGACAGAGTCGGAAGCCTTGGCCAGGTCGATGAATACGGCTGCACAGTATTGTCTCTTATCGATGGCGGTTATGATATTGTTTAGGACCTTGAGCGTGGCTGAGGTGCACCCATGACCAGCTCTGAAACCAGATTGCATAGCGGAGAAGGTATGGTGGGATTTGAAATGGTCGGTAATCTGTTTGTTAACTTGGCTTTCGAAGACCTTAGATAGGCAGGTTAGGATAGAAATAGGTCTGTAGCAGTTTGGGTCTAGAGTGTCTCCCCTTTGAAGGGGGGGATGCCCGCAGTAGCTTTCCAATCTTTGGGGATCTCAGACGATACGAAAGAGAGGTTGAAAGGCTAGTAATAGGGGTTTCAACAATTTCGGCAGATCATTTTAGAAAGAGAGGGTCCAGATTGTCTAGCCAAGCTGATTTGTAGGGGTCCAGATTTTGCAGCTCTTTCAGAACATCATCTATCTGGATTTGGGTGAAGGAGAAATGGGGGAGGCTTGGGCGAGTTGCTGTGGGGGGTGCAGGGCAGTTGACCGGGGTAGGGGTAGCCAGGTGGAAAGCATGGCCAGCCGTAGAATAATGCTCATTGAAATTCTAAATTATCGTGGATTTATCGGTTGTGACAGTGTTTCCTAGTCTCAGTGCAGTGGGCAGCTGGGAGGAGGTGCTCTTATTCTCATTGGACTTTACAGTGTCCCAGAACTTTTTGAGTTTGTGCTACAGGATGCAAATGTATGTTTAAAAAAAAGCTAGCCTTAGCTTTCTTAACTTCCCTGAAAAGTTGCATATCACGGTTCGATGCTAATGCAGTACGCCACAGGATGTTTTTGTGCTGATCTGTTCCTGGTTCTACCTTTTTTGAATGGGGCATGCTTATTTAAGATGGTGAGGAAGGAACTATATGGAATCGTATAGTAATCAAAAAAGTGTTAAACAAATCAAAATATATTTTATATTTGAGATTCTTCAAAGTAGCCACCCTTTGCCTTGATGACAGCTTTGCACTCTCTTTGCATTCTCTCAACCAGCTTCATGAGGTAGTCACCTGGAATGCATTTTAATTAACAGGTGTGCCTTATTAAAATTTAATTTGTGGAATTTCTTTCCTTCTCAATCAGTTGTGTTGTGATAAGGTAGGGTGGTATACAGAATATATCCCTATTTGGTAAAAGACAAAGTTCATATTATGGCAAGAACAGCTCAAATAAGCAAAGAGAAACGACAGCCCATCATTACTTTAAGACATGAAGGTCAGTCAATACATAACATTTCAATAACTTTTAAAGTTTCTTCAAGTGCAGTTGCAAAAACCAACAAGTGCAATGATGAAACTGGCTCTCATGAGGACCGCCACAGGAAAAGAAGACCCAGAGATACCTCTGCTGCAGAGGATACGTTCATTTGAGTTACCATCCTCAGAAATTGCAGCCCAAATAATTGCTTCACAGAGTTCGAGTAACAGACACATCTCAGCATCAACTGATCAGAGGAGAATCAGGCCTTCATTGTTGAATTGCTGCAAAGAAACCACTACTAAAGGACATCAATAATAATAAGAAATTTGTCACGAAACACGAGCAATTGACATTAGACCTCTGGAAATCTTTCCTTTGGTCTGATGAGTCCAAATTTGAGATGTTTGGTTCCAACCACGTGTCTTTGTGAGATGCAGAGTAGGTGAACGGATGATCTCTGCATGTGTGGTTTCCACCGTGAAGCATGGAGGAGGAGGTGTGATGGTGTGGGGGTGCTTTGCTGGTGACACTGTCTGTGATTTATTTAGAATTCAAGGCACACTTAACCAACATGGCTCCTCAGCATTCTGCAGCAATACACCATCCCATCTGATTTGCGCTGAGTGGGACTGTCATTTGTTTTTAAACTGGACAATGACCCAACACACCTCCAGGCTGTGTAAGGGCTATTTGATCAAGGAGAGTGATGGAGTACTGCATCAGATGACCTGGCATCCACAATCACCCGGCCTCAACCCAATTGAGATGGTTTGGGATGATTTGGACCGCAGAGGGAAGGAAAAGCAGCCAACAAGTGCTCAGCATATGTGGGAACTCCTTAAAGACTGTTGGAAAAGCATTCCAGGTGAAGCTGGTTGAGAGAATGCCAAGAGTGTTCAAAGCTGTCATCAAGGCAAAGGGTGATTTGTTTAACACTTTTTTGGTTACTACATGATTCCATATGTGTTATTTCATAGTGTTGATGTCTTCACTATTATTCTACAACGTAGAAAATAGTAAAAATAAAGAAAAACCCTTGAATGAGTAGGTGTGTCCAAACTTTTGAATGGTACTGCATATGCCTAATATGACTTTGTATTAAGCAGAATCTGAATTTACATTGCCCATCTGAAAAGATATTTGTGTTGGGTCTCACCTCCCCCTTTTCAGGCTCTGAAATCATTACTCCTGGGAGACATGCATACCCTTTCACCTTCCAGATTCCAGCCAAGTAAGTGTTCCATCCATCACATATTTGGGTTTATTTTTTTCATTGGAGGAAACAATAATCACAGATTTTGTCATGTAAAAAGGCCTTCTAGTGGTTTCCACAGATATTTTTTTCATATTTCCTCTCAGAGAAATGCCTTCATCTTACATGGGGAAATGGGGCAAAATCACCTACTATTTCAAGGCCAAGTTGATCAGGACGCTTTGGTTGATAGACAAAGCCAAGACAGAGTTCACGTATCTGTCAAAGACTAATATGATAATTCCTGGACTGAGGGTAAAGAGTTCTTATTATCCATCCTGCTTCTTGAACTACATCTGCTTTTTTACTAGTTACAGCCAAAATTACCATGGCAACAGAACGCATCTTAACAGTTTTCTCTTGTTTTGTAGGAGCCCCAGTATGGTTCCAAGATTCTATTCTTTGCCTCTGGAAATATCTCTTTGGACATTCATATTGAGACAATGGGGTATCTATCAGGTCAGTCTGCAACCAAAATGTACGAGAGTGAACTATCTCATTTGCCAATGAATTAGGCTACGATGTGATACCCTTTATACACTTCTCCTAAGGAGAAAAATGTCTCGAAATGTACAATCTGTACACCCAATAACTGAATCAAGTTCCTTTCCTTGTGTCCCCTGTAAGGTGAAGCAATAAAAATCCTTGTTGAGATACACAACAACTCTACACGCACAGTAACCCCCAACTTCTACCTATATGAAGAGCAGAGCTTCTTCGCCAAGCATAAAAGGAAAGTCTACACCAATGACATCATTAAAGAGAGAGGAGATCCTGTTACGGCTTCTACAAGACAGACTGTGACAAAAGTGCTGACTATCCCTCCACAACTCCCTGTCTCCCTCCTAGACTGCTCCATACTGAAATTAGAGTACAGACTGAAGGTATATTATGATGAAATACACACATATAATGAAAGCACAAGACCAGGTAAATTATGAATACAGGGATGTAGAGTAGGAGAGGAAAGAGAGTTTTCACCTCATAAAAAAAAACACACACAAAAACATGTATAATGCAGTCACTTTGTATGTGAAAACTATGCTGTAATTAAACATTTGGGCAACTATGCGTAGTTGCGTACGTTCATATATTTTCTGTATTTGTAGGTCACTCTTGACGTCCCAATGGCCAAAGACCCAGAGGTTAAACTTCCCCTGGTTATCCTCCTGGATAAATCAATAGCAGCTGAGGAACGGCAGCAGGAATACAGCTGGTCTAAATGAGTTTTCATGCTCCAGAACTTTTGTTACATGTAACTGATTACAGAAAAATATAACTGTAATCTATTACCAGCTAAAATATTGTAATCAGATAAAAAATACAGAACAACAACAAAAAACTAGATGATTACTTCTAGGATTACTTTTTAATTCAGAAACGATTTTTGCGAAAAGTTTGCAAAAGAGCAGGAATAGGTTTTTGTAGGCTACAGTCCAAGCTATGTCTTCCAATGGCACCCAGGAACAGCAGCTGCAACTTTGGCTGTAACTAACAGGGATCCTAATAAAACACAAAAATACTAAAATGGCGCAACTGCTGTCGGCATGCAAAGATATAGCCTACGGGCGATACAGATATAACTTATTATTGATATCTACATAGCACAATGATGTGAATCACACTGCTGCTCTCTCATTTAGTCATTTGCTCCTTATGGATTGTGGTTGTTATGGATGGCTGTTTACAAATGTACACTGGTGCTGTCTTTTTCACAACAGTTTCCCGTGTATATGAAGAATGGTCCACCACCCAAAGGACATCTAGCCAGTGGTCGAAAACAGGTAATTGATGAAAGAGGACAAAAGAGGCTGACACAAATTGTGCAGAGCAACAGACGGGCTACAGTTAGTCAACTGACAGTACAGTACCACATTGGTGCCCAAAGACCCATAAAAAAATGCACAACTCGTCGTACCTTGACACGAATGATGTATGGCAACTGATTACCTTAAAGAGTTCCACTTCTTTCAGCAAAAAACAAGAAACTGAGGTTGCAGTGGGCTAAGAAATTAAAACACTGGACACTGGAGAATTGAAAAAGCATTGCCTGGTCTGATGAATCCCGGTTCCCACTGTTTCACGCCGATGGGTGGACTAGGGTATGCATTCATCCTGTCGCTTGTCAACATTACAACATTGCAGGCTGGTGGTGGTGGTGTGATGGTGTGGGCTGTGTTTTCATGGCACAAATTGGGCCCCTTGATAAAATTGGAGCAACGTTTGAATGCCGCAGGATATCGGAACATCATTACCAATCCGGTGTATCCCTTCATGGCAGCAGTGTATCCATCTGCAGCAGGATATCTCAGCAGGATAATGCCCCATGCCACAAGGCTAGGATTGTCCAGGAATGGTTCCACAAACATGACAGTGAATTCAGCTTACTGCCCAGTCACCAGATCTCAATCCAGTTGTGCATCTGTGGGATGATATGGAACGAGCTATTTGGAGTAGAGATCCATTACCAGCCAACTTGACACAACTGTGGGAAGCATTAGAGTCAACATGGGCCTTGTAGAGTCCATGCCCCAACGAACTGAGGCTGTTCTGATGGTAAAAGGGGGTGCAGCTCAATATTAGCAAGGTGTTCCTAATGTTTTGTACACTCAGTGTACATGTGTAACTTAACCGAATAATGGTTTAATTGAAGAAGTTTAAGGTCCCTATCAATCATTGTTTTAGCGACCAGTGGACAGACAATGAAACATTTTATCTTGCAGGAGCTGCATAGTGTGGATCCCAGCCCACGGAATAAAAGTTTGAGGGAGTTCCTCCCTTCTAAACTCCTCCGCGGTATTGTGCTCCACATCCAGTCAAAAACAAGTTTCATTTAAGAAGACCACGAGTGGGGCTTTTATTGCTCAAGTGTCTTCTTTTTTTAAAGCCCATAACCATGTGTGTGAGGTGTAGATTTGTTTGACTACCAAGAAACACTCTGTGCGACCATTATTTAGCCCACCGCAGTAAATTAAACAGCTGCAAATGATCAAGATATCAAAGTGTCACCAACAAAAACGTAAACAATAGGCCTATAGCAGATGCAGCATATGGCATTAATTTTCAGTGCTCAAAGCATGCCATTCCATTAGAGCAGCATTTATTTTTCAGCTCGAAACAATGAGCCCAATCTGTACTCCATGACAACATCATAAACAACAGAGTAGGCTACATCCTTCGTTTTTGGGTTATGCTCAGGTAAAACAATTTGGCTATTCTATATTTCCAAGTCCTATCCCTGAAGATCAAGGGGTATTTTTTTATTTTTTTTTATTAGCAGATGCTGTTGTCTAGAGCAACTAGGGTTAAGTGCCTTGCTCAAGGGCACATCGACAGATTTTTCACCTAGTCTGCTCAGGGATTTGAACTAGCGACCTTTTGGCTACTAGCCCAAAGTTCTTTACCACAAGCCTACCTCCTGCCTCTTAAATTAATTGGAATGACTGGAAATCTGTCAGACTTGGTTTTTAATGTAAAGATATAGCCTAGTTGAATTATTATCTGAATTGTAGTACAACAAATGGTTAAAAAGAAGCCTACATAACTCATAAAGTAAATACAACATCC
Organism: Brachymystax lenok tsinlingensis; assembly: GCA_030435695.1. NCBI lineage: Eukaryota > Metazoa > Chordata > Actinopteri > Salmoniformes > Salmonidae > Brachymystax > Brachymystax lenok. The sequence continues at coordinate 76,930,665 of CM059819.1, read as the reverse complement.
ATTTACGGCCAGCTATGTAAACTCTAATTTTGATTTATCCTGCAATAGACGTTGTTCAATTGGGAATATAAATGTTTGTATTTTTCTAATGCCTCTTAAGGGGAAAGTAATCTAAAAGTAACTGAAAGTAATCCGATTATGTTACTAAATTTGGGTAATCCCAAAATTACATTACTGATTACAATTTTGGACAGGTAACTAGTAACTGTAACAGATTACATTTAGAAAGTAACCTACTCAATCCTGTCTATGAGCCAAATTATTGTTTTACCTCAAGTAGCCACAAAATCCCTAAATTTCTGGAAGTTCTGTTTTTCTCAAGTAGCCATTTTCCCCCAAAAAATCCCCACATGGGCCAGGCCCCAAGCAATTCAAGTTCTAGCCAATGAGCTTCAGCCGCTTGTCATACTAGTGACAGCTGGCAAGATGCACACACAGCAGAGAGAGAGAGAGAAAGAGAGCAATGATGCACATATCTGCTCATATGTGACGTAGTATACCATTTTCTGGGACCACTTTTGGCTCGTGAGCGCTACTTTCAGAACTACTGGCTAAAAAGTATATAAAAGTACCAGAGAATCTCTTTAAGATACTGTGTGAGAAAACATCAACAGGACTTCACACCCATGATACAAAATTGAATCAGGTGTGTTAGTGCTGGCCAGGAATAAAAGCCTGCATGCCCTGTTGATTCGCAGGACCAGAGCTGAAACAGAAGGACAAATTCATATAAACATTTGTGAATGGTGATAAAGTTGTTCAGATTCTGGGAAAATACCATGAAATATTCAAGCTACTGTACCTCACTTTGACTAACAGCATGTGCTGTATACTGTATATCTCTCAAATAAATAAAACATCACATTACTTTACTAACGTCTCATTGGTTATGAACAACAGTGACTTTACTCACTGCATTTATCTCTTAAAACATACCTGACCAGTTGACAAACTAACAGCAACAATCATAACACAACAGATGGCAGACAGGCATGTGATAATGAAACCAGTTGGTTTCCATGAACTACTTCCAAAAAGGAGGAACATCATGCAGATAGGATAGTGCGGTGCAAAACTGGTGTATCCCTTTTTATACAACAGGTGGATCTAATCCTAAAACTGCATTCCAGTTGGTGTCTATTCCACAAATTACCACCGGCTAAATCTAAGATGTTAACATGCCTATTTGCTCTGTTCCATCTAACTGTGCAATCCATTGTCTCGTCAACCCAGGCAGGGAAGTTATAAACTTGATCTCCACTATAAAAAGCATCTAGACATTATCTCACATTTTGTTTAGACTAACATTTAGTTTTCAACAGTGGAGATTTGTATAAACCTTGCTGTGTGTCTTTCCGACATTTGCAACATTCAACATTCAAATTCAATCTCCAGCTGTCCCATAGTAATGAATGTGTCGGGACGAGGCAGACAGACAGGCAGCGTTTCTCAGCCAGTCATAATCATGAATCAGCTGACATCATTTTTATGGGTGTATACAAAGAAATGTAAATATGAAAAAAGGTCAAATGAAACAATGTGCAGCTAGTTTGCAGTCTCTCCAGCTTCAGTTTGAAGTGATCGTGTTAGCTGTGTTGTTGGCTAGCTCCTCTGAACAACAGTATCCTGACAAGAGAGTCAATATTCTATGTCAGGCGAAATAGCGCCTCATTAGCTCATTGTTATGGGTGTATCCAAATAAATGTCACTAGAAAACAACTTAAATGCAAATGCAGCTACTGTTGTTATTCTGGCTGCACTGTTTGACATGACTGTAAGTTAGCCGTAGTTGGCTAGCTAGCAAGCAAGGGATAATAAGAACGCTTCCAGCCAGTATGGAAATGGAACATTTACAATGAATGACTGGGTCGTGTCCATAGATACTGAACGACTGGGTCGCGTCTCTGGCAACCGAACTGATAGAACGAACGACCAGCCGGCTTGAGTAGCAACCCTAAATTTGTGTTGGGACTATACCTTGTGGAAGGATGAAATAGTATGAATAAATTCATCAAAATGTGATTTTAATTATTATTTTAAATCATTATTTGAATATGCTGTTAACCCGTTGTATAAAAGTGATTATGCTCTCGAATCCGGTGTTTGGAGGATATATTGGCACGGTTTGCCAGCCCTCGACTTCGTCTCGACTTCGTCTCAGGCCTAACAACTCCAGTGCCAATATATCCTCCAAACAAAAGCTTCTTAGGCCTTATTACTTAATTATATCATGGCATTGTTGAATACTCCTTTCTGATTGGATTGAAGGGGATTCTAGAGCATGCATTATTTTCCTATAATGCACAGTATATTTGCACAATAGATTTCAATGGCTACAGTTAAAGTCAAATTGAAAACAGTATTGGTGTTGTTGAATTAGATTTTCATAATAGCAAGCTATGACTGATGGCTTGGTTAGCTAAATTAGCAAGTATGTTTGTTTGGTTACCACGGCAACTACTGTAGCTATCTAGTAAACTTGCTAGCTACTTCATGTTGAACACATTTCTACCGGAAAATTAACACATTTCTAGTGGCAAATGTGTTCAATTATAGCCATGGTATAAAAGGGATAAACACCGCGCCAGTGGAGGACCAATTTTTTTTAATGAGCATGGCCTTATTTCTGTCATTCATATTCCAATCACCGAGTTAAATGTAACAGCGATAGGTTTAGGCTACTACATGATATTCAAAGTGTCCCTATACCCATCACCTAGTTTATGAATGAATGTTTACAACGTAGGTGCACACAGGTTGAGAGACAAATTTGACAGTGACAAATGGACAGACAGTGACATTCAATACCGTCTTGCACACTCTTGCCTGCGTATAGCTGATAGTCGGTGTAATCATTAGTCCAACAGTTGCAAACGAGAGTTTCTATTGGACAAATTCAGGTATGTTTATCCCCGTTTTGTTCCGTTTACTTTTGTTGAATAATTTTTTTCAACAGAATCGGCGGAATGAATACACCCCGATCACGCGTATTCCTTCTCACATCTACGTAATGCGCTCTGTTTCCTTCACCTCTTCCCTTAGCCTGTTGACTTGAATGCACAACACATCAGCTGTATGTGACCAGGCGAAAAAAACTTTCCAAGCCAAACCGCTAACGTTACACACAGCCTACATCGTTGTCACCATATCAATTATTTGATCAATTATTTGGTGATTATTTGGTATATTTAGTATAGTTTTATCTAAAAGGATAACTTTATAAATGTTTAGAAATATACAGCACTGTGCAAAAGTTTTAGGCAGGTGTAAAAAAATGCTGTAAAGTAAGAATGCTTTCAAAAATAGACATGTTAATAGATTATATTTGTCAATTAACTAAATGCAAAGTGAGTGAACAGAAGAAAAATCAAATCCATGTTTGGTGTGACCACCCTTTGCCTTCAAAACAGCATAAATTCTTGTAAGTACACTTGTACAAAGTCTGGGATTTTGTAGGCATATGGTCAGGTGTATGATTAAACAATTATACCAAACAGGTGCTAATGATCATCAATTCAATATGTAGGTTGAAACACAATCATTAACTGAAACAGAAACAGCTGTGTAGGATGAATACAACTGGGTGAGGAACAGCCAAACTCAGCTAACAAGGTGAGGTTGCTGAAGACAGTTTACTGTCATAGGTCATACACCATGGCAAGACTGAGCACAGAAACAAGACACAAGGTAGTTAAACTGCATCAGCAAGGTCTTTCCCAGGCAGAAATTTCAAGGCAGACAGGGATTTCCAGATGTGCTGTCCAAGCTCTTTTGAAGAAGCACAAAGAAACGGCCAACGTTGAGGACCGTAGACGCAGTGGTCGGCCAAGGAAACTTACTGCAGCAGATGAAAGACACATCATGCTTAATTCCCTTCACAATCAGAAGATGTCCAGCAGTGCCATCAGCTCAGAATTGGCAGAAAACAGTCCGGAGAAGTCTGGTCAGAAGTGGCCTTCATGGAAGACTTGCGGCCAAAAAGCCATACCTCCGACATGGAAACAAAGGCAAAGCGACTCAACTATGCACGAAAACACAGGAACTGGGGTGCAGAAAAATGGCAGCAGGTGCTCTGGATTGATGAGTCAAAATATTTGTCTGTGGCAGAAGGCAGTTTGTTCGCTGAAGGGCTGGAGAGTGTCTGCAGGCAACAGTGAAGCATGGTGGAGGTTTGAGGCTGCATTTCTGCAAATGGAGTTGGGGATTTGGTCAGAATTGAGAAGTACAGGCAGATACTTATCCATCATGCAATACCATCAGGGAAGCAGCCCCAAATGTATTCTGCAGCATGACAACGACCCTAAACATACAGCGAAAGTCATTAAGAACTATCTTCAGTGTAAAGAAGAACAAGGAGTCCTGGAAGTGATGGTATGGACCCCACAGAGCCCTGATCTCAACATCATAGAGTCTGTCTGGGATTAGATGAAGAGAGAGAAGCACCTGAGGCTTCCTAAATCCACAGAAGAACTATGGTTAGTTCTCCAAGATGTTTGGGCCAACCTACCTGCCAAGTTCCTTCAAAAACTGTGTGCAAGTGTACCTAGAAGAATTGATGCTGTTTTGAAGCCAAAGGGTGGTCACACCAAATATTGATTTGATATTTTTCTTCTGTTCACTCACTTTGCATTTTGTTAATTGATAAATATAAACTATTAACATGTCTATTTTTGAAAGCATTCTTACTTTACAGCATTTTTTCACACCTGACAAACTTTTGCACAGTACTGTATATTTTTAAGAAAATGGATGGTCCTCCCATTCCTCCTCTGAGGAGTCTCCACTACCTTCCACATAGTTCATATATTACATAGAATGCATAACCCCTTGGTGATTATCCCTTACATATAGGAGAGTATCCTTAGTAACTTTGAATCCCACTGGACATCATTTGAATGGTCTGCTCTGAACCGGAACAACCATACTCTTGCGTTAGGTTTTTATCTCATAGTGTTCTAACACACTTGCAAACACTCACTAACAACAACACAATAACAATCAAACGTTTCTCAGTTGACTACAACACATTAAATGAATACTGGGGATACTCCTTGGAAGTATCCAAGGAGACCATAGTCAAGTCTCTTGTTGTCAAGGCAATAGGTAAAGCCAAGGTGGAACGGCACGAACATCAACAAAAATTTTACTAAGTTCAGTAGCAAGAAGGAATTTTTCAGTCTTGAGCAAATATTGTTGCAGGAAGGAAAAACGGATGGAGTGTATAATTGGAGCCTACCTCTTATTTTGATTACTTTCATAAATAGTAAATGATCAGAAATTAACAAGCAGATTTATGATGGTATTTTGTGCCTACTATGGTGAGATATGATGAGATTTTCCTTGAGATTTAATTACATCAATTTGACAATAGATTTTGATCAGGATGTGTCATGTTAAGATGGTAATACAACATGTCAGTACATTTAATGTGTTCACTGTTTTCCAGGCTCTGATATGTGTTCCCTTTTACTTTCCAGATTCCAACTTAATTTGTGTTCCATCCAACAAATGATGTGGAGGTTTTTAGAAACATATCATACACAATGTGTTTTAACAGAATAAAAATCAGTATTACTGTAATAATTATGTTTTTCCTCTCAGAGAAATGCCTTCGTCTTTCATCAAAATTCTGCAAAATCACCTACAGTTTGAAGGCAAAGTTGACAAGGTCATTGAGGATGACATGCAAAGTCAACGTTGAGTTCACCTTTCTGTCCAAATCCGATATGATCGTTCCAAGACTGAGGGTACGGTGTTTATTTTAATTAATGGACTTGTTGTGTTATCGTTTCCGTTTCTCTCATACAAAGGTGTGTTTATACCAGGTACACCCACAACTGGCAGTGGCATTACAAGAGATGTTATCATAACCGTCTGCCTCATACCATCTAGGAACCTCCTAGACTGATCGATACTGAAGTTACACAATGAAGGTATATTATGATGAGAGTTTTATGCTCTGAATTCAAGAGAAAAGAAGGATAGAACATTATTTGATGCTGCTTAAGTGAGGTGACATTCTTTCACATTAACTTCTCCATATACGTGTGATAACAGTGATGGGAGTAGTAATGTGATCCAGCACCACCATGCTTGAGTGTACCCAAGCATTTTAAAGTGATCAGACAGCAGACCGACCGGTTTTGCAGCAGCACCTCTTGTGTTTTGTTTAATTCAAATCACTTTTTAGTCTACCGCTTTGAATAAGGTTAGAGAAAGAGAGCGTGTTTTGTGCTTTAGTGTGAAGGGAATGCAATGCAATTCTCATAAAAACGTATTTAGAAATTCACTGTGTAAATTACACCATTATGAGATCTTTAAGATGTTGAAATTGAACAAAAATGTAACCTCAAAGACTCTAGAAATAGACTGCAAATCAATATCAACATTCACCTCTCTATTCTCTACTCCATTAAGGTCACTGTTGACATCCTAATGGCCAAAGACCCAGAGGTTAAACTTCCCCTGGTTATCCTCCTGGACAAATGAAAAGCAGCTGAGAATGGCAGAAAGAATACATCTTGACCAAATGTCCTCCTATAAGATCCTGGTCCTGGTCCGGGTCCTTGATGCCCATAGGATGTAAGGCTCGAGCTGGTGGTCTGTGCCTGTATCCATAAAACATCTCAGAACAGGAGTACTGACCTATGACCTGTTTTCCCGTTTAGATCACTATGGACAGGGATATTTATGGACAGAAAGGACTTGATCCCAGATCAGCACTCCTACTATGAGCTGCTTTGTGGATACGGGCCCAGTTTCCCAGAATCTCTGTTGTTTTGAAACACTGTCTGTCACTGTCACAATGTCTGTAACTATGTTATTTTGACACATGTATCAGTTATTTCCCAACTCTTGAATTTAACTTAATCTGTTTTTCCTAATTTCTTCCTTATGACACAATATCTGCTTGTCTCGAATCTTTCAGTTACAGTATAAGATTGTTGAAGTCATTTCTCCTGGTCTCCACTAGATGGGGATGTAGGTAAAATTGTGTAAGAGCAGTAACAGAGCAGGGACTAGTGTAATCTGATTTATTTTCTGATGCTCATTGCTCCTGTCAACTAAGGAAATGTGCCACTTGATTTTTGAAGAATAATGTTTCATTTTAATCTACTTTTTTTTCATCCAATCACTGGAATTACCGTTTTTTTGTTGAAAGAATAGGGTATACTTGTGATTATTTATGTTTCGCTGTCTTTAAAGTTGAATGTTCTTCACTCACTCACTCATTCACTCACTCATTTCTGGAAATGTTGTCATACATGACTTTGTAACCCTGTAATACAATTGAATTGAACAAATCCAATCATGTCGATAAGGCATCTCTTTTCTACACAGTGAAAGGCCTGATTGGCATATGGATGTGGTCTGTGGTTCTTCAGATGATATGAATGCTTCCAGATCGTTCTGTGGGTTTGAGAGTGAGGGGCCAATCACCAGGGGTCAGCAGGGCCACTCTCTCCAGCCTGCTCTTAGAGATGGTCCATCCACAGGGGGTACCTCCAACATCAAGGATACTCTGGGCAGAGCAACATGTGATTAGCATAACCCAAAAAGGTTGAGAACCACTTCCCTACAATCTTAGAAAAAAGTGTTCCAAAAGGGTTATTCAACTGTCCCCATGGGAGAACACTTTTTAGTTCCAGGTAGAACCCTTTTGGGTTCCAGGTAGAACCCTCTGTAGAAAGTGTTCTACATGGACTCAAAATAGTTCTACCTGGAACCAAAAAGAGACAGCCGAAGAACCCTTTTAAGGTTCTAGAAATAGCAACTTTTTTTCTAAGTGTATCAAGAGTGCATGATCACCCATTTTCCAGCTGCTGAGGTTACAGCTGGGGGTCACATCTTGGCTAATGTTACTAGAGTTCAGACAGATGTTTGATACATTTTCTTAGGAGAGAAAATCATGTCCCCTGAAGTAAACTCATTTTAGGTTTGGGAGTATGCATCTATCAAACAGGCAAGAGACTTAAAACAACCATTGGACCATAGAGTTCCTTTCTGTGAAATGTCCATGCTCTTCCTTGTCTATCAATGCTTTCAGATAAAAAAAATAGCAAAACAAAGGACCAGATTCATGATTCACAGTGCATCTGTTACCCAATCAAAGAGCTCTTAAGTGAAACCATGCCCATATTCTTGACAGAGACTCAGGGATCTCTCCTTGCCCAGAAGGAGAGCGTGTAAAGAGCTGAGCACGTTATGGCAGAGATCCATGTTGAAACCTTCAGATCTGGCAATTGGGACACCACCACACACACACACACACACCACACAGTGAGAGGCTTCAGAGCTCCACTGGGTTCTGACTCAGCAGAAAGATTCACAGGGCCTCACTTTCAAGTTTAACTCAGCTGAGGGAGGATAAAACTGGCAGTGGAGAACTTTACTTAGTTGATCAATGCATCCACGTAACATTACAGAAGAAAATGTGTCTTTCTGTGTGTGTGTGTGTGTGTGTATGTGTGCGTGTGCGTGTGCGTGTGTGTGTGTGTGTGTGAACATTTGTGCTACAAAACCAGGACATTTTTAAGTTTTCAACTATATTGTCTAATCTGTAATGCTTAACTTGTGTTTTCATTTTACAAGAGTGCAAGGGGATAAAACAAGACAGAACAGTAGGGCTGTTCCAAGTAAGCTCCAATTTTAGAGTGACTGTTTACAGTTCTACTTGAGTCTACAGCGTCCTACAGTATAATATTACACAGGCCATAGATCATATTGATACCTTAACAATACATCAATGGTTTAAAAACAAAGAAAATATGCGTTGTCAGATACAGTATGTGCAGCAAAATGTGTTATTTTACAGGGTCAGTTATAGTAGTCCAGTGCAACTGGAGCAAACTAGGGTTGTGCTTTGCTCAAGGGCACATCAACAGATTTTTCACCTTGTCTGCTCAGGTATTCAAAACAGCAACCTTTTGGTTACTGGCCCAACCCTCTATCCACTAGGCTACCTGCCACCCTAATTTCCACATGTATTGTATTCGGCACCATACATACATGGAACCAGTAGGGACTGGATGGGAACCACATGGGAAGAAACAACATAGTAAATCACACAGCACTGAGAAAACTATTATGTCTGGTAATCCACTTCAAAGTCATAACATGACATAACATGTGGAACAATAGCAATACAGAAGGAGAGAGAAAGGACTAGCCGGTATAGCAGAATAGGATAAATGAGAAAGGACCAGCCCGTAAAGCAGAATAGGATAAATGAGAAAGGACTAGCCGGTATAGCAGAATAGGATAAAGGAGAAAGGACTAGCTCGTATAGCAGAATAGGATAAAGGAGAAAGGACCAGCCCGTATAGCAGAATAGGATAAATGAGAAAGGACTAGCTGGTATAGCAGAATAGGATAAAGGACCAGCCCGTATAGCAGAATAGGATAAATGAGAAAGGACCAGCCCGTATAGCAGAATAGGATAAATGAGAAAGGACTAGCCGGTATAGCAGAATAGGATAAAGGAGAAACGACTAGCTCGTATAGCAGAATAGGATAAATGAGAAAGGACTAGCTCGTATAGCAGAATAGGATAAATGAGAAAGGACCAGCCCGTATAGCAGAATAGGATAAATGAGAAAGGACTAGCTGGTATAGCAGAATAGGATAAAGGACCAGCCGGTATAGCAGAATAGGATAAATGAGAAAGGACCAGCCCGTATAGCAGAATAGGATAAATGAGAAAGGACTAGCTCGTATAGCAGAATAGGATAAATGAGAAAGGACCAGCCCGTAAAGCAGAATAGGATAAATGAGAAAGGACTAGCCGGTATAGCAGAATAGGATAAAGGAGAAACGACTAGCTCGTATAGCAGAATAGGATAAATGAGAAAGGACTAGCTCATATAGCAGAATAGGATAAATGAGAAAGGACTAGCTCGTATAGCAGAATAGGATAAATGAGAAAGGACTAGCCCGTATAGCAGAATAGGATAAATGAGAAAGGACCAGCCCGTATAGCAGAATAGGATAAATGAGAAAGGACTAGCCGGTATAGCAGAATAGGATAAATGAGAAACGACTAGCTCGTATAGCAGAATAGGATCAATGAGAAAGGACTAGCCCGTATAGCAGAATAGGATAAATGAGAAAGGACTAGCCCGTATAGCAGAATAGGATAAATGAGAAAGGACTAGCTCAGTGAGCAGAATAGGATAAATGAGAAAGGACCAGCCCGTAAAGCAGAATAGGATAAATGAGAAAGGACTAGCCGGTATAGCAGAATAGGATAAAGGAGAAACGACTAGCTCGTATAGCAGAATAGGATAAATGAGAAAGGACTAGCCCGTATAGCAGAATAGGATAAATGAGAAAGGACTAGCCGGTATAGCAGAATAGGATAAATGAGAAAGGACTAGCCCGTATAGCAGAATAGGATAAATGAGAAAGGACTAGCCGGTATAGCAGAATAGGATAAATGAGAAAGGACTAGCCGGTATAGCAGAATAGGATAAAGGAGAAAGGACTAGCTCGTATAGCAGAATAGGATAAATGAGAAAGGACTAGCCCGTATAGCAGAATAGGATAAATGAGAAAGGACCAGCCCGTATAGCAGAATAGGATAAATGAGAAAGGACTAGCCGGTATAGCAGAATAGGATAAATGAGAAAGGACTAGCTCGTATAGCAGAATAGGATAAATGAGAAAGGACCAGCCCGTATAGCAGAATAGGATAAATGAGAAAGGACTAGCCGGTATAGCAGAATAGGATAAATGAGAAAGGACTAGCCGGTATAGCAGAATAGGATAAATGAGAAAGGACTAGCCGGTATAGCAGAATAGGATAAATGAGAAAGGACTAGCCCGTATAGCAGAATAGGATAAATGAGAAAGGACTAGCTCGTATAGCAGAATAGGATAAATGAGAAAGGACTAGCCGGTATAGCAGAATAGGATAAATGAGAAAGGACTAGCCCGTATAGCAGAATAGGATAAATGAGAAAGGACTAGCCGGTATAGCAGAATAGGATAGAATTTGGGAGACAGGGATCAATAGATCACCATATCACAACCTAATTAGATGTATGGAAGTTAGGTACATTATGGTCCAGGTGGGAATATTATCCTGAAACAGGGCTTATGCTGTTCCTCATGACATGCATGGAAAAACAAAGCCATGAAAATATACAGACACTCTATCCAAAATTATTTTGTTTATTTGTTCAGATGAAGCAGCACCAACTAAAATGTTTGGTGATTTAGCCTTGCATCTCACCAGGTTTGGGGAGTAACTGACTACAATAAAACTGTACCTGTAATCAGTTACTTTAGCAGCAAAAATATTGTAATCAGATTACATATACTTTAAAAAAAACGAGATTATTATTTCTTGGATTACTTTTAAATTCAGAAAGGATGTTTGTGAAAAATTGTGACACCTTTCTGTTTTCTCAAATGACATTCAATTCAGCATTGAAAAAAGGCGCAGGTCTAAGTGTGTTCCACCTGAGAGAGTCTAAGTTTTATTGGTCACATACACATGGTTAGCAGATGTTAATGCGAGTGTAGCGAAATGCTTGTGCTTCTAGTTCCAACCATGCAGTAATATCTAACAAGTAATCTAAGAATTTCACAACAACTACCTTATACACACAAGTGTAAAGGAATTAATAAGAATATGTACTTATAAATATATGGATGAGCGATGGCCGAACGGCATAGGCAAGATGCAGTAGATGGTATGGAGTACAGTATATACATATGAGATGAGTAATGTAGGGTATGTAAACATTACATAAAGTGGCATTATTTAAAGTGGCTAGTGATACATTTATTACATTCAATTTTTTATTATTAAAGTGGCTAAAGATTTGAGTCAGTATGTTGGCAGCAGCCACTCAATGTTAGTGACGGCTGTTTAACAGTCTGATGGCCTTGAGATAGAAGCTGTTTTTCAGTCTCTCGGTCCCAGCTTTGATGCACCTGTACTGACCTCGCCTTCTGGATGATAGCGGGGTGAACAGGCAGTGGCTCGGGGGGTTGTTGTCCTTGATGATCTTTTTGGCCTTCCTGTGACATCGGGTGGTGTAGGTGTCCTGGATGGCAGGTAGTTTGCCCCCGGTGATGCGTTGTGCAAACCTCACTACCCTCTGTCCATAAGCCAGAGACCACTTTGATATCCACTTTGATGACACACCAAATGCGTTTGATGGATCATTTTCGTCTTCTTCTAATGCCTCGTAGCCCTTTCCTGCAAATCACCTTCTAGTGGCCTCATGGGTAGAACGTTATTCATATTTTTTATATTTTAATAATTTAATAATTAATATGCCAGAAATCTGATGTTTCTTTGTCAAATGGAGTTGTTATATTTCAGTTTTCTGTGATGTGTAGACCCTTTTCCAGTACACTACATATTGACGTCACGCACAGATGCTCGCGACTCTGGGTGGCAGTGAGAAAGCCATCACCATCTGCGCCATTCAACCACTTTTTTTTGTTTTCATGTTTTGATTCTTGCTTGAACAGTCGTTAAGATTATATTTGGTTGTGATATTTGCTAAATGTTAGCTAGAATGCTAACGCTCATTGATATAGTCTGTAGCAAAAGCTAGTCTAAGAGCCATTTTACTGATTGAAGTGTTTTTTAAGTACAATCCAGTTGATTATACTTAAATGATACAAACATTATATTAAGCAGGACATTCATACGAGCCTTAAAATCCAATTAAAGTCCAAAAGTAGTGTGAAATGCCCTCATTTAGGAGGCGGCAGGTAGCCTAGTGGTTAGAGTGTTGGACTTGTAACCGGAGGGTTGCAAGTTCGAATCCCCGAGCTGACAAGGTAAAAATCTGTCGTTCTGCCCCTGAACAAGGCAGTTAACCCACTGTTCCCCGGGCGCCGAAGACGTGGATGTCGATTAAGGCAGCCCCCCGCACCTCTCTGATTGGGTTGGGTTAAATGCGGAAGACACATTTCGGTTGAAGGCATTCGGTTGTACAACTGACTAATAATGGTGACTTTGACTTTGACTTTGATAAGCAAAATGCAAATAGACTTTTTTTTTGCTCGCATTCTATAAGAATTCCCCCTTGTTCTGCCACCAACTTGTGGGCATCGCCCTCGTGCGGCACAGAAAGGGGTCTATATAAAGTGTAATATTGGAATGCAAACTCAAAAGGTTATACATCTGACATGGTACCTGTCTTTTTTTGTTGTTGCCCATAACCACGTGTGTGAGGTGCATACATTTTGTTTCAGGTAGATTTTGTTTAAGACTACCAAGAAATCCTGATTTAGCCCACTGAAGTAAAAGGTTAAAGGGAAAGAAATCCAAACTTAACTGAAAGTAATCAGATTACATTGCTGAGTTTGGGTAAACCAAAAGTTATGATTACAATTCTAGACAGGTAACAAGTAGGTTAACATTTTAGAAAGTAATCTACCCAGCCCTGCCTCACCATCATCTCTCGAATGGTTACAGTAGACACAGACGGACAGCCATGCTATACATGTATTTACTGAGTGTAGTAGGCCTAAAGTGTGCCTTGTCTGGTTTTGTAAGGAGCTGGCTACATCAGAAACAAACAGTCAGCCATTTACAGTGTGTAGACCTACAGTGTATGCCTCAGCCTTGCCTGGTTTTGGAAAGAGGTTGAGGAGGTGTGGCCTCTAGCGCCTGCCGCCCCCGTAGCCAGAGAGAGTACCCATGACAACCGTAAGGGCCTGCTGGCGACTCCCTGTCTTTGCTGGTCGGTGTTGCCATGGCGACTCCCCGCGGGGCTCCCATGTATCAGCGGGAGGGGCGTCCAGTTGACTAACCCTCTTCCAGCTGGGGAGCAGCAGAGAGGGGGGGAGATAGCATGGCAGAGCTGAGAGAGACAGAGAGAACAGCAGAGCTGGGTGAAAGAGTGGGAGAAAGATTGCACAGCAGAGCAGTGTGTGTGTCGGCCCAGCAGTGCCTGGAGAGCAAGAGAGACGGTACACCAGAGAGAGTGAGAGACAGAGAGAGAGAAAGGGAGGGGGAGGGAGAGCAAGAAACCAAAACCCCAGGAGGACACACAAGGGTGTTCTGAACTATGAAAACAGGCTCCATCCCTGATTACACACAGACACCCTTATAACTGCAGTCAGATACTGAGTCCAAAATAATAATGTTTTTTTTTACTGCAGTAATTATGCAGTGTAACTGCAGTTACAGTGCAGTATAATTGCAGTTCAACTGCAGTACACTGCAGTTATTCTGTAATTACTCCATCCAAAATTCCATAGTCGACTGCAGTTACTGCAGTTTCAAAACTGCAATCTTTTTTTGTAAGGGCAAGGGCTGGCTCCAGGCATAAGCGACATAAGCGGTAGCTTAGGTCCCCCGGCCTCAACACAAAAAGGGGGGTCTCAATTTAGGCTACTGTTGAGTGTGCAGTTACAAAATGTGATTGTGCATAAGCAGTTTTCCTTTTGTTATGTCAGTCAATGACGGTCACTTAATTGTCATTCACTAAATAAAATGGATTGGTAAGTTAGCCTAGCCAGCTATCTAAACTTGTAGTAATCATGGCCAAATGACTGACCCGGTATGAAGAAGGGTACGTGCCCAGGGGCCCTGACCTCCAGGGGGCCCCCATTGATTTTGTAAGCCACTCTCACTCAGATATGATTTTAACATGGCATAAGTCATGGCAAAATGTGTAGCATTTCAGGAAATTTGCTTTAAAACAGCAAAAGTCGATCTCCACCCACTACAATACTTACTATAGAATTCTGTAGTAAACTGTAGTATACTGTAGAATATTATACTACACAGTGTAGTATTCCTCGATCATGTGTAGTATTTAGTATAGAACTTTGTAGTATACTGTAGAATACTATAGTACATACTACAGTATTATACACACAAAAACACTTTAGTAAATACTATAGATCACAAAAACACTATATATTTTTACTATTTAACTATTTTTTAACTACAGTATTCAATTTGCATATACCCTGCCTATTCCCCTCCCTCATATCCCAATTTGTGCAATCTGTAAATACTACAGTATACTACATTCCATAAAAATACTACAGTACTTACTACAGTATACCGTACTACAGTCAGCAAAAACATTACAGTAAATACGACAGTATATTACAGTCCACAAAAGCACTACAGTAATAACTATAGTATATGCTACTCTTTTTTTACTACAGTATTTATATTTACTACAGTAAAAACTACAGTATATTACAGTATGCTACATTATAAACTGGGTGGTTCGAGCGCTGAATGCTGATTAGCTGACAGCCGTGGTATATCAGACTGTATACCATAGGTATGACAAAACATTTATTTTACTGCTCTAATTACGCCGGTAACCAGTTTATAATAGCAATAAGGCACCTTGGGGGTTTGTGGTATATGGCCAATATACCACGGTATATTATCCATACCACACCCCCTCGGGCCTTCGTAAGTATACTACAGTGAATACTACAGTAAAGTCTGTAGTAGTATTCCTACCATAGTATACACTACAGTAATTTTTCATGTTTTTACTGTGCACCCCATGGCAAAATGTGTAAAATTGCAGGAAATGTACAGTAAAACTGAAAATGTTCCTCTCCGTCTCAGGGCAAAATGAGTAGAATTGCAGCAAATTAACTTTAAAAGTTAAAAAAATTCTCTCTGCTGTCAAGAGGGGGGCCACAAAATGTTTTGCTCGCCAAACCAAATCTGGTTTAGGGTATCCCAAAAGGCTAGATCCGGCCCTGCACACAGGCCTCAACCGACTATCCTGTAGCTTTAGCCAAAGCTGTTCCAAAGAGATGTAGTTTATGGCAGGGGTTCTCAAAGTGGGGTCAGAGCTAAATAAAAAAGTATAATAAAAAAATTATAATATTACTAAAAACAACAGATTAAAATGCATTTTGGGATCCGTGGAATACGTTTAGAGGGTGTAATAGATGTAATAGAATTGCATGATATTAGCTTTAAAGCTGCAACAACAAAACATCTCTCTCCCACATGACAAAATGTGTAGAATTGCAGGAAATTAGCTTGAAAATATATATTTTTTCTCTCCATGGTCTCAAGAGGCAGGCCTTTCAAATGTTCCTTCCCAGGGCCCAAGACTTGGTTTGTCTGGCTTGTATGCTATTTTTTTTTTATCTCACTTGAGTTGTGTTTTGATTATGAGGGGGTCCCTGATAAATTTGCTATGACAATAGGGGTCCTCGGCCCCAAAATGTTTGAGAACCGTGGTTTATGGCTTTAGCAAAAATAAATAAACAATAGACATTGAGATTATAACCTCGATTTGCTAAAAATTGTCAAACTAATTATTGCAGTAATTATCTGAGGATTAATATTTGACTGATTCTGCATGTGCTTTAACCAACCTTTGCAACAGATACTGTCTGTACGTTACCCTTACTCCCCACTAAAACCCGTCTCACTGACTAGCACGGCACATAGGTTTGGGCTGACCCGGGACCCAGGGTAGGCTACTCTGTTCCCAGATGGTTGTGTTGTTCTGTAGTCGTGTGGTTGGGGAGCCTGTGAAACGGCAACAGTGTGTCCGCTGGCTGAAAAATACACAGAGGCTTTTTCTGCCCCATAATTGCTCCAAGCTGTGTCCCCTTGAAGGTCTGTAAACCACTTTTGATGTGTGTGTGTGTGTGTGTGTGTGTGTGTGTGTGTGTGTGTGTGTGTGTGTGTGTGTGTGTATGTGTGTGTTGGGTTGGGTTGGGGGAATTTCTAGTGAACAAGTAGAAATCCATTTGATGTAAATACAGAGTATATTCTGTAGGCCTACCTAATTTAAGTAAAAAATATATACTCAGTCCAAATCGCAGGCTATTGCATCTTTTAAAGGCAATGTTCACTGCATCTTGCATGTCAGCTCAATCGGAAATTGTCTTTAAAAGCTGTAATGCCTTTAACCTGCGATCAAATTTATAATATGCCATTAAGCAGAAGCTTTTATCCGAAGCAAAATGGTCAAACGTATTCTTGCAGTAATTATGTGAGGCTTAATATTTGACTGTTCATTTGAATTACAGAGAGAATGCTTTGGTATTGTTTCAACTGCTGATTGTCCTTTAAGCCTTTAAGTCCATTTCTTTCTTTTTATTTACCAACAAGAGGTTTTAGTCACGAGGAAAGAACCGTGTAAAACAATAAAAGGAACATCTTCAGGACAAATTTCTTTTGGAAAAGCAGAGATAAACTTCCCACAGTAAACATTTTGTTGATGTAAGTGCAGAAAATGTCTTCACTGTTTTTTTGTCTCATTTTCATATAAAAACATATTATTTTCATGATATAAAAAGTGACACAAGGCATTTTTTGTCAGTGTTATGAAAGGCAATGAGCCAAAAACATTCTATACTAATATAAATGAACTATTACAGTTTATTTTCTCTAGTCATTCGTGCGATAATACTTATTCTATCCTACAACTTTGTGACTAGTCTACTTCTACATGTAATAAAGTGTAACTATAATGTGCACCTGTCATGGTAACCTTTGGATTTACAAATCTTAGCATATAAAAAACGTTGTTTGTTGACATAAAGACACAAACCACTATCCAGACTTATTTATGGAACTCTGAGAAGCACCCTCCCCTGCACAGGTGAACGTTACATATCTTGCAGCCAAACACGCTCTCATGTCGCAGCCCCTTGTTTGTGCAGTTCCTGCAGCGTCGGGAGCGCTCAGACATGCGGTCCAGTCGGTGCCCGTACTCAATGGGTGAGTCTGCGTGGCGTTTACGTGCCGCCCGCTCCATGCCCCTCGCCCCCTGGTAGTCCCCGATGAGCTGCTGTGCCAGGCGGACGCGAAAGTGACGCTGAGTGAACTGTTTCCCGTTGCAGCCAGCCGGAGGGGCTCCCCCGCGGCTCTCTCGTAGGATGACGTGAGCGTTGACGATGCAGAGGTTGACATAGAACCACAGGAAGTAGCGCCACCACTTCTTGCAAGGGCGCCCCACCTGGTAACACTCCCTCAGCTGGTCACACAGGTCCACCCCTCTCATGTTCTCCTGGTACAGTAGCAGGGGAAGGGGGTGTGGAACCCCGAAAGACACTCCTCCTCCGCCATCACTATCCACCTCCCACTCACGCTGCTGCTGCCTGCCCGGGCTGATACCCACAATACCAGGTGCCGAGTTGGAAGACAGACAGCTGACCACCTTGGTGTCCCGGGTTACCGTGGCGACAAGGTTGCCGCGCTGGCACTGGTAAAACTCGCCCGGCGACAGCTTGCCGACGTTGCATGGGCGGAGGACCTCAGGGTAACCACGGCGACTGGGCTGGGTGGGGCCGCAGGCGTAGAGGCCGTTCCGGAGGAGCCTCTGCATGAGGGGCACAGAGGTGAAGAAGCTGTCCATGAAGAGGTGGTGGTGCTTCCCCTCCAGACCCCTCACCAGGGACGTCACCACTCTGTAGCCCAGGGCAGCCACGGCCGCCTCCTCACTGGCCTTTCCCACATAGATCCTGGCACGGTGGCAGTAGCCTGAACGGGAATCACACAGCATCCACACTTTGAGTCCTTTCTTTAGGGGCTTGGAGGGTATGCACTGGGTCGGGGAGAAACTACCTTTCACGGCCACGGCACCCTGGTCGATGGTCAGGCAGCGGTTGGGCGTGTATGAGTCCCACATGGTGTTCTCAACGACGTCCAGCAGAGCACGTATTTTGTAGAGGCCATCATACCCTCGCTCGCCACGCACAGGCTCCGACTCACGGTCGCATAGATGTAGGTTCTGGGTGAGTTTCTCAAAGCGCCTAGCTGTCATAGTCTTTTTAAAGCCTGCATTGCCTATGAAAATGTCACTGGCCCAGTACATGTCAGCATCAGGAAGCTGGTTGATGCCCATAAGAATGTTCAGTCCTATGTAAGCTTTCATCTCTCTCAGGTCAGTGGGATGCCAGTGGGGGTCGGACTTTCCACTCCTCCTTTGCCGATAGAGGGCGTAACTGTTTGTTTGTTCTACCATGTGTTCAAAAAGAGAATCTGGAAAGAGTAACCGGAAATAGTCACGAGTGTCAGCATCGTCCCCCAGCGAATGCTGTGGGCCACTGACAGCGGAGAATGGCTCTATTGAAATTACCTGATCAGGTTCGCCCCAGAAGTCGGGAGAAGTGCAGTCTTCATCCAAGTCATCATCAAAGCTGAAAAAACTCGTGTGCTCCTCCTCCTCCAAATCGGAGAAATCAATATCCGAGTCGTTTGACGTGGTGTCAGAGCAGTTATTGGAGGTAGAATAATAGCACTCCTTCGCGTACTCCTCCTCCTCGTGCTTGATTCCATTGCCAGTGACCAAAATAATATTGCAGCCTCCTTCCGCGATGTAACTGACTGCGTCTGCAGTCTCCTCTGTTGCTGCTGTGCTTTTGAATCCATTCTCCCCCTCCTCGCCGTCCTCCTGTACTTCGTCTTCCTCCTCGTCCGAGTCTGGCTTTCTGAAAGGAATTTCAAACCACTTTACATCGACTGAAAGATTAAGCGGAGAATCTTCACTGTCGGAGACCGTGGTAGTTTCTGTGTCCGCGTTAGTTTCCAAAATAGTAAAAAGCTCTCTCTTTTTTCTTGCCGCCATGTCGGGGTATAGAACTGTCCCTGCATGAGTCTTGTATTTATTTTTTTCGTGGGAAATAATCCTCAAATCTAACCTTCAATTCAATATGAGCCAAAATGCACTTAGAGACGTCTTCGTAAAACTTGCTGGTCTTTAAACCATGCGGTTTCTATAAGCTTGAATCTCATTGTTTCCGCTCTTCGGTTTTCTACGCTTTGTAGCGCAGTGTGGCCGCAGACGTCAGAAGCTGCATGCATGTCCTGCTTTGTAGGGCGTTTTGCGACTGCAGCTGGTGGGGTTGCTAGTTCGCTAGGCTGGCAGATGGCCGCTTGCTGTTGTAATGCCCGCTGGCATTCGCCACTATCAATAGCAGGATACCCACCTCCGGGGACACGAAGGGAAGGAAAAGAGTGCATGATATAGTTTATGCCTATACAGATTTCCTATTTCTAAATAAACTGTTTTTTTTATTGTATAATGAATGAAGAATGTTGAATTTGTAGCCTACACGAATTAACAGTCAATTTACAGAACATTCACTGAGTGACAACATTGCGTATTTGTAGGCTGTTATTACGCACGCAGTAATGCGCACTAAAATGATTGGTCTCCATGATATTATTTAGGTACCCTAAATATCTGATGAAGAAGCATATGGTTCTACACCACACACCCCTCTATGTAGCCTACCAGATAAAGCTCAAACAGTTATATACTATTAGTATAGTTCGCTCAGCCTAATGATGAGCTCATTCATTCATAAACATGTTTCCTCTCTTAACGGGTTACTACACGAAACTGCAGTCCCATAGGCTATTTTGGGAATTTAGTCCGTCCCTCTTATATTGTAGGAATGTGGGCAGTCCCTATTCTTCACTCAGAGGGGAGTATTTGTGTAATGTCAAGTGATGTTTACCTGGAACATTTAACTATTAGCTGATGTATGGTTTAGCCTACTTTCATGTACCTGAGCTGACAGGTACACATCATTCATCATTTAACACACCATCCTCATACAATATGAATTATTTCCAGTATTCAATTGAACAAGAATGTTCCTCTGGTCACACCTAAATACAGTATTACTGGTATGCACTGGTTTCAGAATACATTACTTTCGGTTAACATTATATTATATGCCATGCAGCCTTGGTGAATTGTTCAGTTTCTGTAGTGTTGTACCACTGTAGTCAGTGTACTGCTAGACGTAATGCAGTATACAACTGAAATATGCACATAGGCTAAAGGTGGAGACTTTCCTCAGGATCTCTTACTGTAAAGTAGTACTGAGAAGCATGGCTAACAAGATGTCGAACTAATGTCTCTGGGTTCAGATGAAACCACTCTGGTCTGGTCTATGCCTTGCACACTTGGGAGGAGGCTGCTGCCAAACTCCTATTATGGAGGATGGGGGAAGGGAGCTACAACCATGGCCTGCCTGACTCTATGGTTGAGTGAACACTTGGTCACTGCCTCTGGGCCATGCAGGAAGAACAGGATTTATGGCTGCTTCTTAGCCTACCCTTGCTCACATTCTAGTAGTCTTTGTTTCTGTGGTATCATATTTCCTAGTCCCCTCTACACTGGTAGAATGTGTTTCCTTATATGCCCAGAAAGGATTATTTGGGTAGAACTATACTAGTAACCAGTGTGTAGGAAATGGGGGAGGGGGCTGTGGTCCTGTGCTTAGAGATATCCGGACCAAAAATAGAAGTAAGCAAAAAAGCCTGCCTCCAGTGTTTCCAGGCCCCTGGAGCACAGTGCTGCAGCAGACCCCTCAGAGACTCCAGCGGTGGCGTGGAGAGACGCCGACCAATAGGGGGTGAGACACTGTGTGTGTGTGTGTAGTGCAGGGACGGACTGGCCATCTGGCACTTTGGGCAAATGCCAGATGGGCTGGTCCATTTTTAGCCTAGTGGGCATGTCTAACTTGTTTTTTGTGTGCAAAATGCTAATTATCTGGCTAAGAATGGGGGCCTCAAAGGAAAAAATAGGCCGGTGTGTTAGAAATGTCAGGGCCAATATTTGGTCCCAGTCCGCCCATGGTGTAGTGTGTGTGCCTGTGGTGTGGACAACTCAAATACGTATTTTTTACACAATCTGAAAGACAGGATCAGGGCAGTGCATGTGTGGTAGTAGCACAACCACTGCAGCCGCCGATACAGAGCATTGCCCTCTCACTATTCTTCTCTAATGGAACAGAACACTCCATAAAGCTCACATCTATGAGCTAAGTTTCACATTTTACGAGTAAAGACAATAATAATCAATATCTTTCTGTGGAAGTGGTTGGTTGATTGGTACCTTACTGGTGGCCTGATACATATATGTTCTTAGTCCCTTTGCAATGTCTGGATACATTTTCTCAGTTGCATGAACAGGATTGTCCTATGTTAGTGCAATGTGCCTTTGAAATGTCATGTTTTTTGTCCTAACATAACATTCATAACATTTCATTTGAATTGTATGTCATAACAGTATCATAGGACTGTCATAAACGTGACATAACACATGTCATAAGATGATATGACTATTGACAGTAAATAAAAGCCTCTCCCAACCAGTTCAAGAAGGTTAAACATAGGCATTTGTCTTTATTATTACTAAAATCAAAAAGTCAAAGAACACCATTTGTTATTTCATGGATACATTTTCAAAGCTGTGTGTCTGGTCATTAGCAATACCATCAGTTTATGCCTACATCACCATATCGTCTTTGTTTTATCCATGCTAATCATACATTGCTGCAAAGCCCATTGTCATTTAGTTACTTATTGAATGAGACTTTTGGCTACATTCCACTAATGTTCCTTGTACTCAGATGATGAAACTGAGGGCCAATTGTGACCTTGAATGACATTCACCTAGTGGCCTTTTCCATTTTGGGAAACAATGACCATACCACCCCCTTGTGGTGGTCTGAGAGAACTGACGTAATTTCCCCAGGAGGACTTTCAGTGAACCTAATGCACAACTATTACAGGACGATAGGTGGTTCTGTTTAGTCATGAATTGTGAAATATTTTTTATGGCGTTGGGCAGTTGTGTTAGCTATGATCAGCAACACCCTCTCTTCTATAACATGCACACATTCAATTAAATTAAAATGGCTTTATTGGCATGGGAAACATATGTTTACATTGCCAAAGCAAGAGAAATAGATACACATTCTCTCTTCAATAACACACACACACACACACGTACACACGCACACATACATACATAACCTGAATTCTCTACATACATCTACATGGAGAGGTAAAAAAATTATGTGATATACATTCACATACAGCAGTGTCCACAGCTGCACTGATATGGAGACGGGAACAGACTGAGTTTCCCAATAAAACCACTGGATGGTGCTAAAGCATTGGCTTTCTTGAGAAAACTTTGTACAAAATGATGTCATTGAAGAAATGTAGGATTATTGACAGAATAATAGTATATGGGTTAGAATTTGTCCTGTAATAGTAAAACAAATGTGTAGACAGTGGTGGATTTAATACCAGTCCAGACTGTCTGCTGTGTGCATGAATAGTACTTTTCTCTCAAACCTCAACTGAAATCTCAAATGTAAAAAATAAAAGTTGCAGCATGAGTTTCCAGAACTACATAACTTTTTAGGACCACTGATATGTTTCAGAAGTACACACAACACATCCAGTTACACCCACCCACACACACCCACCCACACACACACACACACACACACACACACACACACACACACACACACACACACACACACACACACACACACACACACACACACACACACACACACACACACACACACACACACACACACACACACACACACACACACACACACACACACACACACACACACACAATATATTGTGTATCTTGGTCTTCAGCTCTGTTTGTGGCCAGGCCATGTGTTTGTCATTATGGTCATTCTGCTAGGACCAGAGCTGATGTACTGGGTCAGAGTGGCTTTGGCCAAGATCCTGGCTTGGCCC
Organism: Brachymystax lenok tsinlingensis; assembly: GCA_030435695.1. NCBI lineage: Eukaryota > Metazoa > Chordata > Actinopteri > Salmoniformes > Salmonidae > Brachymystax > Brachymystax lenok. The sequence continues at coordinate 76,907,159 of CM059819.1, read as the reverse complement.
AGCCCACTGTCCCAGTATCTGGTTCTGAATATCACCACATCCAACCAGTGACTAATCATAATTCCCTGAGCAATCTATCCGTATTAGCCCGTTGATATTCTGCCTCTCCATTTTGTACAGTGGTGATTATTCATTTCTGTCACTGTTTCAGGGGTACCCAAACTGAAAAATGTAGTGTCTGCCTTTGTTTAGAAAATGGAATGGAATTCAATGCATTGACATTGTTGCATCCAGTACATTATAGATTACAGTAATGTGCTATGCATCCAGTACATTATAGATTACAGTAATGTGCTATGGAATAAAACCAAAGTAAAGGAAAGACAGTGTCTAGGGCAGATGAAAGAGAGAGGCTCCTAGTTTCCTCTGGTGTTCAGTGTAGACTCTTCCTGGACCCAGTCTCAGTAGGCGGTCCTAAACTCCTCTTTGACTCCATACGTAAACATAGCCTAATGAAAAGGAAATCACTGGAAGATTACAGATCATTAACATGCCATTGACCATGTTAAGGAGAGGCACCAACAGGCTGAAATTACATTTTTTGCATCTACTTATCAATTTTGAGATTTTGGGGTATTTTTGTTCTTTACTATTAGTACTTTCAAAAAGTAAACATAAAAATGTCTAAAACTTGATGTAAACATATATATTTCCTTTTAGTTGTCATACTACCGTCATCAGAATGTAATTCATTAAAACATTTACATAAATCCATAATTTCAAAGCTCACATAATTTAAAAGCCCATTTCATAGAGAATGTTACAAACTGGACTATATGTAGTGACTTACTTTGTAGCGATGTTTTAAACAGGCGTTTGGCGATTGGTAGGCTAAATGTATTGTACTTGTCTTTACTGTAATTTTCCAAAAGTCAGACTCTTCTCACACGCCAACAAAATAAATTCAGCTTCAGAAGCATCTGCAGTCACAAAAGGATGTCTGGTTATCCTTAGAAATATTTTCCAGACTTGAATTGTTGATGTGTGGTCAAATTTCTATTCCTCAGAAACATTTATTTGGAAAAAAGCATTTATCCACAATCTACTCTATACAAATCCAGTCCTGGAGTGTCTAAACAAAATAAAACCAAAAGATTTAGTCTGACTTCATCCAGTGTCGTGAAAAATTTATTTGTCGTATATGCAAATTGCGCATATTTAAAAATGGAATCCATGGTAGGGGGAAACAGCGCCACTGGCCACCCCACCAACTTTGTTATTGTATTCGTTGCCAAGCTAAGGGAGCGTTGTGCAGCATGCTAAAACATTTTTGCAGTACATATCAGATCCTGGTGGACAAGACAGTGTTCGTTGTTTGCAGTAACTTCTTTGTTGTGATATTGCAAATGGATGTGGCTGTTTCACCATTATTATTCCAGCTTTAATTAGATATTGCCTAATTTGCATATTCTAATACAATATTTCAGAAAAAATGTAATACAAGAAAGTATTATATTATATTATAATATTCAACTGGTTCATTGTGAAATTACCTTATTAGGGTGTGGTGCCTCGCCTCCAGTTCAGCTGGCCCTTTGCCATCTTGGACTCAACCCTCCCACTTTTATTCTCCCTGTTGGAGAATGGTGAGCCTTCTTCTCTGATACCCGAGTATCAGACAATGTTGTAAAGAGAGGAGGCTGTAATAATACACAGAGAGCGGATCTACGGGGAAAGTGGGCAAAGATTATCTTTGCATTATTCTACACTTCCTTTCAGGACAAGGGAAGGGAAGTTGTGGTCTAGGCACTTAAATGATTCACGTGGAATAAAGTGACATTGTATGTAACACATATTTTCAATACTTTTCTTATCAAAATAAACTCCAAATTCCGACAAATAAAATCCTTCTACACAGCCATCCATGCAGCCAGCTTATCATGCACCACAGTATACCTTCAAATAGAAAATTATGATGATATCTATGGAGAAGTTGTGAAGAAGGAGTGAAGAACAGGAAGGAGTGAGTTTCCTGTTTTCATTTGATGATAAAACAAAATAACTCCAGTGAGGCTTATAAGGAACGGTATTAACTCCTCCCACTGATAATGAACTTGAGAAATGCTTTTTTTGTTTTTGTTTTTACAGTGAATCCGTCCCAAATGAAACTGAAACAAGATCACTCCTCTGGTAGTTGTTCCAGGTGGTTTGGTCTCATCTACCTCTGAGGTCCTCTACATTGTTACACCAGAGGAAAAGGTATTCTGATGCTACCTTGGATTCTAACTATGGTTCTTGACTAAAGGAACAAACTAGATATGTGAAAGATATCCAGTCACTCTTGGAGAACAGTGGACATTGTACAGTATATTGTAATTTCGGCATATACTGTAGCCTTCATCAGCATGCTTGTTGTTACACACAAACGTTCCAGACTCCCCCACATATTCCCATGAAACCAACCCCACATCAAAACCTTTCCCAGTACCAGACAGTGGGGAATTGTTCAAGGATATGGCTGTTTTATTTGTCTGATCCATACAGAAGATTTTGTTTATTTATGACTGGAATAGTTTTAGCATAACAGACGGTAGTTAACAAATAAATAATCAATCTTGAGATATTTCGTCACAGATCCTCCAACATATGCCAATAATTTATATATTTTTATATTTTCTTAAGTAGGGGAAACTTTGTTGATTTAGATTTGAAACACAATATATCTATGGATACACCCAAGATGTGACATATCTTTCATTTATTTCCTCTGGTTTTATTACATGAATAAATCTCAATTGTTAGTTTGTAATGAAATCTCTTAAATTGTTTACATGTTTCCTGCAATTTGGTCCCATTGAGCTGTAGCTGAGAAAAGACAACAAACGCATCATTATGGTGTTTGCCATTTTGACAGGTGTAAAATATTTATTATTTGCCAATGTTATTTGTTAGCATGCTAATTTGACATCAGCTGTAAACAAGCTCAGGCTCAGTGTGTCTAAAGGATGGCTGACATCTTTTTGTTTTAAAACGTAACCCTATCCTTTCTTGATAAAGTTGTGGCTCTTTCAAATTCAGGAAGATCCCAGCAGGAACACAATCCAGATGCCAGAACATTCAGACGTGGACACCCAAAAAACACATCACCAATGATCAATTATTCTAATGCATATCTGTGGCTGGTATGGTTTCAGACAACAGTGTCTCCTGTCTTTGATAGACAGAGTGTTAGTTGTGGGAAGACTGAAGACTCATTCAGAGGGCCCCCTTCCATTCCCCTAGAAAGTAAAGCCTAGTTAAAGAGCAATAGTCATACTACATACAGTCTATGAGAAAGCTACTTGTTTTGTCATTGTTTTGCCCCTGTTTTGTCCTTGTTTTGCCCCTGTTTTGTCCTTGTTTTGCCCCTGTTTTGTCCTTGTTTTGCCCCTGTCTTGTCCTTGTTTTGCCTCTGTTTTGTCCATGTTTTTCCTTTGTTTTGTCCTTGTTTTGTCCCTGTTTTGTCCTTGTTTTGCCTTTGTTTTGTCCTTGTTTTGTCCCTGTTTTGTCCTTGTTTTGCCATTGTTTTGTCCTTGTTTTGTCCCTGTTTTGTCCTTGTTTTGCCTTTGTTTTGTCCTTGTTTTGTCCCTGTTTTGTCCTTGTTTTGCCTTTGTTTTGTCCTTGTTTTGCCCATGTTTTGTCCTTGTTTTGCCTTTGTTTTGTCCTTGTTTTGTCCCTGTTTTGTCCTTGTTTTGCCATTGTTTTGTCCTGGTTTTGTCCCGGTTTTGTCCTTGTTTTGCCAAGATGAAGTATCGCAGGTCTAGAAATGTCATGTTGAATGACTTGCAAAAAAAATCCCACAAGTTGCTCATTTACGGACAGGTCTGCTTTGTAACAGCAAGAAACCTTAACGTATCCTTATCAATGACAGTTTGGGTCACCTTTTAAGGCAACGATTATGGTGAGACACAACATTACTTATGGGAGTACTTAATGTGACCTTATCTGATTGTCGTTTTAGACTCTTTTATGACAAATCTCTGAACAAGGAATTCCCCATTTCAGGTTGGACCAGATCGAGTTTGGGGGGGACTGGGACTAAGGGTGTGTATCGGACGGTTCTTTGAAGTGAGTCAGAGAGCATGCCAAGCCCAAACTCCTGTACTGCATTAGCAATACTGTCCTGCCAATTAATGATGGATGGATCACTTTCTTACTGTGAGAAATTAGGTTAAGTATCTGGATAAGGCCAGGGGAGATTTTTTTTATGGTTGATTTGCCTTTACTGAGCCCCACCCTACCCACATAGCATGGAGCAGTTAGGTCATGATTGTGGAGAAAAGTTCAGATCCACCACTCCTACAAAACGATCCCACGGTCTAATTGTAGATTTCTCCTCCTGAAAAGGATGACTTCTTCAAATGCTTCTGGTAGTAAAATGTTAGTCATAAAAGTGTTAGTCATAAAAATGTAGTCATAAAAAGATAAGCAAGCTAAAATTACTAGCAGTTTAAGTCACATTAAACACACATCTAAGAGTTTCTGGTGGTAGTTCCAGGCACCTCCCAACCCAGCAACTGGTATTGATTCTTGACCGTATTTTTGGGGTATTCTACTTCAAATTATTTGAGCCATTACGCTCTCTCTCTCTCTCTCTCTTTCATTCCCCCTTCTCTTTCTGTGAGTAAATCAATAGGCTGTCATCCTGTTAACACTACCCCCCTCAGGTTTGGGGGGAGGCCGGAGGAAGAGGCTACATATGGACCTTGTTACTGTCCCATGGGCTTGACGCACACAACATGGGGGAGAATGGGAAGACACCGCCAATGAAGAGCCATGGTCCATTATTCATATCAGACCACTAGCTCAACAGAGTAGGCCTCCACCTCAACATTAGCATCCTCAAATCAACACGATAGAGAGACTCAACTCCCCACAAGCCCCGGATCCTTAACTCGTCCCTTTCTGGGAATCATGAATGGAGGGCACATTTAATGTCCTCTGCTGTTGCCCATAAGTAAAGCAATGAGTTTTTCCTGACCACATCACCTGACTAGGAATTTCAATCTGGTTAACCAGATCACCTGACCAGCAAACTCAGTCTAGTAAACTATTTTTCTTTACCACGTCACCTGACCACCCACGGGTTGAATCAACACTGTTTCCACGTAATTTCAATGAAATTAAGTTGAACCAAAGTTGAATAGACATTGAATTGACATCTGTGCCTAGTAGGCAGTAAACGCAGTCTGGTAAACCCTTTTACTGACCACATCACCTGACCAGGAAACTCAGTCTGGTAAACCCTTTTACTGACCACATCACCTGACCAGGAAACTCAGTCTGGTAAACCCTTTTACTGACCACATCACCTGACCAGGAAACTCAGTCTGGTAAACCCTTTACTGACCACATCACCTGACCAGGAAACTCAGTCTGGTAAACCCTTCTACTGACCACATCACCTGACCAGGAAACTCAGTCTGGTAAACCCTTTTACTGACCACATCACCTGACCAGGAAACTCAGTCTGGTAAACCCTTTTACTGACCACATCACCTGACCAGGAAACTCAGTCTGGTAAACCCTTTTACTGACCACATCACCTGACCAGGAAACTCAGTCTGGTAAACCCTTCTACTGACCACATCACCTGACCAGGAAACTCAGTCTGGTAAACCCTTTTACTGACCACATCACCTGACCAGGAAACTCAGTCTAGTAAACCCTTTTACTGACCACATCACCTGACCAGGAAACTCAGTCTGGTAAACCCTTTTACTGACCACATCACCTGACCAGTAAACTCAGCCTGGTAAATCCTATTACTGGTCAGGTAACATGGTCAGGGACAACTCTATAGCATTAAGCATTTGGAGAAAACAATCTGACCAAATGTATTTCATTTTGGTGGGATGGAGTGTGGCAGTGTTGTAAACCTTGAAAGAAATGTTCAATTTTATGACTAGAGTGTAACAAAGCAAAGATGTAATTTACAAACCTGAAACCGCCATCTGTATTCAACATCTTCACTAGATCTCGTGACAGAGCACTTGAGGTGAGCATGACTCCCCTCAAATGATGTAAGCTAATGGCCTGATTTGTAAATGTCAAGTTAAACAGTCCGTATTATGTCCTCAATAAATTAAATAAAAGGAAACAACAGTTAACCTTCCCTCTGAAAATATTTGTGTGGAGAACAAGCTATATTGCCTCAATGATCTTTAGAGGCACAGGTTTTTTTCCCCCCTAGTTTTACTGACAGCCTTATTTAAAGAAAGTGAGAGGTTTACAGTTTGAATTAAACATCTGGTCATATTGCGGAAAAGTCCCCTATAAAATATGGTGTGCAATGTTGTATTTATTTCAGAGACATGTCAAACAACACTTCCACTGGGTAAAGGGAGGGAAGAGGCTGTTTGTCATTTAGTAGAGAGTTCTTTGATCTGTTCTGTGAGACTAAACAACCCTGCTTTTTGCATGTCTTTTTTTCTTCCCACGAGGGAGGTCAAATGGGGACTAGTATACAAGAGAAATAAATAAAGGTGAGGGTTTCCTTGTGGGAAAATACAGGATTTGTATTCTGGGCTATGCTGTAGGAGAGATTTAGAAGTGTGTCACCTAAGTTTGTTTTCTTTAAAGCCTTGATGGATATCAAATTATACATATCCTATGCAGATGTAGAAACTTAATTTTTAGCCAGTTTGCTACAGCAGCAAAATAATCCTGCTGCAACAGGAAATGTGAATTACTATGTGGATAATAATGAATAAAAGATCTTAAAAGATTAAGATGGGGAAAAGAACACAGACACTGGACAGAGGAACTCTGCCTAGAAGGCCAGCATCCCGGTGTCGCCTCTTCACTGTTGATGTTGCGAAAGTGCTTTGTTTCTGGACATTTTGAGCTTGTAATCGAACCCACAAATGCTGATGCTCCAGATACTCAACTAGTCTAAAGAAGGCCAGTTTTATTGCTTCTTTAATCAGGACAACAGTTTTTAGCTGTGCTAACATAATTGCAAAAGGGTTTTCTAATGATCATTTTCCCTTTTAAAATGATCAACTTGGATTAGCTAACACAACGTGCCATTGGAATACAGGAGTGATGGTTGCTGATAATGGGCCTCTGTACGCCTATGTAGATATTCCATAGAAAATCTGCCGTTTCCGGCTACAATAGTCATTTACAACATTAACAATGTCTACACTGTATTTCTGATCAATTTGATGTTATTTTAATGGAAAAAAATGTGCTTTTCTTTCAAAAACAAGGACAATTCTGTGACCCCAAACTTTTGAAAGGTAGTGTATATTAATTAGTTTGACATATTTTATCTTGTATACAGAATATGATTGTTCCATGTAGTGATGCCTCTCTCTGGGGGCAGGTGTTACATCACTCTCTCAGGAATGCATTCTGGGGTCAGAGGTCACAGACAGCAGATGGGGATGACCACACAGACAGTGCACACCTGGCAATACAACCCAAATACGATGTTACAATGCCCCATATGTACAAATACAATAATTTCAATTAACAATTTTCCTATTTCAATTTAATTTGAAACATTGCCATAGTAGTCAATTTGTACAGGAAAGGGACATCATTATTCACTTCACTGTCAAAACTGAAAAGTTGCTGGTAGTGTTCAAAAGTAATGGGTTGCAGTAGAGGTAGATGGTTAGAAAGGGAGCCCAGCACATTGAGAGTGAGTCTTGGAGAGATGTCCTTCAGTACGAGACGTGGCGAGAGGGAGCCCCTTCAGTAGGAGACGTCTCACTGAGTCATGTCTGAGCGGCTGGGAGGGAACAGAGGAGCTTTTGTACTTCAGTGAGCCTGCAAATAGTATACTCTGCCAAATCTGAGAAAAGCACTCCTCAAACATCAGGAACCATAGCTGCAGGGAGTAGAGATGCTGAGGGTTCTGATAAATCCCCCTGATAAATCACACACAAAAATATATATATATTTTATTTCCCCGACCAAATTAGTGTACTAGGCCTTTATTACTCCTGTATAAGCGGAGCAAAATACTCGTCGGCAGAGCGGGTCGTAAGATTTGGGAAGGGTACTGGTAAGCTTGTCCTAGATCTGCACCCATAGTACAAACCTATATCCCATCAGATGGAGTACATGTAAGCTGTGTCAGTAGAGCCTCCTCCTGTGGCTTGTCATTAACTTGGTCTTGTTTCAGGCAGAACATTTTGTCTCCATGTTGCCGTCAATGATGCTGGTGGGGAATCTCCTCCTAAATCTGGAATTCCTTCTGAACCACTCTCTGGTCACCATGTCACATACCAGTCCCACCCATGGGCATGGGGGAATTAACGGTGGTTTGTGGGTTTCAATGAAGCAATAAAGATGCAGATGCTTCATGTTGACAAACAAACTTTAGTTGAATTAACAGCGGGTGACAACGTGATACTAAACCACCAAATTAATGTTGAAGAGGCTCAAAGGTCAAACCATATCAGCTTATTACTCTTCAATACAAGCACAACCATCCCAATCAATCAGGCTATCACAGTGGGAATTCCCTGGTTTCTTATGGGTAAAGTAAAAGGAGGCAAGCCCTAAAGCTCATTCCATCGCACTACACTAACTCAGAAACTTTACTGTTCTCAGACACAGAAAAACATCCCTTATTCCCCACCTATTTTCCCAGGCTGTCCTGAGCTCTGTCGATAGGGTTTAATGGGTCTGTAACTGCCTGAGAACTGGCATCCCTCCATGTCTGACCTGTGACATGCGATCCCAGAATATCCCATGTACACATTTAGGGACAAGGCTTTCAGCCTTTACCTTTGCATCTCACTGCCGTTCATTCATCATGTGTAGAGCTGAATGATCTAGAGCTGAACTATGCAGGAAATTGCTTGGTCTCCTTTGTGGGGCTAAATGTATGTGATTGGAGATAGGTGACTCATCTAACCACTCTAGACTGGACCCGGCAGGCTCCTCTGGACTTCCACCTCTCACTGTAAGACTACATGGAACACAGCTGACACTGAGGGTCCAGGAGCCAGGGTCCATGGCAACCACACACACATGCACACACAAACACACACACACACCATCCACACACACATCCACATGTGGCATGACCTTGTGATCTCAACCGATTTGGCATCTGACTCCTGACCAGAGAGTTTGTTTGTCCGTCAGAGAGAGGTTATCCTCTCCGGTGGTAGCTGGAGAAACAGGTCATCACCAAAATGAAATAAATAAATAACTAGAGTCTTCTTTTGGGGGGATATTAGGGTCATTCAAAGCAATGTGACCGACACTTAGAGAGAGGTCAGGGGTGTGAGACAGAGTGGGTTTCCTGTGGCCTTTCAGAGGGTTTTAATACAAATAATCCTTTCTTCATGGGGGGTGCAAAAGGCAGTGTAGGAACTTCTTGAATGTGTTTTGTTTGTGCTTATGTCTTCACTTTCATTCCAATGATCAGTCTTCCTAGGGCCTATTTAAGCAATAAGGCCTGAGGGGGTGTGGTATATGGCCAACTACCAAGGCTAAGGACTGTTCTTAGCATGACTGAGTGCCAGGATACAACCATTAGGTATATTGGCCATATACCACAAACCCCCAAGGTGCCTTATTGCTATTATAAACTGGTTACCAATGTAATTAGAACAGAAAAATACATGTTTTGTCATACCAGTGGTATACGGTCTGATATACCACAGCTGTCAGCCAATCAGCATTCAGGGCTCGAACCACCCAGCTTAGAACCACAAATAGAAAAGATAATGAATGAATTCGTATCTACATGGGAAGAAAAGATGTGATGTCATAATGATGATCAGTCTCTGACAGGCTTATTAGATGAATCAAAGTGGTATTGGATGTTTCATTAATAACTAGTGCTGTTATGGAGATACACTACATGGCCAAAAGTATGCCTCTGTTTTGTCCTTGTTTTGCCTTTGTTTTGTCCTTGTTTTGTCACTGTTTTGTCCTTGTTTTGCCATTGTTTTGTCCTTGTTTTGTCCCTGTTGAGTGAATGAGTGAGTGAATTAGGCTATTTCAGCCTCACTCGTTGTTAACAGGTGTATAGAATTGAGCACACAGCCACGCAATCTCCATAGACAAACATTGGCAGTAGAATGGCCCGTACTAAGGAAGCACCGTCATAGGATGCCACCTTTCTAACAAGTCAGTTCATCAAATGTCTGCCCTGATAGAGCTAATCCGGTCAACTATAAGTGCAGTTATTGTGAAGTGGAAACGTCTAGGAGCAACAACGGCTCAGCCACATAAGCTCACAGAACTGGACCGCTAGGTGGTGAATGGCGTAGTGCGTAAAAATCATTTGTCCTTGGTTGCAACACTCACTACCGAGCCTCTGGAAGCAACATCAGCTCAAGAGCTGTTCTTCGGATACTTAATGAAATTGGTTTCCATGGCCGAGCAGCCGCACACAAGCCTAAGATCACCATGCGCAATGCCAAGAGTCGGCTGGAGTGGTGTAAAGCCCACTGCAATTGGACTTTGGAGCAGTGGAAACACGTTCTCTGGAGTGATGAATCACACTTCACCATCTGGCAGTCCGATGGACGAATCTGGGTTTGCCAGGAGAACACTACCTGCCCGAAAGCTTATTGCCAACTATAACGTTTGATGGAGGAGGAATAATGGTCTGGGGTTGTTTTTCATGGTTCGGGCTAGTCCCCTTAGTTCCAGTGAAGAGAAATCTTAACGCGACAGCATACAATGGCATTCCAAAGATGATTCTGTGCTTCCAACTTTGTTGCAACAGTTTGTGCACAAAGTAAGGTCCATACAGAAATGGTTTGTCGAGATCGCTGTGAAAGAACTTGACTGGCCTGCACAGAGCCCTGACCTCAACCTCATCGAACACCTTCGGGATGAATTGGAACGCTGACTGCGATCCAGGTATAATCGCCCAACATCAGTGCCCGACCTCACTAATGCTCTTGTGGCTGAATGGAAGCAAGTCCCGCAGCAATGTTCCAACATCTAGTGGAAAGCCTTCCCAGAAGAGTGGAGACTGTTATAACAGCAAAGGGGGGACCAACTCTATATTAATGCCCATGATTTTGGAATGAGATGTTCGGCCATGTAGTGTAGTTGCCCACCAGAGGAGAACTTGGGTTTCCAGCATCGTCTAATGTGTTGCTCTCCAATAACTTCTAAACCCAGAGTTGGGGTTCTCTGACGTTTTTCTGTTTATATGACCAATGTGGCAGTTAAAAAATCTACGTGCATGTTCATTGTTCCTTTCCTGTATAGAAACTGCAGCGCAATGTGGAGAGAAAGACTGCCAGAGACAGATAGAAGGCTGTATGAGCCAGCTGGCCGGGTCTTAGCAACTCTCTGGATTCAACATAAAATAACATTTTCCAATGTGCAAAAGTCAAGGCCCAGAGGTTATAGTAATTCTGCAGAGTACAGAACAGTATATCAGGCCTCTTCATTATCTCACAGTCTTTTAGTGTCTTGCTTCTTTCATCATCATTTACACTTCTCTTTAAATGTTTTGGTATATGAAGAATTTTATTGCATCAGGTTGAAATAATGGTGTTCAGTGAAACAGCAGACCACTGTTGTAGTAACACATGACATTTCAGTCTTTAGTTATTGAATCTAGCTAATGGCTTCTGAAAATACTTTTAGCTTGTAACTGTGACATCTAGTCATAACCACATACGATAAGCCAATTAACAGTTGAATTAAATAAAATGTATGGCTGGATTTGGGGAACATACACATTATTCACATCGCTCAATGAGCCCATTGATGGTATAGATCTGTGAATAATGCCATTGGTTTGTCTGAACTGCGGAAAGTGAATATATTAGTGTTGAAGTAGAGAAAATGTTGTATCTAATAAAAGAAAACCAAATCCTACTCAGCCTAATGATTGTAATATTGAAAGGATGGGCTACCACCCATCCTTCCATCTTTGGTCTCTAATATGTAAACCATCTGTTCCATTGATACACTCATAGGAAGCCAAATATCCTGGAAATACTTCAGCACCAACATGGACATAAAGCATGGTTTTTTTGACAGGGGTACAGCAGGGGGATGGAGCATTGCAAGTTAAGACCATGTTAAGCCATTGTTCTCTCTCTTATGTCTGGTCTTCACAAGAGAATGTCGCGGTTGTTTTATAGGATATTATTTGGCGTGGGCTACGGCCAAACAGTAGCCTGTGTGGAGTTGGGTTAATAAACCGTAAATTCGTAAACTCAATCCTCTGTCTGGACAATTGTTCCTTTATGATCTAGTCAGGTCATTAAATTGGTGTCAGAAGTAAAAACATAGATAAAAGTTAGCCAGCTAGCTAGTTGATTACCGTGGCTTGCTAACGAACGTGAGAACGGGGGTTGAAAATGCTTAGAGGGAATCGGAAGGTGGAAGTGGAGGTAGGGGACGATTATGGCCAAAGAGGTGCATGTGCATGACGTCGGAGGATCTGGCTGAGGAGATCGCCAGGGCATCAGAGCACGGAGGCCTCTTGAGGGAGACCGCTAGAATGCTAGAACGGCTGAAGCAAGCATGAGTGCTTCGTCGACTGTGCTTCACGCGGATTCTGGTGGGCGGACCGAAGGGGTAACCTCGATGCTGCGGGACGTGGAATCTGGGGCTTAGGATGTAAACAAAGATGGCGGTGCCCAGTTCCCTATGGCATCTGTATCTGTTAAGACCCCGAAGTATTCCGGTAAGGCGGATTGGGAAACTTTTAATGCTGAGTTTGAACTTTTAGCTCATTTTGGGGGGTGGTTGAATGAAGATAGGGCACTGCAGCTGGCTTTGTGACTCACGGATGATGCTCTGTCCTGTTTGATATTGATTAGCCCAGAGGACAGACATGATTATGGGGCTTTAGTGGGTTAGTGGGAGCACTGAGAAGGTGCTTTGGACAGTGTGTACAGCCCGGGCTGCTGCACTCCAAACTGAGTAATAGACGCAGGAAACCTAGAGAGCCAATACGGGTGCTCTCTGGGGGCATATGCTCACATGCCCCCCTCCGTGCAGAGCGAGGTAGCACGGGACCAGTTCATAAAGGCGCTCTCTCTTACGGAGCTGCGTATACAGACCCATCTGGCTCATTCTGAGTCATTGCAGATAGCTTTGGAGATTACTTTAGAGAGGGAGCTTGTGTGGGCTGGGGCTTCAGCTGGGGCTTAGGTGGGGGTGCAGGGAGACAGACCCACTGTGCGGGCTGGGGGCAGAGCAGCCCAGAGCCGGAAAAGCCTGCATGGGTGGCTGAAATTACTGAACTCATTCGTGCTGTGTCGCTACAGGCGACATGAAACACACGCCCTGGTCCCAGGGTCTGCTAGGGGTGTGGCCAACCAGGTTTGCCCCATGTCCCCCAGAGCTCAGGGAAACGGCTTGGCGTCCGCATAGACCCCTTGCTCTTTTTCCCAACCACCACCATCTTCAGGAGCCCACTGACATGGACGGGTCTCCAGAAGCAGACAAGGGCAAGCGGATGGAGCCTGTTATTGTGGTGGGCCGGACCTGTGTTGGGGACTTTTGTCATGTCCCTGTTACTGTGGAGGGGGTGGACACTGGGTCCACAGTAACCCTGGTGAGGACGGATATTGTGCCAGTCTGGACTCAGTTTGAGTCCACAACTGTGCAGCTCTGCACAGTCACAGGTGAGCTGGCACCCATGAAAGGGAAGGGAATAATGACTCTGGCAGTTGCTGTTTGAATTCAGAGACAGCATTGCGCTGAGTGAGGAAGAGGTGGATCAGACTCATCTGGTTCAGCATGAGATCGACACAGGTGATGCTCGGCATTAAGATGCGTCCCTGCTGTATCCCGCTGGAACGCCAGGAGGCGGCAGACAAGGCTGTGTTGGAGATGCATCGGGCAGACTTCATCGAGCCCTCAGACAGTCCCTGGGCTGCGCCAGTCGTCATAGGTTCCTAAGAATGGGGGCAAGCTGAGGTTCTGTGTGGACTACAGGTGGCTGAATGAGATAACCAGGAAGGACTCATACCCCATACCACGTATTGATGAGTTGCTGGACCTGTTTAGGGGGTCCTCCTGGTTCTCCTCACTAGACCTCCGCAGTGGCTACTGGCAGGTGCCCCTCTCCCCAGAGGCCAGAGCCAAAACAATGTTCTCCACTAACAGAGGACACTGGCAGTTCAAGGTCCGGTGCTTAGGCCTGTGCAACGCTCCAGCTACTTTTGTGCGTTTGATGGACAGGGTGCTGGATGGCATCCCCCGCCAGCAGTGTCTGGTATACCTCAACGACATCCTGGCCCATGGCAGCTCCTTCCAGTCAGCCTGGGGGCGTTACGGCGTGTGCTGGAGAGGGTGGCTGCTGGAGAGGGTGGCAAGCCTGAAGCTCCACTACGAGAAGTGCCACTTCATGAGGAGAGAGGTGGAGGCAAGATGGAGGCTGTGGAGGCCTTCAACACCCTCAAACGTGCACTGATCGAGGCCCCTGTGCTCGCCCCCCCTGACCTCACCTTTCCCTTTATCCTGGACACGGCGTGAGCAATGAAGGCATGGGTGGGATGCTGGCTGAGGTGGGGCCAGGGGGGGAGAGAGTGGTGGCGTACTTCAGCAAAACATTTGACAAACATGAGCGCCGCTGCTATGTCACCCGGCGGGAGCTCTTTGCTGTGGTGGCTTCCATCAAACACTTCAAGTACTACCTAGGTGGCCTGCCCTTTACTGTAAGGACTGACCACTCTGCTCTCCAGTGGCTCATGTCTTTCAGAGAGCCAGATGGGCAGGTGGCATGCTGGTTGGAGGAGCTTCAGCAGTACGACTCACAGTGGTGCACAGGGCAGGTGCACGCCACTCCAACGCCAACGCAATGTCCCATTGGCCCTGCACTGCAGATGTTGCCACCACTGTGAGCGGAGAGAGGGCCGTGAGAGAGAGCTGTGTGCAGAGCAGGGGGTCTGTGCCACAGTGTGTCGGGTGAGCAGGCCTGTCTGCTGTGAGCTGCAGTCTGTCGACGTAGCTGAATGGGCGTCGCAGCGGGGACGGGACACAGACCTACAGCCGGTGCTACAGTGGGTAGAGGCGCAGCTGAGGGCATTGCAGGAAGAGGTGGCAGCGCTCTCACTCGCGACCAAAGGGTTGTGGTCAGAATTTGAGAGACTGCAGCTGGCTGATGGCGTGTTACAGCAGGGATGGAAGGAGTCAGCTACGGGAGAGGACAGGTGGCAGGTGGTGGTCCCAAAAGCATTGCGGAGGCTGTGCTCCAGAGCACTCATGGGTGGGTGGGGATTGGACACATGTCTGGCGACATAAACAAGCATTTCCCGCTTGTAAATGTACTGTTCTTTAGATAAATACCCTATTGAATGCTTTTATTGCCGAACAAACCCCCCCAAAATACAACAATGTACCGAGAGCGTGCAAAGCTGTATTCAAGGCAAAAGGTGGCTACTTTGAAGAATCTCAAATATAAAATATATTTTGATTTGTTTAACACTTTTTTGGTTACTACATGATTCCATATGTGTTATTTCATAGTTTTGTTGTCCTCACTATTATGCTACAATGTAGAAAATAGTTGAAACACTTGAATGAGTAGGTGTGTCCGAACTTTTGACTGGTACTGTATGTGACTGTCTAATTACATTCATGTCAATAAATTATACCATGACCAGTCAAATCAGTTAACATTTTACTGAATATCAGCATAGCACGTAGTTGTGGTATTATGTTTCTGTGAGATTATTGATCAATATGCGCTGTGTGAAAGGGACCATTGTTTTGCTTCCAAGAAGAAAAGCCTGGACTGAAGTGACCTTGTTCTGTGGAAGCTCGAAGAAACAGGGGACTTGGATGGAGTAGAAGAAATTGTGGAGAGCAGTCATGGGGCATGTGTCCTTAGAGACCTGTTCTCTCTCTCTCTCTCTCTCTCTCTCTCTCTCTCTCTCTCTCTCTCTCTCTCTCTCTCTCTCTCTCTCTCTCTCTCTCTCTCTCTCTCTCTCTCTCTCTCTCTCTCTCTCTCTCTCTCTCTCTCTCTCTCTCTCTCTCTCTCTCTCTCTCTCTCTCTCTCTCTCTCTCTCTCTCTCTCTCTCTCTCGTTATACAATTGCGAAGTCTTCTCTCTGTCCCATGGCAAAACCTGTAGAATTGCAGCAAACTTGCTTTAAAAAGGAAAGATTTTCTCTACATCCCATTGCACATGTGTAGAATTGCCGAGCCACTCAAACGTTTTGCTCGCAACAAAATGTCACTTAGGGCCCCCAAAAGGCTAGGCTAGCTCCGACTGCATGTGGGTATGCGCGTACACAGACCTGCGAGCCACTGCAGCCCCTCATGAAGAGTTCTGATTTTTTGTAGCCCCCACCCCCATCAAAGTTACCCATCCCTGATGTTTAAATAAATGACTTACTTATACTGATGGTCCAGTGAGAAGCAGTGGTGTAAAGTACTTAAGTAAAAATACTTGAAGTAGTTTTTGTGGTATCTGTACTTTACTTTAATATTAATATTTTTGACTTATATTACTTCATTTCATTCCCAAAGAAAAGTATGTACTTTTTACTCTATACATTTCCCCTGACACCCAAAAGTACACATTACATTTTCAATGCTTAGCAGGACAGGAAAATGGTCCAATTCACGCACTTATCAAGAGAACATATCTGGTCATCCCTACTGCCTATGATTTGGCGGATTCATTAAACACACATTTGCTAATTAGGTCTGAGTGTTGGAATGTGCCCCTGGTTATCTGTAAATCAATAAATTAAGTGTATTTATAAAGCCCTTCAGCTGATGTCACAAAGTGCTGTACAGAAACCCAGCCTAAAACCCCAAACAGCAAGCAATGAAGGTGTAGAAGCACAGTGGCTAGGAAAAATAAATAAATAAAACATATATAAAATGGTTTGCTTAATATAAGCAATTCAAAATTATTTCTACTTTTACTTTTGATACTTAAGTATATTTGAGCAATTACATTTACTTTTGATACTTAGTATATTTTAAACCAAATACTTTTAGACTTTTACTCAAGTAGTATTTTACTGGGTGACTCACTTTTACTTGAGTCATTTTCTATTAAGGTATCTCTACTTTTACTCAAGTAAGACAATTGGATATGGTTGTTATCCTCAATCAGCTGGCTCCACTCAGGCATGTGAGTGAGCAAGTTGAGTGAGCATATGATTGAGCATGTTGTATTGTTCCCTGAGCTGACATTGTTTATACAGTATGGAAGGTCTGATGGATGAGGCAAGAAAGGCAAGAAGGACAGAAATCCCTTGATCTGACTTACTCCAGCAGCTTTCTCCAAGCTCATGTTTGGAACCCTGCCTGCTGGACTCGGGCGTCTATCTCAAGTGCCTGAGTGGAAACACTCTTCAGGCCTCCTGGAAGGGAGACAGAAACTTTCAGCACTGGCAGTGAGGTAAGATCACTTCTTTTCTGTATCATTATCATACAGAATGCATCACAAAGCAGGTTTCCATGGACCCAGGTTTATGCAACAAAAGCAATGTCGCAAAAATAATCATTGCAACGTGTAATGAGCATAGGATTCAATAGGGTGCTCTTCACACAAAGCCTGTTTTTGCATGCACAGCACCATTGAGGACTTTCACCATTTTAAAGTAGTCAATTGGGCGGGACATCCTGAAGGATCTCAGCAGGAGAGGTCAGACAATGAATGTACTCCTGAGTCCTGAGAAAACATTCCATAACTGCAGGTGGCAGTAAATCAACAACCTTGGCTTTGTTGCCTGTTCAGACAACAGACTTCAGGTGGTAGTATGCACCCTTTCAGTTTGTTTACTAACTGTTCATAGAGTCAAAGTACAAGAACAATAAATTTAGTACTTTAAAATTCAGATAGCTCCCAATGGCACTGCCCATGCTGTCAAAGAAGCCATAATGGCAAAGATGCAAAGATGTGCCCTCTATCCAACTCCATGGGCCTGAGATGTCTGAAGGTGAATCGAGCAGAAACCCCAGCAAGGGTTTGTCTGAGAGGCCATCCTTGTTAAAAAGTGAATTTAAGATGCCCATGTACAAAACCTTCTGTACATATCCGGCCATCGCCCTGCCCCACTTCCACTAAGCAACTATAGATCAGGTGGGCTGCCCTACTAAACCTAACACCACCCTGCAGAGGAACACACACAGATACAATTGAAACAATGTGGGTGGTGGGAGGACCAGTGGAAGACAAAACTCTTTGTTTCAAAGAGGATAAAGGTACTGATAGTCCCGCCTGTAAAACTTCAATAGGCTTGTGGTCTGTCTTAAAATGGAAAATGTGATTGGATGTCACTAATAAAACATCCTATCTTGTATAACACTCGGTGAGCTACTTTAGTGTCATTTGAGGCTTCTGTCAGGAGTTGAGGATACACAGACACTGCTCTCTGTAAGCCTGAAGTTGTTACATTTTACTAGTAATTGTTCTGTGTCAAACTTGGTCTACACAATTTGAAAGCGTTGTACCTTTGGCTAGTGCAACTGTTTTCTAAGGGGTTGAAATAATATCTTCCCACTGGGCACGGACGTCAATTCAACGTCTATTCGACATTGGATCAATGTAATTTCATTGAAATTATGTGGAAACTATGTTGTTTCAACCAGTGTCTGCCCAGTGGGTGATTATTTTCATCATGGTGGAATGATCTCTTCAATCGGTCTGTTCTGCTAATGCAGGGGATTGTGATGCAGACCAAATCAAAACATGCCACCACCCTCTAATTAGCAATCAGAGTTGGCAAAATAGTTGACTTGCTTTTCTAATTTACACAAGACCGGGCTTTGGTTGTGCTCCCTCGTTAGCGTGGCATGTTAACATGTTTGGTCCACAATTGCTAGGAAACACCAGTGCCTGTCCAAATCATTCCCCTCCAGATACATTTTCCATTGTCATTTCAACCTCAACAACCTTTCTATAGTATCTCTATCACTCTATTATCTGACAGCCTATCAGATGGAGTCAAGGCTGTAATGGAACTCATCGTGTCAATGCTATGGCAACAGGCACTCAGGAGTAAAAGGTTCTAAGAGTCCCCTTCTGTTCGATCAAAGGTCTAATTGGCTGTCAGGGATTCCATTTGTCCCAGAACATGTTGCATTGTAGAGCACTGAACTGTAACTGCAGGGGACAGGCTTGGAGTGAATGGTCATTTGGGACATACTCATTTGATATGGTAAGAGTTAGTTACTGAATCCAGTTACTGAGTTAGTTAGTGAATCAAGTTACTGAGTTAGTTACTGATCCTCAAAGGTCTTAGAAGAACCTTAGGGTTCTTGGCACTGAACGTTGCACCCAAAACGTTCTTCCAAGAACCCCATAGGAGGTGGGGTTCATCGAGGAACCTCCTTAGTTGATGGGAGTTCTTGCAGGAACCTAACTGCCAAACTGAAACATTTGGATTTGAATTTGAAAGGACAGCAGGTGCAGGCACTTAACTGAAACATTTTAAGATCTCCTCAATTTAAGGTAAGGTTTGTCCCTTGTATGATCTAAATTCATATTGATTTACAATGATCCCATCTATCTTTTCAATTTTGTGCAAATCTTTCTAAAACAGAACATGAACACAATTCAATGGATATCAATCAACAAAGAGGTAAGAATATGTGTGCTATATGAATATGTTGAAGGCTATCTGTATTGGTGTAGATGACTGAACTGCTCACTTGTGTGTCTGTGTCTGCAGGCAATAGACGAGGAGGCATACAAAGGTGTGTCAACTGGTACTGGTATGTTAAGCGCATCACATTTACCATCCTCCTCCCTTAGCTTTTCAATGAATATCCCATAGGCCTTTACATTATGGACAAGGTATGTGTATGAAAACCATTATCAAAACAGTTTTTTTCATTCACATTTACCACAAAAACCAAGGTATGAATAGTGTTGTGCGTTTGTTTTGTTAATCATCTGTATAATTACAAATTTACCTCTGATACCTCTGATGAATATAACAGGAAACCTGTTCGATCATCATGCACTGCTAAATAATTCTGGATACAGAGAACATCAACACAACAGAGGATATACCCAGCATTGGACTTGGAGCTCTGTTGGGAGTTTACTCATATTTGGATTCTGTCAAATTAACCCCAAAAGGTTCTTCAAAAGGTTCTTTTTTAAGGACCCTTTTAAAGGGTTCTTCGAAGAACTTATAGGGGTTCCCCCACCGTTTCAATTTGAAGAACCCCTAAAATATACTCCAGGAACCTTTTTTTTTTTATAGTGTACTGTAAATGGTTGATGTTTTATTACCATTCTTGTTACTATGTCCACACGTCCAAAGGCGTTTATCTCTGGGATCAACAGTAAATGTTGTTTATATTATGCAAATTATGGTTATATTATGCATGACTTGCCCAAGCTAGATGTGTCTAGGTGGAAATATAGAAGACAACCTGAGATCTAATATTCACTCTCTATATTTGTGTAAAGTAATGACTCATTGGTTCAGTAATATGAGATCCCAACTGTGGTTTGATAAGCAAAGATAAGAGACTAGCTATTTTGGCAATGACAATTTATCTTTCCACCCATGTAGGTGACATTTGTTTTTTATGGGAACTGGTGAAAAGATGATTTCTCAGAAAGTAAATCAGAAAGTGATTATTCAGAAAGATTAAGAAGAGTTAGATGACTCAGAATGTTATCAATGGGTTATTCATCATTCTGACTGTAGTCTAGGCTAGCCAAAACCTCATTGCAAGACCTGCATGTTTCAACGCATTCAACTCTACTTCCCATAGGTAATGCTGCCAGCTTGACAATGAACTACTGAACAGGAATATACTGAATCTAAAATGAACACAGAAATTGAACCAGATGGAGAACTATAAGACAGAGTTAATCATTATATTGTCCACCTTCAGACCTGGTTATAAAATACTGACCCGGGCCTGTGACCCAGATTGGGGAGCTTTGACGACCCTGAAACCACCAGGCCAGGTGTTCTTTGAAGTGAGAGAGCTTTGGTTTTACGTAACCTTTCCAGGACCACAGTTAACAGCACATCCTAGCTATGGCTGACTCAGCTATCTGGGCACAGGGAGTGAGCTCCCAGGGCCATGTGGGAATAGCCTGTTACATACCACTTCCGCCCAGGGCTGTCGAGAGCATAACGAACCGCCCTCGGAGCGAAAGCCATCTTCAAAGGAAAAACAGTGCCCCAGTTTCTGAGGCCGTGGGGAGTTGCCCAGCAGGACTTTGCTTTTCTCTTTCTCTCGTTAGTTTTCTGTAACAGATTGCATCTGTTGGGGTGAAGGTGACCTAAAAGTCACACACACGCATATGCACACACATTTTACATCCTTGTGGGGAACAATTAACTCCCATTCAAAATCATATTTTCCCTAACCCCTAACCCTTAACCTTACCTCAGACCCAGGCTCCAACTCAATCATCAAATTTTCCGAAGACACAACAGTGGTAGGCCTGATTACCAAAAACGACGAGACAGCCTACAGTGAGAGTCTCGACCACCTGGTACTCTACCTTGCACCTTAGAGACTTTTGCCCTATGTACGTAGTCATTGAACACGGGTCACTTTAATAATGTTACATAGTGTTTTAGCCACTTTATACACTGCATTCGGGCAGGTAGCGTTCACCTGGCATCCGTCAAACTCAGATTTGTGCTTGGGATTTCGAGATGATGAAGAGGGATTCATCACTCAAGAGAACGCGATTCCACTGCTGCAGATTCCAATGGCGGCAAGCTTTACACCACTCCAACCTTAGCTTGGCATTGCGGATGTTGATCTTAGGTTTCCATGCGGCTGCTCGGCCATGGAAACCCATTTCATGAAGCTCCAGATTAACAGTTATTGTGCTGATGTTGGAACTGTGTAGGGAGTGTTGCAAACGAGGACAGGCAATTTTTATGGCGTCAACCATTTACATTATGAGGGTATTGTTTTTCACTTTGTAATCCTTCCTCATTGGAGGGAAAAAGACTGAAGACTTCAGGAAGGAGGCTATCGTGTTCTTTAAAGTGGAGCTTGTTTAGCTGCCTGTGGTTGCTCTATGTGACCCCACAGCAATAACAGATTTGGCCTCTAAAGCTTCAATAAACTAAAGAGAAACAATTAAACAAACAGAAAAGGCCATGGATAAACATGGGGTCAGACAGAAGGTAAGATGCGAGAAACTAACTCTGTATAACAAATGTATTAATATCTAATATAATCCCATTCTAACTAACTCCAGCCATGCATATTGCCTTTCTAACATCCTACTGTAACATACTCCCTACCTCTCTCATCAATAAGCCGTCTCTCTCTCTTCTCCATAGCTAACATATTGAAAGGTCTGTTAGGTCTCCTGTGTGACTCCTGTGGTCCGGTGGTGGACAGTTTATTAGCTTGATTGCCTTTGAAGATGTCAAACAAGTCCATGCTAATGATCAAAGGAGCACATGGTCTGTCTGGTCCTACCACGCAGGGCCTCAGTTGAAGATTTGATCATCACAACATGCTCTGAAAGCAGTAAGAGGAATACATGATGAACCCATTCCACCCCAGAACCAGTAATACGTCTGCTGTGCTGTTTCTCAATAGACATGTCCTCAATGCTCAATATGACAGGCTTTTTCCAGTCATTAATGTAGAGAGGAAATCTAGAGGACAGAAACTAAACCAAATGAGCCAAGCTCACTGTTGTACTGTTGTCTTAGGTCATCATGCTTCCCCACCAACCATCCATTAATTTCAACTTTCTAAGGAGAGGGAATACATGTATTAGAACAGGGCTGACATGAATCATATCTATTCATATGAATTAATTGCGCATTAAATTGACCAGCGTATTAAATTAGGTGTTTTGGATCAGAAATCTTAATTTCGTGCAACTTCATGGAGTCACTTACATCCGGGCTTCTGTTTTATACCTCATAAATGTAGAGGTTACATGGGTTTATCCCAAAACATACCAAATTACAATCAAAATAAAAACTTTATTTGAAACCGTATTCTTAAAAACTATAAACTGTAGTACAGTAAGTTAGGTGCTGGACCAACAACTGCCAACCATGAAGCCAACATGGGAAACCAAGACCAGTCAAAACCAATAGGGGATATACATTGTGATAATGAGGATGCTATTGGCTATACAGTAACTATTTAACACAGCAATGAATAGAGTGCTTATCCTTTAAATTACTATCCAGGGAATCCGGAGAAGAGGCCTTTGCCCAGCGATGAAAGACAGAGCTTTGTTTCCTGAGATGCCTCTGTCATCATTTGTCTGTGTGCCACAGTAGAGGTGAAAGCATGGCTTATACACAGCTAAGCTATTCATCCCATTAGTTTAGCTTTACTAATACTCCATTTAGCTTGGGACTGGCTGTATAACAATTAGCCTGTTTCGGGTTCAGCCTGTCTAATTACACAATAAATAAATAAAAAACAAAAATATATCACTTTCATGATCCCTGAGTGCCAAAGACACAAATATCAAGAAATGTTTGACCATTTCATTAAAGGGTTAGTTGTTAGTTGCTCCTGTCAAGCTAACTCTGTCTATTGTCACAGTGGGGATTGAGACCTGGGGAGTAGCAGAGAGTGGAATGTTTTGTGTTGGCTTTTCCCAGAGTGAATTGAGAACCACGCTTGGTGCCATGTCAGGACAAGTCTGTTGTGATAATGTGTGGTTTTCACACAAAGTGTGTGTGTGTCACTGGAGGCTGCTGAGGATATAACGACTTATAATAATAGCCGTAAAGCAGCAAATGGAATGGCATCATCACCATGTGTTTGATGTATTTGATATCATTCCATTTATTCCGCTCCAGTCATTACCATGAGTCCGTCCTCCCCAATTAAGGTGCCACCAACCTCCTGTGGTGTGTGTGTGTGTAGGGTGGGGGGTGGGGTAATGACGTAAAACCAATTATTTGGAAATCCAACTGACACGTTTGACAGGAAATGGCCAGTCTTTTTTCTGGTCCTTACCCTTTGGCATCACTGTGGGTAAATTCAGAGCAGCCAACTCAAATATATTACCAAGAATCAGGAAAGCGTGAACTGAATGGGTGAACTGTTGTTTTGGGCAACCTACTCTAGAGTTTTTCGCCAGGTATAGTCTTTTTTGTCAATGGTTATTAATTGAGTCTGAGGATTTAGGCAGATTAAAATGAACAGAGCAATTAAAAGAAAGCACATCTCTACTTTCACAGGCACAAGAGTTGACATGTGCCAAACTGTTTAAGTATTAGCCAAGCTCAATGTCGGTAATTCACATCAGTCTCATCGCAGTCCTGCGATACTAGACTGAATAAACACTGAGGACTCCTTCATTTTGTTTTAATAATCTGTACTATCCCTCCACCTCCATAATGGCATTGCTCCTACCATCACACAGAGAAAAACAGACCCGAGTTTACCCTTTCATCTTCAACCAAGACAGTTTGGTCCACTAGCCCAACACTGTCTCTCAGGTCCCATATCAGGCCTCTTTAAGATAGCAGCAGTGATGACTGAGGCCACTACTCCTCAGTGGCTCCAGTATCTGCGTCAGGGCCTGATTATCACTGCATTACCGGCAGGCTCAGCTTGATGGGTCATCTTAATCAGAATATGCCAAAACAGATACGCACCAATATGGGGACCGGGGCATTCTATTGATGGACGCTGCCAGTTAGGCTACCATGGTTCTTGTATGTCAACACCTCTGCCGGTTAAGTTATCACGGTCAACAACTGACAATGGGGAAATAGCGTGGGAAAACATTGATACCTAGTGAAATGTAGTGTTTAAACTTTTCACAAGTAATTGGTCTAACAGACAACCTTCAGCAAAGTCCAAAGGTTCAAAACAAATTGAGAAGAAGTTTCCTCTGCGTTTTAAAAGTAGAAGACTAAACAAGAAGAGACCACTACTGCATAAAGGGTGCAGAAATGAGAAGTGGCGTCTTGTATCGTTTGTCATCCTCACCAGAGTGCTACATCCTCAGCAATAGAATAGTGGAGATGAGTGATGAGGTCATAGCCGATAACACAAGGGCATCAAAATCCCCTCACAGTCTCCCTCAGTCTGGAGAGAATCCAGAGGAGCTCAGATAGGGCAAGCACATTATCCTCATTTGACCTACTGTAAACATTACAATGGACATACAGTTGAAGTCGGAAGTTTACATACACTTAGGTTGGAGTCATTGAAACTTGTTTTTCAACCACTTACAAATTTCTTGTTAACAAACTATAGTTTTGGCAAGTCGGTTAGGACATCTACTTTGTGCATGACACAAATAATTTTTCCAACAATTGTTTACAGATTATTTCACTTATAATTCACTGTATCACAATTCCAGTGTGTCAGAAGTTACATACACTAAGTTGACTGTGCCTTTAAACAGCTTGGAAAATTCCAGAAAATTATCTCATGGCTTTAAAAGCTTCTGATAGGCTAATTGACATACTTTGAGTAAATCGGAGGTGTACCTGTGGATGTATTTCAAGGCCCACCTTCAAACTCAGTGCCTCTTTGCTTGACATCATGGGAAAATTAAAAGAAATCAGCCAAGACCTCTGAAAATAAATTGTAGACCTCCACAAGTCTGGTTCATCCTTGGGAGCAATTTCCAAACGCCTGAAGGTACCACGTTCATCTGTACAAACAATAGTACGCAAGTATAAACACCATGGGACCACGCAGCCGTCATACCGCTCAGGAAGGAGATGCTTTCTGTCTCCTAGAGATGAACGTACTTTGGTGCAAAAAGTGCAAATCAATCCCAGAACAGCAAAGGACCTTGTGAAGATGCTGGAGGAAACAGGTACAAAAGTATCTATATCCACAGTAAAACGAGTCCTATATCGAAATAACCTGAAAGGCCGCTCAGCAAGGAAGAAGCCACTGCTCCAAAACCGGCATAAAAAAGCCAGACTTTGTTTTGCAACTGCACATAGGGACAAAGATCATACTTTTTGGAGAAATGTCCTCTGGTCTGATGAAACAAAAATAGAACTGTGTTTGGAGGGTGAGGCTTGCAAGCCGAAGAACACCATCCCAACCGTAAAGCACGGGGGTGGCAGCATCATGTTGTGGGGGTGTTTTGCTGCAGGAGGGACTGGTGCACTTCAGAAAATAGATGACATCATGAGGATGGAAAATTATGTGGATATATTGAAGCAACATCAGTCAGGAAGTTAAAACTTGGTTAAAAATGGGTCTTCCAAATGGACAATGACCCAAAGCATACTTCCAAAATTGTGGCAAAATGGCTTAAGGACAACAAAGTCAAGGTATTGGAGTGGCCATCAAAGCCTCAATCCTATAGAAAATTTGTAGGCAGAAATGAAAAAGTGTGTGCGAGCAAGGCGGCCTACAAACCTGACTCTGTTACACCAGCTCTGTCAAGAGGAATGGGCCAAAATTCACCCAACTTATTGTGGGAAGCTTCCCGAAACGTTTGACCCAAGTTAAACAATTTAAAGGCAAAGCTACCAAATACTAATTGATTGTATGTAAACTTCTGACCCACTGGGAATGTGATGAAAGAAACAAAAGCTGAAATAAATCATTCTCTCTACGTTTATTCTGAGATTTCACATTCTTAAAATAAAGTGGTGATCCTAACTGACCTAAGACAGGGAATACTAGGATTAAATGTCAGGAATTGTGAAAAACTGAGTTTAAATGTATTTGGCTAAGGTGTATGTAAACTTCCGACTTCAACTTTACCATAGTGCATACCAAGGGTTAACTAGGAATGACAGATGCCAAATATGAAAGAAGCATAGATGCATGGATCTTAAAGTACTTGACGTATGTAACAAACTGGGCCCCTCAAACAGTTTCAAAAAAGGTTATTTAATAAATAGACCCATTACAACAAAAAATACACCGCTCTGTGAAACTGACATGTAGTTAAGACAATCAGCCGTATGACTGCTGGGTGTCATGTTATGTTGATCACATGGACTTCCAACAATAACCTCTCAATAATATAAAGGAGATATGATACGACTATGAGCTTGTGTTGTAAATGCATTATAAACTCTCGTCTGTTGCAGTTCAATGAACAAATATAAAATTCTCCATGAAACAGGTGTTCCCCCAATCGTAATATCATTTTCATGGAGAAAGCATACATGTCCTCAAAAAACGACACTTCTCAATTACAAAAACACAGTAAAGTTAGTTTAGTGCCCAATCAAGGCAAAATACAAACCACTGTCTTTCACAACATGTTTGAAACAATGTTTTGATCCCATGAACAAAGAGGGTGAAACTGAGTTATTAAAGCATTTGACTGAATAGTGGAGGAGACATTGGCCCCACATGACTGGAGTAAACATTACACACACTGACAAGAGTCCCTGGTGAATTTCACACTCCTTATGGGCGAGGGGACAACCACTGACTTTACCCCAGCCTCATACACAGACCCCTCACTCTATCCATTACTATGGTGGAGATGGGTTCCCCTTTCTATCCAGGTTCTGCTGTTTTGTGGATCGTACAGTCCATTTCTTGATGCTTCTTCTCCTTTCACGTTCCTCTTCTCCCCTCCTCATCTGGTGTGCTACTGTACAAACAGGATACTGAAAGCCATCAAGACACAGCAAAAAGCCACCCAGGGACTCTTACGTTCACCTAAAAAAAAAAAAAGAGAGAGCAAGGGAGTTATAAGACTGTGTTCGGTCACAATTACTCTTATATAGCAATCAGCTAAACGTTTAAGA
This sequence comes from Brachymystax lenok tsinlingensis, assembly GCA_030435695.1. NCBI lineage: Eukaryota > Metazoa > Chordata > Actinopteri > Salmoniformes > Salmonidae > Brachymystax > Brachymystax lenok. The sequence continues at coordinate 76,879,594 of CM059819.1, read as the reverse complement.
AAAAAAGGCTGCACATAGCTTACCTATTCTGGCACACTTCCAGAATATTCCCAAAATTCTGAAAGGTAACAACATATATGTCATTCAACAGCTCAATAAAAAAATGTATAACTTCATAATTAAACATGGTGGCCAAACCCTACACAATCCCTCCTCATGCCTTTCCCCTAAGTCACATCAAAAGGAAGGACAGAAATACTGAAATAGTCTGAAGATAGCGGCCAAGTCCTATCACATCCCTGCTGCTGTAGGGGGCCTATAGCCAGGGGTTGAGGATGAGCTGCTGAGCCATGAGGTGGCAACCAGGCAGGCCTCTTTCACAGCTCCACTGTGTGTGATAACACAGGAGAGACACTGAACAGGAGCATTATCTCTACAGAGGAGACACAGACAGGGAAGCCAGTTCACATCCGTGCCCATGTATGGGCTCTCATCGCGGCGGTAGAAGAGGAGGCAATGGCGCCTCCTTTCTGAAGAAGCTCCATGATATCATTCTACTCACAGCTGGACTAAACACTTACAGTGCCTTCAGAAAGTTTTCCACATTTTGTTGTGTTACAGCCTGAAATCAAAATATATTTCACCCATCTATCAATCTACACACAATACCCTTTAATGACAAAGTGAAAACATGTTTGTAGAAATGTTTGCAAATTTATTGAATGTGAAATACAGATATCTAATTCACTTAAGTATTCACATGCAACATTTCACATTCTTTTCAAAATTATTCTAGCGCTGTCAAATTGGTTGCTGATCATTGCTAGACAACCATTTTTTGCCAAAGACATTTAAGTAGATTTAAGTCAAAACTGTAACTCGGACACTCAGGAACTGTCTTCTTGGTAAAGCAACTCCAGCGTAGATTTGGCGTTGTGTTTTAGGTTATTGTCCTGCTGAAAGGTGAATACATTTTTTCTCCTGAAAAACTCACCAGTCTTTAACAATTACAAGCATACCTATAACATGATGCAGCCACCACTATGCTTGAAAATATGGAGTGGCTTAACCACATTTTTTGCAGTATTACTTTAGGGCCTTGTTGCAAACAGGATGCATGTTTCAGAATATTTTTTCTGCACAGGTTTCCTTTTCACTTTATCAAATTGATTAGTATTGTGACTACAATGTTGTTGATCCATAAGTTTATTTATTTCACCTTTATTTAACCAGGTAGGCAAGTTGAGAACAAGTTCTCATTTACAACTGCGACCTGGCCAAGATAAAGCAAAGCAGTTCGACACATACAGAGTTACACATGGAGTAAAACAAACATACAGTCAATAATACAGTAGAAAAAAACGAAATCGATATACAAAGAGTGCAAATTAGGTAAGATAAGGAAGGTAAAGGCAATAAATAGGCCATGGTGGCAAAGTAATTACAATATAGTATTTAAAACACTGGAATGGTAGATGTGCAGTAGATGAATGTGCAATGTAGAAAAACTGGGGTGCAAAGGAACAAGAATAAATAAATAAATAAATAACAGTAGGGGATGAGGTAGTTGGTTGGGCTATTTACAGATGGGCTATATACACAGGTGCAGGGGTCTGTGAACTGCTCTGACAGCTGGTGCTTAAAGCTGGTGAGGGAGATAAGTGTCTCCAGTTTCAGAGATGTTTGTAGTTCGTTCCAGTTATCGCAGCAGAGAACTGGAAGGAATGTCGCCAAAGGAGGAATTGGCTTTGGGGGTGACCAGTGAGATATACCTGCTGGAGCACGTGCTACGGGTTGGTGCTGCTATGGTGACCAGCGAGCTGAGAAAAGGCGGGGCTTTACCTAGCAGGGACTTGTAGATGACCTGGAGCCAGTGGGTATGGCGACGAATGTAAAGCGAGGACCAGCCAACGAGAGCGTACAGGTCGCAGTGGTGGGTGGTATATGGGGCTTTGGTAACAAAACGGATGGCACTGTGATAGACTGCATCTAATTTGTTGAGTAGAGTATTGGAGGCTATTTTGTAAATGACATCACCGAAGTCAAGGATTGGTAGGATGGTCAGTTTTACGAGGGTATGTTTGGCAGAATGAGTGAAGGATGCTTTGTTGCGAAATAGGAAGCCAATTCTAGATTTAATTTTGGATTGGAGATGTTTGATGTGAGTCTAGAAGGAGAGTTTACAGTCTAACCAGACACCTAGATATTTGTAGTTGTCCACATAATCTAAGACAGAATCGTCTAGAGTAGTGATGCTGGATGGGCGGACAGGTGTGGGCAGCGATCGGTTGAAGAGCATGCATTTAGTTTTACTTGCATTTAAGAGCAGTTGGAGGCCACGGAAGGAGAGTTGTATGGCATTGAAGCTCGTCTGGAGGGTAGTTAACACGGTGTCCAAAGAGGGGCCAGAAGTATACCGAATGGTGTCGTCTGCGTAGAGGTGGATCAGAGACTCACCAGCAGCAAGAGCGACATCATTGATCTATACAGAGAAGAGAGTCGGCCCAAGAATTGAACCCTGTGGCACCCCCATAGACTGCCAGACGCCCGGACAACAGGCCCTCTGATTTGACACACTGAACTCTATCAGAGAAGTAGTTGGTGAACCATGCGAGGCAATCATTTGAGAAACCAAGGCTGTCGAGTCTGCCAATAAGGATGTGGTGATTGACAGAGTCGAAAGCCTTGGCCAGATCAATGAATACGGCTGCACAGTAATGTCTCTTATCGATGGCGGTTATGATGTCATTTAGGACCTTGAGCGTGGCTGAGGTGCACCCATGACCAGCTCTGAAACCAGATTGCATAGAGGAGAAGGTACGGTGGGATTCGAAATGGTCGGTAATCTGTTTGTTAACTTGGCTTTCAAAGACCTTAGAAAGGCTGGGTAGGATAGATATAGGTCTGTAGCAGTTTGGGTCAAGAGTGTCTCCCCCTTTGAAGAGGGGGGATGACCGCAGCTGCTTTCCAGTCTTTGGGAATCTCAGACGACACAAAAGAGAGGTTGAACAGGCTAGTAATAGGGGTTGCAACAATTTCAGCAGATAATTTTAGAAAAAAAGGGTCCAGATTGTCTAGCTACAATGTAAGTAACTACAATGCAGTTGATCCATCCTCTGTTCTCCTATCACAGCCATTAAACTCTGTTATAAAGTCAACATTGGCCTCATGGTGAAATCCCTGAGCGGTTTCATAACTCTCCGGCAACAGAGTTAGGAAGGACGCCTTGATCTTTATAGTGACTGGGTGTATTGATACACTATGCAAAAATGTAATTAATAACTTCACCATACTCAAATGGATATTCAATGTTTTTTTTTTACCATCTACCAATAGGTGCCCTTCTTTGTGAGACATTGGAAAAGCTCCCTGTTCTATGAGGATGAATCTGTGTTTGAAATTCCCTGCTTGATTGAGGGATGAGGTAGTCATTCAAAAATCACGTTAAACACTATTATTTTACACAGAGTGAGTCCATGCAACTTATGTGACTTGTTAAGCAAATCAAATGTTTACTCATTAACTTATTTTAGGCTTGTCATAACATAGGGGTTGAATACTTAATGACTCAAAGACATTTCAGCTTTTCTGTTAATTACAAAACATAATTCCACTTTGACGTTATGGGGTATTGTGTGCAGGCCAGTGACAAAACATCTCAATTTAATTCATTTTAAATTCAGGCTGTACAACAAAATGTGGAAAAAGTCAAGGAGTGTGAATACTTTCTGAAAGCACTGTAAACCTATTCCCCCTCAGGAGACTGAAAAGATTTGGCATGGGTCCTCAGATCCTCAAAAGGTTCTACAGCTGCACCATCGAGAGCACCCAGACTGGTTGCATCACTGCCTGGTATGGCAACTACTCGGCCTCCGACCGCAAGGCACTACAGAGGTGCGAACGTCCCAGTACATCACTGGGGCCAGGCTTCCTGCCATCCAGGACCTCTATACCAGGCAGTGTCAGAGGAAGGCCCTGAAAATTGTCAGACTCCAGCCACCCTAATCATAGACTGTTCTCTCTGCTACCACACGGCAAGCGGTACCGGAGCACCAAGTCTAGGTCTAAGAGGCTTCTAAACATCTTCTACCCCCCCAAGCCATAATACTGCTGAACGGGGCATGTTACTAATAAAATTTGATTTGATTTGAATTCCGCAACTGGCATTTCTAAGACTGCATTTTCATCCACAGATTGAATATTTAGGTGTGTGCGTGGTTGGACAGATTATGCTCCTGTGTGTGTGCTAGTCGGCCAACAGCACCTCTCCAACCCAATCCCTCACTGACCAGAGCAGTCTTTCCATTCTAAACTCTTGCACTGTGAAATAAATTTGCTCATGTATCTGAAGGAAATGTTTTTGGGGCAAACAGAATGTTTTCCAGTGATTGTTTTATTTTGCCACTGAAAGAGTGTAGTACAGCAAACAAGTGTTCTTTTAGGTTATCACCAACAACACACCCTTTTTAAAGAGATAAGGATATTGGTCGATGTAGCAATGATGGTAGCCACAGAAATTCAATCAATCGCAACACGCATTGGACCCATGATGAAACATTTGCTGTGGCACATCACGACCAAAAACACTCTAGTCAACAAATCATTCTTGAGCAAAATACGTACTGTTTCCCTCCTAGCTCTAGCTGCGTGAAACTAGGTTACCTCAGCCTCATTAAAGTGAATCATGGACTGTGTTCACCAAAGAAAAATAATGACCCAATAGAGATGAGAATAGGCTGGTCTAACATTCTGTGACAAGTTGTTTATTTGTTGAGAAATGAAACTAAATAATTTAGCACAGGTATTAATGTGTCACTGTCAATAGCTAACAAACAAGGCTATCTAGGAGGCAGGTTAATAGAAGAAGTCTTGTTCTTCTAGCTGAACTTTATAGTACACTGCTTTGTCCTGCATTCTATCTGGTAGCCCAGTACAGTTATTACAACAGTAACATTCCATCTTAGGGCATAACATTGGAGAAGCGTCCCAAATTAAAAGGTATATCGATAGTCGGTAGGCTGTTGAATTGGCATCACCGAGCAGTGCACAATAAAGTATTAAATCCAGTTGTTAGACGCTAACAGAAAAATGCTGTGAAGTGCTGATAGATTAATGTTGGAGGCACTGCGCACAAGCATAAAAGTTCGTCTAATTTACACGCAAGTCTACAAAGTTAGTCCTCGTGTTTCTATGCTATTTACATTGTTTTGCTCACAAGCTTGGTTGTTTTTCAATGTTAGTTTGAGTCTTCTGCTTCCACTGACAGCAAACAGACGCCCTAGTCAGATCCCAAATCTCAGTCACACACACACCACGTTAACCTCCCGCCATTAAAGCAGAGGCTGAACATTGTCTCATATTTTGGTTAAAATAAATACAATTTAGCAATATACCACATTTTTCAAACCAAATTGTATTTGTCACATGCGCCAAATACAACAGTGTACACCATACAGTGAAATGCTTACTTACAAGCCCTTAACCAACAATGCGGTTAAGAAAAATAAGTGTTAAGTAAAAAATACAAATAAAAAATAATTAAAGAGCAGCAGTAAAATAGGATCTGAGGGCCCATGCCAAATCTTTTCTGTCTCCTGAGGGGAAATAGGCTTTGTCTTGCCATCATTCACGACTGTCTTGGTGTGTTTAGACCATGATAGTTTGTTGGTGATGTGGACACCAAGGAACTTGAAGCTCTCAACCTGCTCCACTACAGTCCTGTTACCTTAGTGTTCTTGGGCACAGAGACTATGGTGGTCTGCTTGAAACATGTTGGTATTACAGACTCGCTCAGGGACAGGTTGAAAATGTTAGTGGAGACACTTGCCAGTTTGTCAGCGCATGCTCTGAGTACACGTCCTGGTAATGCGTGTGAATGATGTTGACCTGTTTAAAGGTCTTACATCGGCTACGGGGAGAGTGACCAAAGTCGTCCGGAACGGCTGATGCTCTCATGCATGCTTCAGTGTTGCTTGCCTCGAAGCGAGCATAGAAGTAATTTAGCTCGTCTGGTAGGCTTGTGTCTTTACTAAGAAATGTATTGTTTATAAACATTACAAAGCATGGTCATCTGCTTTCAGTTTGTTCTTTTATGTAAAAAAAATCTGAGTGGCTGCTAGATTTTTTTTATTTACCTGCCACAGTGGCTGGTGGCCCAAAAAGTACATTTTAGGCCCTGGTATCATCTAACAATTAGATTTAATTATTTATCGGGCACTGTAAATAATGCCTTTTTAAATCAGAACTTTCTACCATTTAAAGGACCTTCTGATGTGGAAAACGTGTTGCAAACAGTACAGGTCGGGAATTAAGTTGCATGGTTTGCTTGTGATATGATCATAGACCTTCTTCATCAAGGTTTGTAACATGGGCCAACACCCCAAGTTGCCCTTAAATTTATCAACTGAACTCAAATGGTACCTACCCTGACTTGTTCTTGTCTAGCAGGCTGGGGGCTAGAGCTCTGATGTAGGCACATGTACAGATGAGCAGAAGAATCACAGTCAGAAGACTCTGGAAGTTGAAAATGGCAGACTGCAAGAGGAGAGTGACAAATGAAAGAAATGCATCAGACTAAAATAGGTATTTACATTCTCAAAAACGTTCAGCAGTTGGGCATCCTCCTGAAGACAACATAACGTGCAAACCATGTGCTGCATATTTATTTTTAACACATACATGTTATTCAATAATTTCGCCCACACCGCTCGAGTGAGTGAGTGAGCATCTGCGTAGCCATCGCTAGAATACAACTTGGTTCTATTTGAGACGCTCCACAAGTCCCCCACTTATTGGATATCAGGAAGATAAACCCATGTGGATGCTTGAAAGACAAATGAGAAGAGATTAATAAAAAAAATTACTAAAAAGCTTTTCTTTTTTAGATTTACAGAATTTATGAGTCACATGCACAGGGTTGCAGATGTTATAGTAGGGTACAATGAAAATCTTATGCTCCGAGCTCCAACAGTGCAGGTCAAAGGGAAGTGAATGTAAAAATAAAAATAATAGCCTAATACATCTGTAGATTAAGAATTGGAGTAGAGAAACACACGATTTGTATGACCAGGTCAAAATTCTACAAAGAACCAACTAAAAGGAGGTCCATATGCATATCAGGTAAAATAACCAAATGTTAAATCTCCCTGGACAAACTGGCTTGCAACAGCTAGCTAGCTAAATGTCAATTAATGTTTAATGTGTGTTTCGACCTGCACGGAAATTAATATAACTGATTCACAGTTGAATTTGGTATTTTAACCTGTACGTCATGATTGTGTCTAGTGGGGATAGACAAAATACACATGCGCATGATGGCCCGCATGACCGGTGAAATCAGCATGTCAAGGCTCGTTCCCATTACCTATAAGCACTCAGTTATGTTGCGCCGGATGTCATGCATTTCAATGGGGACATCCACAACAGAGTGAAAACTATGTCCCCTTGCGGTTGAAGGCTCCATTGCGAGACTGAGGCTGCATACTCCCCGGGCGCCGAAGACGTGGATGTCGATTTAAGGCAGCCCCCCCGCACCTCTCTGATTCAGAGGGGTTGGGTTAAATGCGGAAGAAACATTTCGGTTGAAGGCATTTGGTTGTACAACTGACTAATAATGGTGACTTTGACTTTGACTTGAAACTTTCCAAACTTTGCATCATCTTCAGTCCAGCCAGACTCCATTGAAGAACAGGAAGTTACCAAACCACAGAAGATGAAAATATGTGGTTTTCAGTGATGGTTTTATGGGATAGCTAGCAACTTGTAAACAATTAACCATTTCTATAAATGAGTACCATTTTAATAGTAATGTTAAATAATACACATTGGCTGTTAAGACAATTATATTATATGACTGTTGCCTCCCGTTTAGGTTTAATGTGATGGTAATGACGATTTTGATGATAATTATTAGGTGGGGGTCACTAGCTACAATGGAATCTTCAACCTAGCCTACCTTTTAGCCAGCTAGCTGCTCTGCAGTGCAAGCTATCTTGACTTGCTATAACATTAAGGCCCAAGGGGATGTGGTATGTGGCCAATATACCACGGCTTAGGGCTATGGTATACGGCCTAGATACAGCCGTTTTATATTGGCCATATACCACAAAAACTAGTTACCAATGTAATTAAAACAGTAAGAAGTATTGTTTTGTCATATGTTCAGCCAATCAGCATTCAGGGATCAAACCACCCGGTTTATAAATAAAGTCAAAGATACACGTTGAGAAAAAATTTACTTTACAAAACATTTTATATTATCACCTGAAACAATATATGTATCCTATCTTGAACGGACAAGGTCACATTTTGCGGTGGGTATTATTTTTGGAACATTTCAACAGGAATCTGTAAACGGTGCATAATGCCGCCTTCACATGCTAGTCGGAACTGGGCAACTAGGAAGTTTTCGTCTTGCTGATTCGTTGAACGCGGCTCATGTATAAATATAGCCAGTTAGAAAGTCGGAAATGTTCAAGTTCTGACTAGCACATGAATGCGGCATAAAACACTAAACTAAAGGCATGCTACATTGGTGGCCCGGAACGGAAAGGCTAATGCCTCGTTAGAAAACAACTGGGAACTCGGAAAAAAACGAGTTCAGAATGGGAAAAATCTTTTGAACGGTCATCCAACTCGAAATCACAAGTCGGAAACTCGGGCCTCTTTCTAGAGTTCCCACTTTCCAACCTGAAGATCACTGACGTCATCACTTGACCCATTTTTCTGAGTTCCCAAACCCAGTTGTCTTTAAAGCACCAGACGTGGCACAATTTCGTCGAGTTTGCAAACTGTTACACTGATTGACATCTACCATGTGGATATGCAATCGAGATCCAAATGAAACATCTAACAAATAGGCTATTAAATGAAAAGGCTAGGTCAGTATGATAGGAGAAACAGACACAGGTCGAGATGTTTTGTCGTGATTGATTACCCTTCTTGTTGGCAAATCTGGCTAACGTTACAGTACTGTCAGCTAACAAGCTAGCTAGCTAGCTAGCTACACATACTGTCTGCAGAAACATTTGCCAGCTACTCATGTCATATAGAGGTAATTGGATACTATATACGAACATCTATATCAACCATTGTCACGAATTGATATTGAAAAGTTGAACAACTCTCAAGTCTTACCATTTTTGTAGCTAAATTTCTCAAAGCCACATCACACTTCCTCTTCGTCCTTAGAAATGACCTATGTCTAGTGCGTCATTACGTACTCACCCAAGCCCTTCCCTGATTGGCGTACAACTTAATGGACATTTGTGTGGGCTTGGTTAACAAACTTAAAATATCTTTGCTTTCGAAACATGCGTTGATACTCTGAAGTGCAGTATGTAAAGTACGTGGGCACTAGCTAGTGCAAACTATTAGCTAGGTACTTCAGTTGGTTTCTTTAGTGTCGAAAATACATGCAGTCGGTGCATCATTTATTTCAGTGGTGTACAGTTTAAACGCTAGAGACAGTGACAATACCTAACCTACTTCTGAAACGCGGAAGTCAAGGTATTACTCTGAGGTGAACTCATTCATAAGAGGCAAGTTTCATGTAAGATTTGTTTGTAGGCTACATGCGATGTATATCGGAACATGTTTTTATTCGTAATGAATGCGTGCAAAGTTGATTGAGAAATTGCATGCTTACTTCCTGATGAAGGTGGTCAATATCAAATGAGCTACGACATCATACATTTGAATGGAGGAAAAACAGTGAACGATACTAGCTAGTTACCAAGAATTCGAAACAACAGTCATAGGTTATATTATTTATAGTAGAGCTCTCAGCGTACAGTTTCCCGACAGCTTACAAGCATGTAGGCAGGGAAGGAGAAGATGAACAATTGGACATTACTAAAATTACTATATTGAAGGTTACTGGCAATGATGAGCTCTCTTTTTAGACATGTTTGTGGTAATTTCCTCACGTCTCAAGTTTTCACAATATGTCCCATCCCTCCGACCATACGTAGAAGACATCTTGACATGATTGCATTTAAACCATGTTTTATGATCTCCCCAACGCCTGCCTCTTAGACACTCCTAATGTACCATTTAATGCAAGAATTTTGAATCGAAACCACACATAAATCAACTGTGTTCTACAGTAAAATACAGATGGGAATTTGGTCATGATTTCTTGGAATTGAGACTTGTTTAGAAGTGTTCATTTTAATCATATTAGACCGGATTTGGAATGTTTGTTGTAATTCAATCTCTTTTGAATTGCACACTAGGCTTCTTCACCTAGTTGTTATTGATATTAAAAAGACATGTCCTTGATTAAATAATTTAAGGTCCTGGTCATGAGTCGACAAGAAAGCAATAATCAAAGTTCCCAGGGGGGTATTCACTAGGAACCAAACAGACACAAACGGAACAATACAGGGAGGGACCTACTGGAATTTCTCCAATAGAAGTTTTTGTTGCAAAACCTTTCGCAATGGTCCAAAAGTTTTGCTACGTGTGCGACTTATGAATACACACCTGGTGTTCCACTGACTAGTATGTTACACAATTAGTCAGGTAAATAAAGTGTTGCAGTGTTGGTACAAATTTTCGTTTCAACTGTGATGCCTCGTGGTTTATGTATTTAGGCCTACACAATTAAATATTTTCATTTTCCATGCATTAGATATGCAAAAAAGGAAGCAACAAAGTAATATCCATAGTTAATGAGCATACAGTGGGGAAAAAAAGTATTTAGTCAGCCACCAATTGTGCAAGTTCTCTCACTTAAAAAGATGAGAGAGGCCTGTAATTTTCATCATAGGTACACTTCAACTATGACAGACAAAATGAGGAAAATAAATCCAGAAAATCACATTGTAGGATTTTTAATGAATTTATTTGCAAATTATGGTGGAAAATAAGTATTTGGTCACATACAAACAAGCAAGATTTCTGGCTCTCACAGACCTGTAACTTCTTCTTTAAGAGGCTCCTCTGTCCTCCACTCATTACCTGTATTAATGGCACCTGTTTGAACTTGTTATCAGTATAAAAGACACCTGTCCACAACCTCAAACAGTCACACTCCAAACTCCACTATGGCCAAGACCAAAGAGCTGTCAAAGGACACCAGAAACAAAATTGTAGACCTGCACCAGGTTGGGAAGACTGAATCTGCAATAGGTAAGCAGCTTGGTTTGAAGAAATCAACTGTGGGAGCAATTATTAGGAAATGGAAGACATACAAGACCACTGATAATCTTCCTCGATCTGGGGCTCCACGCAAGATCTCACCCGTGGGGTCAAAATGATCACAAGAACGGTGAGCAAAAATCCCAGAACCACACGGGGACCTAGTGAATGACCTGCAGAGAGCTGGGACCAAAGTAACAAAGCCTACCATCAGTAACACACTACGCCGCCAGGGACTCAAATCCTGCAGTGCCAGACGTGTCCCCCTGCTTAAGCCAGTACATGTTCAGGCCCGTCTAAAGTTTGCTAGAGAGCATTTGGATGATCCAGATGAGGATTGGGAGAATGTCATATGGTCAGATGAAACCAAAATATAACTTTTTGGTAAAAACTCAACTTGTCGTGTTTGGAGGACAAAGAATGCTGAGTTGCATCCAAAGAACACCATACCTACTGTGAAGCATGGGGGTGGAAACATCATGCTTTGGGGCTGTTTTTCTGCAAAGGGACCAGGACGACTGATCCGTGTAAAGGAAAGAATGAATGGGGCCATGTATCGTGAGATTTTGAGTGAAAACCTCCTTCCATCAGCAAGGGCATTGAAGATGAAACGTGGCTGGGTCTTTCAGCATGACAATGATCCCAAACACACCGCCCGGCAATCGAAGGAGTGGCTTCAGAAGAAGCATTTCAAGGTCCTGGAGTGGCCTAGCCAGTCTCCAGATCTCAACCCCATAGAAAATCTTTGAAAGTCCGTGTTGCCCAGCGACAGCCCCAAAACATCACTGCTCTAGAGGAGATCTGCATGGAGGAATGGGCCAAAATACCAGCAACAGTGTGTGAAAACCTTGTGAAGACTTACAGAAAACGTTTGACCTCTGTCATTGCCAACAAAGGGTATATAACAAAGTATTGAGATAAACTTTTGTTATTGACCAAATACTTATTTTACACCATAATTTGCAAATAAATTCATAAAATCCTACAATGTGATTTTCTGGATTTTTTTTCCTCATTTTGTCTGTCATAGTTGAAGTGTACCTATGATGAAAATTACAGGCCTCTCTCATCTTTTTAAGTGAGAGAACTTGCACAATTGGTGGCTGACTAAATACTTTTTTCCCCCACTGTATCTACAACATTGTGCAAGCCATGGACAGGTGGGACTATATACAATCTAGACAATTCGCCTGCCAATGTAATGACCATTACATGGGTTTCAGCGCCACTTGATATGCCCTGTAGCGTCACTTTTAACAAAAATATCGAGACACCATATTTTTCAATCATGCCCAATCTGTTCAAACTCCTATGGGCTGATCATGGAGGACTGGTGGGGGAGGGGCGAGCGACTTCATGAAATAGGCCTAGTAGCAAAACAAAGTCCTAATATTTCACAGTGCTGTTGTCATGCCGCCAAAGTGCTTCTCTGATGTTTCTGCCCATAGGCAAATCATCAGTTTTGCAAGTGCAGAGCATGTTGGGAATGTCAGTTAATTACACCGCTGGTTGTCCAGGCCTTGGCTGCAGTGACTTGGCTATATGTAATTAGAGAATCACTTATCTCTTGGAAGCACCTTGAATTAGTGGCTGGGGTTGACTACACATCCTCCATAACTCATCCTCTATGGAGAATTACCTTTTATCACCTAGGCCTAGTTTTTCAGGCAGCTCAATGTGCCCTATACAGAGCATGGAGTGTCACATGCCCATAATCTTTCTTTCTTTCTGGTACATTTGTTTTGATTTTGACAAAATAATTTCCCTTGTATCAAAAGAGATTTGCATACAACAGTTTAATGTTGATTTATTTATTTTTATTTCACCTTTATTTAACCAGGTAGGCCAGTTGAGAACAAGTTCTCATTTACAACTGCGACCTGGCCAAGATAAAACAAAGCAGAGCAACAAAAACAACAACAACACAGAGTTACAGAGTCAATAACACAATATACAAGTCTATGTACAGTGTGTGCAAATGTAGTAAGATTAGGTAGGTAAGGCAATAAATAGGCCATAGTGGCAAAATAATTACAATTTAGCATTAACACTAGAGTGATGATGTGCAGATGATGATGTGCAAATAGAGATACTGGGGTGCAAAAGAGCAAAAAAATAAATAACAATATGGGGATGAGGTAGTTGGGTGTGTTATTACAGATGGACTGTGTACAGGTACAGTGATCGGTAAGCTGCTCTGACTGCTGATGCTTAAAGTTAGTGAGGGAGATCTCCAGCTTCAGTGATTTTTGCAATTCGTTCCAGTCATTGGCAGCAGATAACTGGAAGGAAAGGCGGCCAAAGGAGGTGTTGGTTTTAGGGATGACCAGTGAGATATACCTGCTGGAGCGCGTGCTACGGGTGGGTGTTGCAATGGTGACCAGTGAGCTGAGATAAGGCGGGGCTTTACCTAGCAAAGATGACCTGGAGCCAGTGGGTTTGGCGACGAATATGTAGCGAGGGCCAGCCAACGAGAGCATACAGGTTGCAGTGATGGGTAGTATATGGGGCTTTGGTGACAAAATGGATGGCACTGTGATAGACTACATCCAATTTTCTGAGTAGAGTGTTGGAGGCTATTTTGTAAATGACATCGCCAAAGTCAAGGATCGGTAGGATAGTCAGGTTCACAAGGGTATGTTTGGCAGCATGAGTGAAGGAGGCTTTGTTGCGAAATAGTAAGCCGATTCTAGATTTAATTTTGGATTGGAGATGCTTAATGTGAGTCTGGAAGGAGAGTTTACAGTCTAACCAGACACCTAGGTATTTGTAGTTGTCCACAAATTCTAAGTCAGAACCGTCCAGAGTAGTGATGCTAGTCGGGCGGGCGGGTGTGGGCAGCAATCGGTTGAAGAGCATGCATTTAGTTTTACTTGCATTTAAGAGCAGTTGGAGGCCACGGAAGGAGTGTTATATGGCATTGAAGCTCGTTTGGAGGTTTGTTAACACAGTGTCCAAGGAAGGGCCAGAAGTATACAGAATGGTGTCGTCTGCGTAGAGGTGGATCAGAGAATCACCAGCAGCAAGAGCGACATCATTGATATATACAGAGAAAAGAGTAGGCCCGAGAATTGAAACCTGTGGCACCCCCATAGAGACTGCCAGAGGTCCGGGCAACAGGCCCTCTGATTTGACACACAGAACTCTATCTGAGAAGTAGTTGGTGAACCATGCGAGGCAGTCATTTGAGAAACCAAGGCTATTGAGTCTGCCGATAATGCGGTGATTGACAGAGTCAGAAGCTTTGGCCAGGTCGATGAAAACGGCTGCACAGTACTGTCTTTTATCTGTGGCGGTTATGATATCGTTTAGGATCTTGAGCGTGGCTGAGGTGCACCCATGACCAGCTCGGAAACCAGATTGCATATTGGAGAAGGTACGGTGGTATTCGAATTGGTCGGTGATCTGTTTGTTAACTTGGCTTTCGAAGACTTTAGAAAGGCAGGGCAGGATGGATATACAGTTGAAGTCGGACGTTTCCAACACCTTAGCCAAAGACATTTAAACTCAGTTTTTCACAATTCCTGACATTTAATCCTAGTAAAGATTCCCTGTCTTATGTCAGTTAGGATCACCACTTTATTTTAAGAATGTGATATTGTCAGAATAATAGTAGAGAGAATGATTTATCTTCACATTCCCAGTGGGTCAGAAGTTTACATACGCTCAATTAGTATTTGGTAGCATTGCCTTTCAATTGTTTAACTTGGGTCAAACGTTACGGGTAGCCTTCCACAAGCTTCCCACATTAATTAGAATTTTGGCCCATTCCTCCTGACAGAGTTGGTGTAACTGAGTCGGGTTTGTAGGCCTCCCTGCTCGAAGACACGCTTTTTCAGTTCTGCCCACAAATTGTCTATAGGATTGAGGTCAGGGCTTTGTGATGGCCACTCCAAAACCTTGACTTTGTTGTCCTTAAGTCATTTTGCCACAACTTTGGAAGTATGCTTGGGGTCATTGTCCATTTGGAAGACCCATTTGCGACCAAGCTTGAACTTTCTGACTGTCTTGTCTTGAGATGTTGCTTAAATATATCCACATAATTTTCCTCCCTCATGATGCCATCTATTTTGTGAAGTGCACCAGTCCCTCCTGCAGCAAAGCACCCCCCACAACATGATGCCGCCACCCCCGTGCTTTGCGGTTGGGATGGTGTTCTTCGGCTTGCAAGCCTCCCCCCTTTTCCCTCCAAACATAACAATGGTCATTATGGCCAAACAGTTCTATTTTTATTTCATCAGACCAGAGGACATTTCTCCAAAAAGTACGATCTTTGTCCCCATGTGCAGTTGCAAACCGTAGTCTGGCTTTTTATGGCGGTTTTGTAGCAGTGGCTTCTTCCTTGCTGAGCGGCCTTTCAGTTCATGTCGATATAGGACTCGTTTTACTGTGGATATAGATACTTTTGTACCTGTTTCCTCCAGCATCTTCACAAGGTCCTTTGCTGTTGTTCTGGGATTGATTTGCACTTTTCGCACTTTTCGTATGTTCATCTCTAGGAGACAGAATGCGTCTCCTTCCTGAGCTGTATGATGGCTGCGTGGTCCCATGGTGTTTCTGCTTGCGTACTATTGTTTGTACAGATGAACGTGGTACCTTCAGGCGTTTGGATATTGCTCCCAAGGATGAACCAGACTTGTGGAGGTCTACAATTTATTTTCTGAGGTCTTGGCTGATTTCTTTTGATTTTCCCATGATGTCAAGCAAAGAGGCACTGAGTTTGAAGGTGGGCCTTGAAATACATCCACAGGTACACCTCCAATTGACTCAAATGATGTCAATTAGCCTATCAGAAGCTTCTAAAGCCATGACATTGGGAATGTTGCTGCGTGGGGTGCAGAGCTGTTGGCCGGGGTAGTGGAAGCCAGGTGGAAAGCATGGCCAGCAATATATTTTTTTTTAATTGAAATTCTCGATTATCGTAGATTTATCGGTGGTGACAGTGTTTCCTAGCCTCAGTGCAGTGGGCAGCTGGGAGGAGGTGCTCTTATTCTCCATGGACTTCACGGTGTCCCAAATCTTTTTGGAATTAGTGCTACAGGATGCACATTTCTGTTTGAAAAAGCTAGCCTTAGCTTTCCTAACTGACTGTGTATATTTGTTCCCGACTTCCCTGAAAAGTTGCATATCGTGGGGGCTATTCGATGCTAATGCAGTACGCCACATGATGTTTTTGTGCTGGTCAAGGGCATTCAAGTCTGGAGTGAACCAAGGGCTATATATGTTCTTAGTTCTACATTTTTTGAATGGTGCATGCTTATTTAAGATGGTGAGGAAAGCACTTTTAAAGATCAACCTAGCATCCTCTACTGACAGGATGAGGTCAATATCCTTCCTGGATTCCCGGGCCAGGTCAATTAGAAAGGCCTGCTCGCTAAAGTGTTTCAGGGAGTGTTTGACAGTGATGAGGGGTGGTCGTTTGACAGCGGGCCCATTACAGACGCAGGCAATGAGGCAGTGATTGCTGAGATCCTGGTTGAAGACAGCAGGGGTGTATTTAGAGGGCAAGTTGGTCAGGATGATATCTATGAGGGTGCCCATTTTTATGGATTTAGGGATGTACCTGGTAGGTTTCTTGATAATTTGTGTGAGATTGACATCTAGCTTAGATTGTAGGACGGCCGGGGTGCTAAGCATATCCCAGTTTAGGTCACCTAACAGTACGAACTCTGAAAATAGATGGGGGCAATCAATTCACATATGGTGTCCAGGGCACAGCTGGGGGCTGAGGGGGGTCTATAACAAGCGGCAACAGTGAGAGACTTATTTCTTGAAAGGTGGATTTTTAAAAGTAAAAGCTCAAACTGTTTTTGCACAGACCTGGATAGTATGACAGAACTCTGCAGGCTATCTCTGCAGTAGATTGCAATTCCGCCCCCTTTGGCAGTTCTTTCTTGACGGAAAATGCTGTAGTTGGGGATGGAAATTTCAGAATTTTTGGTGGCCTTCCTAAGCCAGGATTCTGTCACGGCTAAGACATCAAGGTTGGCGGAGTGTGCTAAAGCAGTGAATAAAACAAATTTAGGGAGGAGTCTTCTGATGTTAACATGCATGAAACCAAGGCTTTTACGGTGACAGAAGTTAACAAATGAGAGCGCTTGGGGAATAGGTGTAATGCTGGGGACTACAGAGCCTGGGTTAACCCCTACATCACCAGAGGAACAGAGGAAGAGTTGGATAAGGGTACGGCTAAAGGCTATAAGAACTGGTCGTCTAGTGCGTTGGGAACAGTGAATAAAGGAAAAGATTTCTGGGGGTGGTAGAATAGATTCAGGGCATAATGTACAGACAAGGGTATGGTAGGATGTGTGTACAGTGGGGCATTGAGTGATGATGAGACAGACCTGGGCATTGGGGCAAACCTAGGCATTGAGTGATGATGAGAGAGCTTGTATCTCTGGAGACACCAGTAAAGCCAGGTGAGATCACCCCATTTATGGGGTGTGTGACAAAAGAGCTATCTAAGGCATGTTGAGCTGGACTAGGGGCTCTACAGTGAAATAAAACAATAATAATTAACAGAAACAGCAGAATACAAGGCATTTTGACGTTAGAGAGAGGCATGTGTAGCCGAGTGATCATAGGGTCCAATGAGCAGCAATAGGTGAGTCAGGGAGCCGTTTGGTAGTAGCTACTATGCTAGGCGAGCGGGAGGCACGCCATTCACGTCGTGTTGAAATCACATCGGACGATTACGACGGCAGACCAGTCGTGATGGATCGGCGGGGCTCCGTGTCGGCAATAAAGGGTCCAGGCCAATTGTCAAAATAAATATTGTAGCCCACGAATTAGCGGGTATACCTCTTCGGCTAGCCGGGAGATGGGTCTAGTTCGAGGCTAGCTCAAGGCTAACTGGTGCTTTCTTCGGGACAGAGGCGTTAGCCAGCAGTAGCCACTGGGTTGCAGCTAGCTAGCTGCGATGATCCGGTGTAATGGCCCAGAGCTTGCGGCAGGAATCCGGTGATGTGTTGGAGAAAAGCAGTCCGATATGCTCTGGGTTGATATCACGCTGTGCAGACTGGCAGGTAGTGACCGAGCTAAAGCTGGCTGGTGTCTGAGCTAAAGGTGAAGACCGCTAGCCGTGGCTGACAGTGACTACTAGCTAGTATCTAGTTAACTGGCTAGCTTCTGATGGAGGTTCCAGTTATAACGAATACAAATAGCAGATCCGTACCACATTGGGTGAGGCGGGTTGCAGGAAAGTATATTCAGATCGTAGGTGGAAAGTGAGATAAAAAAAAGACGAAACCGACTATTTACATGGGACAAGACGGGACAAGACAAACACACGTCCGATTGCTACGCCAGTTCGGATTAAGAATTGAATGCAGGCGTGTAACTTTTGTTATTTTCCAATCGTTTCGTTCTGAACAGAACCAGTATTTTTTAAGTTCCATTCCACTGTTCCGACCCCAAAAAAAGATCTGAACTGGTTCGAGCCAAAAAAAAGTATGGGTTTGTATCGTTCATTCTGTTCTTTTTTAAATCTGTGAAATCAACAGTTTTGTACATTTAGCTCATTAAATTACTTCACCAATCAGTGCGGATTAAGCAGGCAAGCTAGTTGTTTCCATGTGTGTAGCCTATAGCGCAAGATGCGACTGAATTTTGGGTTGAGGAGGAACCTTGAAGTGCTGGGCATCTTGTTATGACATGCATTATCTGAATTAGGTCCACATAATTATACCATGGAGGAGGGGCTTCTATGGAGGAACTTTGAATGTCCTTTGAGCTAGCTAGCTAACAAGCTTGAGCTAGCTAGATAACAAGCTGTATTTGCAGAGCGGCACCAGTATTAAAAACATAAATCCATAATGAAATGTGATAACTAGGCGTATAGTATCCTTAACTTGCAATGACAAAGTGAATCCATTTATCTCTAGCTAATTAAAAATCGATCTCCCTATCTTCTGAATCACGTTTGTAACATCAGTACAATAGCCCATGCTACGAATGGGGGAGGGGCAGGTAGCCTAAACACAAAAGATTTTCAGCTTGGAGGCAGACACTGGAATAAGTTTCTAAATGACAGAGTGAGGGCTTTTCATTGGCGCTTTGTTGCGTTTCTTTTTTTTTGTGGTACTAGGAAAAAAATGCCTAGAACGTAAAAGAACGTCATTAACCGGTTCCCATGATTTTAAAATAACGGTTCTGTTCCGGAACAATATGAATAATTTTAGATCCTGGTTCTTTTTTTGTTCCTTGAAAAATGTAGTTTAGGGTTTTTCTTTATTTTTACTATTTTCTACATTGTAGAATAATAGTGGAGACATCAAAACTATGAAATAACACATATGGAATCATGTAGTAACCAAAAAAGTGTTTAACAAATAGTGGCCACCCTTTGCCTTGATCACAGCTTTGCACACTCTTGGCATTCTCTCAACCAGCTTCATGAGGTAGTCACCTTGAATGCATTTCAATTAACAGGTGTGCCTTGTTAAAAGTTAATTTGTGGAATTTCTTTCCTTCTTAATGCATTTGAGACAATCAGTTGTGTTGTGACAAGGTAGGGGTGGTATACAGAAGATAGCCCTATTTGGTAAAAGACCAAGTGCATATTATGGCAAGAACAGATCTCCGCATGTGTGGTTCCCACTGTGAAGCATGGAGGAGGATGTGTAAAGGTGTGGGGGGGCTTTGCTGGTGACACTGTCTGTGATTTATTTAGAATTCAAGGCACACTTAACCAGAATGGCTACCACAGCATTCTGCAGCAATACACCATCCCATCTGGTTCGCGCTTAGTGGGACTATCATTTGTTTTTCAACAGCACAATGACCCAACACACCTCCAGGGTGTGTAAGGGCTATTTGACCAAGAAGGAAAGTGATGGAGTGCTGCATCAGATAGCCTGGCCTCCACAGTCTCCCAACCTCAAACCAATTGAGATGGACCACAGAGTGAAGGAAAAGCAGCCAACGAGTGCTCAGCATATGTGGGAACTCCTTCAAGACTGTTGGAAAAGCATTCCAGGTGAAGCTGGTTGAGAGAACGCCAAGAGTGTGCAAAATTGTCATCAAGGCAAAGGGTGGAAGAATCTCATAAAACATATTTTGATATGTTTAACACGTTTTTTATTACTACATGATTCCAAATGTGTTATTTTATAGTTTTGTTGTCTTCACTATTATTCTACAATGTAGAACATTTTAAAAGTAAAGAAAAACCCTTGAATGAGCAGGTGTGTCCAAACATTTGTATATACCGTATATACATTTAAAAAATCGATCAGGCATATTTTACATATAGACTTACCATCTCTTTCAGTGAACAGACTGAGCAAACATGTAGAAACAAAAAATAAATAAAATAATCAAATGAAAAAAACACTGTGGTCTATTCAGGAACCAAGTTAGGGAGATTATTATAAAGAACAAGTACTTGTTTGAATTTATCCACCAAAAATATTTCATTGTTTTTATTTCCAAGATTTCATCTTGACAAAATATTTCATTCACAAAATGTATTTCCACCCCTTTTTTTTCTCCTGTTTTTTGTCTTAATAGACAAGGTAACGTTTTATAAACATTCTTCGGAATTGGTTGAAATGTTTACAAATTAGATGCGCTGAAATGAAAGCAACTTCCGAAAATGAACACTGATTATAATGATTATTATGTCTAAACTCGCAAACAATGGAAAGCATTTAGCTACACCCGCAATAACGGGATCCCGAGTGGCGCTGCACTGCATCTTAGTGCTAGAGGCGTCACTACAGATACCCAGGTTCGAATCCAGGCTGTATCACAACTGGTCGTGATTGGGAGTCCCATAGGGCGGCGCACAGTTGGCCAAGCATTGTCCGGGTTTGGCCGGAGTAGGCCGTCATTGTAAATAAGAATTTGTTCTTAGCTATCTTGTCTAGTTAAATAAAGGTTACATTTATATATATATATATTTTTTTTTTAAATATCTGCTAAATATGTGTATGTGACCAATAAATTAAAATTGTATGTTTAGATAGGTGTAATCTAGCGTGATCCAAACGTGTTGATTTTTACTCTGAGGGTATCCTGCTATTGACACACTTGTTGAATAAGCAATTGAGGCAGTCTAGGCAGTTCAGGTGAGTGCTGGTTGCAGCCCCGTTCCACCCCTTTTTTGTTAATGTCTTCATATATATAAATATACCCTATGTATTTATGGAAATGAGGAACATATCATCTTTTTTTTAACACAAAATATGTTTAAGAAATTATACCCAATAAGAGAATGTATATATGATTTCATTCTTAGAATAAAATGTGAAATTTGACAATACATTTTATACCTGAATTCCAACTAAAATCCCTAAACATTATGTTCGTGGCAGTAAAATATTCTTTATCTGCTATAATTTAGTCAATATCTGATGGATTATAAAAATTCAAAAGTTTGGAGTATCTTTGTCGATTTTCCGACTGTTGCATTTATTTGAATTGTTTTTAAACAATTAGCTTTTTGGTCTTAATTTAAGGTTAGGCATACGGTTAGGATTGTGGTTAGGGTTAGGTTTAAAATACAATTTTAAGAAGAGAAATTGAAGATATAGGCAGGGTTTACTTTGTGGCTGCGGTAACTTTTGATGACCCCTACAGTAGGGTACTGCACCATTGAGACTTCAGCCATTGAGACCCTGTCAAACGTGCTTCAGAAGAGAAAGGACAAAACATAACATTGGGAAAGAGGGGAGGGGTGAACAAAGAATTACAGAGTTAGTGAGATGAGTATAGAGGAGTGAGGGGCTGGAGGTGAAAGGGAGGGAGTTTGTGTCATGATTTAGGGATACAGGGATGATTGTGTGTAAGGGATATGAGGATGACATGGCCAGAATTCCAACATTGGCTTTGAAGCTCTATGGGCATTGCTCCATTCCTGAGAGACAGATGTTACAGTAACTAATGAGAAGCTGGGCTCTCTTTATGAGGTTAAAGTTGACCCCACCCCCCCTTCCCTCCTATACCTTTACCCCTCTATCCTGCCTAACCAAACCCTCCTCAGAGCACAAAGGGTCAACTTTAATCTGCTGAGAGGGGTGTGTGTGTGTGTGTGTGTGTGTGTGTGTGTGTGTGTGTGTGTGTGTGTGTGTGTGTGTGTGTGTGTGTGTGTGTGTGTGTGTGTGTGTGTGTGTGTGTGTGTGTGTGTGTGTGTGTGTGTGTGTGTGTGTGTGTGTGTGTGTGTGTGTGTGAGAGAGAGAGAGAGGACAGGTCTCTGCTGTACCACTGATTTTGAATCACCTTGACCTGCTCTTTGGGCTTCTTTAGGGAGGTTTTTGTGGACATGTAACTTATGGCTCCGTCTCCGAATGGGCTCTTTTTCATTTCTTCAAACGTGTCCAAATGGCCAACTGCCAATGAAGCTGTTCTTTTCCCTCAGCCCTATACTTTGGCAGGCAATATTCCAACTCACCTCTCACTTCACCTGGAAGCTGTAATCATGCTTTTTGGCATGGACATTCGTAATCAAGTAAAAGTTTCCCTGGCTTTGTCGAGGAATTCTTTTTTTTCAATACTTTTCTAGTTCATCAATGGTTTCTGTAATGGGAGATTTGAAGAAATGTTGCAGGTAGGTGAATCTGAGATTGGTTTGTAATCCTCAGATTATCATTTTTGTGATTGAGGATACATCTTTGTCTGGCAAAACCTGCAGGGATTCAAGGGGTTCAGCCTAGGCCTTACCTATATGTTTTGATACACAACATTCTAATCGAGTTAGCTGTTAAACAACCAGGATGTTGTGCTCTTTTCTTTTATTCTGCACTTTGTTGGTGGTTAGAGAGCCAACACCCCAATGCCAGACCCCATGGATATCCCCTGTGCTTTTAATGTCACATACACACACACACATGTATATTCAACCCCCTAAAAGGCCCTTTGTTGAAACACACTGTATGGCACTGCCCAATCCCTGAGTGAATGTGCATGGGGGCTTGTATTCACAGTAAACCATGAGCAATAAAACAATGCCCGGCATTGATGCAACCACTGTTAATAATCCAAATTCATAACAGAAAAAGTGTAATTTTTTCTAAGTTGTCACATCAAGAGTGTTTTATGTACAGTGGGCATTATACTCTACCTTGATTAAGCTTGTCCTTGTCTAAAGTCTGTCCCTTGGGTCTCTATCTCTGCAGGTCTGGAGCTGGAAGAAGGACGGTATTTGGGAGGCATGAGTGGTACGGTCCGTCAGATCAGTGTGGCGTTGGACCCAAGCATCCCCTATTTCCTGCGGGTGGACTGGGCCGAAGACCTGGGTGCTGGGTTCACTCTCGCCCTCAGTGATGGCAGCTCGTCCTGGATCGGAGAAGGTAAGGGCTAGATGCGGCTTACACAAGCATGTATGTAGATGCGTGCGCACACACACACACACACACACACAGACAAAGTAAGTCCATGGTAGAGGCCCGACTCCTTCACCATCCTCCAGACTGTGTTGTCACCAGGTGTGTTTGGGGTTCTCTTCAGAAGGCTTCTTAAGTAGGCACCTGGCCCAACTATGTACCTCAACTCATAGCACTGTGACTGCAGGTCTGTTAGCCAGAGGGACAGCAGTGGGTTTGTTTCATCATCCATATTCACTCATATGGTGCAGCTTACAGGTGTATTACATTGATGAAGCCTTACAAGGCCTGTCTTTGTGTGTGTGTGTGTGTTGAGTGGTGTCTGAGTGAATGCCCCACTGTGTCTTTCAACTAAGAAGTTACTTAGTGCACCATTTGTTTTGTGTCATTCAGGAATGGCAACAAAGCACTGCTATGTTTGCTTTCATGTACACATGGAACATAGCTACTCTCTTCTCTGGCTGTCCATCTGGGAGATGACAGGCAGTAACGGCATTGTGACAGATATGCACGTGCATGTGTGAGTGTGTGTGTGTATGTGTTTGAACCTGTGTTAATTGGGACCCTGGCCCCTTGGAGAGCAGCTGTGCACCAGCTAATGATCTTCTTATTGGTTTCCTTGCATGCTTTCCTTAAAGCTGGAATTCTTAATTGGTGAGACTGCCACGTCTCTTTGGGATATTACAACAACAAAGAATTTACTGAAAAATGAACACAGTTTTCCCCCCACCCTCTGACATCGTTGCACGCGCGATAGGACAGCAGGGCACTGATTTTCAGATTTTTTTTCACGCTCCATGAATGCTCCTTTACTTTGTTTTCATCAACAAAACAAAAACAATAGCAAAGGCGCTGGGACAAACAGTGGCGCTGTTTCCCCTAATGCAAAATTTCCCCTAATCTTTAAGCCTCCTTTATACATGCATTTAAAGTATGCGTTGTCCTTCCAGTGAGACTTCGGTATAGTCACGTCAGCAATTTTATACAACTCCAGTCCTATTTACTGGCATCAATATCATTGACTGGCCAGTCCACACACCTACATGTAGGTAGCTAAGTAGAAATCAGTCTCTGATTGAAAAGTGAGGATCAATGCCAGAAGAAACCTTGGGGACTAAAGTTGTGTCTTCTTGTTTTAACCCCTGCTTTGTACTCTTACAGTACCAGAGGAGGAGATGACGAGGGAAGCCACAGAGTTGGGAGTGAAAAGGGAGAAATATGTGGAAGATCTTCATCAGGCACTGACCGGAGGAGGAGAAAGCATAAGAGGAAGAGGAGGAGTGGCAGAAAAGGAGGAGTACCTGTTCCACCTCTCCTCTGACCACAGTTGTTTGTCGTATGAGAAGAAGACCCAGAGAGGAGTTTTGGTAAGTGTCAGCCATGGCTACTATAGCATGACACCCCAGATGACTCCTTCCCTTTCAGATGGAGATACAGGCTACATCCCAATATCTTTGCTAACATAGCATGTAGAATAGTAGCCCAATCCACTGCTTGTTTTTACTTATACAGATGTAGGGTATGAATTTGATGACACTGTGATCCTGTATTGCAGGAGACATATACAGTTTAAAACATATACAGTTGAAGTTGGAAGTTTACATACACTTAGGTTGGAGTCATTGAAACTCGTTTTTCAACCACTCCACAAATTTCTTGTTAACAAACTATAGTTTTGGCAAGTCGGTTAGGACAGCTACTTTGTGCATGACACAAGTAACTTTTCCAACAATTGTTTACAGACAGATTATTTAACTTATAATTCACTGTATCACAATTCCAGTGGGTCAGAAGTTTACATACACTAAGTTGACTGTGCCTTTAAACAGCTTGGAAAATGTCAGAAAATGATGTCATGGCTTTAGGAGCTTCTGATGGGCTAATTGACATACTTTGAGTCAATTGGAGGTGTACCTGTGGATGTATTTCAAGGCCTACCTTCAAACTCAGTGCCTCTTTGCTTGACATCATGGGAAAATCAAAAGAAATCAGCCAAGACCTCAGAAAAAAATGTAGACCTTCACAAGTCTGGTTCATCCTTGGGAGCAATTTCCAAATGCCTGAAGGTACCACGTTCTCCTGTACAAACAATAGTACGCAAGTTTAAACACCATGGGACCACGCAGCCTTCATACCGCTCAGGAAAGAGACGCGTTCTGTCTCCTAGAGATGAACGTACTTTGGTGCGAAAAGTGCAAATCAATCCCAGAACAACAGCAAAGGACCTAGTGAAGATGCTGGAGGAAACAGGTACAAAAGTATCTATATCCACAGCAAAACGAGTCCAATTTGAAATAACCTGAATGGCCGCTCAGCAAGGAAGAAGCCACTGCTTCAAAACCGGCAAAAAAAGCCAGACTACGGTTTGCAACTGCACATGGGGACAAAGATCATAGAACTGTTGGTCATAATGACCATCGTTATGTTTGGAGGAAAAAGGGGGAGGCTTGCAAACCAAAGAACACCATCCCAACCGTGAAGCACCGGGGTGGCAGCATCATGTTGTGGGGGTGCTTTGCTGCAATAGGGACTGGTGCACTTCACAAAATAGATGGCATCACGAGGAAGGAAAATTATGTGGATATATTGAAGCAACATCTCAAGACATCAGTCAGGAAGTTAAAGCTTGGTCGCAAATGGGTCTTCCAAATGGACAATGACCTCAAGCATACTTCCAAAGTTGTGGCAAAATAGCTTAAGGACAACAAAGTCAAGGTATTGGAGTGGCCATCACAAAGCCCTGACCTCAATCCTATAGAAGATTTGTGGGCAGAACTGAAAAAGTGTGTGCGAGCAAGGAGGCCTACGAACCTGACTCCGTTACTCCAACTCTGTCAGGAGGAATGGGCCAAAATTCACCCAACTTATTGTGGGAAGCTTGTGGAAGGCTACCCGAAACGTTTGACCCAAGTTAAACAATTGAAAGGCAATGCTACCAAATACTAATTGAGTGTATGTAAACTTCTGACCCACTGGGAATGTGATGAAAGAAATAAAACCTGAAATAAATCATTCCCTCTACTATTATTCTGACATTTCACATTCTTAAAATAAAGTGGTTATCCTAACTGACCTAAGACAGGGAATTTACACTAGGATTAAATGTCAAGAATTGTGAAAAACTGAGTTTAAATGTCTTTGGCTAAGGTGTTTGTGAACTTCAGACTTTAACTGTAGTTAATTTCAAGTTTAAAAAGTATTCTTTGGTTTGTAATTTCCACTTAGAAATTTCAGACTTGATTTTACCTCACGAAAAATGTATCCACCCCTAGAAAAATGTAAATTTATTTTAATCCACATAATAATTCACATTTCCTGTTGCTGCAGCTTTATTTTCCTGCTGTAGCAAACAGGTCCAAATTAGGATTCTACATCTGTACTATTGCTGGACCAATGGAGAGTTTCCATTGAACATTCTTTTTAGTCAAGGATTTGAAGGTAGGCTTAATCTGGGCCTGTGAACATGTCCCCAAATGTAAACTAATACTATGCCTACTGGCTCTCATTGCAAGATCCTCTAGTCTTCTTGTTCCCCATAGGTTTTTCTTATGTGCGGCTCAATTTGTTTGACCACACACTTCATTTCCCATGATGCCCCAAGGACGTAGGTCACTAGCCACTCACAAGAAATAGACAGGAAGTCACTAAGAGGGTTTACAAGGGGCTGTTTAAAGATAAGATGTATTGTTTCTCAACAATCCAGGATAAAGAAGGTTGTGTTCCCTTGAGGGCCACTTGAGGAGAAACCAAGATAACAATCTGGCAATTTATTACCCATCTTATCAGAACAGAATGGTTTAGTCCCTGTGCGTAAATCATGCATTGAAATCAATGGGAGAACATTCTTAGTCTTTGCACAGATCTCAAGGTAGAATTTGGTCCATATTGTCCTGTGAGTGGGTGTTTAAAGCCCTGGGGGCCAGGTCACTAGGCGTCCTGGGACCCCTGTCCTGGTAGAGAGAGGGAGGGCTGCGGGGTAAGAAGCTCTGTTAGCAGGGGCCATAAATAACCTGTTTATGAACTAGGGCCGGCTCCATTTAAGACAATGTGAGACAAAAGGTCAGTTACAGAGGACTAATACAAACTGTGTGTGTGTGTGTGTGTGTGTGTGTCTCTATGTGGTAGACCTTTATTGACGATTCCTGGGGTCTGTTTGCATTAAACTTTAACAACCTAGCTGGGTTATCACCTGCTTCTTTTCTTTGCTCTTTTTTTCTGACTCTTTCTTTTTCAACACACACAGAAGTTGAAAAGTGTAACATATCTTCTTAGCGAGATAATTTTAGGGTACAAAAGTGACTAAGATGAGGCAAGTTTCCTTTGGGAGCACAAGAAAGGAGAAGAAAGAGTACAAAACAGGTGTTGAACTTAACCTGACATTAATATCTGATGCACATGACCCCTAGAAGTTGTAATGATACACTATATATAATATAAGGTTTTGCTGTTAAACTGCTCTTAAACAGGTGTTTTAGATGACTTACTCTGACATCAAACTCCTAACGGTGCATTTTACTGCCTCACCGTTGCTGATCAAGCTTTTAAATCGACTTGAAGATTGTGTATTAGCAATGTAGGCTAAGGCGTATCTTTTTTTTATACTGTTATTATGGTTGTTCATGACAGAGTATGCTCTTGATATTGATATTGCTTGAGTTAAGTCACTGTTTGAAATATAAACTAACGTTATTTCCTTACTGTCTATTGGTCCTGCTTGAGAGAGAGAGAGAGAGAGAGAGAGAGAGAGAGAGAGAGAGAGAGAGAGAGAGAGAGAGAGAGAGAGAGAGAGAGAGAGAGAGAGAGAGAGAGAGAGAGAGAGAGAGAGAGAGAGAGAGAGAGAGAGAGAGAGAGAGAGAGAGAGAGAGAGAGAGAGAGAGAGAGAGAGAGAGAGAGAGAGAGAGAGATGCTGCTGCACTGGTTGAGCGTGGTCCCTCTTTGTCTTGCCAGGTGGTTAACAGTCTACACCTGTTGCTTTAGAGTCTGAGGTAGCATTGTGGCACCAGGTGATACTCCTCATTTTGGGTTGAATGTCCACAGCAGCTTGCCCAATCATTATGTCAACACAGCGTCCCTTCACACTAGTGATTTTATGATATAGCCATGTAAAGTCAGTGTTTGACAAAAGAAACCACCTGGGTGCTATTGCTATCACAGTCACTATGCTCGTAAACTCTGATCTAGGATCAGGAACGCTGATCACACAATCTATTAATCTATAGGTGTAACAGACCCAGTTTCTGCTGAATAGGGGTTCTATCTCTGTAAAATGTGTAACATTTTATATTGCCTGTAAATATTAAGTTAACAACAGTACTCAGTAGTGTGGTCTAGTTGACAATGAGAACAGTGACAGATAGCTGTAAAGAATCATGCTTCACAATCTGGCAGTCCGACAGACGAATCTGAGGTTGGCGTATGCCAAGAGAACACTAGCTGCCGAATGCATAGTGCCCACTGTAAAGTTTGGTGGAGGAGGAATAATGACCTGGGGCTGTTTTTCCATGGTTCAGGCTAGGCCCTTTAGTTCCAGTGAATGGAAATCTTAATGCTACAGTATACAATGACATTCTAGACAATTCTGTGCTTCCAAATTTGTGGCAACAGTTTTGGGAAGGCCCTTTCCTGTTTCACCATGACAATGCACACAGCGAGGTCCATACAGAAATGTTTTATCCAGATCAGTGTGGAAGAACTTGACTGGCCTGCACAGAGCCCTGACCTCAACCCCATCGAACACCTTTGGGATGAATTGGAACGCCGACTGCGAGCCAGGCCTAATCACCCAACATCAGTGCCCGACCTCACTAATGCTCTTGTGGATTAATGGAAGCAAGTCCCCCTAGCAATGTTCCAACATCTAGTGGAAAGCCTTCCCAGAAGAGTGGAGGATGTTATAGCAGCAAAGGGGGGACCATCTCCATATTAATGCCCATGATTTTGGAATGAGATGTTTGACGAGCAGGTGTCCACATTGGTCATGCACTGTATGAGTGCAGATTATACTGAAAAACTACATGCTTCGTTGAATTTTAGATGTCAATAGATTTTCACATAGGGTAGAAGGGATGATAAAGAAGGGATGACGAAGGAAGAGGGTCGGGGGAGAAGGTCTTCTTGTAACACTCTCAGTCAGCTGGGACTTCTGTGGCAATGACGCTAACGTTGTGGGTTTTTACATAGCTCCCATGGCCTCATTTCAACAGACACCAACTCATGGTTTTGTACAGTAGCATACTGTATAGCCTAGTTAAACATGACTATACCTTGTCTGGGATTCCCTTCCTGCTTTATAAACACCTACAGGACAGTTCCAGTTCTGGGGTAGTTTCCTGAAGGTGCTAATGCCTTTTTCTGAAGCACATTGATTAGTAATTTAGGTATTTTGTTTAGTTTCCTACTCTCCTTCTACTGTGAATGCGTTCATATGCAATCAACACAAGACCTATTGATTTGTTGGGCTTCAGTAAAGGAGTCCTGTGTATTACGGTATGTTGGACTATCCTCTTGTAGAGCCTCCCTATGTTATGAATCACTCTTTCCCCTTCTACACAATGCGCTAGCCACTGTCTGCTTTTTCCCCATTCGCACAAACTGCCATAGCACCCCCATGTTCAGTATATGGCACACACTCCACACTACGTTCCCCCATGACAGGCCTGCCTGAGTTGTCACCATTCCACACAGACCACAGGCTGATGTGTGGCTGATGTTGTTGGCTAGCCTAGCTGAGGGGGGAACACCCTGACTGTCACTGCTCCTCTTCCTCCCAGAGGACAGGGCAGGTCCAGGAGCATCCAGTCCCGGGGAATTCACAGAGGACTCCTATGGAGGCTCTCCAATGTTTGGAGGTTTTGCGTGTTGAGTCACTTCTCTCATACCCATGACTTGTGGCAAGGGCATTCTCACAGCCGCTCAGTAGCATGCACTGCCCGGAGCCATATATTTAGATAAATACCTACAGTACACTGCACATGACACATGTTCAGGTTCTCTTGTTTGGATCTTCAGTTGATTCATTGATGCTCCTCTGTGAAAGTAATACTTGAGTGAATAGAGATGTGCTAGTTTGGTGTTGAGGTGAAGTTGGATACTGTCAGGATATTGTCAGCGACATCACCTGTCAGGGGTTCTAGAGAACTATCAGGCTGGGGGATAACTCCTTTAGCATGTCAGACAAATCTTTTTTTATATATACAGTACCAGTCAAAGGTTTGGAGACACCTACTCATTCAAGTGTTTATCTTTATTTTGACTATTTTCTGCATTGTAGAATAATAGTGAAGACATCAACTATGAAATAACACATAACCAAAAAGTATTAAACAAATCAAAATATATTTTATATTTGAGATTCTTCAAAGTAGCCACCCTTTGCCTTGATGACAGCTTTGCACACTGTTGGCATTCTCTCAACCTTTGGTCTGAGAGAGAGGAAAAACATAATTTTGTATTTATTCTTTTGCAGAGTGTGATGCTTCCTATTGGATTTATATGGACTAGGAAAGTTCGCTGTCCTTTTCTCTGCGCTCCATTAACTCACATTAAAGATTGTACTTATCCATATTATGACTAGACTATACATGGCCTTTCTCACTGTGTAGGGTGTCTAAAGGTCCATATCATGTCCAACCCATTCTATACAAATGATACCACTGTCTCATCTAGCTGTCTATACTGGGCATGGAGCTGCTCCAACGCCTGCTTCTGTGGCAGAAAAGAGGAAGAACAGCGAAGGGAACTAAAGAAAACAGTGTGATTGAAATGAAAATGAATTGTCCCCACCCAGCCCAAAACCAAACATGTCTGTGAATACTACAGACACGTCATTGTTGGTAAACAGTCATATAGTGGTGACCATTTCTAGGGTGCCGTGGCTTTTGTTAGCGAGAATGCATTGATAGAAACGCAGGGCGACTTACTGTTGAGCTTGCCAACCGAAACGGACAAGCTATGATAGAGGTAACACTGCAGGGATAATGTCTAGATGTCTGTTTTATTTAAAGAACTGTAGATAATGTCTTATTAAGAACATGTTCAGTGTTGGGCAGAACAAGTAGTGGTGAATAGCGGAATCATTTCACTTCTATGCCAGACCCCTCTCGGATACGATAGTATCCTCTCCAAGAAATAATGGCGTCCTGTTTTGTGTTTCCATTTTCACAGTTTTGTGTAGTGGTGCGATGACGCTAATTTGTGTTTGGATAAACCGCTAAACCAACAAAAGCAGCCAGGGGCCAGAGTGACTTAAAAGTAGGACAATTGTTACAACTCAAATTGTGTATTTGGTTGCAAATGACAAAGAAATTGAGACGGCCAGTTCTGTATGACAATTGGAAGAAAGCTGAAAATGAAGATTTGCCAGGCCACATTGGAGGATACAATTTAGGACTAATCCATGTAGTCTGTCTGGGTGTCCATCATTCATATTTTTATCTGTTTGCACAAGTTGCACTTACGTATTTGTTTAACGAACTGCATTAATTTTGACATGCAGATTTCTCCCACAATCTTGCTGGAGTCTTTCTGGTACAATCAGAAATGTGACCACCCATTAGTGTCATCATGTTCCATGGCAAGATCTATGTTCCATGGCAAGATCTCTGCTTAAGAGAAACATGTCTTCTGTGGCTGATGGCATATTACACCCATAACAGGAGAGACTTGCATGTCCTCCCCCTGTTTAACACAGACACAGACACAGACACAGACACACACACAGACACACACACACACACACACACACACACACACACACACACACACACACACACACACACACACACACACACACACACACACACACACACACACACACACACACACACACACACACACACACACACACACACACACACACACACACACACACACTAAACGGTTTAGGAAGGCTCAAATGATCGGTCTTTATCATGACACTGCCGCCTCTCACTTCCGTCTCATTATCTTCCCCACAGCCTCTGCTAGGTGGATCTTCTGCTGACAGGGCAAGCTTTCCGTTAGATGCTCACGCTTCCCATAATAATGGCCCTCTCCCACCCCAAAACACACATACAGTGCGATACGATCACACACATCCTTGTTTTCCAGAGATGCATGCCATTTTGAGCTAGGAAAGGGGGATATGGCTGTGATTAATGGTTGTTTGGGCTCCAACAGTAATCCTGTCTGTTGTAATAATGTGTGCTGTCTACTAAGTCATGTCTTTTGTAATAATATATACTGTCTACTAAGTCATGTCTGTTGTAATAATGTGTGCTGTCTACTAAGTCATGTCTGTTGTAATAATATATACTGTCTACTAAGTCACTGTTGTAATAATGTGTACTCTCTACTAAATCCTGTCTGTTGTAATAATTTGTACTGTCTACTAAATCCTGTCTGTTGTAATAATTTGTACTGTCTACTAAGTCCTGTCTGTTGTAATAATGTGTACTCTACTAAATCTGTCTGTTGCAATAATTTGTACTGTCTACTAAGTCCTGTCTGTTGTAATAATTTGTACTGTCTACTAAGTCCTGTCTGTTGTAATAATGTGTACTCGCTACTAAATCCTGTCTGTTGTAATAATTTGTACTGTCTACTAAGTCCTGTCTGTTGTAATAATTTGTACTGTCTACTAAATCCTGTCGGTTGTAATAATTTGTACTGTGTACTAAGTCCTGTCTGTTGTAATAATGTGTACTGTCTACTAAGTCCTGTCTGTTGTAATAATGTGTACCCTCTACTAAATCTGTCTGTTGTAATAATTTGTACTGTCTACTAAATCCTGTCTGTTGTAATAATTTGTACTGTCTACTAAATCCTGTCTGTTGTAATAATTTGTACTGTCTACTAAGTCCAGTCTGTTGTAATAATGTGTACTCTACTAAATCCTGTCTGTTGTAATAATGTGTACTCTACTAAATCCTGTCGGTTGTAATGATTTGTACTGTCTACTAAGTCCTGTCTGTTGTAATAATTTGTACTGTCTACTAAGTCCTGTCTGTTGTAATAATTTGTACTGTCTACTAAATCCTGGCTGTTGTAATAATGTGTACTGTCTACTAAGCCCTGTCTGTTGTAATAATGTGTACTCTCTACTAAATCTGTCTGTTGTAATAATTTGTACTGTCTACTAAGTCCTGTCTGTTGTAATAATTTGTACTGTCTACTAAGTCCTGTCTGTTGTAATAATGTGTACTCTCTACTAAATCCTGTCTGTTGTAATAATTTGTACGGTCTACTAAGTCCTGTCTGTTGTAATAATGTGTACTCTCTACTAAATCCTGTCTGTTGTAATAATGTGTACTCTACTAAATCCTGTCGGTTGTAATAATTTGTACTGTCTACTAAGTCCTGTCTGTTGTAATAATTTTTACTGTCTACTAAGTCCTGTCTGTTGTAATAGTGTGTACTCTAATAAATCCTGTCTGTTGTAATAATGTTTACTGTCTACTAAGTCATGTCTGTTGTAATAATGTGTACTCTCTACTAAATCCTGTCTGTTGTAATAATGTGTACTCTACTAAATCCTGTCTTTTGTAATAATTTGTACAGGCTACTAAGTCCTGTCTGTTGTAATAATGTGTACTCTACTAAATCCTGTCGGTTGTAATGTGTACTGTATATTAAGCAATCAGTGGGGTTTCTACCTTGCGGACTCACAGGGTCATTTTCCTTAAAGTTTCTTATAGCACAATATGGATTAATTGATGAAATCGCTTAACTTTTTGTCTAGATGATCAAATAGACTTTGACTTTATGAATGAGTTCATTGTGTCCCTGCTCCCAGTGTAACCAGGGTGACTTCAGGACATTCACTTGGGAGTTGGATGCTCACAGTGAAACCAGGGGGACTTCAGGACATTCACTTGGGAGTTGGATGCTCCCAGTGAAACCAGGGTGACTTCAGGTCATTCACTTGGGATTTGGATGCTCCCAGTGTAACCAGGGGGACTTCAGGACATTCACTTGGGAGTTGGATGCTCACAGTGTAACCAGGGGGACTTCAGGACATTCACTTGGGAGTTGGATGCTCCCAGTGAAACCAGGGTGACTTCAGGACATTCACTTGGGAGTTGGATGCTCCTATAAGGAATGCCTTGTTCCCCTCTATGCCCACTATGTTTCCATTTTCACTGGGGTCATGTCCCTTTCCCTTTGTCCTCCAGTCCTACATAACACCTCCCCTCCCTGCTGCTGACCTTATGATCTGGGCACTGACTGTCTGGACTAGGTCTATATACACACCACTAGTTTATGTCTCTTATTGAAGCAGAGTGGTGTGGGTGTGTACTGTGGGCACCCACACCCATAGATCTAGATACCATATAGAAAAAGTAGGTATCCCAACTCCAGTCTTCCCCCCTCTACTTCAACAGTCTCCCTGCTCTTTTCCTTAGGTTATTACCCTCCCCTCACTCCCATTCTGTGATTCCTCACTTTGTTATTGATGTGAGGGGGGATGACAGGAGAAGCTGGTAAAGAAAAGCCAGGGCCCAGTTTTTCAAAGGTTATCTAGCTGGATTTCGCTTATCGGATAGGTTGCATATAAATACAATGAATAGAACAGACAAATAATTTTTCACTTGAATGGGACTCCTGTTCTATTCATTCTATTTCTATGCATTTCATTCTCTCCAATAAAACTGAGCCCTGGCGTATTGTCCTAAGCTGTGCTCTGCATGCTACCACTGGCATTTATCTCTGTCAGATGTATAAGACAGGAGAATAGTGGAAGAGTGTCTGTGTGATGGGCATATGGGCACTGTATGGCAGATGGGTGTACATATACAGTATGTTGGCTGTTATGCCTGTATTAAGAGAGCACATGGAACATGTTTTCTTTAAGGAGTTTTTTCATAAGGATGTGTGTGTATGAGGGGCAGGCAGTTGTGTGTTAGACTACAAAGTGGGTAGGTATATTCTGAGGGTCTTCAGAATATGTTTTTGTAGATGTGGACACAGCGGGTTGTGTGTTTACAAATCGGGGGAATGTACGGTATTTATAAGTAATTTGTATGTGAATGGATTATGCATATCAAGGTCATGTATCTTATTTAATAGCATTTTTTTTTACAAACATTTACAAATGTGTGTGTGTGTGGTATCCATTAGCGTAGTTCTTTTTTGTTTTTTTAATTCAGAAATGTAACCTTTATTTAACTAGGCAAGTCAGTTAAGAACAAATTCTTATTTACAATGACGGCCTACTAGGGAACAGTGGGTTAACTGCCTTGTTCAGGGGCAGAATGACTGATTTTTACTATGTCAGCTCGGGGGATTCGATCCAGCAACCTTTTGGTTACTGGCCCAACGCTCTAACCACTAGGCTACCTTCCGTCAAATCCATGGCTTCTGTTCTCCTTTCCCTATTGGTTACACAGTGTAAGTGTAACTTTCAACATGAATCTCATCCATTTCTCAAGAATGTCATGTACTTGAACTGTCCAAGATTCGTAGAAAATATACCTGGTGTAAAGTGTTTCCTTGCAACAATTCCTCACAGAGATGCATCTCAATTGTCTGAAGGACCTTCCTCTCCTTGACCTTCCTTCCCTTGACCTTCCTTCCCTTGTATCCTTGCTTCCTTTTCATTATATTCACTTACAGAAATAACCAGACAGGTGAATGCAAATCTCCCTATTGAATAGCAAGTATATGTGTGCTATGAAGTGTGTTCATCAGCACTAGCAATATGCAAATGCACAATTCATAAGTAAACAAATTCCACATGAAAACAGAAAGATGGATGTGTTTGCTCTGTCTGAAAGGAGGTATTTTTTCAATACCCCAGCTCTCTGTGAAAGCGTAGCCTATATCGGTCACACAGGATGGCAGTTCTGGTCCTGCCCAGTTATCTGCCCACACCCTGGCAAGGCCTGGCACAGGGCACAGACATGGACCTTTAGCTTTATCACTGTGTCTCAGAAGGAAAAGAAAAGTAAAGGAATGAGAAAAAAGAAAGAGAGAAGCAAGACTTGTCTGTCTTTCCACGGAGACTTCATCCTGTCTGTCTTTCCACAGAGACTTCATCCTGTCTGTCTTTCCACAGAGACTTCATCGTGTCCGTCTTTCCACGGAGACTTCATCCTGTCTGTCTTTCCACGGAGACTTCATCCTGTCTGTCTTTCCACGGAGACTTCATCCTGTCTGTCTTTCCACGGAGACTTCATCCTGTCCGTCTTTCCATGGAGACTTCATTCTGTCCGTCTTTCCACGGAGACTTCATCCTGTCTGTCTTTCCACGGAGACTTCATCCTGTCTGTCTTTCCACGGAGACTTCATCCTGTCTGTCTTTCCACGGAGACTTCATCCTGTCTGTTTTTCCACGGAGACCTCATCCTTTCTGTCTTTCCACTGAGACTTCATCCTGTCTGTCTTTCCACAGAGACTTCATTGTGTCCTTCTTCACACAGAGACTTCATCGTGTCCTTCTTTCCACGGAGACTTCATCCTGTCCGTCTTTCCACTGAGACTTCATCCTGTTCGTCTTTCTGCACCTCTTCTAGTATAATACGATGTGGTGATCCTTTGGGGATTTTCTGAGATGGAGATATCAACAGTTCCTGAAAGAATGGCTGTTCTGCTCAACAAGTCTGGAATATGTTTTGTTTTTCACGGTGTGCATCACACACACACACACTGAGTATGTTTACATGCACAGTAATAATTCAATATTAAACTGATTATGCCAGTAGGCAGATTATGCAATAGTCATGTAAACACCTTACTCTGCTTATCTTAATCGGCATAAGGTCAAAATCAAAGTAAGCTTACGCCGATTAAAACACCTGTTTTTCAGGGCAGTCTTTTGGAATTATTAGGACATATAAACACCTTAATCTGAGTTCCAGCAGCGTATTTGATCTGCTCATGTGTTGGCACCAGCCGAGCGAGCCTCCCTCTAGTGTGAGTGAAGTGAGTTCAGAACTGAATGTATGGATCTTAGAAGTAGTTTTCACATACAAACTTTATATGTCCCAAAAATAACATGGTTGCTGTGGTAGAACGTTTAGTTTGATTGGCGATTTTCGGCATTGATCAGAGTGCCATCAGGTAGCCTGATTTCAGATGTGTCCATGGAAACAGGATTATTAGGGAAATCGTTCTTCTTGCAAAGCATGTAAACGTTTTAATCGAACTATTATATTAATCTGACTATCCACAATAATCACATTATGTAACCATACTCATTGTTTGCATTGTGTAACTGACCTTTTGTCTCAAAATGTCTTAGATGGAACTGGCCCTAGTTCATAAATAGGTTCTTTATGCCCCTGCTAACAGAGCTTCTTACCCCCCAGCCCTCCCTCTCTCTACCTGGACAGGGGACCTAGGATGCCCAGTGACCTGGCCCCCAGGGCTTTAAACACCCACTCACAGGACATTATGTACCCAACATAGCCTAAACACATTACGTTGGTCACTAGCAAGAAGGACTTCTGTCAAGGAAACAGTTTGTCGTCCGAATGAGAGGGAGCAGAGAAGCAAATGTGCTCATAATGATCTCCAAAATATAATGAGCTGCAAAACCAACTGAAAACAAGAGGCCCAGAACAGGAGTAGCCAAGCTGCAGTCGACTTCAGGGCTCACTGTGACTTGTCAGCAATGCTCAGCGTGTTGGTGTACACAAGGGTTATAGTTTACCCCATGCTATTATAACCTCTTCTACTACACTAACCTATCATTATAGGGAAAAATTAAACAGCAAATCGTACAGGCAGAGTAATGTCAACCAGGGATGAACCACGGGGTCACAGAGATGTACTCTACTTTACAGTATAGATAGACTGACCTGTGATTAGCCACTCTAAGCTAACTGACACTCTGCCCTGGCACGGTGGTGAAGGGGGAGATCTGAGGGAAGAAGTGAAGGGGGTCGGAGTTAAAGTAAGAACAAAGCCTTACTTAAGTGTGACACATCATTACCTGAACACACGTACACTTTCTAAACCTTTGCTCAGATTCACCTTTGCGCGTTCAAACATGTACAGTGAGGAAAAAAAGTATTTGATCTCCTGCTGATTTTGTACGTTTGCCCACTGACAAAGAAATGATCAGTCTATAATTTTAATGGTAGGTTTATTTGAACAGTGAGAGACAGAATAACAACAACAAAATCCTGGAAAACGCATGTGAAATGTTATAAATTGATTTGCATTTTAATGAGGGAAATAAGTATTTTTACCCCTCTGCAAAACATGACTTAGTACTTGGTGGCAAAACCCTTGTTGGCAATCACAGAGGTCAGACGTTTCTTGTAGTTGGCCACCAGGTTTGCACATCTCAGGAGGGATTTTGTCCCACTCCTCTTTGCAGATCTTCTCCAAGTCATTAAGGTTTCGAGGCTGACGTTTGGCAACTCGAACCTTCAGCTCCCTCCACAGATTTTCTATGGGATTAAGGTCTGGAGACTGGCTAGGCCACTCCAGGACCTTAATGTGCTTCTTCTTGAGCCACTCCTTTGTTGCCTTGGCCATGTGTTTTGGGTCATTGTCAGGCTGGAATACCCATCCACGACCCATTTTCAATGTCCTGGCTGAGGGAAGGAGGTTCTCACCCAAGATTTGACGGTACATAGCCCCGTCCTTTGATGCAGTGAAGTTGTCCTGTCCCCTTAGCAGAAAAACACCCCCAAAGCATAATGTTTCCACCTCCATGTTTGACGGTGGCGATGGTGTTCTTGGGGTCATAGGCAGCATTCCTCCTCCTCCAAACACGGCGAGTTGAGTTGATGCCAAAGAGCTCCATTTTGATCTCATCTGACCACAACACTTTAACCCAGTTGTCTTCTGAATCATTCAGATGTTCATTGGCAAACTTCAGACGGGCATGTATATGTGCTTTCTTGAGCAGGGGGACCTTGCGGGCGCTGCAGGATTTCAGTCTTTCACGGCGTAGTGTGTTACCAATTGTTTTCTTGGTGACTATGGTCCCAGCTGCCTTGAGATCATTGACAAGATCCTCCAGTGTAGTTCTGGGCTGATTCCTGATCATTGCAACTCCACGAGGTGAGATCTTGCATGGAGCCCCAGGCCCGAGGGGGATTGACAGTTCTTTTGTGCTTCTTCCATTTGCGAATAATCGCACCAACTGTTGTCATCTTCTCACCAAGCTGCTTGGCGATGATCTTGTAGCCCATTCCAGCCTTGTGTAGGTCTACAATCTTGTCCCTGACATCCTTGGAGAGCTCTTTGGTCTTGGCCATGGTGGAAAGTTTGGAATCTGATTGATTGCTTCTGTGGACAGGTGTCTTTTATACAGGTAACAAGCTGAGATTAGGAGCACTCCCTTTATGAGTGTGCTCCTAATCTCAGCTCGTTACATTTATAAAAGACACCTGGGAGTCAGACATCTTTCTGATTGAGAGGGGGTCAAATACTTATTTCCCTCATTAAAATGCAAATCAATTTATAAAATTTTTCACATGCGTTTTTTCTGGATTTTGTTGTTGTTATTCTGTCTCTCACTGTTCAAATAAACCTACCATTAAAATTATAGACTGATAATTTTTTTGTCAGTGGGCAAACGTACAAAATCAGCAGGGGATCAAATACTTTTTTTCCCTCACTTTAACGGTCACTCACACAGACCTGTGTACAAACACCCTCTAGTTAAACAGCTCTCTCATTTGAAACTCAGCACATTATTTTTATCATCTCTTATTAAGCACGCCTACAGTTTCATTGACTCTCAGGTCGTGAGACTCAGCCTGCATAGGATCAGTCCGTAACATCTTCATTTTGGTCTTATTTTTATGAGGTTGGGAAGCTGTCTTTCAATATAAC
Source organism: Brachymystax lenok tsinlingensis (assembly GCA_030435695.1). Lineage (NCBI taxonomy): Eukaryota > Metazoa > Chordata > Actinopteri > Salmoniformes > Salmonidae > Brachymystax > Brachymystax lenok. The sequence continues at coordinate 76,839,419 of CM059819.1, read as the reverse complement.
TTGGGTGGTCTCCTCCGAATCCTGATGCCATTAGTGCATTGTTAAAGTACTGATTTACATGGCCATGTCGTAATCAGCCCTCGTTGTTGGGGCTCTTTCACAACTGTTACATCGGCTGTTTGGCAACACCAAGGCCGATGGCAGAGCTTAGTTTAGCAATCACACAAAACAAGGACAGGGAGTCTGAGGGAGATTAATGTGCATTGTAGTGTTTTAGCTTTGTATTGTCATGTTTTTGAGTGTTGAAAGCTATATAGTTAGTGAACAATAACATATTATGCTGTATATTGAAAACAGAAGAGCATAACTTTGTTTATTGAGAAATGAATGAGGCAGAGCTGTATAAAGGGCCCTATTCTGCAAGCCAAAGTATTGAATAACATATAAACCAAATCAGTGATCTCCAAACACAATGAAATCCTTACAGGAATTAAACATTGATTTTGGTACCATGAAATACAAACACTGGTGGGAAGAAATGTCAAATATTGGACAACAGTTGCATTATATCAAAATAAAATTACTAGCAGAAGTCAGAATAAACTAGCATTGTGCAAGTTATTTAAATACTGTATAAGAGTGAACTTACATTGTCTAGTCACAGTAAAAATGAGGAACACTGTACACATATAACTTCTCATAAACTTGTGTTAAGGTTTCCTTAATTTTACTGTGACTAGGCCTGAGTATTTTCTGAAAAGTGTGGTGTGCAGGTTTCCTCACAAGTCTGATTTCTGCTTGTGTTTTCTTCTTCTTTGAGAGAGAGAATATACTGGGAGAAAGAGACCAACAGAGAGCAGGAAGGGAAACATAGAGAGGACGGTGATGATGAGGAGTGTCTACTTTGACACGATCAGGTTCACCGTGCCGGGAGAAAACAGCTGTGTGGCCTGCCAGGACAACTCTGGCCTAGACAAAAATTACAAGCATTTAATGAGAGCTTTTGAAGACGCCAGCCTTTATTACAGTGGGTCAACGACCCCAACACAGCCCAGCAAAGATTTAGCACCTCACTACCTTCTGGTTTCCCAACTCATCATGAGGCGTTGCATCCTCTTCCTCTATGGGGGGAATTCAGATCTGAGGTATGCATACGTAAAATGAACTTAATTCCTTTTTCACACACTTTCCTCTTGAACTTAAGCATGGGGAAATGCATGTATTAATTCTCTCATAATTCCACCACCTTTACACGTGAAGAAACCATGAATAAGGTCCAGCAACCTGTCGGTTCCAACGTTCTTTTTTCTGATAGAAATAACACCATTCTCCATGCACTGTAATTTACAAATTGATAAGAGCAATTAATAAGACCAAGGCAAATGAGTAATCTGTTTGGAAATGGGGATTGTAAATATAAAATGACACTTGTTTTAGATCTATTTTACCTTATAGTCGGTGGAAACAAATTTGAAACCAGTCATATAACACACACACACGCACAAATACACACACACATCACAACTGCTGCTACCAGACTCTTATTTACTATTGTTATTACTGCACAATTTAAACACTTGCCCCCCAATCCCCCCTTCCCTGAAACGTGTAAATATTGTGCCTTCCTGTATTATACTTATGATAACATATTTATTCTATTCTACCGAGCCATTTACTTTATGTTCGTATTCTTATGTTTTATCATTTGTATTTGCTGTTGCGTTGTTGAGATGGAACCTGCAAGTAAGCATTTGGCTACATTTCTTTAAATAGACAATTCTGTGAACTATCATGTGTATCTTTTAAATTGACACAATACCTGTTAGCAAAGGTGTCAGCTAATGATTACGTGCAGGAGCTTGCAGGGATTTGTAGTTTTGCATTCTACTTTGATGCTAATTAGCATTTTTGAATCTGAGCGTAAATAGAGGCGAACAAATTGATAAAAGTCACCTTGTCCGCGGGAGATTTACATGGTTATCAAAACGTCATGCCAGGGTAAGAATACATGAAACACAGCCCTTATTTGAAGTGTTTCTAAAATTCCCTATGGGAAAAATTTATGGTATAAAAACTATTGGAACCTTTTCCCTGTTTGACCGCTAGGTTTTATGGGTATTATGACACCTCCACTGTAGGGCTCTATATCATAAAAAAAAAAAATTAAACAAAAATTTGCTTTTTGGTCTTAATTTAAGGTTAGGGTTAGGCATAAGGTTAGCAGTGTGGTTAAGTTTAGGGTTAGATTTAAGGTTAGGGTTAGATCAAATCTGATTTTAAAAATATAAAATGTAGAAATAGGTGGGGTTTATGACTTTGTGGCTGTGAGGCCTGAGTTTCCCACTTGGAAAGTATCAAAATCAACCAATAGGAAGCTCTACGCAAATAACTTAATTTTAACTCAGAGGTTCAGAGTTTCCGACTTGAATACATGGTCATGAATACACCATCTGGCAAGCCAAAAGAGTTATTTAGCAAGCACAGTTAACTTGCAAGCACCCCTTTTGAGCAAGCTCTATCCTCAAGATTGACCTCTCTTCTTTTGTCTTAATAACAGCCTCAATTCATTTGATGTGTTTGATACCGTTCCATTAATTACATTCCAGCCATTAGAATGAGCCCATCCTCCTATACTGTAGCTCCTCCCACCAGCCTTCTCTGGTTAGCTAGCTAATTACCAAGTGTTATCATGAAACAATGCTAGATAGCTCGAGGGAACGTTACGTAAAGCTAGCTACGTTTACTAGTGAAATATTGGGAGTCTATCTATCTAGCTAGCTAGCTAATGAAATATTAGCCTGTTAGCTACCTATCGTTAACCGTAACCTCATCCCTAGGCTCAATTGCTACCGCATCTGGTGGATGTATCCTTGTTGCATTATTGCTAGCTGACCTTCTAATCTTGTTCACCAGACACTTCTTTGGTATGATGTTACTAGCTAGCTAGTTAGCAGCTAACCGAGGAGAGTTCTACAACTGCAAACATCATCATCAAACGCTTTGCTGTGATTTTTTTATTCCTTGCCTCCACTTGACGTGACACAACTCCCAGCTTTCTTCCCTTCTCCCCACCAGTTTCCCACCCTCCCAGTCTGAGATGTCTACAAAAGTCTCCAAGCAATCAAGGTCTGCAAAGCACCTGGCCCGGACCTAATACCACAGAAAATGTTGATAGATTTTGCCTGTGAGTTCAGTACTCCCCTATGTCACAGTCTCTCCTAATACTCTACTAAAAAGCAAGCTCGGTCTGCTCATTGGTAGCTACAGATTTCAGCAAAGCATTAGACAAGGCTAACCACACTACTGTCATGCCTAGTTAAATAAAGGTTAAATAAATAAAAAAAGATATACAAATCTGAAATATCCCGTCAATTGGCCAGAAATAGGGGATTTGTGACTTTATCTCTGACAGGAGACAACAGGTGCGCTATCGTGGTGGCCTATCTGAATGGGAGTCCCTCACATGTGGGGTGGCCCAGGGGACCCTCCTTGACCCTGTCATTTTCCTTGCCCTCATCAATAATGCTGCACATGAAGCTGCCAACCGTGTGGAAATATGACATGAATCTGCTTAAAACCACGAAACTGCAGCAACCATCATCAATGCAGAAGCAACTGGATGATCTCAGCACCTGGACCGCTACCAATGACATGCTTCTCTATGAGAATACATGTGTAGTGATGCATGTCACCTTCTCTGAAAACCCAGCCTGCACCACCCCTCTTCATCAACGGTGTCCCCCTGTCAGAGTCATCAAAGTTCAGGGTGCTGGGTCTCACTGTCCAGCAGGACCTGCGCTGGAGCAGCCAGGTTGACACCATGACCACAAGCAACACCAGGAAGCAGTTCCTCCTCAAGCGCATTAAGCACTTCTCTGTAACCACAGCAGACCTATTGTCCATCTACGTCTGCTACGTAAACCAGTTCTGGAGTATGCTGTCCCTGGCACCCTGGCCTCAGTCAAACCCTGACTACTCAGGTGTTTTGCTAGTTTAGGATTTTACTGTTTGATCATTATTTATGATTGATTTTATAATTGAAACTATATGTACAATTCAGTCTATGACTGCGAGAAACCAATAAAAGGTACTGCTAGCCATGACCTAACTAGCTAGCATAGCTAGCTAGCTAATTCATCCAGCTAGCGCCATCCGGTATTTAGACTACTTCATAGAGAGGGAAAGAGTGACTGAGAGAGAGGGTGGAGCTGTGCGTTATGTCATTCAGTTAGCTACTCCAGCCACCTTGAACTCAACATCATCACTTGACAACATATTAGCTAGCATAACCCAATTGATGTGATGGAGTTACTACTGTAGCTACAATTCCAGTTTGTTATAGCTACATGCACTAGTAAGGACCATCACAGGTCACTTTGCCATACAGATGTTAAAGGTACTTTTTTGGATGTTTATAGGCTAGTAGCTATGACCCAGACAAGTGCCCATTCGTAGGAGGGTGAAAGATGGGAGACACCTAGCCAGAAGTGGAGACAGCCCCCCTCAAGCTGACAGGTTTATAAGGAACACTCACTGTACCACCAGTCTGTCTCCTTCAGGAAACAACAGCAGACACACAGCAGGCTACCTCATTACCTGAGAGAGTGAAGCTTAGAAGGGGGGAGTGTGTTCAACATGTTCAACATGTTACAGAAAGAGAGGGAAATGCAGTAAACCAACTCCCACCCTTTCTCTGTCTGATGACCTCACCTTGGCACCATTTGATGACTTTCTTATCCTTTTTGAAAGGCTCCCTATATTTGGCAGCTCCCTGTCTATGTGCTCAGATCAATAGATGTTCACTGTGTGCATGTACAGGCATTACTGTTTTGTGTTGTTAGTGTATAAAAACAGAGAATGACGATTATGGGACGCCCCATAATGACACGTCAGTCAAGAGAACCTAGGAGGTACAGTACTGTAGCTAGATGTGCGGATGTGTCTGGACCGATGAAATAAGTTGACTGTTGACCTTGTTTACAAGGAGTGGGGATGGTGAGGGGGACAAGAGAGGAGACGAGAAAAAGTTTGGAACATTTATTTTCCCTATTCAAGGAGGTAGTGAGAAGAAGCAAGAGAGGGGGAGCTTTGGAACTTTAAGTCTTGTCTTCAAGCCACGAGGCCTAGATCCTGAAAGTCTAGTATCTCCTCTAAAGCCCTCCATTCTGATAAACAACTTTGAGTTCCTCTTGTGCTGAGAGGCTGCTTCCTTGCTGCTGAATGCCCATTTGGGTGGGTAGAGAGCTGGGTGCTTGTTCTGCAGTGGGCTCTAAAACAATAGTAGTGAATCCCACACTGGTATTGTTTCCTCACACACACCACACACATACTAACACTTTGCATAAACACACAGGCACACACTCAAGAAGAGAACTTCACTTAGTCTTAGTTCCCCTCTTTCTTTCTGTCTCTCCCTCTACTTTCCCAACCATCTCTCTGTCTGTTTCTGTCTGTTTCTCTTTCTCCCTCTACTTTCCCAACCATATCTCTCTGTTTCTCTCTCTCCCTCTACTTTCCCAACCATCTCTCTGTCTGTTTCTGTCTCTATGTGTAGGTGAACATGGGTGCAGTGGAGCTGCACCCTGCCCCTGTGGATCTCAACAGGGAGATGATAGCCCACACTCTGGAGCACAGCGCTGACCTGGAGGCAGAGAACAGACGGCTGCAGGAGAAGAACCAGACACTCCGGCAGGAGCGGCAGCACCTCCTTGCAGAGTAAGGACTGTGTATGTGTGCACGCGTGCATGTGTATGTTTAGATTGAGGGCACGAAAAAAGGAAGTAACTTTCCACTTTTACGATGCAGTCCACTTCTCTGTGGGTTGTTGTGCCCGTGCTCCTCGTCTTAGGTCTACTCCCTATCCCTCTTTCCCCAGAGACTTACCAATGACATCATCACTCAATAACATCATCACTAGCCGCCCAAGTGAGAGGAGAGAGTTTCACACGTCTAGGCCACAAAGACTATTGGGATTTCTGGGAATTGACTTCAATTAATTAATTAATTTCTTATTTTTTTCCTCTTTTTTCCTCTTGTTTTTTTTTCCCTCCCTGATTCCTTGAGTAGCTGAAAAATCCAGACAGTAGAGTGGCTCATGTCTGGCCAGGGTGGGGCACATCATCATCCCAACAACACCCACCCAAAGTTCTCTCTCTCAATTCATTTCAAAGTGGCTTTAAAGCAAGTGAAATAAACCATTAACAAAAGTAAGAAGAAACAAAAAAGCACATAAAAAAATGTAAAAAAATATACAGTAAACATTGCACTCATAAAGGTTTCAAAGGGATAAATATGTTTCAAATGTATTATTATCAGCTTTGTACAGTGTTTTTAACAACGTGCAAGTAGTTGTAGTATGAATAATAGGGGAAGATAAGTACACAGTCTAATTGTGTTGTTGTCCTGGGGTTCTGTGGGGTCTGTTTGTGTTTCTGAACAGAGCTCCAGAACCAGCTGGCTGAGGGGACTCTTCTCTAGGTTTATCTCTCTGTAGGTGGGGGCTTTGTGGTTGTAGAATTTAACAGTTCTTTCAGGATTTTAATATTTAGCGGGTATAGTCCTAATTCTGCTCTGTGCATGCATTGTTTGGCGTTTTGCGTTGTACATGAAGGATCATTTTCCCATGTTGCGAATTCTTGGTTGGGGAGTGCTCCACAATCCTCAGAACCATAGAGAGCATTGGGTTCTATAACTGATTTAAGTATTTTTAGTCAGATCCTAATTGGGATGTTGAGTTTTATGTTCCTTTTGATGGCATAAAAAGCCCTTCTTTCCTTGTCTCTTAGATCGTTCACAGCCTTGTGGAAGTTACCTGTGGTGTTGATGTTTAGGCAGAAGTAGGTATAATTCTTTGTGTGCTCTAGGGTAAAAGTTTCTAGATAGAATTGTCCTGGCAACTGGACATTTTTTGGAACACCTTTATTTTTGTCTTAGTGAGATTTACTGTCAGGGCCCAAGTCTGACAGAATCTGTGCAGAAGATCTACAGTGAGGGAAAAAAGTATTTGATCCCCTGCTGATTTTGTATGTTTGCCCACTGACAAAGAAATGATCAGTATATAATTTTAATGGTAGGTTTATTTGAACAGTGAGAGATAGAATAACAACAACAAAATCCAGAAAAATGCATGTGAAAAATGTTATAAATTGATTTGCATTTTAATGAGGGAAATAAGTATTTGACCCCTCTGCAAAACATGACTTAGTACTTGGTGGCAAAACCCTTTTTGGCAATCACAGTATTCATACCCCTTGACTTATTCCACATTTTGTTGTGTTACTGAGTGGATTACACACAATACCCCTAATGACAATGATAAAACAGCATGTTTTTTGATATTTTTACGAATTTATTAAACACAGAAAAAACTATTTTACATAAGTATTCACACCCCTTTGCTATGTCACTCCAAATTGAGCTCAGGTGCATCCAATTTCCATTGATCATCCTTGAGATGTAATTTACCCTGCCCCCACCCACAAATGGACATTTATCATTGTTACAATTATAAATATTTATGTATTATTCTTTTTATTGTTTCATTCACTTCTCACTTCCTCCTCTGCTGCTCCTCCTATAGACATTCCCTCGGGACATTCTACTCCTGCCCCCCGCCCCTCCCAATGGACATCTATCATTGTTACAATTGTAATTATGTGTATATATAATAATATATTTTTTGGCGGGGGTGGATTATTGTTTCATTCACTTCTATTTTTGACCTGCACTGTTGGAGCTCAGAACTTAAACATTTCATTGTACCCTGCAATTACATCTGCGACGCTGTGTATGTGATAATAAAAAATAATTGTTTGATTAACAAAATGCTGTTAGGTCAAATATTATGTTCAGGCTTCCTACTGCTAAGTTTACACCTTTGCTATTGCAGGGAAACATTTTGTCCTGGAAGTTGTCTAGGAGGGATTGGATTTGTTGTTGGCCAAAAGTTTTTTGGTAGGTTTCTACACTACCCACCTTCCATCTATTTCATTTCTTAATAGCATGCAGTTTGTTTGGCTTCGATACCTCATGGTTGAGTATTGCTCTGTTCAAGTAGATTGTGATTTTGCTGTGATATAAATCAGATAGTGGTGTTAGTTGGCTGACTGTGAACGCTCTGAGAGACTCTGGGTTGAGGTCGGTGATAAATTAGTCTACAGTACTACTGCCTAGGGATGAGCTGTAGGTGTACTTACCATAGAAGTCCCCTCGAAGCCTACCATTGACTATGTACAGACCCAGTTTGTGACAGAACTGCAAGAGTTGTGACACATTTTTGTTGGTTGTTTTGATGTGGTTGTCTAGGGGGGCATATTTGGGAGGGAATGCTGTCCTCTCCAGGTACGTGATTGTTCCCCTGTGTGCTGAGGGTGTCAGGGTCTTGTCCAGTTATGGCATTTAGGTCCCCACAAACTAGTACATGTTCCTGGGTAGAGCTGTTGCGGTGACCATATTACCACCACACCGGCGATCACGAGTTGTGAGTCATGAAGGCAGTCAAATTCCACGTGACCGTTTAGTCACGGTAATTAGGCTTCTCCAAGCTCTGATGCTGCTGATGGTCATTAGTAGCCAACCAAACTTGCTATCTGCCTGGTACTCAGTCCCTCTAATCACTCTGACATCAATGCAAATCTAATCGAAAATCTAATCAAACACTTCATGAGAGCCCATTGAGCTCATATTGCGCAACATTTCTGTAGGCTATGCAATTGCGAGAGAAAACAGAGTGATGGCCTATATTAAAAAGAGGAGGATCCCATCAGCTTTCTATAGGCATGGCCTACTATATTTTTATTTCTCAACTTTCCTAATATTAAGTATATTGTTTCTCTTTACAACAGGAGTATAGGCTATCTGGCTGTCATGAAAATGAACCACGGGAAAAGCGTCCTCCATTCACTTTTTAAGTGCATGTACAGTGAGGGAAAAAAGTATTTGATCCCCTGCTGATTTTGTACGTTTGCCCACTGACAAAGAAATGATCAGTCTATAATTTTAATGGTAGGTTTATTTGAACAGGGAGAGACAGAATAACAACAAAAAAATCTATAAAAACGAATGTGAATTTTTTTTTATAAATTGATTTGCATTTTGGTGGGGGGGGAATATACATGGCTGTGACTATAATCGAAGAGAATTCTCTTGGAAGATAATGCAGTCAAAAACCATACTTCCTAAATTCTATCAGCATATCGAATGCGCGTCAAGAGCTGGTAGCTTTCTGGATCATTGCTACTCGAACTTCCACGATGCACACAAAGCCCTCCCCGCCCTGCCTTCTGAAAATCTGACCATGACTCAATTTTATTGCTCCCAGCCAATAGACAGAAACTAAAACAGGAAACGCCCGTGCTCAGGTCAATACAATGCTGGTCTGACCAATCGGATTCCACGCTTCAAGATTGCTTCGATCACGTGGACTGGGATATATTCCGGATAGCCTCAGACAATAACATTGACGTTTACGCTGACTCGGTGAGCGAGTTTATTAGCAAGTGCATCGGAGATGTCGTTCCCTCAGTGACCATTAAAACCTTCCCTAACCAAAAACCGTGGATTGATGGCAGCATTCGTGCGAAACTGAAAGCGCTAACCACCGCTTTTACTCATGGCAAGGCGACCGGAAACTTGACCGAATACAAACAGTGCAGCTATTCCCTCCGCAAGGCAATCAAACAAGCAAAGCGTGAGTATAGAGACAAAGTAGAGTCGCAATTCAACGGCTCAAACACAAGACATATGTGGCAGGGTCTACAGTCAAGCACAGATTACAAAAAGAAAACCAGCCCCGTTGCGGACACCGACGTCTTGCTCCCAGACTAATTAAACAACTTCTTTGTTTGCTTTGAGGACAATACAGTGCCACTGACATGGCCCACTACCAAAACCTGTGGGCTCTCCTTCACCGTGGCCAACGTGAGTAAAACATTTAAATGTGTTAACCCTTGCAAGGCTGCCGGCCCAGACAGCATCCCTAGCCACGTTCTCAGAGCATGCGCAGACCAGTTGGCTGGTATGTTTACAGACATATTCAACCAATCCCTATCCCAGGCTTGTCCCTACATGCTTCAAGATGGCCACCATTGTTCCTGTCCCCAAAAAAGCTAAGGTAACTGAACTAAATGACTATCGCCCCATTGCTCTCAATTCTGTCATCATGAAGTGCTTTGAGAGACTAGTCAAGGACCATATCACCTCCATATCCAGGACCTTATCACCTGTTCATTGACTACAGCTCAGCATTTAACACCATCGTACCCTCCAAACTCGTCATCAAGCTCAAGACCCTGGGTCTCGACCTCGAACTTTGCAACTGGGTCCTGGACTTTCTGACGGACCGCCCCCTGGTGGTGAAGGTAGGGAACAACATTTCCACCTACTGATCCTCAACACTGGGCCCCCACAAGGGTGCGTTCTCAGCCCTGTCCTGTACTCCCTGTTCTCCCATGACTGCATGGCCATGCACGCTTCCAACTCAATCATCAAGTTTGCAGACGACACTACAGTGGTAGGCCTGATTACCAACAACAACGAGACAGTCTACAGGGAGGAGGTGAGGGCCCTCAGAGTGTGGTGTCAGGAAAATAACCTCTCACTCAATGTCAACAAAACAGGTGATGATCGTGGACTTCAGGAAACAGCAGAAGGAGCACCCCCCCATCCACATCGATGGGACAGTAGTGGAGAAGGTGGAAACTTTTATGTTCCTCTGCGTACACATCACGGACAAACTGAAATGGTCCACCCACACAGACAGCGTGGTGAAGAAGGCGCAACAGCGCCTCTTCACCCTCAGGAGGCTGAAGAAATTTGTTTGTCACCGAAAACACTCACAAACTTTTACAGATGCACAATCGAGAGCATCCTGTCGGGCTGTATCACCGCCTGGTACGGCAACTGCTCCGCCCACAACCGTAAGGCTCTCCAGAGGGTAGTGAGGTCCGCACAATGCATCACCGGGGGTAAACTACCTGCCCTCCAGGACACCTACACCACCCGATGTCACAGGAAGGCCCAAAAGATCATCAAGGACAACAACCACCCTAGCCACTGCCTGTTCACCCCTCTATCATCCAGAAGGCAAGTCAGTTCAGGTGCATCAAAGCTGGGACCCAGAGACTGAAAAACAGCTTTTATCTCAAGGTCATCAGATTGTTAAACAGCTATCACTAACATAGAGAGGCTGCTGCCAACATACGGACTCAAATCTCTGGCCACTTAAATAAACAGACTTAATAAAGATATCACTAGTCACTTTAAATAATGTCACTTTAATAATGTTTACATAGAGGTATCACTAGTCACTTTAAATAACGCCACTTAATTTTTTTTTTACATATGCTACATTACTCATCTCATATGTATATACTGTTTTCTACTCCATCTACTGCATCTTACCTTTGCCGCACGCCATCGCTCATCCATATATTTATATGTACATATTCATACTATTTCTATGTTCAATTTTAGATCATTGCTATGCATTTTCATCCATTCCTGAACCTGAGACCAGAAACAGGCTACCTGAGGGCAATACAAAATTGATTCTGTATCCTCACACCAAAATCTGCAGAGCTTCAATGATTTTATGCCCCAAAAATTCAACATTTTGTTGATGGCAAGAATTCTATATAATAATTTTAGCTGAAAAGCACAGTCTTGAATCTTGCGTTGTTTTTATATATCAGCTCATAAACCCTGTTCTCTGGAATCGGTACATCAAAAATCTCTTCCCAACTATTTTGCAATCTGTATGGCACAGTTGTCAACATCCTGGTCCTCAAATGAAGCTTGTATACTTTCCTATTTATGCTATTTTTATTCCTCCGCCAGTTTTGATATATTGGGCAGACAGACCAGTTCCCTACCTCTTCCCACTGCCACCTGCCTCCTCCATTTTTGGGGTAATGCTGCAGTCAATTGGTTGTGCTCTTGGATTGAGCAGACCTTCCCGTACAATTCTGATAACTTCACGAAGGACATAACTCCACCATTCCAATTTACAATATAATTTAAGAACAAAATACAATTTTCAAGCATCGTTCCCATAAATACAGGTATTTTATCAACCAGCACATTAGAGATCAGCCATAATATTTGTTGTAATATTTGTTCTATCTTTTCAGGGGGATGAAATTGAAATTGTAGCCAGCTCTGCAATGCTTGTTTGAAAAAGCGAGATACTTTGAAAAAAGTATCATTTTCAATTCATCGAAAAAATTGAATTTTTTAAACAATGGATGAGCTTTTCTTAGTAGTCTACTTAGGAACCATTTAGGGTTCAAGTAAAACTTTTGAATAAGTGAAGATTTTAGAGAGAGTTTTAGTGCAGGGGTTCTTAACATTTTTCAGCCTGGGACCCAAATGAGAAATTCTGTGTTTCCTGGGACCCAAGTTTAGGAAAATATGCAACTATACACACATATCGGTACATTTCAGTGCCCTTATGCCTAAAACAAATGCAATATAGACAAAAACAAATAACAATAAAATTAAATATCAATATATATATCTGTTAATGTTTATTTTCACCCATTAAAAACACTTATACATCTGTCTATGTAAAAATACAGCTTTGTCCCCATGTGCAGTTGCAAACCGTAGTCTAGCTTTTTTTACAGGGTTTTTGGAGCAGTGGCTTCTTCCTTGCTGAGCGGCCTTTCAGGTTATGTCGATATAGGACTCGTTTTACTGTGGATATAGATACATTTGTACTGGTTTCCGCCAGCATCTTCACTAGGTCCTTTGCTGTTGTTCTGGGATTGATTTGCACTTTTCGCACCAAAGTACATTCATCTCTAGGAGACAGAATGCGTCTCCTTCCTGAGCTGTATGATGGCTGCGTGGTCCCATGGTGTTTATAATTGCGTACTATTGTTTATACAGATGAACGTGGTACATTCAGGCATTTGGAAATTGCTCCCAAGGATGAACCAGACTAGTGGAGGTCTTGACTTATTTCTTTTGATTTTCCCATGATGTAAAGCAAAGAGGTACTGAGTTTGAAGGTAGGCCTTGAAATACATCCACAGGTACTCCTCCAATTGACTCAAAGTATGTCAATTAGCCTATCAGAAGCTTCTAAAGCCATGACATCATTCTCTGGATTTTTCCAAGCTGTTTACGATTTGCAACTGCACTTGGGGACAAATATCATACTTTTTGGAGAAATGTCCTTTCATCTGATGAAACAAAAATAGAACTGTTTGGTCATAATGACCATCGTTATGTTTGAAGGGTAATGGGGGAGGCTTGCATGCCGAAGAACACCATCCCAATCGTGAAGCACGGGGGTAGCAGCATCATGTTGTGGGGGGTGATGGCTTCATGAGGAAGGAAAAGTATGTGGATATACTGAAGCAAAATCTCAAGACATCGGTCAGGAAGTTAAAGCTTGTTTGCAAATGGGTCTTCCAAATAGACAATGAACCCAAGCATACTTACAAAATTGTGGCAAAATGGCTTAAGAGCAACAAAGTCAAGGTATTGGAGTGGCCATCACAAAGCCTTGACCTCAGTCCTATAGAAAATGTGTGGGCTGAACTGAAAAAGCGTGCGCGAGCAAGGAGGCCTACAAACCCGATTTAGTTACACCAGCTCTGTCAGGAGGAATGGGCCAAAATTGACCCAACTTATTGTGGGAAGCTTGTGGAAGGCTACCCGAAACGTTTGACCCAAGTTAAACAAGTTAAAGGCAATGCTACCAAATACTAATTGAGTGTATGTAAACTTCTGATCGACTGGGAATGTGATGAAAGAAATAAAAACTGAAATGAGTCATTCTCTCTTCTATTATTCTGACATTTCACATTCTTAAAATAAATTGGTGATCCTAACTGACCTACATTTTTACTAGGATTAAATGTCAGGAATTGTGAAAACTGAGTTTAAATGTATTTGGCTAAGGTGTATGTAAACTTCCGACTTCATCTGTAGATAGGCACGCTTTATTTTGTCTGGTTTAGCTTCCCAGATGAAGCGAAATATTTTTTGCTCATATGATTTTAAAAAGTGTATCATAAGGTGTAGGCAGCACCATAAGTAAGTAAACTGAGATATGACTAAGGAGTTAATCAGGGCAATTTCACTTAGATAGACAGCTATTTACCTCTCCATGGTTGCAGGATCTTGTCTATTTTTACATGTTTTCTATTGAAATTCATTGTGGAGAGCTTATTTATATATTTTGTGATATGAATACCGAGTATGTCTACTTCACCATCAGCCCATTTTATAGGTAATCTGCAGGGTGATGTAAAAGTTGTATTTTTTAAAGATTCAAAACATAATATTGTAGACTTATCATAATTAGGTTTTAGTCCAGAGAGTGCAGAAATGTATCTAGATCTTCAGGGAGACATTGCAGGAATCTAGCTTGAGGACTTAATATAAAACTTGAGTCATTGGCATACATGGACACCTTTGTTTTTAAGCCTTGGATTTCTAATCCTCTAATGTTGTTATTGGATCTAATTTTAATAGCTAGTATTTCGATGGCGATAACGAATAGATATGGTGACAGAGGACACCCTTGTTTAACTCCTCTTGACAATTCAAAACTCGGAGAAATAGCCGTTATTTACTATTTTACACCTGGGGTTGCTATACATTACTTTTACTTATGTTATAAGCGAATCACCAATATTGAAAAAATCCAGGCATTTATAAATAAAATCCAGTCTTACTTTATCTAATGCCTTTTCAAAATCCACTATAAATACCAGGCCTGGCTTCTTAGATGTTTCATGATGTTCTAGTATTTCTAGTAGTTGTTGTATAATATCTCCAATGTATCGCCCATGTAAAAAACCTTTCTGATCAGGATGAACAATACCTGGTAAAACCCTTTTAATTCTGAGTGCTATGTATTTCGCTAGTATTTTTGCATCACAACATTAAAGTGTAAGGGGCCTCCAGTTTTTTAGATAGACTGGATCTTTATATTTGTCAGGATCTTTATATTTGCCACTTAGGTTTTGTTTTAATAATAGAGAAATCAGACCTTCCTGCTGAGTACCTGGCAGACTACCATTTCTATAGGAGTAGTTAAAACAATCTAACAATGGAGCTTTTAGCATATCAAAAAAGGCTTGATATACCTCTACCGGTTTTTCCAGACTGAAAGGATTTAATAGCCTCAAAAAGTTATTCCTCTGTAATTTGGCCTTTCTGTACATTTGTAAATTTTCCATTTTTTATATTATTTGGAAAGAATTCCTTACTGTAATCTTCATTCCGTGGGAGAGGATGAGACGGAAAAGAGAACATCTGCCTAAAATATTTAGCTTCCTCTTTTTAAAATATAATTCAGAGAATCATAGATGACTCCGTCTTCAGTAATGAGTTAGGAACACTAACAAATAATTTTTGTTAGCATTCCTGTATTGGAGATTCAGGAAGAATTTAGTGCATTTTTCTCCATATTCCATCTAGTTTGCTTTATTTTTGTAATAGATTACATTAGATCGTCCTTGAATGCTTTTCTCCAGTTCTTTTTGTTTTTCCTCTAACTTATTTTGTATCTTAGTTAAAAATAAGTTGTCCTCCAGTAAACTTTGATTACATTTCCAATATCCCTGTCCACGTGGAAACTCTATAACAGTTATGTGAAGTCCAATTAGATGATGATCCGATCGCATTCTGTCTCCTTTTCTTTTTACCTTTGACGCAAGAGAGAAAGTGACAAGAAAGTAGTCAAGACGACTAGCTTGATTAAATCTCCTCCATGTATATCTCACTAGGTCGGGGGTTTTTTAGTTTTCAAATATCCACTATTTCTAATGTGTCCATAATATTTGTGATTTCCTTCACGGTCCGTTGAGGTACTTAACACTGTGTTATAGTCTCCTACCATAATGATTTTATCATTTGTTCAATAAATAGTTCAATAAATTGGTATAAATATTTTCTAAGAAGTATGGATCATCCTGATTTGGACCATATAGATTAATGAGCCAAATCTCTTTTTCGTCCACTTTCATATTCAAAAAGATCCACCTTCCTTGCGAATCATTCCTGACTATTTGCACATTCAGATCGAAATTTTTGTTAATTAATATCATCACAGCTTTTGAGTTCCTTTGTCCATGACAGAAAATTATTTCACCACCCCATTCCTTTTTCCACGCAACTTCATCTAAGGATGTAGAGTGAGTTTCCTGTAAACAGTATATGTTATATTCCTTTTCTTTTAGCCACGTAAAGACTGATCTTTTTTTTTATTATCTGCTAAACCGTTACAACTATAACTGGCTATACTTATTTCATCCCTTACCATAACTAGATACTATTCTCATGTTTAAATTGACCATAATTAGTGCTAATAAAGTTACTGCCATCAGAGGTATTATGGTGGTCAAAATTAGAGCTTCCAAATGTCTGATATTTAGAATTCAAGAAATAAGTTCTAGCAATATTTGTTTTGTGCCCTTGCCTGTTTACCTGTGAGCCAATGCCACAGATGTTAGAAAATTGAGACAAGATATTATGTGTGTAGAAAATCTGAGTAGGTTGATGTGTATGATATTGGATGTGATTTAGTGAGAGTGTGTACGATGTCTGTATAAGAGTAAGACTATAATGTGTGTTGTCCAAATCAATAATAACTCCGGCAATTTGCATGGTTCGGTGTCTATGTGTGTAACATGTAGTGCGTATAGCCTTAATATTCATGATGATAATTGTAATCCATATCGTATCACCATCATAGTTGCATCATAGTTACTGTCACAATCTTCAAAAACGGACCAAGGCGCAGCGTGCCGGGTTGAGTGAAACATGTTTATTAGTTTAACTCACCGAAACAAAACCAAGAAACAAAGATCGGACATGCACTGTGTGGCGCATAGACACCTACAAACAAAGTTAACTTCCCACACAGAAAGAGGGAAAAGGGGCTACTTAAGTATGGTTCCCAATCAGAGACAACGATAGACAGCTGTCCCTGATTGAGAGCCATACCCGGCCAAAACAAAAAATACAAATTAGAACATAGAATGCCCACCCCAAATCACACCCTGACCAGTGACAGTTACCTTTAACATAATTGAAAAACACATCTCAGCATTTCCATAGCAATTGACGTTTCACATGATCATGAAAGAGACCTTGCATTACTGTAGAGACGGCTTCACTACAGTACAATTGTATTCCGTACAATATGTTATTATTCCCCAATGCCCCTATTCTGATATCTTCCCCTTGCTTGTTGTAAACATATATAAACATGTAGACAAAGACATAAAAAAGATAAACAAACAAGAAACATATTAAATTATAAAACAGTTCATGACAATAGAGAGAGAGAGAGAGAGAAAAAGAGAGAGTGAGAGAAGAGAGTGAGATCAAGTGTGTATGTATAAGTCTATATGTGTAAGCGAGCATGTAATTGAGTACATGTGTGTTCTTATCCACTTAATATTGTTCAGATATTTTTACAGTTCCCATACTTTCTTTTTTTCGTAACCTGAAGTCCCTGTTGAATTTAGTACAGCTATGTTATGGAGCTGTCTCGGAATAGCTGTCCATCTATAAAGAGTTTGTTCACAATGAGAAAGGCACGCTTACCCTTCTCCCTTTGTTGCCTCTGTACCGGATACAGTTTCTTGCAACGTTCGTTTATCTCCCTTTGAAATTGGTCACTTAAACAGAATGTGGCCCCTTTAAGCTCCCTTCCTTTGCTTTTGATCCTGTTGGTGGTAGTGTTCAAATTTTGCGATGATCGGTCAGGGACCCTCGGTCTTGTCGTTCCTAGTCTGTGTACTCGGTGGAAAGCCACCTTGTTTACAGTCTCTATAGGAAGTTTCAAGGCGGGTTGCTTGAATTCTCTGATCGCGCCCTCTGGATTATTGGACAAGGCCTTTTTTTTGCAACTTTTTGGAATCATAGTTGCACACCTCATGTAGTCTAGCCCATAGGCCTATATAGGCCAAATAACTTATTAAAATGAAGCACATTCACCCGCTTTACAAGAAGTGTAGGGCCTAACTGGCATACATAAGTAGCGCATGAGTTTCAACTTTGTAGAAGAACATTTTCCCCATAAAAATGCACCTTTATAATAAAAGCATTACAAGCATAATTACATTTGCGGTCACTTTTGATAATGGTGTTTTCCCGCTAATGGAATTCGCACGTATATCCTACTGCCATGTGCGCATTGCTGCGCTTATAATGCGAAGAAATAGCCTAATAGTTTATCAACATTTTAAGCTAAACGTTCTGATCTGTTGCGTCAGCCACATTGCGTAATAAAGGTTTGTTGATGCTAGTGATTGTATTCATTTGGGATCTATCGCATACCACAACTGTCCCAGACTATGTTTGGAATATTTCTCGCACAGAATAGAATAGGTCAACTTTTGTACTATGGGGAATAGTAGATTGACATAGGCTAGTGCTTTTGCTGTTTGTTAGGCCTACTCATCTTGTTGGCTGATGAATATCTTCAATATGCACCTCAGAATTGGATAAGGACGTGAGGGAAAGCCATGTGAGGGAAAGCCATGTGAGTGAGAGGTGTTTCGGAGCTTGCAGCACTCATGGAGAAGGGCACAACACAGCACTCTGGGCCAAGGGCACAACGGCCACTGGCCTCAAAAGGCATGGATTTTTTTAGGGTGCATTATGGCCACACAAAGTGGATGCCACTGTGAAATTCGAGGCGTTATCAAGCGCTTGTCAAATTGTGGATGAGAGACCGCCTGAGCAAGTGTGTACAACCTGCACAAAAAAACTAAGCAGAGCTCATGCCTTTCAAGCTACTTTTTTCAAATCATGATTATTGTTGCATCATGCAGCCTTACAATGTAAAAAAAATCTAAACATATAGCCCAATGTTTGTAGAACAACTAAAGTTACATTAATAACTCTAAATTAAGCATATAGGAGTACCTATTTCTTTGTTAACCGCTCAAATTAAGGTTAAATAAAATAAAATAAAACACAGAATTGCCGCATGTGCGCACTCCCTCAAATCGTTTGGAGAAAATATCCTTTTATATTTTATTCAGCTTTGTTGTATTCTTCATACTATCAAATTAGATAATGTCACGGAATTCTAAGAAATTCTTGTCTGCTAAATGAACTAGTATAGCCCGCAGCCATTTGGCATAGCCAGATCAGGACCTAACATAAGGACAGCTTAGAGTATGCTATTCTGTTCTTCTGAAATGGACTACATTTTCTTCATATCATGCTTCTTTAGACCTGTCTAAAAAAATTATGGATTTATTGGGAAGGTGTAGGCTATATTACATGGATTTATTAGACTTTTTAAAATGCAGATGTTCCAAAGGTCTGCGTTCCAATGTTCCATCAGTGGTTTGTAGGATATGTGTGGAAGCCAGGAGATGCTAAATGTGTTTGTTAATTAATGGTCAATTACTGTGAGACCGACAGTTATTTGCTTGTCAATCACCGGCTGACGAAATTTCGTGCCCGTCACAGCCCTATCCCTGTGTCTGAAAATGATTGATATCCCCCTCTAGGTTGGAGAAGTTGTCTTGATTAAAGTATCGGGATTCTAGTGGGGATATAGGTACATTTTTTCTCTTTTGAGATTATTTCCTTTTTAATTTCTAGCCAAATGTAAAATGTTCCTGTTTTGATTAATTTAATGGAGTGAGTTAAGTCTGATCTATACCAAATAAGCATACCCCCTAAGTCCCATCCCTGTTTCACACCTGGTTGTTTGGTGGATGGGACTACCAGCTCTCTGTAACCTAGAGGGCAACCAGTGGGTCCATCTGCTCTATACCATTCTTCTATTAAGATGACAATGTCTGCATTTCTGATTTATTTGGTGAACTCTTGGCTCCTGCTCTTTAGGCAAAAAGCAGATGACCTCAGACCTTGTATATTCCACTCTCTCTCACTCTCTCTCTCTCTCTCTCTCTCTCTCTCTCTCTCTCTCTCTCTCTCTCTCTCTCTCTCTCTCTCTCTCTCTCTCTCTCTCTCTCTACCTATGACATTGTGGCATTAATAGTGTTGGTGCGTACACACACACCACTAATGTGATGATACAACCTGTGATCCCCAGTCTGGAGAAGCATGTCCAGGAGATGGAGACGATGGAGGGAGACCTGTTCTCTCGTTTCATTATGCTGATCAATGAGAAGAAGGCCAAGATCAGGGCCCTGCAGGACACCATCAGACACGTCCAACAGCATCTGGACCAGGGGGTGGAAGAGCAGGAGAACCACCGGTTGGACAACAACTGCATATTCCAACACACCGTCGGGTTCTTTGTTTTGTCTGTCTTCATGTCCCCGGCACCTCTGTCTCTTTACCAGCTTATCAGTTTCTGACATAGGCCGCCGCATGATGATTGTCCTATAAAAAAGAATATGTACAATCGATGTCTTTTGATGGACTAACTTGTCTGAAAACTACAACGAAAGCTCTACATTTACACTTAATTTAGTTGCTTGTGTAACCAGGAAAATCTGTTGAGATTTTTAATGACATTTTAATCGATCGCTAATGTCAGAAAAAGATAAACAGATGTCAAAAAAATATCTAATTGTTGAGAGAAATGTCAATGATGTCCCCAAATAAAGTGTGATGCCTCAGTGAGTGATCCCTCTCTCTCTTTGTCTCTTCTCCCTCACTCTGTCTCTCTGTAGGGTAACTGGGGTAACTGTCAAGTCCAAGGCTGGCGACAGCATTAAGGAGGAGGAGGACCTGCCTCAGAGCTTCCACCCATCTCAGGCACCCACCGTGCTCATCAGAGGTGTGTGTGTTTGTGTGCGTGTGTTTCTATTATGATATTCCAATTTCTTTTCTCCACCATGAATACAGCAGCCAAATACTGAAACTCATTGGAATTTGGACACCATGACAAGGCTTGACTAATGAATTTCCCTAAAACACACTGTTTATGTTGATTCTGTGGTACTCTGTTATTACATTAGCTTTTTTTTCATAGGTTTTCTTCCATTGGTTCCCACTTCCATTGGTTCCCCCAAGATGCAGCATGTGTCAGTAGTCTCTTTGTAGGTAGAGTCAGGCGCAGGACAACGGAGATGAGTATACAATAAGATTTAAAACAAACTACCAAAATTGATAGTAAAAGTACAGTAAAGTTTATGCTCACAAAACATGAAAGACATCAAACAATAAACACCTAAACCATTCATCCACCGCAGGAGCCTCGATCTGGCTCTGATGCCACGGTGCCAGAACCGGCTGGTACCCTAGTATGCACTGGAAGGGGGAGAGGTTAGTGGAAGAGTGGCGGAGTGAGTTCTGGGCCATCTCTGGGCCAGCTGCGCCTGAACCAACGAGCTCCTTATGCTGGGAACGCAGGGAAAACTCAGGAAAATCTACAGTCAAAAACATGTGAGCAACAGGGCCCTCTGGGCGAGTCTGGTGCCTACTCACCTGGGATGACACGATAGTGCCCTGCCTGCTGCCTCAACTCCCTGAGGTACCCCCCCAGCGCCGACCATCAGTGTGCCCACTGCGGCCACATAAGGTGCAGGGATTAGCCCCTCCTCCGGCCCCCCTAAGCGCAGTCCCTCCTTTCTCCATAGGTGTTGGATCAGAGGTGTTGGGGGATGGAACTAACAGGCCCTGATCCGGACGTCCATGGGTGGCCAGCAGGGTATCCAGCCTGATGGTCATATCCACCAGCTGGTCGAAGGATAGGGTGGTGTCCCTGCAGGCCAGCTCCCGTCGGACGTCCTCGCGCAGAATGCATCTGTAATGGTCGATCAGGGCTCTGTCATTCCATTCCGCCCCGGCTGCCAGGGTGCGGAACTCTAGAGAAAAGTCCTGTGCGCGCCTCATCCCCTGCCTGAGGTGGAACAGGCATTCACCCGCCGCTCTACCCTCAGGTGGATGGTCGAACACTGTCCTGAAGCGGCGGGTGAACTCCTCGTAATGGTCCAACGCTGCTCCCCGCTCTCGCGTCTCGAGGGAGCCGGGTAAACGGTCGCCAGGTAGAGCTCTAGTTGGAGTAGGAACCCCTGGCACCCGGCAGCCGTTCCTACATATGCCCTTGGGAGCGCAAAAACATAGAAATTGAAAAGTAGATCGGCGGCAGCTAGAAAACCGGTGACGTCGACCTCCGAAAGCCTCCCGAACAAAGAGAGGGACCAACTTCGGCTGAAGTCGTGACAGCATGGCACATGCCAATTCCCAAATAAATGCACTTGTTTTTTTTAGTTGAAAGGGTTGAGTAGGTTTAATAAATATTGTTAAAATCTTACCTAGCCTATCAGAAGACAAGGAGATGCTTTTACCATATTGAATGTACCTATCCTATCCTTTCAAGGGTATAGGGGATTGGTTCTAGGAGTCCATTTGGAATTTGGAATATGACTATAAAAGGACATTGTGTGTCAATCAATCAAGCACCCCATTGGTCTGTGGAAGTGTCATTTTGTCTTAGCCGACGCCCTCAGAGAGGTGTCAAGAAACATTCATAACCACAGGGTTCACCTATAGCTTTCTAGATCACTGTCCAGTTCTGCAACACTGACACAGCAGCTTCTCCCTGTGGTAGAATCTGATTCGTGTGTGCTCTATTAAGTTACAGTAGTATGACCAACACTCTTATTGGTCCACTCCAGCACCACGAGCACAAGCAACAGATTGGGTGGGGTGTTCAACTGGGTTTCATTTTTCGCCCAATCACTTTACTGTTCATGATGTCATAGGTCGTGATATGAATCACCATGACGACATATAGGTCAGGCTCTCCCAGTCCATGTCTGCGAGCTCCCAAGTTTATCCATGTTAATTTTTACTGCTCCATAAAATCCACATGGCAACAGAACTGATGTTAGAACAGCGGTTTAGATTGAAACACCATCGCCTGGGGTATTGGATGTCTGGAAAGCTCTCACCAGTGAGTCATGAACCCACCGTGTGTAGTCCTCTCTGCTTCCAAGGGGTTCAGCAGGTCCGCCTGCGAGGTGGTCCCCTGTCTGCGTCAGAGAAAGCCACCCCCCTGTCTCTACTGTAACGGGGGGAACCGGGGCCTCCTTGTGTCTGGTCCAAACTCAGCAGAGGGATGGAGCAGGCGGTTTTGAAACGCAACACAGTCATGGTTCTCTCATCTGTACTGTAGCATCGGGATTAGTTGTGGTGGCTCTGTCCAGTGGGTCGGTCTATTCTGCGTGTGTGTTTGTGTGTGTGTTAGCACTGTTCAATATTCTCAAACTGACTATATATTCTCAGACGGGCTCATGCAGTGTGTGTGTGTTTATAACCACGTTTCCATCCACAGTTTTCATGCGAGTAAAGTCTTACAGGTAATTTGTTCATTCGACATCGCCTACCCGCACTGTATCTGCGAGCTGTTGTCTAGAGTGCATGTGCCAAAACCAGAGTAGGCACATTTGCTATTTAACGCAACAGTTTTTGGGACAAAACATACAAAATTATCTGTAAAGTTGAAAATCGATGGAAACACATTAAACTTTTATTCAGCACATAAAAAAAATTAGCGAAAAATAACATTTTGTGTGTACTATGTAATCACACACTGATTTTTCTCAGCGACAAGTCCATTTGGTGGAAACACCAATGGAGGGAAACTGTGCCTATTTTCTTTATGCTAATTTTAGAATATTCAAATGAAAATCTGTCGCCATATGTGTCTGTGTGCCAGCTTCTTCTGTGTATTTGTGTTTGTCTGTGAACATGACCAGACCAGAGTAAGCCCATGTGGTTGTTTTGACCCTAGTTAACCCATGTCCCTCTGTGAGTGTCCGGGTTTATGTTTTTCTCTTGATTATGGCCTGATAAGAGAGAGTAGGATGACAGACAGACAAGTGTCAGGGAAAAAGGAAATCTAGCCTATAATTTTCCTGTCATTTTTTCTGTGCTCTAAATGTCTACATGTGACTCTATGACACACTCTTACAGGAAGTACATTTAGGAAGGAGAGAGTGTCAGGGCTGAGAGAGGGAAGGGTAGGGAGGGAAGGTAGGACCTCCTCAAAGGCATTGGCATTGGGAGGTAAAGAGAGCAGAGAGGGAAGTGGGGATGATGAGGTGTCGTCCTTTAGACTATGACAGACCTCTAAACCTACGGCATCCCCAGATGACCCCCTTGTATATTCTATAATGTATGTAGGCTACATTAAATTAGGCACTACATTATCACCCCTGCTCTCCTATGGATGAGGGGGGGAAAGGTTTAAAGGTGGAAACAGAGTGGTTACAACCTGAGGAGGTTTTCAGCATCTCAGTTCATCAACCGTGGCCAGTCACTCTCCTTGAGATCAGTTGACGTAAATAATTTCTGACCATCACTCATCACGCCACTGGCAGTTCCCTGTCTCAGCATGAAACCGTAACAGGGTTTAGAGGACTAGGGCTAGGTGTGTGTCTGTGTGTTTTTCTTCAATGTGTTAGTTGATGGTTTATCAGTGTATGTGTGGGCTTGTGTGGAATGTGAGATCTTTAGTCAGTGGATGTCTGTAGAGGTCACCAGGGGTCAAGAGACTTTCTGAAGTCATCCTCCCAAAAATGTCTCCCAATTACTCTACAAATGAGACAATAGGACAGGCAAGTGAATTTGGGTTAGGACCTGGGTTGGAGTAAAGAATTAGGGTTAGGACCCGGGTTGGAGTAAAGAATTACATGCTGACCACACCGCTCGCATCACGTGCCCGAGCGTTGCAAAATATATTTACACAGATGTTCTTCAATCATTGCACCCACACTGCTCGTGGGCGTCAGGGAGCGTCTGCGTGGCCAGGTGCTAAAATAGAAATTGGTTCTATTAGTGACGCTCATCGCACTCCTCATTGGTTTTTAAGAGCATATGGTGGTTGGCAACCAAATTTACAGCATTACTACAACCTACCGGAGTGTGCTCCCTTTACCTCCCAATGCCAATGCCATCTCCTCATAGGTGTTTAGGAGCTTATACCCACGTGGGTGATTGAAAGATCAACTTAGGTCCACACTCCGGTAGGTTGTAGTAATGCTGTAAAGTTGGTTGCCAACCACCATATGAAGTCCAAAGAAGAAAAAGAAGCCTTAAGGAAGGTGGAGAGATGACGAGAAACAAATTCGGTTTACCGTTTTATCTGTGGATTAATTGTCGGAGTAGCGGACCTTGTGCATTTGAGGTAAAATAACAACCCAAAGTTTATATACCAGGACAAATTAACTAGCAACAGCAAGCTAGCTAGCTAAATTGCAATAAATGTTTAATGCTTTTTGACCTGTCCCCAAATTAATATAATTGGTTCAGTTTGTTTTGATATTTCAACCTGCGTGTCCTGATCGCTTCTGGTGTGGGTGAACAAAATTGAAGTGTGCACACGGACGAATGCGCACGTCCGGTTTGGTCAGCATGTTAGGGTTAGGATAATAGGACCTTAGACACAGTCATTTGTTACATGTGAATTAAACCTCAAAGGGGCAGTTGCATACGTAGGTGTAATCTGGTTCCATACAATCACCTTTTTTATAGACATTTCATAGACGTTTTCATAACCTTGGTGTGTTTTCTGCCATTGTGAATGTATGAGCTCATCAAAGAATGTGGCCCTGAATGGCCCTTCTACCAAATCACATCTTAATGCCCCTTAATCACTTTACAGCCAAACTCACTTAAAGTAAATACATCACCTCTGACTACTGACACCAACAGCTTTGATAGGGTGACTTCCATGTAATTTGTGTGTGTGTGTGTTTGTCACCCAGACATTTCAAGCCAGACGAGCTCAATGGAGGACACTGTGCGTGACAGCAAAGATGTGTTACCCAGCCGCAAGCATGGGCTCTGTTACCACCAGAGCCCAGAGTCAAAGGTCAAGAAGCCCTCTCCAGACCAGAAGTAAACTCACAGGTTAGTGCAGCAGCCAATGAAGCCCTAATATGGTAGTTGTCAACATCAGAATGATCTTATTCATTACCTTTGACCTCCCTACCACCATTATTATTGTCAAAATGCCATATGTCAACATAATATTGAATTCATATTATTATGATTTTGGCATCATTGACATCATACATGTATCAATATGTATGATACTTAGGTAAGTGAGTGCCCAGTTTTTTTAACAGTTGAAAACCAGTTATCCATGCCAAAAAGTTCAGGTCTAAACAATCACCCCTGAACACTCATACTGATATCATGCATATAAAGCCTGCATTAATATCTATTCAAGGCATTTAATCATAGCCTAGGTCAAAACTATCAGCTTGGCCACCTCAAAAATTTTACAGAACCTTAACTTCTTAGGGAGCGGTGGGGCGCTAGCACTACCTGGTGAAATGGTGCCAAAGGCGCCAAATTCAAAATCCAAAAGTTGAATTATTAAACATGCATCAATATACAAGTGTTTCATAGTCATCAAAAGCTCTGCTTCTTGGCAATATCACAGCGTTGTCAGATTTCAAAAAGGCTTTACGGTGAAAGCACCACATTTGATTGTTTGAGGATAGCACCCCACATATTTTTCCCATTACCATAAATTCATAAGCTATCACGGTTCACAGAAAACACATTTCACAGCGAAAACAAATCAATTACCTTTTGAAGAACTTCTGCTGAGGGCTTCCCAAGTGTCCAATGAAGACAATCCATGGTTCTTTTGTTAGAAAAAGTAATGTATTATATCCATAAATCTCCGTTTGGTTGGCATGTTATAATGAGAAAATAGAGCGTCGACTTCTCCATTGAAACGTGAAGAGAACTCGTTCAACTTATACCTATAAACTTGTCCAAGAACAATCAAACATAATTTTAAATGTATCCTTAGGAACACTTTTATGTATAAATAGTATAATATTTCAACCGGAATATAAACTGGGCGATAAGAAAGGAAAAAACCACAGAGCGTGCCAGCCGTGAACGTGCGTTTTTTACTCTATTGACATCTGTGTGGACACTTCCTTATTCGTCTTCTTCTCTGCTCTAAAAGCATCTAAAAAGAATCAGAACACTTTCTCGAGACTGTTGACATCCAGAGGAAGCGATAGATACAGCATTCATATGCCCTTATATGGGCATTTTCATAAAGGAGGGGTTCTAAATGACGCAATCTGTCAAAATCACTTTTTCCAGGACAGAAATTCTTCGGGTTTTCGCCTGCCCTTGACCAGCACAAAAACATTCTGTGGCGTACTGCATTAGCATCGAATAGCCCCCGCGATATGCAACTTTTCAGGGAAGTCAGGAACCAATATACACAGTCCGTTTTTCTCTGAGATAGGTGTCACGCTAGCGGGACCAAAGTCGACAACATCCGGTAAAATTGGAGGGCACGCAATTCAAATAAAAAATCTTAATATTAACTTCTTAAGGAACAGCAAGGTGCGCTGGGGCACTAGCTCCCCACTCCCGACACTACCAGGTGAAATGCAAGGCGCCAAATTCAAAATCCAAAAGTTGAATTATTAAACATGCATCAATATACAAGTGTTTCATAGTCATCAAAAGCTCTGCTTCTTGGCAATATCACAGCGTTGTCAGATTTCAAAAAGGCTTCACGGCGAAAGCACCACATTTGATTGTTTGAGGGTAGCACCTAACATATTTTTGCCATTACCATAATTTCACAAGCCTCCACGGTTCACAGAAAACACATTTCACAGCGAAAACAAATCAATTACCTTTTGAAGAACTTCTGCTGAGGGCTTCCAAAGTGTCCAATGAAGACAATCCATGGTTCTTTTGTTAGAAAAAGTAATGTATTATATCCATAAATCTCTGTTTGGTTGGCGGCGTTATAATCAGAAAAAACAGCGTCGACTCCTCCATTGAAACGTGACGAGAACTCGTTCAACTTATACCTATAAACTTGTCCAAGAACAATCAAACATCATTGTAATGTATCCTTAGGAACACTTTTCTGTATAAATAGCATCATATTTCAACCGGAATATAAACTGGGCGATAAGAAAGAAAAAACAAAAGAGTGTGCCTGCCGGAAGCGCGCATTCACTTGTAAAAGACATCTCTGAGGGCACTTCCTTATTCCTCTTCTTCTCTGCTCTAAAAGCATCTAAAAGAATCAGAACACTTTCTCGAGACTGTTGACATCCAGAGGAAGCGATAGGTACTGCATTCATATGCCCTTATAAGGGCATTTTCATAAGGGAGGGGTTCCAAATGAGGCAATGTGTCAAAACCACTTTTTCCAGGACAGAAATTCCTCGGGTTTTGCCTGCCATATCCGTTCTGTTTCACTCACAGACAAAATGTTAACACTTTTAGAAAATTCAGAGTGTTTCCTATCCAATGTGCATATCCTATTTTCTGGGCCTGAATGGGAGGCATTTTACTTTGGGCACGCCAGGCTCTCCAAAACGGTCACCTCGTGCGCTGCTCCCAAAGAAGTTAAAGGCCCGTTGCAGTAGAAAACATGATTTTCCTGTGTTTTATATACTAAGAGGTTGGAATAATACTGTGAAATTGTGAAAATTATGATAATGCCCTTTTTAGTATAAAGGCTGTTTTTGAAATTTCAGCCTGTTCAATCAATCAATCAATCAAATGTATTTATAAAGCCCTTCTTACATCAGCTGATGTCACAGAGTGCTGTACAGAAACCCAGCCTAAAACCCCAAACAGCAAGCAATGCAGGTGTAGAAGAACGGTGGTTAGGAAAAACTCCCTAGAAAGGCCAGAACCTAGGAAGAAACCTAGAGAGGAACCAGGCAATGAGGGGTGGCCAGTCCTCTTCTGGCTGTGCCGGGTGCAGATTATAACAGAACATGGCCAAGATTTTAAAGTGTTCATAGATGACCAGCAGGGTCAAATAATAATAATCACAGTGGTTGTTGAGGCTGCAACAGGTCAGCACCTCTGGAGCAAATGTTAGTTGGCTTTTCTTAGCCGATCATTCAGAGTATCTATACCGATCCTGCTGTCTCTAGAGAGTTGAAAACAGCAGGTCTGGGACAGGTAGCATGTCTGGTAAACAGGTTAGGGTTCCATAGCCGCAGGCAGAACAGTTGAAATTGCAGCATCAGCACGGCCAGTCATCAAGCCAGGTAGTCCTGAGGAATGGTCCTAAGGCTCAGGTCCTCCGAGAGAGAGAGGGAAAGAAAGGAAGAGAGAAAAAGAGAGAGAAAATTAGAGAGAGCATTCTTAAATTCACACAGGACACCGGATAAGAGAGGAGAAATACTCCAGATATAACAGACTAACCCTAGCCCCCCGACACATAAACTACTGCAGCATAAATACTGGAGGCTGAGACAGGAGGGGTCGGGAGACACTGTGGCCCTGTCCGACGATACCCCCGGACAGGGCCAAACAGGCAGGATATAACCCCACCCACTCTGCCGAAGCACAGCCCCCACACCACTAGAGGGATATCTCCAACCACCAACTTACCATCCTGAGAAAAGTCAGAGTAAAGCCCACAAAGATCTCCGCCACGGCACAACCCAAGGGTGTTGTGGTGGGATGGAGTTTTGGTCTGCCTGGTGACATCACCAGGCGGTAAATTAGTTAATTAACCAATAAAGAAAGAGTTCCAAACCTCTCTGCCAATAACAGCTAGTTTTCAGTTTTCCCCTCCCCACTCAGACCACTCCCAGACAGTCCTAGCAATATTCTTGCTTGAGAAATTGCTATTTTTGCTAAGAAGCCATTTTTGTTTATTTCTGACTGTTTTAATTGACAACAATCACAGTAAGGTACTTAATTGTTTCCCTGAAATGATTTGATATTCAGATAAAACGTCTGTAGTGGAACTTTAAACGTTCTTCAGACCCCTTCACCTGTCCTCTTGCACCATATCTTACTTATTGCACCTTTGTGACCCCTTGTGGTGTTCAAAACTATTTTCAGCTTTCACAGTGTCCTACAATGTTCAGTAATACAATTTACCTAATGCAAACATCCATAAATAGTGCAAATTAACCATTAAACTGATAAGCTTAACTGGCTAATTTGTAAAGGGTGGTTAACCAGTCAGCCACTGGCCTCCCGATTTGATACCTATATCAAACAAAGAGTACCTTTTTGTGCATCAATCAGGCTTAAAAGTTATTTCGGCATGAACTTGATATTGCTATTCATGTAATAAATACTGCTACTAATAATAATAATACATTATCACCAAAGGGTCTTTCAAGGTTGAGATTAAAAAATACATACAAAAAACTAGATGTATGTCTGCTGGTATTTCTTAGCAGAGACAGAAAGTGTTGTTAGGGGCATCCAGTGGGTGGCGAGGCCATTCCTTCACATACACAAAGAGGCATTGCGAGACCAATTTCACCAGTAGAACTAATGGCACATAATATCGACAGTAATTAATGAATTCAAATTGAACAAAATCCAAATGCCCTCAAAAAGTCTATTCAAACTCAAGAATGCTATATATGACCTAATTTGGGGTTAAAACGATCTGGAAATGAAATAATTTAGGCTTTTCTGAGTGGATAGTTGGTTGGTGGGTGGATACTTGTAAATCATTGCTCTCTGTCAAAGTGCACTGTTGTAATGGGCTTGAACATGGACCTTAGCTACTGGCTGGACTTATCACACTTTCTGAATGTAAATGTGATGTTGTGATTTGGTGTTTGCGTTTTGTTTCATTTGAGCCTTTGTGAGTTTAAACTTACAGATGAGTATTGGTTCTTCCACTGTAGATGAGTCTGTGATAATTACTCAACTCTAAAGCTTTTAGACTTGTTTTAATCAGTTTTTCTTCTAAGCTTGCTGCCTCCAATTTTCAAATGAATTTGCGTCGAATCGTTTCCTCTCGCCTTGTTTTTGAGAACCCATCACTTCTTCCTCAAGGTGTCTGCAAATAAACAGCCACCCAAAAGACTGCAGCTGAACACCATGACGCAGCATGTACAACAAGGCGTTAACAGCTGCAGCTCATTAGCTCCAGGAAAAACATGCAGTTCACTCATTTGCACCCTGGCCAGTTCAAACGGCCTGAGTTAATTTGTTGTTACCCTGTTTTCTTAAACAAATATCACTGTTGCCCGGAGTGGAATACTCAGTGTAATTTAGCCCTGGCCCATGCACTGCAATGGAAAAGAAAACCGATCTACGACAGTGAGCACTGCTCCTGGATTTGTCTTTCTTCCTCTCCATCCCTTGCTCCCTCTTTCTTTCAAACACTGTCCCTTTCTCTATCGCCCCTCCCCCCACCCTCTCTGTATGGATGGACTTCAGCCAGAGCTCCCAACCAGCCTGATTAGAATCTTCCTTAGTGCTGTGGATGACTCCCTGTAGACCATGAAACCTCTCCAGCCAGGAGACAGGTCACTGTTGACCAGTGAACCCTCACACCAAAACCCACAACAACGACAACTATGCAGCTGTCTTCTGAAGATCTTTTCAGTTTATTTTTCATTCATATTGAGTGATATCATCAGGTCACATTTATTACCATTAGATCTTTGTTGCTTGTACAAATGTTACACAACATTTTCAGTGGAATTGTATCTGGCACTGGTCTCTTGACAAGTTGCATCTTGTAATTTGTACATCTTGATCCAATCAAAAAGGTTGAGTTTGACTTGACTTGCCTGGTTACCCAGACTCCTTGCTCCGGCCAAACGTTACGCCACGCCCATGGACGTGAGTTTCTTCACCGCAATGAGTCTGTTTGAAAATTTGTCATTGGCTTTGATACTCTGATTGGTTAGAGACGATCCAATCGATGGTGACTTTGTTTTGTACGCAAAAACGACTTCAATGATGGCAGTCTCTGACCAAAGTATGTAGCGAACGACAGAGCAGCGGAAGAATTTAGTGTGAGTCGTCAGGCTATGATTTGACACCATCCCATCTTTCTTACATACTGTAAATGCCTCTGGCGGTTTTCTCCACGCAGTGCTGCGTCAAAAACACACTACAGTCATGTCTGTGGTTTTGTGACGACAATGACTTATCCTTCTCCAGTGCTTCCCGGGAACGGCGTTGGGAGTTAATCACTTGAAAGACGCGGTCGCAATTCGAGGCCAAAGATATGGAAGCAATTTCTCAAGAGCTTGACTTCACCCCAGAGCTGGAGCTGCCAACTTCCAGGCCTGAGTTTTGAGTCAGACCATGCAGCGGCACACAATGGGGGAATGTCAGAGACTGTGGAGACTACTCCCTTCGCAGGGTGTCTTGTCTAATCTGATAACATTCAGACCTGCCACCACAGTTCTAAAAAATACAAGTGTTTCATTGTCACAAATACCAGATATGTGCAGTGAAATGTGTTTTTTTACAGGGTTAGCCATAGTAGTATGGCGCTTCTGGAGAAAACTACGTTTGTGTGTTCCCAGTGGTAAGGCTGATCAATCAGACTCTGGGAAAGGTCTGCATTTGTTGTTTGTGTGGTTTCTTAAACCTTACAGCAATAATTACCTTTGATTAATTGTTAGAATACGGATGGCAGATTGATATGGTTCCATTATGTCGTGATAACCTCAACTTGCACATATTTTGCAGTGAACGGTAGCGGTCCAGTTTTTTCTATTACTTGACTTCGGCTGCTGTTGTAATCTATTGTGTCACGGTCTGTTTTAACAGAATTGCTAGTCTTATAAAGGCATTATGAGCACCTATACCTGAACTGTTGTTAAAAACCCAGTGCACTCAAAAACATGATTTTTCTGTGTTTTATATATGTGTCCACACTATGAGGTTGGATAATACTGTGAAATTGTGAAAATTATGATAATGTCCTTTTAGTGTTATAAAGCTGTTTGAAAAGACCGCCTGAAATTTCAGCCTGTTTGGGTGGGATGGGGTTTTGGCCAGCCTGGTGACATCACCAGGCAGTAAATTAGTTAATAGACCAATAAGAAAGATAGCTCCGAACCTCTCTGCCAATATCAGCTAGTTTTGAGTTTTCCCCTCCCCACTCAGACCACTCCCAGACAGTCCTACAAATTTTTTTGCTTGAGAAATTGCTCTTTGCTAACAAGCTATTTCTGTTTATTTTTGACCATTTTAATTGAAACCAACCCCATTAACCTCTTAAGCATCATTAAGGAGCCCTGGGGCGCTAGTGCCCCGTTCCCGCAAAATTCAAAATCCAAATGTTTAATTATTAAACATTCATCAATATACAAGTGTTGCATAGTCATCAAAATCTCTGAGTCTTGGCAATATCACAGCGTTGTCAGATTCCAAAAAGGCTTCACGGCGAAAGCACAACATTTGATTGTCTGAGGATAGCACCTCTCATATTTTATGCATTAGCATAAATCTAAAACCAGCTCGGGTCACACAAAACACATATAAGAGCTAAAATAAATCACTTACCTTTTGAAGATCTTCTGCTGAGGGCATCCGAAGTGTCCAAACAAGACAATCCATGGTTCTTTTGTTAGAAAAAGTAATTTATTATATCCATAAATCTCCGTCGAGTCGCGCGTTGTACAGTGAAGAGAAAACGTTCAAATTATACCTATCAACTTTGCCCAAACAAATCAAACATAATTTATAATGTATCCTTAGGTATACTTTTATGAATATTAACGATTATATTTTACACGGATGATATCCTAAACGATATAAAAGGAAAATAAAGAGGAGCGCGCTCACGGTCTCGCGCCCAGGAAAAGTTATTGACATCCGTGGTTCTTTCACCAATTCTTCTTCTATTCAGTTCTGTTCCATGATAAAGCCATGAAACACTGTCTAAAGACTGTTGACATCTAGTGGAAGCCATAGGTACTGCAATCTGGGAGCTATTATACTGGGATTTCAATAGGAAGCCTATCAAACAGAGGAAATGTCACAACAATAAAATAAATTTGGGACAGAAATTCCTCGGATTTTCGCCTGCTATATCAGTTATACTGTTATAGTCTGTTATACTCACAGACATTATTTTAACAGTTTTAGAAACTTCAGAGTGTTCCCTATCCAATAGTACTAATTATGTGCATATCCGAGTTTCTGGGCCTGAGTGGCAGGCATTTTACTTTGGGCACGCCAGACTCTCCAAAACTGACACCACTGCTGCTCATCCCTAAGAGGTTTTAAGGTACTTAATTGTTACTGAGAAATTATTAGATTTTGAGATAAAAAACCTCTGCATTGCACCTTTTAAGAGAACTTGCTAATCTCTCACTCTTTAATAGAATGATCCATAAAGGATCCACAGTAAACTTGACACACACGAGACACAAAGAGAAACCATGAATGTACAGTACAATAAAGGGTCTTCTCGAACATGTTGCGTTCACTGTCTTTAGTTTACAAAACTAGAACCATTGACACTTACACTGTACACACGCACAGAGACACATACTGACACATAGAACATTTCCTCATAAACTAGACATGTTTACTCTGAGCCCTGAGACTTGGCCGTTAAAATGGAACAGCAGAATGTTCTGACAAATGTGGCACAGATTGTGGTTATTTCCATAGACAATTGTTTTGCTAATTTTAATGGCTGAGGGTGTGGAGGGATGTGCACAGTTTTGATTTGGAAATATTGAAACATCCCAAACCAACTAGTGATATTGTTCAGGCAGCATGTGCATTGACATTGTGGTTTGTCTTTTAGTGACCTGTCCTACTGAAATATATATTTTTTATTTATCTTGTCTACTGACAAGTTCTTGACAAGACTGCCATGATGTGCTAAACCTTTTAACTGATGGTAGTGTGGAGCATCCAATGCCCCTCTATCTCTCTCCATGGTGCCTCCGTGGCCTGGTTTACCCCGGAGGCATCTAGCGGAGGACTGGGTCAGCATGCCCAAGATGGAGTCTGTCTGAGTGCTCCACTCCTCCCAGAGGCAGGTCATGGGTTAGCACAAGGTTTTTTAAGTGGTAATGAAGCTCTGTGTCAGTCTGAACTTGTGTCCCTTGCCCCCCTGCAGAGTAGAATGATGATTCCCCCTAGACACTGATCAAATCAAATTAAATTGTATTTGTCACATACAACAGGTGTACTATCCTATGTAGTGCCTTGCGGTCAGAGGCCAAGCAGTTGCCATACAACCGGTCAGGATGCTCTCGATGGTGCAACTGTAGAACTTTTTGAGGATCTGTGGACCCAAATCTTTTCAGTCTCCTGAGGGGGAAAAGGCATTGGCGTGCCCTCTTCACGACTGTCTTGGTGTGTTTGGACCATGATAGTTTGTTGGTGATGTGGACACCAAGGAACTTGAATCTCTTGACCCGCTCCACAACAGGCCTGTCGATGTGAATGGGGTCGTGTTCGGCCCTCCTTTTCCTGTAGTCCACGATCAGCTCCTTTCTCTTGCTCATGTTAAGGGAGAGGTTGTAGTCCTGGCACCCCACTGCCAGGTCTCTAACCTCCTCCCTATAGACATCGTTGTCAGTGATCAGGCCTACCACCATTGTGTCGTCCGTAAACTTATTGTTGGAGTCATGCTTGGCCTTGCAGTCGTGAGTGAACAGGGAGTGAACGAGGGGACTAAGCACACACCCCTGAGGGGCCCTACCCTTATCACCTGGGGGCCCGTCAGGAAGTCCAGTATACAGTTGCAGAGGGAAATGTTTAGTCCCAGGGTCCTTAGCTTAGTGATGAGCTTTCTAGGCACTATGGTGTTGAACGCTGAGCTGTAGTCAGTGAACAGCATTCTCACATAGGTGTTCCTTTTGTCCAGGTGGGAAAGGACAGTGTGGAGTGCGATTGAGATTGCGTCATCTGTGGATCCTTCCGGGTGATATGCGAATTGGAGTGGGTCTAGGGTTCCTGCATGATGGTGTTGATGTGAGCCATGACTAGCCTTCCAAAGCACTTCATGCCTACAGTGGCTTGCGAAAGAATCCTATTTTGTTGCCTTGCAACCTGGAATTAAAATAAAAAATGTTGGGGTTTGTATCATTTGATTTGCACAACATGCCTACCACTTTAAAGATGCAAAATATTTTTTATTGTGAAACAAACAAGAAATAAGACAAAAAAACAGAAAACTTGAGCATGCATAACTATTCACCCCCCCAAAGTCAATACTTTGTAGAACCACCTTTTGCAACAATTACAGCTGAACGTCTCTTGGGGTATGTCTCTATAAGCTTGGCACATCCAGCCACTGGGATTTTTGCCCATTATTCAAGGCAAATCTGCTCCAGATCCTTCAAGTTGGATGGGTTCCGCTGGTGTACAGCAATCTTTAAGTCATACCACAGATTCTAAATTGGATTGAGGTCTGGGCTTTGACTAGGCCATTCCAAGACATTCAAATGTTTCTCCTTAAACCACTTAAGTGTTGCTTTAGCAGTATGCTTAGGGTCATTGTCCTGCTTTAAGGTGAACCACCGTCCCAGTCTCAAATCTCTGGAAGACTGAAACATGTTTCCCTAAAAAATGTCCCTGTATTTAGCGCCATCCATCATTCTTTCAATTCTGACCAGTTTCCCAGTCCCTGCCAATGAAAAACATGGGGATGGTGTTCTCAGGGTGATGAGAGGTGTGCCAGACATAGCGTTTTCCTTGATGGCCAAAAAGCTTAATTTTAGACTAATCTGACCAGAGTACCTTATTCCATTTGTTTGGGGAGTCTCCCACATACCTTTTGGCGAAAACCAAATGTGTTTGCTTATTTTTTTCTTTAAACAATGGCTTTTTTTCTGGCCACTCTTCCGTAAAGCCCAGCTCTGTGGAGTGTACTGTACGGCTTGAAGTGGTCCTTTGGACAGATACTCCAATCTTTGCTGTGGATCTTTGCAGCTCCTTCAGGGTTATCTTTGGTCTCTTTGTTGCCTTTCTGTTTAATGCCCGCCTTGCCTGGTCCGTGTGTTTTGGTGGGCGGCCCTCTCTTGGCAAGTTTGTTGTGGTGCCATATTCCTTTTTTAATAATGGATATAATGGTGCACCGTGGGATGTTCAAAAATGTTGGATATTTTTTTATAACCCAACAATGATCTGTACTTC
Organism: Brachymystax lenok tsinlingensis; assembly: GCA_030435695.1. Classification (NCBI taxonomy): domain Eukaryota; kingdom Metazoa; phylum Chordata; class Actinopteri; order Salmoniformes; family Salmonidae; genus Brachymystax; species Brachymystax lenok. Next base: position 76,802,678 of record CM059819.1, on the reverse strand, counting down.
TCCACAACTTTGTCCCTGACCTGTTTGGAGAGCTCTTTGGTCTTCATGGTGCCGCTTTCTTGGTGGTGCTCCTTGCTTAGTGGTGTTGCAGACTCTGTGGGCTATCAGAACAGGTGTATGTATACTGAGATCATGTGGCAGATCATGTATTTGGTATTTTATTAGGATCCCTATTAGCTGTTGCAAAAGCAGCAGCTACTCGTCCTGGGGTCCACACAAAACATGAAACATAATACAGAATGACATAATACAGAACATTATTAGACAAGATAGCTCAAGGACAGAACTACATGACAATTAGATTGCACACAGGTGGACTTTATTTAACTAATTATGTGACTTCTGAAGGTAATTGGTTGCACTAGATCCTATTTAGGGGCTTCATAGCAAAGGTGTTGAATACATATGCACGCACCACTTTTCCGTTTTAATTTATTTCAAATTTTTTGAAACAAGTATTTTTTTTTATATCACTTCACCAATTTGGACTATTTTGTGTATGTCCATTACTTGAAATCAAAAATCAAAATCATTTTAAATGACTTGTAATGTAGGTTGTAATGTAAAAAAATAGGAAAAACGCAAAGGGGGGTGAATACTTTTGCAAGGCACTGTACTGATGTGAGTGCTACGGGACGGTAGTCATTTAGGCAGGTTACCTTCGCTTTCTTGGGCACAGAGATTATGGGACTATGGTGGAAAGTTTAGCATCCAACCCTCATATAATGTCTATCATAATTGATTTGGGGAGGGTAGACTGGTCCCAGAACTGTACCTAAGGGAAACTTGGACTTGGAGCCTGTGTCTGAGGAGCCAGTCTGACCTCTGACCCCTGTGTGTTATGACCTGATGACACTGTTAATGACAGCAGGAGGCCATGCTGCTGCTAATCCCTCCACAAACCCTAATCCACAATGGAATGTCCCACTCAGCCTCCCTCATAGAGTAGATACTACAGTACATTATGTTCAGTACCAGTTAAAAGTTTGGACACACCTACTCATTCAAGGATTTTTCTTTGTCTTTAGTATTTTCTACATTATAGAATAATAGTGAAGATGTCAAAACTTTGAAATAACACATATGGAATAATGTAGTAACCAAAAAATTGTTAAACAAATAAAATATATTTTATATTTGAGATTCTTCAAATTGCCACCCTTTGCCTTAATGACAGCTTTGCACACTCTTGGTATTCTCTCAACCAGCTTCATGAGATAGTCACCTGGAATGCATTTCAATTAATAGGTGTGCCTTGTTAAAAGTAATTTCTTTGTTGCCTTAATGTGTTTGAGTCAATCAGTTGTGTTGTGACAAGGTAGGGGTGGGTATACAGATAGCCCTATTTGGTAAAAGACCAAGTCCATATTATGGCAAGAACAGCTTAAATAAGCGAAGAAGAGAAATGACAGTCCATCATTACTTTAACTTCTTAGGGAGCGATGCTAGCGCCCCACTCCCGACACTACCTGGTGAAATGCAAGGTGCCAAATTCAAAATCCAAAAGTTGAATTATTAAACATGCATCAATATACAAGTGTATAGGCGTGGGACAAAATCCCTCCTGAGATGTGTGCAAACCTGGTGGCCAACTACAAGAAACGTCTGACCTCTGTGATTGCCAACAAGGGTTTGCCACCAAGTACTAAGTCATGTTTTGCAGAGGGGTCAAATACTTATTTCCCTCATTAAAATGCAAGTCAATTTATAACCTTTTTCACATGCGTTTTTCTGGATTTTTTTTGTTGTTATTCTGTCTCTCACTGTTCAAATAAACCTACCATTAAAATTATAGACTGATCAGTGGGCAAACGTACAAAATCAGCAGGGGATCAAATACTTTTTTTCCCTCACTGTACATAATTCCAAACGTGTTATTTTATAGTTTCGATGTCTTCACTACTATTCTACAGTGTAGAAAACAGTAAAAATAAAGAAAAGCCTTGAATGAGTAGGTGTATCCAATCTTTTGACTGGTACTGTATATTTTATATTTATTTATTTTTATTTCACCTTTGTTTAACCAGGTAGGCTAGTTGAGATCAAGTTCTCATTTACAACTGAGACCTGGCCAAGATAAAGCAAAGCAGTTCAACACATACAACAACACAGTTACACATGGAATAAACAAACATACAGTCAATAATACAGTAGAAAAAAAGTATATATACAGTGTGTGCAAATGAAGTAAGGTAAGATAAGCAATAAATAGGCCATAGTGGCGAGGTAATTACAATATAGCAATTAAAACACTGGAGTGATAGATGTGCAGAAGATGAAATTGCAAGTAGTCAAGTAGTAACACTGGGGTGCAAATGAGCAAAATAAATAAATAAATAAATACAGTATGGGGATGAGGTAGTTGGATGGGCTATTTACCAATAGGCTATGTACAGGAGCAGTGATCTGTGAGCTGCTCTGACAGCTGGTGCTTAAAGTTAGTGAGGGAGATATGAGTCTCCAGCTTCAGTGATTTTTGCAATTTGTTGAAGAAGAGTTTGAAATAGAGACTTCCATGGAATACCATATTATGGCTTATATGTGTTAAAGCCAGAGTATCCCTGGCAGCTGAAAAGGTTAACACTGGTAGTGAGAAAGCGTTGATTACTATGCCAGCCTCAAATTAAGCGTCCAATGACCTGCTTATCATCTTAATTCACTTAAGTGTGCACCTGCACCCTTCTCTCAATCCTGGTGATGACAGGACTCTTCCTGCTCTGCTCCTTGCCTGCCATGTTGGAGGAGTGAGACATAAGGCTCCTTGTCTGGGGGATAGGTGTGTGGTGTTCGGACTACCTACTGTGCTGGTACTGTAATGTTCCCTGTACAACTTCCCTGTACAACATCTGTGTCTTTTAAGTTGAGGGTTTTGCAATATTCTGTCACTGAAACTATTGTACTGAATTAACTGGTTAACAGTCTGTTGTATGAGGTAAGGTAAGTATTTTTAGATAACTATTGGAAAGATCTTGCTTGTTGGGAACGTTTTGTTGAGGCTGGGCAGATACAAAGGTTCAGTTTGCTCCAAAAAAACATAGCATCATGGGTTGTGTTTGGCTCTGAATCTGATTTTAATCAATGGGACTTGAAAATAAAACAAATTGTACTGACTGGTTTTTCTAGAAAGGAAGACATTTGAACAGTTCAGTGCTCCCCTTTCATGAGTTTACTTGGTTTTGTTGGCCCAGCAATGTCAGACCACATTACCCATCAAGCTTGGGGTTCGCAGTGGGCAGTGCGGCTCTTCACGCCGGGGGTGGTACAGGTATGTAGGTCAGGCAGCAGGCAGGCTGTTGGAAACTGGAGGAATACATTTCAGGGCATTACAAACACAGCAGTAGGTCTTCCTTCTGCCCCTCTTTGAACTGACTGTGCCATCTTGTGTGTGTGTGTGTGTGTGTGTGTGTGTGAGTGAGAGAGAGAGAGAGAGAGAGAGAGAGAGAGAGAGAGAGAGAGAGAGAGAGAGAGAGAGAGAGAGAGAGAGAGAGAGAGAGAGAGAGATTTTTTTTTTGCCCTGGGGCTCAGGCCTTTAAGTCTGTTCAGCGCCTAAAAGGGAACATGATTTGCCATTTCACGAATGATCAGAATGTGGGTATGTGTATATTGCATATGACTCCTGCTCTTTACAATTCACACAATATTGACAAGGAATATTGTGTCGCTATAAGGACCTGTAAACTCATGTTTTGTGCTTGATTGAGATGCAATTCTGTTATAGCCTGTCCCTATTTGATGCTGCATGCAAGGGTGCAACCATAGAATTAGGAATTAGAAGACTAGAGTGCGGTGGAAATATATTGTGTAAAATAATGAATTTGAAGAATGTGACTGCACTGTATGTGTGTTAGCTAGCTAGACAGTTTTAGAGAAATGATTCTATAAATCTGTACGGGATAATCAGTGAGGGGCTATGGGTTCTATGGAAAATAGTTAACGATGTAGAAAGTGTGTTCCACGATGCACTAGCGGAGTGGAACTAACCTTCCACGGAGTTGCGCTATATTTCAGAGAACGCATAGAGCCCTGAGTTGATTATCCCTTTTATACCATGGCTAAAATTGAACACATTTGCCACTAGAAATGTGTTAATTTGCCAGTGGAATTGTGTTCAACATCCACTGAAGTAGCTAGCAAGTTTACTAGATAGCTACAGTCGTTACCTTGGTAACCAAATAGACTTGCTAGTTTAGTAAACCAAACCATCCGTCCTATCCTTGCTAAATCTAATTCAACAATGCAATAACGTTAATGTTTTCAATTCAACTTTGCTTTCAAAAAGCAGCTCAAACATAGAACATGTAAGAATGAACTAGCCATTGAATTATACCGTGCTGGTATACCGTGCATTATAGGGAAATAATGCACACTCTAGAATGACCTTCAAGCCAATGAGAAACTAGTATTCAAAAACGCCATGGTATAATTAAGCAATAAGGCCCGAGGGGGTGTGATATATGTCCAATATACCATGGCTAAGTGCTGTTCTTATGCAGATTTAATTCAAAACTGTATCTCGACCACTCAGGAACTTTCACTGTCTTCTTGGTAAAAATTCCAGTGTAGATTTGGCCTTGTGTTTTATGTTATTGTCCTGCTGAAAGGTGTATTCATCTCTCTAGGTTTTCCTCTAGGATTTTGCCTGTGCTTAGCTCCATTCTGTTAATTTTTTTATCCTGAAAAACTCCCCAGTCTTTAAGAATTCATAGCATACCCATGACATGATGCAGCCACCGCTATGCTTGAAAATATGGCAAGTGGTACTCAGTAATGTGTTGTATTTGATTTGCCCAAAACATAACACTTTGTACTCAGGACGAAAAGTGAACTTCTTTGCCATGTTTTTTCCAGTATTACTTTATTGCCTTGTTGCAAAAAGGATGCATGTTTTTGAATATTTTTTATTACTTACAGGCTTCCTTCTTTTCAATCTGTCAATTAGGTTAGTAGTATGGAGAAACTACAATGTTGTTGATTCATCCTCAGTTTTCTTGTATCACAGCCATCAAACTTTAACTGTTTTATAGTCACCATTGGCTTCATTGTGAAATCCCTGAGTGGTTTTCATCCTCTTCGGCAACTGAGTATTTTTGTAGTGACTGAGTGTATTGAGACTGAGTGTGCATGTACAGTACAACCAGATGAGCTCAGTGTTTCTGAGTCTAATTGGTTTGTGTGTATGTGTGTGTGTTCTAAGACGGTTAGCTTCTTCTCCTGTATTATTAGGATTCTATGTTCACTTGGCCTACTTTACTATCATTACAATCTTCCCCAAACTGCTAGCAGATGGTGGCAGGTAGCGTAGTGGTTAACAGCATTGGGCCAGTAACCGAAAGGTTGTTGATTCGAAACCCAGAGCCAAATAAGCGAAAATTCTGTCAATGTGCCCTTGAGCAAGGCACTTAACCCTAATTGCTTCTTTACATCTATCTGGATAAGAGCGTCTGCTAAAGTACTTAAATGTTTATTTTTTTTATTGCAGTGCCAAGGGTGACGTGAGAACAGTGTATATGTCCGCTGGTCACCCAGTTATAAACGTATACCTGCACTCAAGCTCATCCTTTGGATTAACAAAGCTATGGTTGGGTCTTGGCTCATAACCACATTCTTGACCTCTATCTTTCCCTTGAAGTGATAAAACATGGGCACAGTAAACACTATCTTGTTTAGTGTTATATGATTCAGAAGTTTATCTGACGGTGCGGTGTCTCTTGTGTAAAATATTCTTATGTGAATTTACTGGGCGAACGCTACGGATTGAATAGGACCATAATTGTGCTAATAAAAACCTTGCTTTAGAGTGGTCTTGAGCATGACTCTAAATGTGCTCTGTGATTCTCACACACCAACTGACTGAACATTTTCAATGCGACTGAGACGAAAACATGGCAAGATCTTTATTGTCCCTATCATAAATTCACACCTCAGGCTGTTGGTCAGACTAGGCAATCGACAAGCTTCCCACCCATCATGCCTTCTCCCATGTAATTGCAACCTGGCTAGACTGCTGACTGTAAAGCGTCTCACTCACTTAGCTCTTTTCATTTAACTGTGGCTGAGCTACAGCAAGAATCAATGTTTTCATTGTGAGTTGCAATTTTAAACCAATGAATTAACGCACAGTCAGCAGAAATCTAGCCTACGTGATGTTTCTTATACCGTGTTCGGTTGCAGAATCTGGAGCTTTTCCCCACAAAATATGTGACTCTGAATCCCCTATGAAGCAGTATGTACTGATTAACTTATTTACAGCAAGGGGTAGGGAATTAAATTGATCCCACACTTCTGCAATCTATTTACTGTAAATGACTCAAGTATGAGTACGCAAGCAGTCTGTTTCTTGTTATCAAACTCACTTCTTGTTATCAAACTCAATTTCAAAAGTTGGGTAGGTTGTAGGTGGATGAAATTACTGATTCACTCAGTCTCATTTCGTTATGCTGGGAATTACTAGGATTCATTGGAAGAAAAAATGTGTGACCTTATCTTTTCTGACAGAAGTGTATGTGGGACTGCGTGCAGGTATGCAGATTTGGTGCTTGGTTTGTCATCCCATTAGGATTACTGTTCTGGGCCTGGTTTCCCGATAGCAATGGAATTTGTGTTTTAACAGTGCATCGTTCCTATAACGACCAAGCAACTCACGTGTTTCCAAAAACACTACGTAGGAAGAACTTCCACTAAGTGCTTAGTTAGAGCATGTGTCAATACTGATAGGATGGAAAGAAAGGCAGCTCTGCTCTTGGATCCACTTTCTCCGTTCAAATCTTACATGAATATTATAATTATTCTACAATACAATACCGACGGATCAGCTCCTAGAGAGATATTATCACCTATATGGAATATTGCATCTTATTCTAATGCTTACCCTACACAGTTTAGCAGGTGTTATAGCGGGTGCAGCAAAATGCTTATCTTACTAGCTTCTAACAATACAAATCTGATTAACAGCCCAAATAGACATGCAACAACATGCAACAATTTCCATGATTTTACTGAGTTACAGTTCATATACGGAAATCTGTCAACTGAAGTAAATTAATTAGGTCCTAATCTATGGATTTCACAAAAGGGCACAAAGGGGCTTTATTACAGACAGAAATACTCCTCAGTTTCATCAGCAGGCGATACCGCAGGTGAAGAAGCCGGATGTGGAGGTCTTGGGCTGGTTACACGTGGTCTGCGGTTGTCAGGCCAGTTGGACGTACTGCCAAATTCTCTAAAAAGATGTTGGAGGCAGTTTATGCTGGATAAATGAACATGAAATTCTCTGGCAACAGCTCTGGCTGACATTCCTGCAGTCAGCATGCTAATTGCACTCTGCCTCAAAACATCTACCGCGTTGTGTGACAAAATTGCACATTTTAGTGTAGCCTTGTATTGTCCCCAATACTGTGCACTGATCATGCTGTTTAATCAGCTTCTTGATATGCCACACCAGTCAGGTGGATGGATTATCTTGGCAAAGGACACATTTCTTTATTCAGTAAGTTCACATTTACAGCAATGACCTGGGGAGTAGTTACAGGAATGAATGAGCCAATTGTATGAATGCCATATTGGGAATTTAGGCAAGACACCAGGGTTAACACCCCTACTCTTACAATAACTGCCATGGTATCTTTAGTGACCACAGAGAGTCAGGACACCCGTTTAACATCCCATCCAAAAGACAGCACCCTACACAGGGCAATGTCCCCAATCACTGCCCTGGGGCATTGGGATATTATTTTAGCCCAGAGGAAAGGGTGCCTCCTACTGGCCCTCCAACTCCACTTCCAGCAGCATCTGGTCTCCCATCCAGGGACTGACCAGGACCAACCCTGCTTAGCTTCAGAAGCAAGCCAGCAGTGGGATCCAGGGTGGTATGCTGTTGGCTTTTTGGTTACTAACAGGGAAGTAAACAAATTTGTGCACAAATCAGAGAGAAATAAGCTATCTGTGAGTATGGAAAATTTCTGGGATCTTTTATTTCAGCTCATGAAACATGTGACCAACACTTGACATGTTGCCTTGTACTGTATTGATCTTTTAATGCACTCATCTCGGTTTTAATTTAAATTATATTTAAATGTTTTGCTTGTTCGTAACAGTTGCAAAGACATTGGCAACTTTGCATTTTAAGTTAACTATGAAGTTATCAGCGACCACAGAGACAGATAAACATCTTGATTCTATGTTTAGCGGAGATCTTCTGTGTATAAAGTGACGTGGAAGGGCAAAAAAACATCTAACTATGCACTTACCTGTTCTACTAGTGGTCTGAGGCATTTTCAAGAGCGTTTTCAAGAGCAACTTTAGTTATAATGGTTTTGGAAAAGAGCTCGGAGATTTAACGATGCTCCTACCATTTAACGATGCTCCTACTAACGATTAACTTAGCCTTCAGATGCTTTTGCGACACCAGGCCCAGGAAGCTTCCTTGATAAGTTCCTTTGTATGTTTCATATTCCCTAGCTGTGCGTCTCAGGACACGTTAATCTGACTCACAGACCAGGGAAGGGTCCAACATGTGTCTGAACATGAAGCCCACTAACCTAAAGCAGCTGTCTGAGGAAGGCCCTCTTATCTCCCTACCCTGTTACAACCCCCTGTCTCTCCCTCTCTTTAGGGGTGAGGGAAGAGAGGGGGCCCCCTTGTAAAATCTGTTAGCCACGTCTAGTCATGTGGTGTGTTAACTGGAGGATGCCATGGTGAGCAGAGTATTGGCACGGACAAGGTCAATGGCAAAGTTCTTTAAGCAAGGTGGTCTGGATAGAAATTGCCCTTAGGCACAGATCTAGGATCAGCTTATCTTCCTAACCAAAATCTAAGTTTTCCAGATGTTTCAGACCTCAGAAGTCCATGCCCCATGTCATTGGTCTTGTAGAACATCTCTGCAACTCTGTGTTACTCCTGATGACTGACTTTCTGTCCTAAGGTGATTGACACCTGTCCTAAGATTCAAATAAAATCAAAGTTTATTGGTCATGTACACAGATTTGCAGGCGTTTTAGTAGGTGCAGTGAAATGGTTATATTTCTAGCTCCAACAGTGCAGTAGAATCTCGCAAATACAATACTAATACAAAAATAGTAAAAAATGTAATCAAGAAATGACTCGCTGTTTATTATCTATGCATAGTCACTTTACAAATTACCTCGACTATCCTGTACCCCCGCACATTGACTCGGTACTGGTACCCTTGTTATTGTCTTGTGTTACTTTTTTATTGATTTGACTTTTTTTTTTACTTTAGTTTATTTAGTAAATATGTTATCAACTCTATTTCTTGAACTGCATTGTTGGTTAAAGGCTTGTAAGTAAGCATTTCACGGTAAGTTCTACACCTGTTGAATTCGGTGCATGTGACAAATACGATTTGATTTAGAGTGAGCCTGTGTCAGAATCCAAAACATAAATACTTGGTGTGTATAGACAGTATATAATAGAATACTGATAGACTAATAGACTTACAATATGTGGACAACTACATATACCTGGTGGGCTGGGGGAGTGGCACTCGGGAGCTTTCTACCTCGGCTCGAACAATCCCGTCATTAGGGCTATTCTATTAACACTCAGCTCTTAGTCTGGTATAACATTGTCCATCAGTGACATGCCCATTTCAAGCCTGATTGAGTTCAAGGGTACGCTTACGCATGTGTGTGCCATCTTGCTTGGACATCAATGAATGAGCCTGGTGCTTTTGATCAAATTCTTGGTTGTCACATTGGCACAACCTCAGGACCTCATTTTTTTACACAAAAATGTAGCTTGTTTAAACATGAAGTACCGAACATCAGTGAATGATGTTGATAAATGGGAAATACAGTGCGTTAAGAAATCTAACAGTTATGTCCTGACCTCTTTATGAGTGAGGATTATGGTTCATATCAGCTCCTGAGCAGCTAGCTTGACCCACTTTGCCTCAGGGTGAAGCTAAGGGACTCAACCATGGTGGTCTGAACCTCAATCTCAGGCTTCAGAGGATCAAGGTTCATCGAGGGGCAACACTACTTTCCAAAATGTCCTGGTTGAGTCTGGGAAGAACATTCTACACAGCCAGTAAGCCTTACAAATTTCCATGCACCTTCGGGAAACATAAGAGACTGTTTTTTTAGTCAGTGTCAGCCATTTTGCTTTTGTTTTTAACCTTTATTTAACTAGGCAAGTCAGTTAAGAACAAATTCTTATTTACCATGACGGCCTAGGAACAGTGGGTTAACTGCCTTGTTCAGGGGGTAAAACTACATATTTTTACCTTGTCAGCTCAGGGATTTAATCTAGCAATTTTTCGGTTACTGGCCCATTCGCTCTAACCACTAGGCTACCTCCTGCTTTGTTTGACACTTGTCAATTGTACACTTTGATGATGTTTTGTGCCAAGCAGAAGAGTGATTGTGTTGTGTGGTTTTGTGCCTGTTTAGTTGTTTTCACCACCACATCAGTTTTGGGCCTAATATGCTGGGAAAGTTGAACGTAAATATTTGAGCCCATGATGTAGGACCAGCTGGTTGTAGTTGTTTTCAACTCAGCTGGAGACGTGCTTTAGGTCGGCTCTTAGCTTAAACACCATAGTTGGGGTACCAATAATTTTGTAACGTTTATACCCATTCACGCTTGCTTCAACAATGTTTGGACCTGATCATGTAATCAAATAGCCACAGTAGCTACACTATACATACAAAATTTGTGGATTTGGCTATTTTAGCCACACACGTCGCTGACAGGTGTATAGTATCAAGCACGCAGACATGCAATCTCCATAGACAAACATTGGCAGTATAATGGCCTTACTGAAGAGCTCAGTGACTTTCAATGTGGCACTGTCATAGGATGCCACCTTTTCAACAAGTCAGTTTGTCAAATTTCTGTCAGGCCTAATCGCCCAACATCAGTGCCTGACCTCACTAATGCTCTTGTCGCTGAATGGAAGCAAGTTCCCGCAGCAATGTTCTAACATCTAGTGGAAAGCCTTCCCAGAAGAATGGAGGTTGTTATAGCAGCAAAGGGGGGGACCAACTCCATGTTAATGCCAATGGTTTTGGACTGAGATGTTTGACGAGCAGGTGTCCACATACTTTTTTGGTACGTCGTTGTATTTGTACGCTTGAGATGCTTCTCGTATGTATTACGGCAGGTGTAGTCTTGCTAGTTCTAGTCCTAGATTTATTTTGTTCCCATATTGAAATTCCTCTTGTGACGAATAAATGGTTGAGTGAAGGCATGTTGTGCATGCAATTTTACACATACATACGCATTACAGACCCTTTAGAAGTGCATATTTTGGGGTCGCTTTAAGATCTGCTCTATGTAAAGGGCATAGGAAGTAATCTTGGGGGACTTTTGAATTCACCTGCATCTCGTGTTACGGGGATAATTTAATACGTTTTTACGGCTTTAACTTCTTTACCAACTCATGATAAAGCATGAGTAGAGAGTCATTGCTGTGTAAAAGTACCCTATATGTAACTGAGGACATCCTGCCGGTTGACTACCCATAAATAAATGAGTAATAGAGTGAACCAAAGGGCTTTTGGTCCTTGTGATGTGCTTTGGGCCACAGGATGACCCACATATCGCCTGGCCAATAAAGGTAGTCCTCCTCCCTCCCCATGACACCTCAGACAGCATTTAAAAGGTATAAAATCTATCTTGAACAAACGTCTGGGACCAGGGGCTGTTCCAATTACACACTACTTTGTCTGATTAGGCCCTACATGTTACCCATAGGTAAGTCTATAGTGATGTGGGGTTTAGGTGGCAAATTCCTTCAGATTCAAATTATGTCAGGGAGTCAGTGAAGAGATGTATGTAAGTTCTGTCCAGATCCAATGGTTCCTCACTGAATAATATGTATTGCGAGAAAAAGTCCCCTATTCCAAACCCCTATAGGATTTCAAATACGATTTCCTATTAGAATCCCCCCCAAAATCCTATCAGAGTTTGGAACCTATCCTATAGGATTTTGTCTTATAGGTTACAATCCTGTAGGAGTCCAATAGGACTAGTAACAAAATCAGATAAGATTTTTCTATTGGATACTTGTATTGGAATTTTATAGGATCCTATAAAATACAACGATATAGGATAGAATCCCATAGGAGGCCAATAGCACTGGTTCCAAAATCTATTTCAAGTTCTGTCAGCTTCTATTTGGAATCCCATTGGACTACATTTTTCCTATTGGAAATCAATCCTATTGGATCCTTTAGGTTTTTGATAGGTCTTGTAGGACTTTGTCAACCCAATCAGAATACTACTATATATTTATTTCTTAATTGAGCCCATTAAATTATAGTTTGTTGTCATTCGTTCCAGTACAATAAAACAATATTAATTACAACATGTTCTTTGATCGGAAACAACATTTCTGTATTAATTTCAGTTTTATTTACCACTACAATATGGGATGTATTCAAGGCTGCAAGTTCATTTGCAAGTTCAATATGACATACAATAATATATACAATGTTAAAATAACACAAGAATGCACAGCATCTTTACATTGCTTAAATGCAAAATAAAAAGTAGAAGGAAAATCTATTTTTAGGTACAGTAACACAAAGGTACAAGTATTCTTTTATTTAATATACACAGTTGGAAGTTTACATACACCTTAGCCAAATACATTTAAACTCAGTTTTTCACAATTCCTGACATTTAATCCCATAAAGAATTCCCTATCTTAGGTCAGTTAGGATCACCACTTTATTTTAAGAATGTGAAATGTCAGAATGATAGTAGAGAGAATGATTTATTTCAGGTTTTATTTATTTCATCACATTCCCAATGGGTCAGAAGTTTACATACACTCAATTAGTATTTGGTAGCATTGCCTTTACATTTTTTTACTTGGGTCAAACGTTTCAGGTAGACTTCCACAAGCTTCCCACAATAAGTTGGGTGAATTTTGGCCAATTCCTCCTGACAGAGCTGGTGTAACTGAGTCAGGTTCGCAGGCCTCCTTGCTCGCACACGCTTTTTCAGTTCTGCTCACAAATGTTCTATAGGATTGAGGTCAGGGCTTTGTGATGGCCACTCCAATACCTTGACTTTGTTGTCCTTAAGCAATTTTTCCACAACTTTGGAAGTATGCTTGGGGTCATTGTCCATTTGGAAGACCCATTTGCGACCAAGCTTTAACGTCCTGACTGATGTCTTGAGATGTTGCTTCAATATATCCACATCATTTTACATCCTCATGAGGCCATCTATATTGTGAAGTGCACCAGTCCCTCCTGCAGCAAAGCACCCCCACAACATGATGCTGCCACCCCCGTGCTTCACGGTTGAGATGGTGTTCTTCGTCTTGCAAGCCTCCCCCTTTTTCCTCCAAACATAACGATGGTCATTATGGCCAAACAGTTCTATTTCTGTTTCATCAGACCAGAGGACATTTCTCCAAAAAGTACGATCTTTGTCCCCATGTGCAGTTGCAAACCGTAGTCTGGCTTTTTTATGGCGGTTTTGGAGCAGTGGCTTCTTCTTTGCTGAGCGGCCTTTCAGGTTATGTCGATATAGGACTCGTTTTACTGTGGATATAGATACTTTTGTACCTGTTTCCTCCAGCATCTTCACAAGGTCCTTTGCTGTTGTTCTGGGATTGATTTGCACTTTTTGCACCAAAGTACGTTCATCTCTAAGAGACAGAACGCGTCTCCTTCCTGAGCTGTATGACGGCTGCGTGGTCCCATGGTGTTCATACTTGCGTACTATTGTTTGTACAGATGAACGTGGAACCTTCAGGCGTTTTGAAAATTGCTCCCAAGGATGAACCAGACTTGTGGAGGTCTTGGCTGATTTCTTTTGATTTTCCCATGATGTCAAGCAAAGAGGCACTGTGTTTGAAGGTAGGCCTTGAAATACATCCCCAGGTACACCTCATATATGACTCAAATTATGTCAATTAACCTATCAGAAGCTTCTAAATCCATTACATCATTTTCTGGAATTTTCCAAGCTGTTTAAAGGCACAGTCAACTTTGTGTATGTAAACTTCTGACCCACTGGAATTGTGATACAGTTAATTATAAGTGAAATAATCTGTCTGTAAACAATTGTTGGAAAAATGACTTGTGTCATGCACAAAGTAGATATCCTAACCTACTTACCAAAACAATAGTTTGTTAACAAGACATTTGTGGAGTGGTTGAAAATCTAGTTTTGATGACTCCAACCTAAGTGTATGTAAACTTCTGACTTAATTGTCAGTTATGCATACAAAAAAAGAGATTGTTCACTTTACCCTCTTTTGTGGGGATAGGGAGAGGAAAAGAAAAACTTAAATATAATGAGACCCCCCCGCCCCCACATCTACAGTGGGGAAAAAAAGTATTTAGTCAGCCACCAATTGTGCAAGTTCTCTCACTTAAAAAGATGAGAGAGGCCTGTAATTTTCATCATAGGTACACTTCAACTATGACAGACAAAATGAGGAAAAAAAAAATCCAGAAAATCACATTGTAGGATTTTTTATGAATTTATTTGCAAATTATGGTGGAAAATAAGTATTTGGTCAATAACAAAAGTTTATCTCAATACTTTGTTATATACCCTTTGTTGGCAATGACAGAGGTCAAACGTTTTCTGTAAGTCTTCACAAGGTTTTCACACACTGTTGCTGGTATTTTGGCCCATTCCTCCATGCAGATCTCCTCTAGAGCAGTGATGTTTTGGGGCTGTCGCTGGGCAACACGGACTTTCAAAGATTTTCTATGGGGTTGAAATCTGGAGACTGGCTAGGCCACTCCAGGACCTTGAAATGCTTCTACGAAGCCACTCCTTCGTTGCCAGGCGGTGTGTTTGGGATCATTGTCATGCTGAAAGACCCAGCCACGTTTCATCTTCAATGCCCTTGCTGATGGAAGGAGGTTTTCACTCAAAATCTCACGATACATGGCCCCATTCATTCTTTCCTTTACACGGATCAGTCGTCCTGGTCCCTTTGCAGAAAAACAGCCCCAAAGCATGATGTTTCCACCCCCATGCTTCACAGTAGGTATGGTGTTCTTTGGATGCAACTCAGCATTCTTTGTCCTCCAAACACGACGAGTTGAGTTTTTACCAAAAAGTTATATTTTGGTTTCATCTGACATTCTCCCAATCTTCATCTGGATCATCCAAATGCTCTCTAGCAAACTTTAGACGGGCCTGAACATGTACTGGCTTAAGCAGGGGGACACGTCTGGCACTGCAGGATTTGAGTCCCTGGCGGCGTAGTGTGTTACTGATGGTAGGCTTTGTTACTTTGGTCCCAGCTCTCTGCAGGTCATTCACTAGGTCCCCCCCCGTGTGGTTCTGGGAATTTTGCTCATCGTTCTTGTGATCATTTTGACCCCACGGGGGTGAGATCTTGCGTGGAGCCCCAGATCGAGGAAGATTACCAGTGGTCTTGTATGTCTTCCATTTCCTAATAATTGCTCCCACAGTTGATTTCTTCAAACCAAGCTGCTTACCTATTGCAGATTCAGTCTTCCCAACCTGGTGCAGGTCTACAATTTTGTTTCTGGTGTCCTTTGACAGCTCTTTGGTCTTGGCCATAGTGGAGTTTGGAGTGTGACTGTTTGAGGTTGTGGACAGGTGTCTTTTATACTGATAACAAGTTCAAACAGGTGCCATTAATACATGTAATGAGTGGAGGACAGAGGAGCCTCTTAAAGAAGAAGTTACAGGTCTGTGAGAGCCAGAAATCTTGCTTGTTTGTATGTGACCAAATACTTATTTTCCACCATAATTTGCAAATAAATTCATAAAAAATCCTACAATGTGATTTTCGGGATTTGTTTTCCTAATTTTGTCTGTCATAGTTGAAGTGTACCTATGATGAAAATTACAGGCCTCTCTCATCTTTTTAAGTGAGAGAACTTGCACAATTGGTGGCTGACTAAATACTTTTTTTCCCCACTGTATTTCCCTCTCAGGTTGTACCCCCCCTCTCCCTCCCTACCTGCCTCCCTACCTGCCTCCATGCTTTCCTCCCTCCCAGGGTTATACCCCCTTCCCTGCCTCCCTTCCCCCAGAGCCCCACCCCCCACCCTCCCTCCATCCCTAGAAGGTGCTCCCTCTCCATCTTCTCTGTCTTCCTCCTGGATGTAAACACCAGTTCCCATCTAGTGACCTCTTGGCACAGCTAATCCAGGTATTGTCCAAAAAAATGAAAACATGACCTGTGCCATTAAGATTATATCAAATTGTTCCTCTAGTTCTATGCTGTTTGGCTGTAATACCACATGACACAAATGTAGCCAACCTTGCGGACAATTTCAGTAGGTGTCACAGCTATTGTTGTTCAAGTTGGCACAATCACTTTGATGTGTGACGCAGATGCACCAGATGCGATTGTTTACTGACGTTGTGTCCCTTGGACCTTGGGGCGATGGGGCTGCACGAGATGGCCACTGGGTGGCAAGAGTGGCAATTCAATATTGGTTTCTTATGATGTTATTATAGTTCACATGTGTCTACTGTCCAACTTCATAGGTAATTGTCTAGGAAGTTTGGAGGGTGGGTGCTCCATATGTTAAGCAGTCAAGTTAACTATAGTGTATAACCAAGTTTTCAGGGTCAATCCCTTTGAATGGAATGTAAATATCTATGCAATTCCCATCAACAAAATGTATAAAAAGGACAAAAAAAACGATAGTTTTCCTATATTATTCCAATACAAGGATCCATTTAGAATCCTATTAGAATCCAATAGAAAAATCCTATCAGTATTTGGATCCAGTCCTATTGGACTCCTATGAGATTCTAACCTACAGTGGCTTGTGAAAGTATTCACCCCCCCTTGGAATTTTTCCTATTTTGTTGTCTTACAACCTGGAATAAATAGACTTTTGTGTGGTTTGTATCATTTGATTTACACAACATGCCTACCACTTTGAAAATGCAATTTTTTTTATTGTGACACAGAAGACTTGAGCGTGCATAACTATTCACCCCCCCAAAGTCAATTCTTTGTAGAACCACCTTTTGCAGCAATTACAGCTGCAAGTCTCTTGGGGTATGTCTCTATAAGCTTGGCACATCTAGCCACTGGGATTTTTGCCCATTCTTGAAAGGCAAACTGCTCCAGCTCCTTCAAGTTGGATGGGTTCCGCTGGTGTACAGCAATCTTTAAGTCATACCACAGATTCTCAATTGGATTGAGGTCTGGGCTTTGAGGTCTAGGCCATTCCAAGACATTTAAATGTTTCCCCTTAAATCACTCGGGTGTTGCTTTAGCAGTATTCTTAGGGTCATTGTCCTGCTGGAAGGTGAACCTCTGTCCCAGTCTCAAATCTCTGGAAGACTGAAGCAGGTTTCCCTCAAGAATTTCCCTGTATTTAGCGCCATCCATCATTCCTTCAATTCTGACCAGTTTCCTTGATGGCCAAAAAGCTCAATTTTAGTCTCATCTGACCAGAGTACCTTCTTCCATATGTTTGGGGAGTCTCCCACATGCCTTTTGGCGAACACTAAACATGTTTGCTTATTTTTTCCTGGACACTCTTCCGTAAAGCCCAGCTCTGTGGAGTGTACTGCTTAAAGTGGTCCTATGGACAGATACTCCAATCTCCTCTGTGGAGCTTTACAGCTCCTCCAGGGTTATCTCTGGTCTCTTTGTTGCCTCTCTGATTAATAACCTCTGGAGCCTTTCAGAACAGCTGTATATATACTGAGATCATGTGACAGATCATGTGACACTTAGATTGAAAATAGGTGGACTTTATTTAACTAACTATGTGACTTCTGAAGATAATTGGTTGCACCAGATCTTATTTAGGGGCTTCATAGCAAAGGGGGTGAATACATACAGTGAGGGAAAAAAGTATTTGATCCCCTGCTGATTTTGTACGTTTGCCCACTGACAAAGAAATTATCAGTCTATAATTTTAATGGTAGGTTTATTTGAACAGTGAGAGACAGAATAACAACAAAGAAATCCAGAAAAACGCATGTGAAAAATGTTATAAATTGATTTGCATTTTAATGAGGGAAATAAGTATTTGACCCCCTCTCAATCAGAATCCGCATGGGATCAAATACTTTTACCCTCACTGTATGCAAGCACCAATGTTCTGTTTTTTTTTTTGTCAAATTTTTTGAAACAAGTTATTTTTTTCATTTCACTTCACCAATTTGGATAATTTTGTGTATGTCCATTACATGAAATCCAAATAAAAATCCATTTAAATTACAGGTTGTAATGCAACAAAATAGGAAAAACGCCAAGGGAGGTGAATACTTTTGCAAGGCACTGTTTATGGTTTTATCTTATAGGATCCTATAAGATTAAGATTCTAATAGAAAATCGAATAGAAAAATCCTATCAGTGTGCTGGAGTCTGTGTAGCAGTCTAACCCCCAGTCTCCGGACCACATATGCCCCTTGGCGACACGGGTTCGAGCCCCAGCTCGGCCAACTGTCTGCGCCATTAACCACTTTCTCTACCTCTCTCTGTACAGCTCCTTTGGAAAGTATTCATACCCCATTACTTTTTCCACATTTTGTTACGTTACATACTTATTGTAACATTTATTAAATTGTTTTTTTCCCACATCAATATACACACAGTACCCCATAATGACAAAGCAAGAACAGGTTTTAGAAACTTCTGCTAATTTATAAAAAATAAAAAACTGAAATATCACATTTACATAAGCATTCAGACCTTTTACTCAGTACTTTGTTGAAGCTCCTTTGGCAGCGATTACAGCATTGAGTCTTCTTGGGTATGATGCTACATGCTTGGCACACCTGCATTTGGGGAGTTTCTCCTATTCTTCTCTGCAGATCCTCAAGCTTTGTCAGGTTGGATGAGGAGCGTTGCTGCACAGCTATTTTCAGGTCTCTCCAGAGATGTTCGATCAGGTTAAATTCCGGGCTCTGGACCTTCAGAGACTTGTCCCGGAAGCCACTCCTGCTTTGTCTTGGCTGTGTGCTTAGGGTCGTTGTCGTGTTGGATGGTGAACCTCCGCTCCAGTCTGAGGTCCTGAGCACTCTGGAGCAAGTTTTCATCAAGGATCTCTCTGTACTTTGCTCCATTCATCTTTCCCTCGCACCTGACTAGTCTCCCAGTCCCTGCCACTAAAAAAAAACATCCCATAGCATGATGCTGCCACCACCGTGCTTCACCATAGGGATGGTGCCAGGTTTCCTCCAGATGTGACGCTTGGCATTCAGGCCAAAGTGTTCATTCTTGGTTTCATCAAACCAGAGAATCTTGTTTCCCATGGTCTGAGATTATTTTAGTGCCTTTTGGCAAATGGGCCTTTTACTGAAGAGTGGCTTCCGTCTGGCCACTCTACCATAATGGCCTGATTGGTGGAGTGCTGCAGAGATGGTTGTCCTTCTGGAAGGTTCATCTCCCATCTCCATCTCCGAGGAACTCCAGAGTTCTGTCAGAGTGACCATCGGGTTCTTAGTCAACTCCTTGACCATGGCCCTTCTTCCCAGATTGCTCAGTTTGGCCGGGCAGCCAGGTCTAGGAAGAGTCTTGGTGGATCCTAACATCTTCCATGTAAGAATGATGGTGGCCACTGTGTTCTTTGGGACCTTCAATGCTGCAGACATTTTTTGGTACCCTTCCCAGATCTGTGCCTCGACACAATCCTGCCTCAGAATTCCTTCGACCTCATGGCTTGGTTTTTGCTCTGACATGCACTGTCAACTCTGAGACCTTATATAGACATGTGTGTGCCTTTCCAAGTTATGTCCAATCCATTGAATTTACCACAGATGGACTCCAATCAATTTGTAGAAACACCTCAAGGATGGTCAATGGAAACAGGATGCACCTGAGCTGAACTTCGAGTCTCATAGCAAAGGGTCTGAATACTTATGTAAATAAGGTATTTCTGTTTTTTATTTGTAATAAAGTTGCAACATTTTCTAACAACCTGTTTTCTCTTCGTCATTGTGGGGTATTGTGTGTAGATTGCTGAGGGATTTTTTTTTTTAATCCATTTTAGAATAAAGCTGTAATGTAACAAAATGTGGAAAAAGTCAAGGGGTCTGTACTATAAAATAACTCTGATCTTCACATGTTACCCTAGTCAAAAAAAAATCAAACCAGTCCTATTGGACTCCAAAGGATTATATTCTATAGATACAGTGCAAAATGATAAAATCCTATAGGATAGGTTCCAAAATCTAATAGTATTTTCTTTTGGATTGTAATAAATGTTATTATTGGAATTTTTGGACGAGGGTACCCTCCTCTCTTTTCCAGTTTCACCAGTCTAGGCCAGCCAGCTGTAGGGAGGGGGTACCTGGTGGTCAGCCTGGGGATGATTACAGTGCAGACAGGCATGGAGACGACACCTAACACTTTTACAAGGGCCTCCAGGGGGCCAGGACCATCTTCCCTAAAAACAGACTGATCACCCCTGCTCCAGCTCTCATCTGGTCTGAAGAGTCACTGAGACAACGCAGTGATGTCACAATACAACTAGACCAGACCTGCCTGTCAGCTTTGATTCACAGAGCCCGATCTCAATGACTACTATTAAGGGCAGTCATTAGTGTTGCTAAATTTGCTTAAGGAAAATAAATGACATGCAACTTTCACATTTTCAGGAAGAACTCACCAACGTGAGCTGAGCAGATAACCAATCAGGATGCCGTTTAGGTTGGTTGACTTCAGCATCACAGCCAAACTAAAGGAAGACAGACTTTCAATGACTCACCACTGTCAATGCAGTGCATTGGTCTACAAAACCAGAGGATTTCATTTGATGTGTTGTTTATTGTCAAGGGGAATACCACTGTACAATGTGGAAGAGGAAGTTAATATTTGTGAAATGTTAACCCCCTAAGAAACTTTTACCATACACATTTTATTTTGTGTTGGGACATGGTTCTTAGTTTATCATGATAAGTATTTTTGTTTTTCATATCTCATATTAATTGCTGTAATAAAGTTTGTAAGAAATTCACTATGATGTTTATGTTGTCTATTTTTGACTTCCTGGTTGTATTTAGCCTGAGGTCACACAGGAAGACTCAGGCCTCGCACAACACATGCAGTGTCAAAGGTTTAGAGACAGATCAGCTTGTTTGAGAAGTCATGTGAGAGGAAATCAGCATTCCAATACCAGATGGATGTATCCTTGCATGTTCGAACATCAGTCAGCACACTAGAACTGACTAGGCAAATACTGTGCAAAAGTAGGCTACATCATTCACATACTTTACAGAGAAGGAACACACACATTCCCACTGTGTGGATCCACTATAATGATAATGGAGTGCCATGTTGTCAGTTTTATGTGATCAATGATCATAGACTGTATTAAAGTCTAATAACACATCTAAGCACATACCAGGTGTGGAGGTCCCCATTATACTGTGTAGACGTCCCAAATGGAGCTGTTAGCCATCTCCACTATCCAAATGGTAAGACTTAAATCACCTATTAGGCATGTAGGGGGCTGAACTCTCCTTCCGTGGCCTACAACTGCTCTTAAACGCAAGTAAAACTAAATGCATGCTCTTCAACCGATCGCTACCCGCACCTGTCCCCCCCCGTCTAGCATTACTACTCTGGACGGTTCTGTCTTAGATTACGTGGAAAACTACAAATACCTAGGTGTCTGGTTAGACTGTAAACTCTCCTTCCAGACTCACATCAAACATCTCCAATCTAAAATTAAATCTAGAATTGGCTTCCTATTTCGCAACAAAGCTTCCTTCACTCATGCTGCCAAACTTACCCTCGTAAAACTGACCATCCTACCGATCCTCGACTTCGGTGATGTAATTTACAAAATAGCCTCCAATACTCTACTCAACAAACTGGATGCAGTCTATCACAGTGCCATCCGTTTTGTTACCAAAGCCCCATATACCACCCACCACTGCGACCTGTACACTCTCGTAGGCTGGCCTTCACTTTACACTCGTCGCCATATTCACTGGCTCCTGGTCATTTACAAGTCCCTGCTAGGTAAAGTCCCGCCTTATCTCAGCTCGCTGGTCACCTTAGCAGCACCAACCCGTAGCACACGCTCCAGCAGGTATATCTCACTGGTCACCCCCAAAGCCAATTCCTCCTTTGGCCGACTCTCCTTCCAGTTCTCTGCTGCCAATGACTGGAACGAACTTCAAAAATCTCTGAAACTGGAGACACTTATCTCCCTCAACAGCTTTAAGCACCAGCTGTCAGAGCAGTGTACAGACCACTGTACCTGTTTATAGCCCATCTGTAAATAGCCCAACCAACTACCTCATCCCCTACCGTATTTATTTATTTATCTTGTTCCTTTGCACCCCAGTTTTTCTACATTGCACATTCATCTACTGCACAGTTTTCTTTTACCATTCCAGTGTTAAATTGCTATATTGTAATTACTCTGCCACCATGGCCTATTTATTGTCTTACCTTCCTTATCCTACCTCATTTGCACTCTTTGTATATAGATTTCTTTTTTTCCTACTGTATTATTGACTGTATGTTTGTTTTATTCCATGTGTAACTCTGTGTTGTTGTGTGTCGAACTGCTTTGCTTTATCTTGGCCAGGTCGCAGTTGTAAATGAGAACTTGTTCTCAACTTGCCTACCTGGTTAAATAAAGGTGAAATAAATAAATAAAAAAATTATGTTGGACTGGACATCCCTGTGTAAACAGTTTATGGGATAGTCTGTATGTTGGGAATAGTTATTTTATCCCTTAACCTATGGAACTAAAAATTCCATAACACATATCATTATAACATTGTTTAATGACAAATTTGTGAATACATATTATTGACCAACATGTCATGCAAAAGTAGGTGAAACATTCTAACATTTAAATTATCTTAAAGCACTTTTAAATTACAATAATTCATCCAAAAACAATAACACTTTTTTTTCAACATTTTCCTATGCCTAGCCATGCATGATTTTCAAAATGAATTGTTTTATGTAGAAGTGTGGTATTAGACCTAAGAATACTGTAAGTAGCTCTGGATAAGAGCTAAAAAAATATATATAATATTTCTCCTAAACAAACAAAAATGTACTTTATAAAATGACAGCACACATACTGTATCAAGAACTAGGAGATTTTAAATTGATGATAGGCTTCATGAGAAAGACTGCATGTGCAATCCATGATTGATTTAACAATGAACAAGCTCCTCTGACAACGATTTCGGAATGGAATCCCTTTTTAAGAGTTTTGGTCACACACACCTCCCCCAGAAATTCATCCGGCCTCCGTATCATGACAGTAGCCAATGAACGTTACTATCAGCCAGGAGGTAGAGCGGTCCGGCCTCTCCCCCGTGTGGAAAGGACAGGCAAAGGGGCTTCACTCAGATCAGTCACTGGCTCTCAGGCTCTGGCTCTGTCGGGTCATGTCAGTGGTTTCAGTTATCCGACCAACTTAGAGCCGTGAAGTAGCCTTGTTCTTAGATCACCATAAGATACACGCTGGCATATTTGCGTTGCCAATGGTGAATTTAATGAAATGCCTGAAACAAATGAAGTGAACTTACCAACTTCTCATACAGTAGGCTACATTAGATTTGTTCATTTAATTATGACAAATTTGCCTGTGTTTATCGCCGGACCGCAAGGTTGGCAGGAATATGCTTAACTTAATGTTTACGCACCATTTGTAGCCTATTGGTTCGATTGGGTTGTATCGAAATTTTGTCAAAATAAGTGGGCGACCTCATCCCTCTACAGTTGTGTGTGTTGTCCAACCTGTTAGCACAAGGAACTTTATCCAGTTGTTGAATTACACATCCCATAGCAATTACACGTTCCATTACGCGCACCCTTGGGTAGGAGCGGTCTACACCTAGCACCATTTTGGACACCCTTTTATTCCAAAGGAATTCGTTGATCATCTTCAGTATTTTCTTGGATCAAAGTATGGAAAAAAAGATGATGTCTCTGACTAGTGATTTGAATATTAAACAGAAACATATCATTGTTTTGTATTGATTAAATTGACGCATGGGTACATCTGGTGTCCAAATGGAAAGTTAAATGGTTTCATTGAGAACGTTCTGACCAGCGCAAGTGAATTGTGTGGTGTAGCAACAACGTTATTGGATGAGGATATTCGTGTTAGACAAAGGGTCTAATTATGTTTTTTTTTCTCCCTCCCAAAGGTGTCCTCTCATTTTTTGGATGGGCAGTGGGCCACTCCTCTCCAACAGTGACGAAATAACAGTGGGTGTAAAGCGAATTTGAACTTGCAGCCGGCTACCACTTCTTGGTTGCTCTTGCCCGGATCAGAACAAGCAACATACTGGAGTGAGACACTGCACCACAGGAGCAGTGATTGGAGAGGAACTGCGCACCCGGGAAATAAGTGCTTAGCGACCGACTTTCAGATAAAATATTTTTGGGCACTTTTTACGCATGACTATACTGGGAGTAACTGGAATTTCAAGGATATAAACGGATTCTCTTTCTATATTTCATGGAATTAAAACCTTGTTTAAGGTAATGTTTATTGTTGTTATTTTATTATACTATGCATTAGTACGTCTTTACTTAAAGCATCCAGGTATAATGCTTTACAACTTGTTCTAAGCATGTATGAGCCTTTATAATGTCTTATAAAAAGGCTTATCATATGTATGTCTCTATTGGCCTATAGATTTTCTTGGAGCGGGGATACAATAATTAGTTATAAAGTTATTTTTACTTGAGCATCCTTTGCGGATGATAGCCTCATTGGACAACAGTTCAGTGCGTGCATATTTTTAGGCTAAATTGTATTGTCCTTAAATACCCCCGTCTGTGTAACCCACAGTCAGTGTTAGAAAAAGTACTAAATGTCATACTTGAGTAAAAGTAAAGATACCGTTAAAGAAAATGACTCAAGTAAAAGTGAAAGTCACCCAGTAAAATACTAGTTGAGTAAAAGTCTAAAAGTATTTGGTTTTACATAGACGTAAGTATCAAAAGTAAATGGAATTGCTAAAATGTACTTCAGTATCAAAAGTAAAAGTATAAACAATTTCAAATTCCTTTTATTAAGCAAACCAGATAGCACAATTTGTATTTATTTATTGGCAGATAGCCAGGGGCACACTCAGTTTAGTGAGTCCGCCAGATCAGGCAGTAGGGATGAACAGGGATGTTCTCTTGATAGGTGTGTGAATTGGACAATTTTCCTGTCAAAATGTAACGAGTACTTTTGGGTGTCAGGGAAAATGTATGGAGTAAAAAGTACATCATTTTTTTTAGGAATGTAGTGAAGTAAAAGTTGTCCAAAATATAAATAGTAAAGTAAAGTACAGATACCCACAAAAAACTACTAAGTATTTTTACTTAAGTACTGTACACCACTGCCCACAGTACACATTTTGTCCACACTTGTTGGACACCAAATGTTTGTTCTTCTGTAGACGAGGGTTGAGGTTTGTAGCCTGACAGGTGAACCAGTTTCACTCAGGTTTTGCAGAACCTTTCTTAAAGTTGGTATTTTAAGGATATTGGTCATATCAAGTCCTGATTAAATGTATGTGACATTTACATTAGGTAGCCCACAGGTGTTCCTATATATATAGGATAGTGGTAAATGTTGACAGTGAAAATAATCAATGTTTCACATTTCAGCAAACTCATAACAAGGAAACTTCTTGAGGAATTAAATAATTGTATAGTCTACATTATTGCAATGTGTTTTTATGCACAACTCGAGAAAACATTACAAACACTGGGCTATTGTAAGCCTATTTGTGTGCCATTGGTTACCGCTGTTAGCCTCTCCAGTGGTATAGGGCAGTCTAGCCAAATTGAGTTTGAGGCGCTTTAGACACTCACTGGTCGATGAGAGAGTAATCTCGACTCTCTAGCAATTGAGCCTGGAAACGAGGTTAATGATAGAGAAAGATGACAGAACGCGGGGCAGTACATCAAACCGACAGTTTATAGATGAATACATGGGCAATGTTGAATGGCAACTCGTCGACTACCCCCTCCCCTCAACAAAAAAAAGAAAAAAAAGTAACCAGCCGCCAGAAATTCTTTTTTTCTTTGAATTACTGTTCTTGGGGTGGAGTGTATTGAATCAGGGCAGCCAGCCAGCCAACCCAGCCCCTCTAGACGTGTATTACGATATAACATGTCACACAGCCTACCCGCCCTGAACTCTCTCCCACAATCAACTAAAATAACCGAGTGCTTTCCGATAAATGTATTACCTTTTAATTTGACGTCGGGAAGCGTGGCCAGCGGACCGAGAGGCTATAATGTAACAGTTCCAACTGGTTTACCTGTCACTCGTGTTTACATTGCCGAGGTGCAAATTAAATGAGGCCACTCACAGCCAGTCTGTTGAGCGTCCCCCCCTTTTCCCCCACACATTTGTGATTTGACCCAACAGGAGGCTACCCCATGGGGTTCTCAATCCCACCTCCCACATTCGGAGGAAGTGACCAGACAGACAAATTGTCCTTAGCGACCACCGGGGCATCATACTAAGCAAGAGAGAGCCGCTGGACACTCGTTCTGGGCTGTAGAATGACACCGCAGAAACGGGGACGGACAGAACCATTCAATTAACCACTATCGGGATTATATTCTCTAATCGTACGGTTAGAGTTCGCCTGTAACAATTACCTAATTTTGTTGGTCCACCGCTATCGCTCACTTTGGAGCATGCTGACATGTCAATGGACGCATCACTGTAATGAATGAGGAATGTGTATCTTGCTAGACCTTATAGCAGAAGGCTGGTGTGTCTCATAGCAATCAGTTAATTCATTGTGTTTCCCTCCCACCGTCAGGTTCAAGATGATACTGAATATAAAACATATCCTCTGGTTATACTGCCTGTGTCAAAGTGCATCTGGGTTCGGTAAGTGTTGCCTACTACAAATTGTACTTATACTATTACTACTGCTACTACTACTACTACTACTACAGGATACTACTACTATTAATACTACTCTCTCTCTCTCTCTCTCTCTCTCTCTCTCTCTCTCTCTCTCTCTCTCTCTCTCTCTCTCTCTCTCTCTCTCTCTCTCTCTGTACAGTTTCTGTATGTGTGAGTTTGTTAAAAAGGAATAGTTTCACCATATTAAAGTGAGAGTTCAGTTCACATAACATGGCTGTCCTTAAAATGATGGACAGGCGTACATGAATCACTACTCACATTAAATAAATAATCATCTTCAGATATGACTTTGTCAAAGCAACAAAATAACTAGGGCTTCACAGTGATAGTGACATTTTTGGATTAAGTGGGTTAAAAACTTCCTAGAAGTGACACAGGTTTTGACAGAGGGACATGAGGGACATGTCAAAATGCTGAATCTTGGAGCTTTAGCAAGCCTTTATTGAATTTTCCATGTGGTCTATATTAAAGGGCACTTCATTTAATACACAGTTGAAGTCAGAAGTTTACATACACTTAGATTGGAGTCATTAAAACGTATTTTAGAACCACTCCACAAATTTCTTGTTAACAATCTATCGTTTTGGCAAGTCGGTTAGGACATCTACTTTGTGCATGACACAAATAATTTTTCCAACAATTGTTTACAGACAGATTATTTCACATATAATTCACTGTATCACAATTCCAGTGGGTCAGAATTTTACATACACTAAGTTGACTGTGCCTTTAAACAGCTTGGAAAATCATGGCTTTAGAAACTTCTGATAGGCTAATTGACATAATTTGAGTCAACTGGAGGTGTACCTGTGGATGTATTTCAAGGCCTACGTTCAAATTCAGTGCCTCTTTGCTTGACATCATGGGAAAATCTAAAGAAATCAGACCTCAGAAAATAAATTGTAGACCACAAGTCTGGTTCATCCTTGGAAGCAAGTTCCAAACACCTGAAGGTACCACGTTCAGCTGTACAAACAATAGTACGTAAGTATAAACACCATGGGACCACGCAGACATCATACCGCTCAGGAAGGAGACGCGTTCTGTCTCTTAGAGATGAACGTACTTTGGTGCGAAAAGTGCAAATCAATCCCAGAACAACAGCAAAGGACCTTGTGAAGATGCTGGAGGAAACAGGTACAAAAGTATCTATATCCACAGTAAAACAAGTCCTATATCGACATAACCTGAAAGGTCGCTCAGTAAGGAAGGAGCCACTGCTCCAAAACTGCCATAAAAAGCCAGACTACGGTTTGCAACTGCACATGGGGACAAAGATCGTACTTTTTGGAGAAATGTCCTCTGGTCTGATGAAACAAAAATAGAACTGTTTGGCCATAATGACCATCATTATGTTTGGAGGAAAAAGGGGGAGGCTTGCAAGCCAAAGAACACCATCTCAACCGTGAAGCACGGGGGTGGCAGCATCATGTTGTGGGGGTGCTTTGCTGCAGGAGGGACTGGTGCACTTCACAAAATAGATGGCCTCATGAGGATGGAAAATTATGTGAATATATGGAAGCAACATCTCAAGACATCAGTCGGGAAGTTAAAGCTTGGTCACAAATGGGTCTTCCAAATGGACAATGACACCAAGCATACTTCCAAAGTTGTGGAAAAATGGCTTAAGGACAACAAAGTCAGGGTATTGGAATGGCCATCACAAAGCCCTGACCTCAATCCTTTAGAAAATGTGTGTTCAGAACTGAAAAAGCATGTGCGAGCAAGGAGGCCTACAAACCTGACTCAGTTACACCAGCTCTGTCAGGAGGAATGGGCCAACATTCACCCAACTTATTGTGGGAAGCTTGTGGAAGGCTACCGGAAACGTTTTACCCAAGTTAAACAATTTAATGGCAATGCTACCAAATACTAATTGAGTGTATGTAAACTTCTGACCCACTGGGAATGTGATGAAAGAAATAAAACCTGAAATAAATCATTCTCTCTACTATTATTCTGACATTTCACATTCTTAAAACAAAGTGGTGATCCTAACTGACCTAAGACAGGGATTTTTTACTAGGATTAAATGTCAGGAATTGTGAAAAACTGAGTTTAAATGTATTTGGCTAAGGTGTATGTAAACTTTCGACTTCAACTGTAACAGGCTGTTAAAATTCAATATTGGTGCACAATTTCTACTTATATAAACATCAAAGGGATGCAAAATGCACTTATTTTGTGGAATGACCATACATGTGTTTCAGCACAATTCAGTTAGGCAAGTAGTCAAACACACTTTTTGGTCCTAAGTCAATTGGAAACTATTGTGCTTTGGGCGGCAGATATTCTAGCTGTTAGAGCATTGGGCCAGTAATTGAAAGGTTGCTGGTTCAAATACCTGAGCCGACAAGGTGAAAAATCTGTGGATGTGCCCATGTGCAAGGCACTTAACTCTAATCTGCTCCAGGGGTGCCGTACTACTATGGCTGAAACGTTAAAACAACAGATTCACTGTATCTATCCGGTGTATGTGAAAATATATAATTTGTTTTTAAATGGTTTACAGTAACCATTACTGTTATAACTCCATGTCTCACAGCAATAAAGTTTCACCCCAATCAACAAAAACAGCAGACAGACAACACCAAGTCAATGCCTGTGAGCCCTGCAAGCAGAGTAAGGTCAGCCCTATGCTGGGCAGCAGTGGGCAGCTAGAACCTTAGGTCCTTGGCCCTGTACAGACAGGATACTTTTCAATTAGGCCAAGGTCACAGTCTGGATTCAGCTAAAACAGCTGGTTTCACCTCTCAGCCCTAGAAAGGCCCTCTGTTTAGAGCCCTTGCTGTCCCACACCGCTTCCAAAGCATTCTGCACATCGTTGCTCCGAGCATTCATTGATTCCCTCCAATGTGATAATCCCATGCCAGTGGCCAAGGGTGATTCAGCCGTTGCCATGGCATTGTATCTGGCATCGTGAGGATGTGCGCTGTGTGTGGTGTGGTTCTAACCGGAACATAAACAGAGACTGGGAGTTACTCTGTGTTGATTACTTTATAAAAGAAATAGTTGAGGGAAATGTGAATAACCTTGCTCCAGAGGACTGTTTGCCTGTCCGACCTGCTGCCAGAAAGTCTGAGTTGTTTAGAAAGACCAGATGCGATGCTCATAAGATGTCATAGCTGTGTCATACTGTAGCTGTGCCACATAGCAAACATTTTTTGTTGTTGCGGTGTTGGCCTTCATAGAGAGAGAGTAACAAGATATTTTAAGATATGTGGACCAAATAAGAGCTTTTACTGTGATGACTTGAGATTATCTGTTGAACGTGCTCCTTAGTCCAAAACTAGGCTAAATCTATTTCTGGGAAACCAGCCAATTGTGTATTTTCAGCTCTGATAGCCTGGAAGAACAGTGAATCTGTTTTTCTTATGGTTGCTGACAAGTAGTATAGTAGTGGAACAACTTTTAAGGCTGCAGACATGCCTTTCCTGTTTTACTATTTAATGTCATACACATTTTTATGTACATACATCACATTCTGTATATGTCACTGGGAGGCTCCCCACCCATAGTTTTGAGGCTGAAGATTGACTTTCCAAGGGCTAGTTTGGTGCTATGATGCATGTCCTTTAGTTGTCTGGGACTTAATGTTACACCCTCTGTGTCTGTTATTGAATAAGAGGTTCATAGCAAACTAGCAATGCACTTGACTAATTAGAAGTCTTTGCAGAGTGTTTCAACTTTGAATAAAATGTTAAACTTTTTATGAAGACCTTGTCACAGACTATATTTAACAGATGTTTAAAGCTAGAGGAAAAGCTTGGGTAGTGTGGTTGATGGGGACAACCTTGAATCATTGTATTGTTGCTTGTTGTTTTTATTGTTGTTGTCATTTATCACCCAAACTGATACTGCACCAGAGTTAACATTGTTATTCTCTGAAAAAACATGCCATTGTTCAGTAATCTCTCTATACATTTTCAGCTGCCTTACCTAGTCTTTTTGTTTTAAATATTTTCCAGCATCCAACACGTTAACTATGATGAGGCCTGTGAGTGGCTCCCTATCGGGGAAGGTGGTTTTGCCGTGCCACTTCTCCACCATGCCCACTGCCATGCCCTCCATCAATGCCAACGGCACAATAACCCCCACCAGCACCGACTACCTGCGCATCAAATGGACCAAAATGGATGGGGAAAAGGAATCCACAGTGCTGGTGGCCCAAAATGGCGTCATTAAGATAGGACCCATCTACAGAAACCGCGTGTCGGTGCCCAGCCACCCAGAGGATGTGGGGGATTCTTCTCTGACCATGGTGAAGCTCCGAGCCAGCGACGCCGGCACCTACCGCTGTGAGGTCATGTATGGTATCGAGGACACGCAGGACACAGTCAACCTCGACGTCAACGGTTGGTGTCATCTGTTTATTTCTGTATAGTCAGTTTCTCTGCTTCTTCCCTTATGCTGGAGAAAAGATCTGCTAAGCACATTGACACTTTGGCAAGTTCACGATGGAAAACGTTTGATAAGCTTATGAAGTTAATGAGCCAACCTTTGAATGTAGTGGTGGAGACGTATTAGTAACAAATCAAAGCAATTTCCCTCAATGTGTCATTCAGTAAATATGAAAGTACGGAGCACATGTGTCGACTGTAGACTAGGGGTTTCCTGCATTATGTGCTAGAGACATCCAACTCTATATGTATCGTCATATGGGACACATCACTTCTGGAGTGGCTATGCCATAGGGAGGAGTTACTCAGCTACATTATGGGCCTAAGTATTGTGTGCATTTGATGATATTGGTGCCTGTTGATGGTTCCCATCCTTTTTACCTGAATGTTGAGAGACCCTATGCTCTTATAATAAGAAATCTTGTTTTATCCCCTTGATTTAGCATAGGCAACAATCATGTGTTAATCATTAATCAGGGAGTACATCTGGTATTAGTGTAACATTCTTTCTCCCAATGTTTTGCATCGCAACAGTTTCTCATTGAAAACAGTGGCATGCAAAGTTAATCTTCTCACCAGGAAAAATAGATATTATCTGATAAAAGACAAACACAGTAAGGTCAGTCACTGATGATGTGTCAACATACAATGTTGAATCTTGTCATGTTTACAGTCTAATAATATCCCACATGTCCCAAATGGGATATTATGCAGAACAGTTCCAGAGCTATGGCAACTGTGGTGTAAATCTTAATTTTTGTGTAGAAGGATATCTGTGTCCCAATCATTTAATAGGACTATATTCTCAATCTTTATTTGGGGAGTTACATTATCTGGCAGACATAACTCATATTTGGGACATTGAAAACAGGGATGGGTTGATTTGGGATCGCTTTGGCTTTCACAGAGACATAATCACCCATTTCTCCAACTCTCTGCAATTATCATTCATTTCTTCAGAGTCAGTCTACTGCCACAAATATGGGAAATCAGGGCCATGGTATCGTCTCTAAATCATCCAGTGTTATCTTCATTTGTGGTCATTGCAGAGGGTTCTAGTCATCTTAAGCTAAATCATCACAAGAAACATATCAGACCCTGATTTATTTCACACGTGTGTGCTATTAGACAGTCATGACCCTCAGATTTTTACTCTTTGATTATTAATCCATTATTTACTAGAGCACTTTTCCACACAGGAACTCATTTGTTTTTATGTGTGTGTGTGTATATGTGTATGTGTTTGTTCCCAGGTGTTGTGTTTCACTACCGGGCAAGCACCAGCAGGTACAACATGAACTACAAGAGCGCTGTCCAGGCCTGCCAAACCATAGGAGCCTCTATCGCCACGCCTGACCAGCTTAAATCAGCCTATGATGACGGCTTTGACCAATGTGACGCAGGCTGGATCGCAGATCTGTCAGTTAGGTAATTGGCTAAATCAGAAAAGGACTGTCTCCCAGGCTACTGGTAACTGGTCGTCACAGGGCCTGAAGTCTAAAACTCTTTAGTTTACCCTCTCTGCCATAGCTGCCATTGGTCTGAATTTGCATATATACTGACATATACTGAGTTTAAGCCAGTGACAGTACCAATTCTATTCTGACTCCCTGGCTTTCTCGTTTATGACATGACATTTTGTACAGGTTAGCTGATGCAATCAACTTTCCCTTTGGGGATCAATTACATGACGTGATTTTATCTTCTGTTTGCATGTGTAGATACCCAATCACCAGACCTAGACCTGGCTGCTATGGCAACCTGCAGAGGAAGGCTGGGGTGAGGACGTATGGAGCCAGGAAGGCCACAGAGACCTATGATGTCTACTGTTATGTGGACAAGCTGGATGGTAAGAGAACAACATGTTGGATGTAGGGTCGGCTAGTGGTACGTCCAATGAAACAAAGATGAGCACATCCAATGGAACCATACACAGCCAAGCTGCTAAGCTACACTGATGCTATTCAGGAGGAGAAATGTGTTTCTACACACCTGGTGATGGAAAGAGGTGGCAATGTACCAATTTAGGTCTTTATTCTTGTAAGCAAGTAAATGCATGTGGCAAGGAATTTCCTTTCTAAATATTTACTGGATTCAATTTTGTTTGTTGCCTGTTTATAACATACTTTGTGGTCTGTAAATAGGAATGAGTGAAGGCTACAATAACTCTACGTAACTTTGAGAAGTAGCAAGGTGCCAAACGTTATTCCCCTGACAGGCACAACCATCAAAAGAGACAAACTGCCAGGCTCTCAATGTTGGACCAGATCCTTCCTTCCTTCACAAAGGCTCTAAAAACGACACCCGAAACTATGTGGTGATGGGAGTTTTAAATGCTTCTGGCACCATAAAGGGAAAGCCTGAGAGCGGCCAATACACTTTATTATCTGTGTTTATCCTTCACACTGAGCCTGCTGACAAATTGAACGTGAGTCGCAGCGTGCTCCATCACTTGTCTCTGAGCGCTAACATCACTCCTCACACCACTCATGCTGGGAAAGTATCACACGTGTCTTCCTATTGGTATTATCAGGTCAAATCCTCTTGGATCATAAGGAGTATGATAACACCATTAGGATGTAACATGTAGTAGTGTTGATCTTAATGCACTGTTATGGAGGCCAGCTGAGGAACACATGTAGTTACTCCAGTATGGTGTCAGCCAGGAAGCAGCACCCCACCCCACCCGTACCTCACCATGTTCTGCTCACAGTTCAACCCTCTCATTTACAATATACAAATACTGTATGCATGTCAATAATGCATAGTACACAAATACAAATGTGTGACTGAATTCAGGAAGGTGAGCTTATATCAAATGTTCATTATTTTAATGCCTTTTATAAAAGTTCAGACACAAAGCTTCAACATTGTATATCATACACTGCAGTTGGGGGAAAATGATAAAAGTTATGCTTCTTTGAAATTTGATAAACTTGTTATCCCACTTTGGAGAGAAGTAGGAGAAAACAGACCTTGAATGATTTGCACTCTTCCTAGAGAGCTCTTCTTTGTTTATGCCCATTCAACATTGTTAACGCCCTCTAAAGCCTTAGGCCCACCCATCTCTTTAAAAAACCACATTTAAACGCATGAGTCAGCATGGCATTGTCCTCCAGAAAGTAGTCTGTCTATGCCCCCCCCTCTATTATCTCAGCCAATCATGGGTCCTAACTTTCTCCCTATATAACTCAGTGTTTTCTTCTTGGTTCAACTAGGCTCATAATTTAAATGTTGTATTCATATTTACGGAACCCATACACATTTGTAATTCAGGCATATGAAAGTTCACATGTTCAAGAAGGCATAAAATGTATATTTAGTTTTTATTGTTGCTGTGAAGTAGGAAATAGCATCAAACACCCCTGATCCTGAATCCAAAATGGTACCTGTATTGTATGTACACTGTCATACTGTACCTTATTCATACTTCCTCTGTATGGTTTATACACTGTCATACCTTATACTACAATGTCTCTGTATGGTATTACTGTGCATATCAATGCATATTTATGGATAATGGGACTTTCAATGAACATTTTTCAATGTTTAGCAGAGTATACTTCCCTTGACACAGACACATGGCAACAGAACAGAAACAGACAGTTGTGTGTTGTGGTGTTTAATATGTCTCACGCCTGCTTTATTAACGACAAATTTAACAC
The DNA here is from genome assembly GCA_030435695.1 of Brachymystax lenok tsinlingensis. Classification (NCBI taxonomy): domain Eukaryota; kingdom Metazoa; phylum Chordata; class Actinopteri; order Salmoniformes; family Salmonidae; genus Brachymystax; species Brachymystax lenok. The sequence goes on along the minus strand of CM059819.1, from coordinate 76,767,800 downwards.
CAGACACTGCGACTGGGGATGTCCGAAACTTACGGCAGTAAATCTGTAAGGTTTAAATATGTGATCATTCATATGGAAACTACTAAGACAGTGAACGTTACACCCAAATCTTAACTGAAAACATGCAGTTTTTTTTATCCCCACTGTCGCTTGTTTTGAACTAGATTCCACTCCAGGCTGGTTGAAAACATAATCAATAAGTGTTGTCATCTTTATTTAGTGAAAAAAAAACTTTGGATGATGAATAAGGAAGTTGACTACATTAACTATGGACTGCCACACCCACTGTGGGAGACCTAATGGCATGAGGGACAGACGGTCTTTGAGAGTGAAAACACATAGTCAGCATTGCTAGCCCACCTCAGGATAATGGAATGAATGCTGTACTGTAGTCCTAAATGAATTAGTGGGAGAAGGTTTAGGCCCAGAGCCTTCCACTGCATTGACACTGGCTTATAGTTATGGCTCTATATCTTCATGACACTGCTACCATAGTCAAATTGGAATGACATATTTGTTATAGACGATACCAGTATTGTGATACTCGTTAGTACCATGACAGGGAAACAAACATCATTATGTTGTCATCCAGATTCACATGTATTTATTTTCCAAGCTATATCACACAATATTTTACCTGCAGCAGGTTTTTAAAGGTCCCAAATGTTTGAGTTATAACTTAGTGATAACACTATAGTGAATGATAGCACACATAGAAGTTGTATTACAACATCCTGATGCCCAGTCACTAAAAAGTCACAATTTACATGTAATGCCTGTTTGTTTTCAGGTGAGGTGTACTATGCGCCTGTGACCCATAAGATGACGTTTGAGGAGGCGAAGAAGGAGTGTGAGAACAGGAATGCCGTACTGGCGTCGCCGGGTCAGCTCCACTCCGCCTGGAGACAGGGTCTGGACAGGTGTGACTACGGCTGGCTCTCTGACGGTAGTGCTCGCCATCCCGTCGCCGTACCCAGAATGCAGTGCGGTGGAGGTCTACTGGGCGTCCGGACCATGTACCGCTACAGGAACCAGACTGGCTTCCCAGAACCCACCACCCAGCTGGGAGCCTACTGCTTTACAGGTAAGCATACATAGGCATCTATGTGGAAAGGGTTCCTTTTGGATTTAACAGAGCACTCTCAGAGCACACTACTCAGACACAGACTGATGTCAGAGAAGGTTTAATATTGATGGTCAAGGGCTGTGCTGTGATGTCACCCCTTTAGAGTGCAGCTGCTTCACTCCGACCCACCAATCCTCATCTTGTCTGCACCCTCTGACACAAATACTGAAATGTCTACAAAACAGTCCACTCTCAATATGTTGTGTATAACTCACCTTTATTGAGTGTATGGTTTATTTGCATGTTCATTTTCATGTTTCTTTTGTCAACAAAACAAACTAAACAGATCCCTATGTAAAGCGTTGTGCGTTTCGTGTTAGCTAGACTGTGTAGCCCGTTACAGTGAATCACTGACCTCATTGTATGTCCTTTTGGGTTCCGCCCTCAGCAACTAAATTGGGATTGGCTAACAGTAGAATGAAATCATGACTCCAAACTCTTGCTGCCTTTGATCTCGATGCATAGCCCAATCTGATGGGTGTTTTACTTGATGCATAGCCCAATCTGATACTAATGGATTATTTATTTACCAATAGTGTGTTAGAGAGTCCTACACAATCATTATCTGTCTGGCTGTAATAGCTGTATTACTTCAAGGCTGGGCACATTTTGGGTTTTCTTTCTCTCTGGCTAGCTTTGAATAACCTCATTGGTGCAGTTGAGCAGAGAAACAGTCACATACTCCCTCATAAAAGATACAAATTTAGGATGTTAAAAAAATATATAATACTTAATATACTTATTTGATCCAAGTTATATAAACTCTATCTAAACATGACATCTCCAGGTGATGCCAAATGACTCGGCCACCAAAAGAAAGTGCAGATACAGGTCTGTCACCATTTCTCCTCTCCTTATCTTTCTCTTTTCTCCTCTCCTCTCGTTTCCGCTGTCAGAGTTTGCCCCTTTTCTGTAACACTCACTTGGTAGTTATCAGAGCAGACGTTAGGATAACGGATGGAGCTACTGACCAGACTTCTAAAACCAGTCAACCTTGGTGACCTCTGACCTGGCCTTTCCATCTTTTTAAATGAGGGTTGGCTAGATAAGCCGACCTCTGACCTAGCCATTCCATCTTTTTAAACGAGGATCGGCTAGATAAGCTGCCCCCTGCCAGGCCATTGGGCCTCCCTGAGAGACGCTAGAAGTCACAGGGTTAGGAGGTCACATAAATAGGGCACCCTTACCTCCCCATTCCTGTATTCCATTTTAGCTCTCCCTGTGTTGCATTTTATCTCTCCCTTTTTGGTTTTGTTCTCACCTAAGTGCTTTTCAAGTACCCCCTTTTCCATTGACTGGGACACTTCATCATTTCCCCTTCCAGGAACGCAAAAACACCAAATAAGACATTATATAAACATTAGTCAGTTAGATGAGAGAGTGGCAGAGGAGGAAAATGGAGGGATAATTTGGTTCCTGGACTGGAGAAAACAAAGGACCGGGTAACAGTGACAGCACACAAACATCCGTGAGATAGTGCACTCCCTCTGCTTTCTAACAGACCACGGCCTATTTTTCCTGCTAGGGAAAAAATGGTCTCACACCTTACATCAGAGATAGCTGGTAGAGAAGGAGGGAAAGTACGTAATGCTGAACAGCTGTCGTCTGCTTTACACAGCCTGTCGCGCCACTGAGGAGAGGATTGTGTGTGTGTATGTGTGTGTGTATATATATATATGAGGGAGAGAGGGAAAGAGGGAGAGAGGGTGAGAGGGAGTCAGACATAGGGACAGGGAGAGAACGAGCGAGGATGTGCCTTCTGAACAATCAAGCTTTGATCTAGTCACTGAGACCAGACTGGGAGGAATATAGTCTTGATCTCCTAGCAGCTTAGCCTTTAATATTCCTACAGTGCTGTAGCTTATAGGGAGGGATCATAATTATGATTAGGCTATGTAATAGGAATATTGGAGGAGCAGCTCCAGTAACCACATGAAGTCAGGAGCTGGAGCACAGGGAGGAACAACACCAGTAAACCCAGAGACCGTGCCATGACAGGCACAAAGAGAGCAAACAACAAGAGCTAATCCACAAAACCACAACAATAGACGTCTAAAATTTGTGCTGTCTAATTCCAGTGGTGGAAAAAGTACCCGATTGTCATAAAAGTAAAGATACCTTAATAGGACATGACTCAAGTAAAAGTGAAAGTCACCCAGTAAAATCCTATTTGAGTAAAAGTCTAGAAGTATTTGGTTTAAAATATATCAAAGTAAATGTAATTGCTAAAACATACTTAAGTATCAAAAGTAAAATAAAAATCCTTATATTAAGCAAACCAGATGGCACAATTTTCTTGTTTTTTTAATTTAGGAATCGCCAGGGGCACACTGCAACACTCAGACATAATTTACAAACGAAGCATGTGTTTAGTGAGTCCGCCAGATCAGAGGCAGTAGGGATGACCAGGGATGTTCTCTTGATAAGTGAATTAGACCATTTTTATGTCCTGCTAAGCATTCAAAATGTAACAAGTACTTTTGGGTGTCAGGGAAAATGTATGGAGTAAAAAGTACATAATTTTCTTTAGGAATGTAATGAAGTAAAAGTAAATAGTAAAGTAAAGTACAGATACCCCCCAAAACTACTTACGTAGTACTTTCAAGTATTTTTACTTAAGTACTTAACACTACTGTTTAATACACACTTAATGGCTACATGCATGCCGATAGACACTGTAGGAAATGTAAAATTACTGTTCAAAGTTTGTACTTAACATTTAAAATAGAATGCTTTGAAAATGACCTCACCTACATTACAGTATCTGCCTGTGCTAGGGAAACTAGCCTGTGCTAGTGGTGGGAATGGGGGGAAAGAACATTCTGAGTGGATCAACATGATAATACTGGACTTCGAGACACAATTTATGACCATTGTTTGGTAATTTGAACCCTTGTTATGATTACAAACATCAGGGGTGGGAAACTGCTTCCAATACTGATGCTCCAGGGACTCTCTCCTCCATAACATGTCAAAAATAATTTCAGAATAATATCATTATTTCTTGGAGAGAAAGTGTGAATTTATGGAGTGACTAGTGATAAACACAACAGCTGTCAAAGCTTTGATGTGTCTCTAAGCGTCGTGTTTACACAGAGTTCTTTCATGCCCTACACTCAAATGCCATGGCAACACTATGTTATTAAGCCATGCCTGGTATTTTACTCAGATTTAGTTTTTTTCTCACAAGAAGAAACACTTTTGACCAAGTGTTATAAATTATTATAAACTCTGCAAGTATAGAGAACGTTATAAGATGAGTCCCAAGTTTAGTAAGGGGAATTACGTTTGAAGGGGATTACTTTGCTTTGTTTCATTAACAATTAGCCAATAATGCTAATCAATCATTCTTTTCTCTGTTATTTTGCCCTCATTTTATTCCAGAGTTTGCATTATTAGACTTATTGTGGCTGTGGGAGACGATGCCATGATGTGTAGGTCTAGAAGCTGGGTCTTCTGAGGACACTCACTGTAAGGTTTATAGTGAAGTCTATACTGGCGTCGTGCCATACACCAGCGTGTGTGCTGTATTGTAAGTGGGTAGTGCTGTGTGAAATCTGGCGGATTGAGTGAGTTGGCAAGGTACAGCCAAGACAAACGTACCATTCTGGTGCCAGCCAGTGAGCCTCAGACAGGAACTGGGTAGTTTGAAAATAGAATGAAAGATTCCAGATTAAATAGTTAAGTGGTCCAAAAATAAGACAGTGGGATATGAATTTACTGTCTATTAATCACTCCGTTCTTATGTAACAAACTATTTTTGGGCCTGACCATATTTTTATGTGTCGGTCATTGGTTCATTTTGTTTCAGGCACTTTTTTTGGTCTGGGGATTTCCTTGACAGTAATACACTTTATTTCTATTCTTCTGTCCGCAGCTAGGAGGGAGCTGAGAAATCAGACGACCTGGGTGGATGTGTTTGTGAAGGGTGCTACCACGCCCCGCCCCATGCTGGCCACATCCCCCATTGGTTCCACCACAGAGCTCTCTTCTCTGGACAGAGACATCACTACCCAGACCCTGAGTTCTGAACTTGTCACAGAGACAGGAGAATCAGCTGAGACAGCAGCAACTACGTCTATGTTCTCAACCAGCATGGCCCCGCCTCGCCCCACCCCGGTAACACATGAAGACGATCTTGAGGAGGTGACCCCGCTACACACAACCGCTGCTACAGAGCCACACACCACCGTTGCCACAATCACCAAGCAGACCATTGACAATAACATGACAACGCCCTTCTCCGATTCCCACGTCAATGACTTTGAGGAAATCCCAAGCCATGTGGAGTCGTACCCGGGCCGTGGAGACTCGTTCCACGCTCCACCCACTACAACAGGAAGTCCAACAGCTCCACATCCTGGTGATTCTACCTCCACTGCTCCCCCTCTGGCCACTGCAGCCGTCCAGGTGGAAGATGCCAAACCTGAAGAGTCCGTAGGTACCACCGTGGCCCAGCCATGGAGCACAGAATCTGGGCAGAGATTGGCTGAAGCCACAGAAGAACCAGAGGATCACTCCATGATTGAAGTCGGCACGGTTCAGCCTGACATTCTTTTAGAGGCCTCTCCAAGCACAGAACCCATGTTTGCTCATGGAAACACAGAGGAAACTGTCCTGGAAGGGATCACTCCAGAGATGACCTTAAACCTGAAAGATGCCCAATCAGTTTCGACGACCGAACCAATTGAATCAATCACCACTGAGGAAAGTACAGAAGAACCAATCACCTCTGATCAAACTACAGATGAACCTATTAGTACCGAGGACACTACAGATGATTCCAGTCTACATGTATCTGAACTGTCCTACACTCTTGAAACCACAGATGATTCCACAAGGATGACTGCCTCCACCACTCCAGATGTGTCAGTAAGTGGTGCTACTTCTCAACCAATTAATCATAGTGAAGTTGAGGCCACTGCCCAGCCCTCAGCAGTAGAGGTCCTTGAGGGATCCTCTGAAGGAATTTTAGAGAGACTTCCACCAGTTCCTCCAACCCAAGCGGTACATGATGAGCCCTCAACAAGCACATCTCCCACCACTGTCCCAATCGTGTGTGATACAGATCCCGGCACCTGCATGGAGACCACCACCACCCCGACACAACCAGGAACCACACACTCAGCAATAACAACGGATTCATCATTGAAACTTTTAGATGGCTCAGAAACTGATGCCCTGACCACACCCTCATCTCAAGATTCGACCGTGCAAGCTGTCACTCACCCGGCTGAGACAGAGGGTGTTTCTGAAGCTGAGGCCACCCAGAAACCTCTTCACCATGATGTAGAGACACCAGCCATTGTGTACAGGGAGGAGGCAAGTCAAACACAGGCGTCACCAGCTGAATCCACCACACTACATGCCACCGTGACATCCAAGCAGCCTTCCTCAGTGAGCACAACAGCAGCTGCCATTCTCATCAACATTGAGATGTCAGCTGAGGATGTGACCTCAGGCGTCCAGGTCATTGAAGAGTCCACCACTTACATCCCTGAGTTCCCCAGTGAAACCCTGACTGAAGACCCAGACACCACCACAGACATCGACACAGAATATTTCACATCTGCCCCCATGACCTCCGCCGTGATCAAGCCCACCAGGGCTCCAGCCACAGTGGGCCCAGACGGACTTCCAATCCATGTCATCATTGTCAATGTCGATGAGCAGAAGCAGAACAAGTCAGGTAAGAAGAATACCTCTTGTTCACTGTATTCCATTATATCCAATGCTATGGTCATATGATATAGGAAAACATTAGAGGTAAACGTTGATCTGTAACAATTCAACATTTTGTAACCTATATAAAGTATGACATATAAAGGTCAAACTTCCAGTAGCTCTCCAGATTATGTTTATTTTCATGACAGTGATAACCTGGATGTCTGCAATTAAGTTGATTGCAGTGGTTAAGGTTTGCTGTGCATCACCTGGAAAGATCAGGACCTCCCTATAATAGGATTAGGCCTACTACAAGGTCATGTGGTGCACATGTGCTTAGTAGTCTTTCAGGTCTGTCCCTACCCGGGATCCTTTATGTCTGCTCTAGTAGGAGGTCAGATGTGTTAGGCTACTGTTACTAGGGTGGGTCTTCAACTTGATCACTCTCCTCCTGTCAACTTGCATTTTAAAACATAAGCACAGTACATGTTTTGGTTTTACTGTGAATAACAGCTCTTTTCCTTTTCAATATGTTTAGGCAAGGCCTTTATGACAGAGAGTCTGTAACGCAGGCATGTGTTAACACTTATTGCCTACTGTGCTCCTGCTCTCTGCCAATGAACATGAATGTACAGTAGAGGGGGTTTTGGCAAGAGACAGTAAGACCATGTGCTGTCCAGGGTGCTGAAAGGGGGAAGGTTTACTCTCCACCAAGGAGAATGCATGTGCTGCTCTCTCTCTCTCTCTCTCTCTCTCTCTCTCTCTCTCTCTCTCTCTCTCTCTCTCTCTCTCTCTCTCTCTCTCTCTCTCTCTCTCTCACACACACACACAGACATACACATGGAGGCTTTGGTGTGACTGTTGTTCATTTCAATACATTATGGAAAATGTTTGTCGTTTTTGGCTTTGCAAATGGTGTACCTGTTTTCTTTTGGAGATGCTGTAGTTTGGAGGTGCATGGAGCGCTAATATTTTATACACTCTTGATCGTGAAACAAAGATCATCTTTGTCTAAACCTATCTGCAAAAACGAAGCATAGTCGAACCGTATTCTGATTTAGCATGGGTGACGTTAATTCTATCTGATTGAAAACATGCATCTCTACGTATATTGCCACAATGGCTTTTTTGAGCTGGATACTTGAAAAGGAAAATGACTCGTCTTGTAATGTGGAACCACTACTGCACTGAACACATGCATTGCTATAGCAAATTAGCTTGTCTAAACGATGCTGAATAATACCGACGTTGCTTTGCCTTTATAGTGTTATATTATTCTCATATTTTACAACATTTTACTCTATATAGGCTACTTGAGTGTGTTTTATGAAATCCTTAGACCAGGCAAGAATCATGTAGGCTATTTACATCAGAAGACCCTTTGAAAATGACAGAAGAACAAAGGCGACATTAGCGTATTGTCACAATTTTACATCTTCTGACACTGTTATAGAGCAACGAAAAAAAGAAAAAAAACATTATTTCTAATCATTAAATATATTTCCACCACTGTAGACCTGTCAAGGGACCCCTTGCAAAACCTTTTGTTTTGTAAATGTTTTCCTCTCCCCTGCTAGCTAGTGAATTCCTCAGTGGATCCTCTCTCCCCACATCCGTTAACAGACTACTTGATTCTTAGTGGCTGGACCACCTCAGTTCAGTCAGTCAGTCCAGCTGAACAGATGTCCAGACAGACTGGGGGTTCAGAGGAAAATAAACACAGAATGAAAAATGAAAAACTTCACAATCTCTCAGAAAGCAGCTGTTTATTGGATTAACAGGTATTGAGGTCAGCATAGCATTGAGGCCTCCAGGACCTGAGTTATGTCAATTACCAATGTTAAGATTAACTCTCCCAACTTCGCGTTTTGCTATCGCTTGTATTCTCCTTCACTGAGGCAGCCGCAACAGTGTAGGACGAGGGAGTGTGTGGCCTCACCTCACAGTCAATCGGCCAGTGGGATGGATTACTGTACAGGTGCCTGATGACTTATTCAGCAGGTTATTGATGGTTGCTCAGAGTGCCAGTGTGTTTCAGGCGTGATTACTCATGCTTTTTGAGTAATGCTGGATTATAGATTAATAGCATGATTGTAATATTTTACCAAGCGTAATAATGCCACTTTTCCTCTTTAATTTCAATCATTGTAAAGCAATAAAATCCTAAATGTGTTGTAAGAAAATTGGCATGCAGTTTCTGCTGAAGTGGCCTTTTACATGTGTCAGTAACATTACCTCACCTACTTCAGATTACAGTATATGGGGATATTTTCTACTTTCTCCCTCAGCATTTATGTCAGAATGAGAATATGTCTGGCCTTGAGGATGAGAAAGATGAGAAGGAGAATACAGGGGGATAATCCAGTGTTACTGACCCGCTGTGGTGCTAACCTAGCTGTAAATGAGTGTGGTGATCTGACACGGTGCTACAGGTCATGCTTGGTTTGGCACAGCCATGGGACATGGCTGCCATTGAGCCTGGGTACAGGTGATCTGGACTCCCTCTCAGAGTGCAGGCCTGCTGGTGCAGCCTGCTGGTGAGAGAGCCAACACTGTGCGCAGAGGAGCCACACCACAGACCCAGGGCACAGCCTGTGTGTGTGTGTGCGTGTGTGCGCACACACGTAGCTCCCTCTGCCAGCCTGACAGTAAAGGAGGAGGCTTGGCAGCCTACCTGAGTAAGCACAGATGCCTGTCAGCACACTTAAGCCTGGACACCACCTCAAGGGTGATGTCACCACTAAGAAAAAGTCTCCCCTGTCCTCTGTGAGGATATCTGAGTAGCTGGTGGCGTGGTGGCTTGACTGTTTTGTGCCACCACAGGAGACACCACTTGCTTATGGGAATTGGCCTCAGTTTTCTGTGCTCACTGGAGTCATTGTAGCTTATAAAAAGGGCTTGATAAGTGACAATAATCACTCACATCTCCCTGATCCGAATGAACAAACTGATCCCATAAGGGCACAGTGGTATTTTAACGGCACGTTGATATTTGTCCACTTATAATTTGATCTTCAGTTATGTGCCCTCCAGTACAAAATGATTCCTCCAAAACAACCACATGACCTACCTGCCCACCGAATTAGAGTCAGGAGATCTGGACTCTGGAGCAGTGGTGCTGTGCAGCTGGTGAGTTTTGTGGCTGAGGTCATGATTCGCACACAGCAGAGTGTTTGTGCCTGTCCTCAGCATGGAGCACTGCACTCGCTCCAGAGCCACTGCTGGCCTGGGTTTATGTGGGCGGCTGGTTTTATTATTTTAACAGATGCGTAATATGTCACCAGGAGCTTGGGCACCCGCCACTGAGCAACTGAGGCACGGAGTACCAAGAGGGAGGCGGGGGTAAGTTAGTGGTAGTGGTGGGGGTATTTTTTGAAATGTATTTTACCTTTATTTTACTAGGCAAGTTAGTTAAGAACAAATTCTTATTTTCAATGACAGCCTAGGAACAGTGGGTTAACTGCCTGTTCAGGGGCAGAACGACAGATTTGTACCTTGTCAGCTCGGGGAATTGAAGTTGCAAACTTTCGGTTACTAGTCCAACGCTCTAACCACTAGGCTACCCTGCCGCCCCTGTGGTGGGGGTGGGGTGGTGGTAGTGGTAGTGGTAGTGATGTGGGTGGGGGTAATGGTAGTGGTAGTGGTGGGTTAGTGGTAGTGGTGGGGGTAGGGGTAGTGGGAGTGGTGGGGGTAGTGGTAGTGTTGGTGGTGGGGGTGGGTGTTGGTAGTGGTAGTAGTGGGGGTGGTGGTGGGGGGGAGTGGAAAGGGTAGGGAGGTTGGCAGTGTGTGGTGAGGTAAGATGCAGTGATTAATGAGGGTGTGTGTTTGTGTGTGTGTGTGTGTGTGTAACGGGTGGGTTATTGCTCTCCTGTGTTCCCAGGCTCCACTGGCTTTAAACAAATGTCAGCCTCTGCAGCGTTCGGCTCCTGCAGGTGTTCTCTCTCCCAGCCATTAATCTATCTGAGCCACAGCTTGTGGGAAACCTTTCTTTTCAGATGGGAGAGAGAAATAGATGGAGGAGGAGTGTGTGGTGAATGGTGAATGAATATCCATTATCCCCTACCCTGGCATTGGTTGGATTGTAAGTAGAAAATGGTAAACAGATCAAGCCAAATAATGGCTAGCTGATTACCATGACAGAGAGACGACCACACTGCTCTGTGTTCAGCCAAGCCATTTACCACCTGCTTTATAATTTATTTTAGTGCCGTCAGATCAGGGCGTGAAGCACTGGCTGACTCACAACGTTTGTTATTAAGGAAAGAAGGAAAGAAAACACAGGAGTGTGCATCTCGAGGGGACGTGTGAGCACTTCTTTTCCAAAGGCTATACAGTTGTGTGGGCCGATCATCAGATGTGGCACGCGTTCCTCTCCAGGGAGACACTGACATCCAATGGATCTGCTCAGGGTTTGACTCCGAACAGCCGTTCTTGTTTGCAAAGCAGGGCAGGAACAGGATGTCTGTCTTTGCTCAGGGCCTTAGTTGACTTGGGGTCTGAGGGGAACCTTTCAGCCCGCAGGACATGGGCTTAAGGACCGTGTTACACCGAGCATACGCATTCTTTAATGCTCCCCATAACGGCCTGATTGAAACATCACTGCCAAGTATTGTGAGGTGTACCAGATGCCATCCTCTTAACTGGTGAAGCATGTCACTTAGTGTGCTTTCCAAAGCAAGGCGTAACGAGTGTAGGAAGATGGGGATAGCTTTGTGCTTTGGAGAGAGTGAAGGATGCTGCTGAGTTACCATAAAAAAAGAAGAAGAAATGAACACAGCTGATGGAGAAAAAAAAACTGCTGATGCCTGATCTGACGGTCACACAAAGTCATTGGACCACTGTACTGTATGTGTGGTATTTGATTGTTTGTGAATGTGTACAGATGCAGGATCTTCATTTGAGCCAGTTTGCTGCAGCAGGAAAATAATCCTGCAGCAACAGGAAATATAAATTCTTATGTGGATTATAATTAATGAACATTGTTGTAGGGGTTGATACAGTTTTGTAAGGGTAAATCAAGTCTGAAATTTAAAAGGGGACATTTCAGAAGCCTTTTTAAACCTCATACACTACAAGTTTTACATTTCCTGCATTGCAGGAAATTTCTCTTGCAACAGGGTGATCAAATTAAGATCCTACATCTGTAGTATTGCAGGACATGTATGATTTATGAATCCAAGTTGAAAGTGGCCACCATCAATACAGACATTTCATAAGACCTGTAATGCAATAGTGGTAACCCCAGACAAGCAAACGATGTTCCACGAAGATGTTTGGAAGTGTCACTGTTTAATTTGGAATCCTCAATGTTAAGCCTAAATGTTACATTTCTGACTCACTTAGATGGCTTGCGGTCATATTTTCTTAGAAAATTAATTTGGATATAAATCTGTGGATTATGGTTTGGATGGTAGTCAGTTTGCAGACAAGCCAAAGTTTCCTAGTGTGTACGAGAAGATTTGATTTATAATATTTTGATTATTTGTAGACTGACCTTTAAAGTAACTAGTCCTCTCATGCTATCTTTGTTGTGACGATGCTGTGACCATATCAAATCATTAAGTCATAAGCACATAACAGGTATTAGCTGCTGAGCTCAGGATCTTGCTAATCGATTTTACCATCTCCTGCTATTCATGACAGAGGACCTAGACAGAAGACCTACAAATAATAAAGGTTAACAGGAGTAGAAGCGGACCCTCCCACTGATACCCTGTTGTCCAATGTTTTTGTAAACCATGGAGCTGAATAGAGTTCAACTGAAAGAGGAAGGGCAAACGTGGAATTGTTTTTATTTGGTTGTCCACTCACTAAATACAGCCTCAGGGTATTCAACATGGACGGAGAACTGTGAAAGTTGAGACATCCCACTGGGCAAAAACTGGTTGAATCAACGTTCTTTCCACGACATTTCAACCCCAATAAAATCTATGTGATGACGTTGATTCAACATGGAAAACGTATTGGATTTGTATTGGATTTTTTACCCAACTTTCAACCTAAATCCAATGACATGGTGAAATGTTTTGTTGATTTCATGTTGAATTCACAACTTAACTAAATGTAAATCAAAACTAGACGTTTAACTGATGTCTGTGCCCAGTGGGAATGCTTTTCAATTTCCGTATGGATAGGAATGTGTATATTTTCACAAAATCCACACCTTAGTAAAATTTGAGAGAATGACCATTACTGTTCAGGTTACATTTCAGGAGGAAAGAAATCTAATCTAATAAATTTAAGAACAATGTCACAATTTTTCATTTTGTGTCATTTTGCTAATCAGTCTCTTTCCCCCCTCTTTCTTCCCCTCTCTCTCTCTCTCTCTCTCTCTCTCTCTCTCTCTCTCTCTCTCTCTCTCTCTCTCTCTCTCTCTCTCTCTCTCTCTCTCTCTCTTTCTCTTGCTCGCTCTTCTTTTCTTTCCATTTCCCTGTCTCTTTTCAGTGGATGCAACTCTGCTGATCTTAGACTCTTTGAGTCAGTTCCCTGTCATCCCTGCCGTTCCTGACCAGGCCACCCCCTCCCTGGTGGATGGTGAGCCCATGCTGGCCAGTGGAGAACCTGACTTATTCTCCTCTGCTGCTGTCACCATCACCCCAATGCTGAGCTTCATCAATGGAAAACATGAGGTGACCCTGGAGCCAGAGAGAAGACAGGTAGAGGAGGAGGTTGGGAGGAGACCAGGAGGAGACCAGTTCCAGTTTGAGGGCAATGTGACCGCTCTGGGGGGCAGCGAGGAGGAGATGACCCCCACCGTTTTTGATTACTCGGTGATAGAGATTGGTAGTATAACAGATGAGACTGAGGTTCAGAATGAGCCCTCCTTGGTGTCCAAGGAGGAACCGTTCTCAACTTCCCCACTGCCTTTGTCAATGTCCACTCTGGATACATTTTTTGATAACTATGGCCCTGAGATGGTTCATGTGGAGTCCACTCCTCCACTGTCACCCCCAGAGCAGGTTGAGGTAACCACACAAGGCCCTGCTGTAAAGACAGAAGTGACTACAACCTCTGTACCTGTCACAACAATTGTGGTAACCACCCCATCCAAAACAGAGCAAACAGCTGAGGGTGTATCATCTTTTTCAGAAACCACAGAGGGACAAAGTGACATCATAACTACATCCACTGAAGCAGTGTCCACTGTTTCACCATCTGGCACAGCAGTAACCAAAGCTTCAGAACAAACCCAAACATCTCATACACCCATACCCCCTGAAGGAAGCCAGCAAGTCAGCACCTCTGTGTTTGACAAAGAGGTGGAGGGATCAGAGACACAACCCCCGGATGATGACAGTAATGCTGATGTGACTCAGTCAGAAGGGTCTGTGGAAGAGCTCTCTGTCTCTCCCACAACTGAACTGCACGTGGCCACAGATGAGACTCAAATTGCAGAAGGAACAAAGAGCACCTCTGCTGTTTCAGATGTTGTAAGCGAGGAGGAAGGATCAGCACAGGACACACACACTCCTCAGGAACCAACCAGCACCACTCTGCCTTCCTTAACAACAAGTGGCCAAACAACTGTAGGAGAAATGATCACGACTGAGGTGACGCCATCCAAAGAGGCAGGCAGCACAAAATCGCATTCCTTGAGTTCTACCACAGCTGAATTTTTGACAAGCCAGAAAAAGGGAACAACAATTAGCCAGCCTTTATTGTCTCCCACCGTGAAAGACATGACTGCAACACATATGGTTTCCATACCAGAGGAGGAGATCACAGGAGACAAAACTCCTGATATGTTCACAACCAGCTCTCCATCATCCAACATGGAACAGATCTTGTTAGGATCCACAACAACATCACCAAGAACAAGCTCAGCAGATACTACACAGGAAAGTGGGATAACAGCACGGACTAAAGACAGAACAGGCACAGATAAACCATTAGTTTTTCCTGTCATTGATGAGACTGAAACAACCTCCACAGATGAAGAGGGTTCTGAGAGTCCGGAAATATCTCCAATGTCCACCAAAGAATTTCCTTCAACAACTGCCTCTCCAATATATAGTACTATTCAGATGATTAAGACAACCATGGCAACTCTCGCAGACTTAGTTAGCCGATACACCACACAGGGCACAATTCTGACAAGTGAGGTATCTAAACAAGACGAAGAGACCACAAGCAAAGATAAACCTTCCGTTACCCCAACTATTACGGAGGAGGAAAGTTCTGGTGACCCTGATATGTTTACTCGCACATCTACTACAACACATCTCTCTCCTCTTTATAGTACAGTCAAAACAGAACATGATGTGACCATAAGCTCAACAGCAACCAGTGAGGCTACAGAGCAAACAGAGAAACCATCAGCTACTCCGATTAGTGATGACACAAAGACTAGCACAGCCATCACCTCTACAGATGAAGATGAGATTACTCCGATGTCCACTAAGGAGTCTCTTGTGACAACAGCGTCTCCTATGTTCAGCACAAGCAAAATGGAGGATGATAGATCAACATTATCATCAAGCATTGAACCCAGTAAAAAGGTTGATGTGTCACCAACAGTCTCACCTTCTGTGACTTTCAGCCCAGCTGTTTCTAGTGGAGCTACAGCGGATACTCAAGTGACTGAGGCAAGCTCAAACTTATCCTCTACAGTGACCTCAGGTGACCAGACAAATGAGATTTACACCAAAGACACTGCAACTCCCACAGTGTCTTATTTGTATAGCACTGAGAAACCAGTAATTACTACCACAGTGTCATATGAAACAGCAGAGAGTGCAGTTACAGAGCAGGCTGAGAAACTGTCAGGCTCAGAAAAACCTTCATCTATTCCTGTTACAGAGACAAGCTCAGTCCGCACCACAGACGAAGAGAGCTCAGGTGATCCGACTCCTGATATGTTCCCCAACGAGTCTACAGCGACAAGTGGTCCAACATTGTTCAGCACAATCAAAACAGAGATGGAGATGACTACAACTAAGCCACCTGTAGATATAACAGTGGGAAGTGCTGCAACTGAAAACACATCAGTCACAGAAAAGCCCTCCACCGTCAGCTTAATTGATGTCACAGAGATTAGCCCGGTCTTGTCTACAGATGAAGAGATCTCAGGTGACCAGACTCCTGATATGTTTACCAAAGAGCCTGTCACTTCAACTGTTTCTTCTGTTTGTAGCACAGTCAAAGCAGATCAAATGACAACCACTGAAATGCCACATGTAATGATCACGACAGGAAAGAGTGAAGTTACAGGGCAGACTGAGAAATCATCAGGTTCAGAAAAACCATCAGTTACAACTGTTATTGATGAGGTGGTGACGAGCACAGTTATCTCCTCTACAGACGAAGAAAGCTCAGTTGACCAGACAAATTATACGTTCACCATAGACTCTGCAACTACAACAACCACCACTTTTCCTCGGTTTAGTACTGAGAAACCAGAAAATGTAGAGACTACAGCATCACATGGAACTGCAACAGGGGAGTCTCCACAAACTGCTACAACTGCAGCTACTTCTCTGTATAGCACTGAGAAACGCGGACAAGTAACCACTGCATCACATGAAACTGCAACACCTGACACTGCGACTGCTACTACTACAGTTTCATCTGTATGTAGCACAGCGAAAACAACGTCACAAGAAACTGCAACAGCGGAGACAGTCACAGAAGTCACAAAGAGGCCAACAAGCACAGAAAAACCTTCAGGTACCCCTGTTACTGTTCACACAGAGAGCACCTCAGTCCTCTCCTCTACTGGTGAGGAGAGCTTAGATGTCCAGACAACTGCAACAGTAGTTACCATTACAGATGAGGAGAGCTCAGGTGATCGGACCCCTGATATGTTTACCAAAGACACTGCAACTACCACAGTGTCCTCTCTATTCAGTACAGAAGAATTAGGACTTGTAGGGACTACAGCCTCGCATGAAACTGCATCCCAGGAATCATCTACGACTGCCGGGGTTACCCTGATAGATCAAACATGGGAACCATTGGGGACATCAGCTACAGTGATCGGCACCTCACAGGAAGCACTAACTGAGATAACAGAATTTGGACCGACTAGAGAAACAGAAAGGACATCAGGTCTTCCCATTATTGATGATACAGAGACAAGCTCAATTCTTGATATGTTTACCAAAGACACTGCAACCCCCAGAGTATACACTCTGTTCAGTACAGAGAAACCAGGACATGTCGGAACGACAGCGTCACATGAATCTGCAACAGCTGAGACTTCAAAGACGGCTCTTACTTCAGCTTCATCTCTAGAGTTGAAATTGACTGCTGCTGCTAGTACAGTTTCTTCTCTACATAGTACAGAGAAAACTGCTCATGTTGAGACTACCATATCAGAGGAGGAGAGTTCAGGAGATCTGACTTCTGATATGTTTACTATTCATTCAGCTGCCACCCTTCTTTCTTCAGTGTATAGTACAGTCAGACCAGAACAGCCAGAGGCACCATCAAGCTCAGAAATGCCATCAGTTGTTCCCATTATTGAAACAGAGACAAGCACCATCCTCACTTCAGAAGAGGATACAAGCTCAAGTGGAGCAACAGCTGAGATGTTCACCAAGGAGTCTGTTGCAACAACTGCATCCACATCAGAGTCAGTTAGTGCTTTCACTACATCAAGACCAACAGTGACCTCAAGTTCAATTTTGACCATTGCGGAGGAAGATGGTTCTGGTGACCAGACTCCTGATATGTTAACCAAGGCACCAGTCTCAATGATTGAGTTTGTCAGTAGATATACCACTGTTCATGCATTGACTGGACAGGTGATGGAACAAACCGGGGCATCATCACAGTATACCCACAGCACCTCTTCACCCATGGACTTGGAGGGATCTGGAATCTCAAAGACAGAGGATGACCAAGAAACAACTCAGCCAGAGGGTTTAGGTGAGAAGGTAGTAGTTGAGACCACCACTAAACCACAGGACCAGTTCGCTGGAGCCACAGATGAGACAGAAATCAAAGAGACAGAGAGTAAATTTGAGGCTCTAAGTGTTACATCCTCAACACAGTCCACACTGCTCAGCCAAGAATCTACATCAACCCAATACCCTCTATCCACTAGCACAGCTGAGACAATAGAATCAGCTACTGCTTCATTGTCCGAGCAAGGAAGTGGAGACTTCACAGAACCCTCTACTTCAGAAAGTGATGTCACAGAGGGTGAGAGTTCAGGTGATGACACATCTGCTATTACAATAGCCCCTCGGCATACTACATCATTTTCAACAGACTCATTGGTTACAAAATCAGTAAGCACTGAGGTAACTAATGGAACCAAGGGGGTGGAACAGACTGAAGAACCAACAGGCACAGATGGACCTTCAGCTGGACCTGTCTCAAGTGTGACTGCCTCAGTGGTCACATTCACAGATGAGGAGAGTTCTGGTGACGTGACACCTGAAATGTTTACCAAGGAATCTTCTACACCAACATCACTAGGGTCAGAAGCTTTGATGATCACATCTTCCTCCCCAATTATCAGCGTTGACCAATTCAGGAGCACATCTGTAGGAACAGTCATCACACCCACAGAAGAAATAGATGAAACACCCATAGACTCTCCCACTGCAGCTGTTGAAACCTTGGAGCCTTCTGTGGACCAAGCAACTGGCCTAGCAAGCACATCATCACCATTTGTCACTTCATTCACTTACGTAGAAATGGGGGTCTCAGGAATCTCAGCAACAGATGATGACCAGGAGACAAGTAAACCTGAAGAGTCAGTTGAGGAGGCAGCAGTGGAGACCACCACTAAACCACAGTACCAGTTCACTGTAGCAACTGATGAGAATGAAATCAGAGAGACTGAGAGCACATCTGAGACTCCAAGTGATGTCTCTTCAAAAGAGTTCACACAGTCCCAGGAATCCACATCAAACCAATCTCCTTCCGTGTCAAGCACAGGTAATCCAACAGAGGCTTCCACAGCCTCTTTCACAGAGCAGGGTAGTGGTGACTTGACAATAGACTCTATAGCTGAGGATGAACGGAGAGAGGACGAGAGTTCAGGTGAAGACATCTCAGATGTGTCCACTAGGCAACCTGCAAGCACAACTGCTCCTCTCCTGTCTAGTCCAGCAACAACAAAGGAGGAATTTACCACATTGTCTGTCAGCAGTGACACCACCCTTGAAACAGCTGTTGAGGTTGATGCAACTCTATCAATCGGCACAACTGCAGAGGTACCTAAGGTTATTTCTAGCACAGCTCAGACCCTGGAAAGTGAGGTGACAGAAAAAGATACAAGTAGCACAGAGAAACACTCAGTTGATTTAATTTCAAATGTAACACTCACAGACGATGAAAGCTCAGGTGACCAGACCCCTGATATGTTTACCAAAGAGTCTGTTACTGCAACGGTTTCTTCTGTATACAGTACAGTCAAAGCAGAACAAATGACATCCACAACTAAAGTTTCTTCTCTGTTTAGCACTGAGAAGCCAAAACAAATAGTGACCCCAGCATCACATGAAACTGCAGCAGATGAGACTCCAAGAAATGCTACAACTACAGCAATTTCTCTGTATAGCACTGAGAAACTTAACACAGGGCAACAGGACTCTGCAACAAAAGAGATTGAAAAGACTTCTACAACTACAGCAACTTTGCTGTTTAGCACTGAAAACCAAGTAATCTAACGACTTCAGTATCAAAGGAAATTGCAACAGCGGAGGCGAAAATGACTGCTGCTGTTAGTACAGTTTCTTCTCTACATAGTACAGAGAAAACTGCTCATGTTGAGACTACCATCCCAGAGGAGGAGAGTTCAGGAGATCTGACTTCTGATATGTTTACTATTCATTCAGCTGCCACCCTTCTTTCTTCAGTGTATAGTACAGTCAGACCAGAACAGCCAGAGGCACCATCAAGCTCAGAAATGCCATCAGTTGTTCCCATTATTGATGAAACAGAGACAAGCACCATCCTCACTTCAGAAGAGGATACAAGCTCAAGTGGAGCAACAGCTGAGATGTTCACCAAGGAGTCTGTTGCAACAACTGCATCCACATCAGAGTCAGTTAGTGCTTTCACTACATCAAGACCAACAGTGACCTCAAGTTCAATTTTGACCATTGCGGAGGAAGATGGTTCTGGTGACCAGACCCTGATATGTTAACCAAGGCACCATTCTCAATGATTGAGTTTGTCAGTAGATATACCACTGTTCATGCATTGACTGGACAGGTGATGGAACAAACCGGGCATCATCACAGTATACCCACAGCACCTCTTCACCCATGGACTTGGAGGGATCTGGAATCTCAAAGACAGAGGATGACCAAGAAACAACTCAGCCAGAGGGTTTAGGTGAGGAGGTAGTAGTTGAGACCACCACTAAACCACAGGACCAGTTTGCTGGAGCCACAGATGAGACAGAAATCAAAGAGACAGAGAGTAAATTTGAGGCTCTAAGTGTTACATCCTCAACACAGTCCACACTGCTCAGCCAAGAATCTACATCAACCCAATACCCTCTATCCACTAGCACAGCTGAGACAATAGAATCAGCTACTGCTTCATTGTCCGAGCAAGGAAGTGGAGACTTCACAGAACCCTCTACTTCAGAAAGTGATGCCACAGAGGGTGAGAGTTCAGGTGATGACAAATCTGCTATTACAGTAGCCCCTCGGCATACTACATCATTTTCAACAGACTCATTGGTTACAAAATCAGTAAGCACTGAGGTAACTAATGGAACCAAGGGGTGGAACAGACTGAAGAACCAACAGGCACAGATGGACCTTCAGCTGGACCTGTCTCAAGTGTGACTGCCTCAGTGGTCACATTCACAGATGAGGAGAGTTCTGGTGACGTGACACCTGAAATGTTTACCAAGGAATCTTCTACACCAACATCACTAGGGTCAGAAGCTTTGATGATCACATCTTCCTCCCCAATTATCAGCGTTGACCAATTCAGGAGCACATCTGTAGGAACAGTCATCACACCCACAGAAGAAATAGATGAAACACCCATAGACTCTCCCACTGCAGCTGTTGAAACCTTGGAGCCTTCTGTGGACCAAGCAACTGGCCTAGCAAGCACATCATCACCATTTGTCACTTCATTCACTTACGTAGAAATGGGGGTCTCAGGAATCTCAGCAACAGATGATGACCAGGAGACAAGTAAACCTGAAGAGTCAGTTGAGGAGGCAGCAGTGGAGACCACCACTAAACCACAGTACCAGTTCACTGTAGCAACTGATGAGAATGAAATCAGAGAGACTGAGAGCACATCTGAGACTCCAAGTGATGTCTCTTCAAAAGAGTTCACACAGTCCCAGGAATCCACATCAAACCAATCTCCTTCCGTGTCAAGCACAGGTAATCCAACAGAGGCTTCCACAGCCTCTTTCACAGAGCAGGGTAGTGGTGACTTGACAATAGACTCTATAGCTGAGGATGAACGGAGAGAGGACGAGAGTTCAGGTGAAGACATCTCAGATGTGTCCACTAGGCAACCTGCAAGCACAACTGCTCCTCTCCTGTCTAGTCCAGCAACAACAAAGGAGGAATTTACCACATTGTCTGTCAGCAGTGACACCACCCTTGAAACAGCTGTTGAGGTTGATGCAACTCTATCAATCGGCACAACTGCAGAGGTACCTAAGGTTATTTCTAGCACAGCTCAGACCCTGGAAAGTGAGGTGACAGAAAAAGATACAAGTAGCACAGAGAAACACTCAGTTGATTTAATTTCAAATGTAACACTCACAGACGATGAAAGCTCAGGTGACCAGACCCTGATATGTTTACCAAAGAGTCTGTTACTGCAACGGTTTCTTCTGTATACAGTACAGTCAAAGCAGAACAAATGACATCCACAACTAAAGTTTCTTCTCTGTTTAGCACTGAGAAGCCAAAACAAATAGTGACCCCAGCATCACATGAAACTGCAGCAGATGAGACTCCAAGAAATGCTACAACTACAGCAATTTCTCTGTATAGCACTGAGAAACTTAACACAGGGCAACAGGACTCTGCAACAAAAGAGATTGAAAAGACTTCTACAACTACAGCAACTTTGCTGTTTAGCACTGAAAAACCAAGTAATCTAACGACTTCAGTATCAAAGGAAATTGCAACAGCGGAGGCGAAAATGACTGCTGCTGTTAGTACAGTTTCTTCTCTACATAGTACAGAGAAAACTGCTCATGTTGAGACTACCATCCCAGAGGAGGAGAGTTCAGGAGATCTGACTTCTGATATGTTTACTATTCATTCAGCTGCCACCCTTCTTTCTTCAGTGTATAGTACAGTCAGACCAGAACAGCCAGAGGCACCATCAAGCTCAGAAATGCCATCAGTTGTTCCCATTATTGATGAAACAGAGACAAGCACCATCCTCACTTCAGAAGAGGATACAAGCTCAAGTGGAGCAACAGCTGAGATGTTCACCAAGGAGTCTGTTGCAACAACTGCATCCACATCAGAGTCAGTTAGTGCTTTCACTACATCAAGACCAACAGTGACCTCAAGTTCAATTTTGACCATTGCGGAGGAAGATGGTTCTGGTGACCAGACCCCTGATATGTTAACCAAGGCACCATTCTCAATGATTGAGTTTGTCAGTAGATATACCACTGTTCATGCATTGACTGGACAGGTGATGGAACAAACCGGGGCATCATCACAGTATACCCACAGCACCTCTTCACCCATGGACTTGGAGGGATCTGGAATCTCAAAGACAGAGGATGACCAAGAAACAACTCAGCCAGAGGGTTTAGGTGAGGAGGTAGTAGTTGAGACCACCACTAAACCACAGGACCAGTTTGCTGGAGCCACAGATGAGACAGAAATCAAAGAGACAGAGAGTAAATTTGAGGCTCTAAGTGTTACATCCTCAACACAGTCCACACTGCTCAGCCAAGAATCTACATCAACCCAATACCCTCTATCCACTAGCACAGCTGAGACAATAGAATCAGCTACTGCTTCATTGTCCGAGCAAGGAAGTGGAGACTTCACAGAACCCTCTACTTCAGAAAGTGATGCCACAGAGGGTGAGAGTTCAGGTGATGACAAATCTGCTATTACAGTAGCCCCTCGGCATACTACATCATTTTCAACAGACTCATTGGTTACAAAATCAGTAAGCACTGAGGTAACTAATGGAACCAAGGGGGTGGAACAGACTGAAGAACCAACAGGCACAGATGGACCTTCAGCTGGACCTGTCTCAAGTGTGACTGCCTCAGTGGTCACATTCACAGATGAGGAGAGTTCTGGTGACGTGACACCTGAAATGTTTACCAAGGAATCTTCTACACCAACATCACTAGGGTCAGAAGCTTTGATGATCACATCTTCCTCCCCAATTATCAGCGTTGACCAATTCAGGAGCACATCTGTAGGAACAGTCATCACACCCACAGAAGAAATAGATGAAACACCCATAGACTCTCCCACTGCAGCTGTTGAAACCTTGGAGCCTTCTGTGGACCAAGCAACTGGCCTAGCAAGCACATCATCACCATTTGTCACTTCATTCACTTACGTAGAAATGGGGGTCTCAGGAATCTCAGCAACAGATGATGACCAGGAGACAAGTAAACCTGAAGAGTCAGTTGAGGAGGCAGCAGTGGAGACCACCACTAAACCACAGTACCAGTTCACTGTAGCAACTGATGAGAATGAAATCAGAGAGACTGAGAGCACATCTGAGACTCCAAGTGATGTCTCTTCAAAAGAGTTCACACAGTCCCAGGAATCCACATCAAACCAATCTCCTTCCGTGTCAAGCACAGGTAATCCAACAGAGGCTTCCACAGCCTCTTTCACAGAGCAGGGTAGTGGTGACTTGACAATAGACTCTATAGCTGAGGATGAACGGAGAGAGGACGAGAGTTCAGGTGAAGACATCTCAGATGTGTCCACTAGGCAACCTGCAAGCACAACTGCTCCTCTCCTGTCTAGTCCAGCAACAACAAAGGAGGAATTTACCACATTGTCTGTCAGCAGTGACACCACCCTTGAAACAGCTGTTGAGGTTGATGCAACTCTATCAATCGGCACAACTGCAGAGGTACCTAAGGTTATTTCTAGCACAGCTCAGACCCTGGAAAGTGAGGTGACAGAAAAGATACAAGTAGCACAGAGAAACACTCAGTTGATTTAATTTCAAATGTAACACTCACAGACGATGAAAGCTCAGGTGACCAGACCCCTGATATGTTTACCAAAGAGTCTGTTACTGCAACGGTTTCTTCTGTATACAGTACAGTCAAAGCAGAACAAATGACATCCACAACTAAAGTTTCTTCTCTGTTTAGCACTGAGAAGCCAAAACAAATAGTGACCCCAGCATCACATGAAACTGCAGCAGATGAGACTCCAAGAAATGCTACAACTACAGCAATTTCTCTGTATAGCACTGAGAAACTTAACACAGGGCAACAGGACTCTGCAACAAAAGAGATTGAAAAGACTTCTACAACTACAGCAACTTTGCTGTTTAGCACTGAAAAACCAAGTAATCTAACGACTTCAGTATCAAAGGAAATTGCAACAGCGGAGGCGAAAATGACTGCTGCTGTTAGTACAGTTTCTTCTCTACATAGTACAGAGAAAACTGCTCATGTTGAGACTACCATCCCAGAGGAGGAGAGTTCAGGAGATCTGACTTCTGATATGTTTACTATTCATTCAGCTGCCACCCTTCTTTCTTCAGTGTATAGTACAGTCAGACCAGAACAGCCAGAGGCACCATCAAGCTCAGAAATGCCATCAGTTGTTCCCATTATTGATGAAACAGAGACAAGCACCATCCTCACTTCAGAAGAGGATACAAGCTCAAGTGGAGCAACAGCTGAGATGTTCACCAAGGAGTCTGTTGCAACAACTGCATCCACATCAGAGTCAGTTAGTGCTTTCACTACATCAAGACCAACAGTGACCTCAAGTTCAATTTTGACCATTGCGGAGGAAGATGGTTCTGGTGACCAGACCCCTGATATGTTAACCAAGGCACCATTCTCAATGATTGAGTTTGTCAGTAGATATACCACTGTTCATGCATTGACTGGACAGGTGATGGAACAAACCGGGCATCATCACAGTATACCCACAGCACCTCTTCACCCATGGACTTGGAGGGATCTGGAATCTCAAAGACAGAGGATGACCAAGAAACAACTCAGCCAGAGGGTTTAGGTGAGGAGGTAGTAGTTGAGACCACCACTAAACCACAGGACCAGTTTGCTGGAGCCACAGATGAGACAGAAATCAAAGAGACAGAGAGTAAATTTGAGGCTCTAAGTGTTACATCCTCAACACAGTCCACACTGCTCAGCCAAGAATCTACATCAACCCAATACCCTCTATCCACTAGCACAGCTGAGACAATAGAATCAGCTACTGCTTCATTGTCCGAGCAAGGAAGTGGAGACTTCACAGAACCCTCTACTTCAGAAAGTGATGCCACAGAGGGTGAGAGTTCAGGTGATGACAAATCTGCTATTACAGTAGCCCCTCGGCATACTACATCATTTTCAACAGACTCATTGGTTACAAAATCAGTAAGCACTGAGGTAACTAATGGAACCAAGGGGTGGAACAGACTGAAGAACCAACAGGCACAGATGGACCTTCAGCTGGACCTGTCTCAAGTGTGACTGCCTCAGTGGTCACATTCACAGATGAGGAGAGTTCTGGTGACGTGACACCTGAAATGTTTACCAAGGAATCTTCTACACCAACATCACTAGGGTCAGAAGCTTTGATGATCACATCTTCCTCCCCAATTATCAGCGTTGACCAATTCAGGAGCACATCTGTAGGAACAGTCATCACACCCACAGAAGAAATAGATGAAACACCCATAGACTCTCCCACTGCAGCTGTTGAAACCTTGGAGCCTTCTGTGGACCAAGCAACTGGCCTAGCAAGCACATCATCACCATTTGTCACTTCATTCACTTACGTAGAAATGGGGTCTCAGGAATCTCAGCAACAGATGATGACCAGGAGACAAGTAAACCTGAAGAGTCAGTTGAGGAGGCAGCAGTGGAGACCACCACTAAACCACAGTACCAGTTCACTGTAGCAACTGATGAGAATGAAATCAGAGAGACTGAGAGCACATCTGAGACTCCAAGTGATGTCTCTTCAAAAGAGTTCACACAGTCCCAGGAATCCACATCAAACCAATCTCCTTCCGTGTCAAGCACAGGTAATCCAACAGAGGCTTCCACAGCCTCTTTCACAGAGCAGGGTAGTGGTGACTTGACAATAGACTCTATAGCTGAGGATGAACGGAGAGAGGACGAGAGTTCAGGTGAAGACATCTCAGATGTGTCCACTAGGCAACCTGCAAGCACAACTGCTCCTCTCCTGTCTAGTCCAGCAACAACAAAGGAGGAATTTACCACATTGTCTGTCAGCAGTGACACCACCCTTGAAACAGCTGTTGAGGTTGATGCAACTCTATCAATCGGCACAACTGCAGAGGTACCTAAGGTTATTTCTAGCACAGCTCAGACCCTGGAAAGTGAGGTGACAGAAAAGATACAAGTAGCACAGAGAAACACTCAGTTGATTTAATTTCAAATGTAACACTCACAGACGATGAAAGCTCAGGTGACCAGACCCCTGATATGTTTACCAAAGAGTCTGTTACTGCAACGGTTTCTTCTGTATACAGTACAGTCAAAGCAGAACAAATGACATCCACAACTAAAGTTTCTTCTCTGTTTAGCACTGAGAAGCCAAAACAAATAGTGACCCCAGCATCACATGAAACTGCAACAGATGAGACTCCAAGAAATGCTACAACTACAGCAATTTCTCTGTATAGCACTGAGAAACTTAACACAGGGCAACAGGACTCTGCAACAAAAGAGATTGAAAAGACTTCTACAACTACAGCAACTTTGCTGTTTAGCACTGAAAAACCAAGTAATCTAACGACTTCAGTATCAAAGGAAATTGCAACAGCGGAGGCGAAAATGACTGCTGCTGTTAGTACAGTTTCTTCTCTACATAGTACAGAGAAAACTGCTCATGTTGAGACTACCATCCCAGAGGAGGAGAGTTCAGGAGATCTGACTTCTGATATGTTTACTATTCATTCAGCTGCCACCCTTCTTTCTTCAGTGTATAGTACAGTCAGACCAGAACAGCCAGAGGCACCATCAAGCTCAGAAATGCCATCAGTTGTTCCCATTATTGATGAAACAGAGACAAGCACCATCCTCACTTCAGAAGAGGATACAAGCTCAAGTGGAGCAACAGCTGAGATGTTCACCAAGGAGTCTGTTGCAACAACTGCATCCACATCAGAGTCAGTTAGTGCTTTCACTACATCAAGACCAACAGTGACCTCAAGTTCAATTTTGACCATTGCGGAGGAAGATGGTTCTGGTGACCAGACCCTGATATGTTAACCAAGGCACCATTCTCAATGATTGAGTTTGTCAGTAGATATACCACTGTTCATGCATTGACTGGACAGGTGATGGAACAAACCGGGCATCATCACAGTATACCCACAGCACCTCTTCACCCATGGACTTGGAGGGATCTGGAATCTCAAAGACAGAGGATGACCAAGAAACAACTCAGCCAGAGGGTTTAGGTGAGGAGGTAGTAGTTGAGACCACCACTAAACCACAGGACCAGTTTGCTGGAGCCACAGATGAGACAGAAATCAAAGAGACAGAGAGTAAATTTGAGGCTCTAAGTGTTACATCCTCAACACAGTCCACACTGCTCAGCCAAGAATCTACATCAACCCAATACCCTCTATCCACTAGCACAGCTGAGACAATAGAATCAGCTACTGCTTCATTGTCCGAGCAAGGAAGTGGAGACTTCACAGAACCCTCTACTTCAGAAAGTGATGCCACAGAGGGTGAGAGTTCAGGTGATGACAAATCTGCTATTACAGTAGCCCCTCGGCATACTACATCATTTTCAACAGACTCATTGGTTACAAAATCAGTAAGCACTGAGGTAACTAATGGAACCAAGGGGTGGAACAGACTGAAGAACCAACAGGCACAGATGGACCTTCAGCTGGACCTGTCTCAAGTGTGACTGCCTCAGTGGTCACATTCACAGATGAGGAGAGTTCTGGTGACGTGACACCTGAAATGTTTACCAAGGAATCTTCTACACCAACATCACTAGGGTCAGAAGCTTTGATGATCACATCTTCCTCCCCAATTATCAGCGTTGACCAATTCAGGAGCACATCTGTAGGAACAGTCATCACACCCACAGAAGAAATAGATGAAACACCCATAGACTCTCCCACTGCAGCTGTTGAAACCTTGGAGCCTTCTGTGGACCAAGCAACTGGCCTAGCAAGCACATCATCACCATTTGTCACTTCATTCACTTATGTAGAAATGGGGTCTCAGGAATCTCAGCAACAGATGATGACCAGGAGACAAGTAAACCTGAAGAGTCAGTTGAGGAGGCAGCAGTGGAGACCACCACTAAACCACAGTACCAGTTCACTGTAGCAACTGATGAGAATGAAATCAGAGAGACTGAGAGCACATCTGAGACTCCAAGTGATGTCTCTTCAAAAGAGTTCACACAGTCCCAGGAATCCACATCAAACCAATCTCCTTCCGTGTCAAGCACAGGTAATCCAACAGAGGCTTCCACAGCCTCTTTCACAGAGCAGGGTAGTGGTGACTTGACAATAGACTCTATAGCTGAGGATGAACGGAGAGAGGACGAGAGTTCAGGTGAAGACATCTCAGATGTGTCCACTAGGCAACCTGCAAGCACAACTGCTCCTCTCCTGTCTAGTCCAGCAACAACAAAGGAGGAATTTATCACATTGTCTGTCAGCAGTGACACCACCCTTGAAACAGCTGTTGAGGTTGATGCAGCTCTATCAATCGGCACAACTGCAGAGGTACGTAAGGTTATTTCTAGCACAGCTCAGACCCTGGAAAGTGAGGTGACAGAAAAAGATACAAGTAGCACAGAGAAACACTCAGTTGATTTAATTTCAAATGTAACACTCACAGACGATGAAAGCTCAGGTGACCAGACCCCTGATATGTTTACCAAAGAATCTGTTACTGCAACGGTTTCTTCTGTATACAGTACAGTCAAAGCAGAACAAATGACATCCACAACTAAAGTTTCTTCTCTGTTTAGCACTGAGAAACCAAAACAAATAGTGACCCCAGCATCACATGAAACTGCAACAGATGAGACTCCAAGAAATGCTACAACTACAGCAATTTCTCTGTATAGCACTGAGAAACTTAACACAGGGCAACAGGACTCTGCAACAAAAGAGATTGAAAAGACTTCTACAACTACAGCAACTTTGCTGTTTAGCACTGAAAAACCAAGTAATCTAACGACTTCAGTATCAAAGGAAATTGCAACAGCGGAGGCGAAAATGACTGCTGCTGTTAGTACAGTTTCTTCTCTACATAGTACAGAGAAAACTGCTCATGTTGAGACTACCGTCCCAGAGGAGGAGAGTTCAGGAGATCTGACTTCTGATATGTTTACTATTCATTCAGCTGCCACCCTTCTTTCTTCAGTGTATAGTACAGTCAGACCAGAACAGCCAGAGGCACCATCAAGCTCAGAAATGCCATCAGTTGTTCCCATTATTGATGAAACAGAGACAAGCACCATCCTCACTTCAGAAGAGGATACAAGCTCAAGTGGAGCAACAGCTGAGATGTTCACCAAGGAGTCTGTTGCAACAACTGCATCCACATCAGAGTCAGTTAGTGCTTTCACTACATCAAGACCAACAGTGACCTCAAGTTCAATTTTGACCATTGCGGAGGAAGATGGTTCTGGTGACCAGACCCCTGATATGTTAACCAAGGCACCAGTCTCAATGATTGAGTTTGTCAGTAGATATACCACTGTTCATGCATTGACTGGACAGGTGATGGAACAAACCGGGGCATCATCACAGTATACCCACAGCACCTCTTCACCCATGGACTTGGAGGGATCTGGAATCTCAAAGACAGAGGATGACCAAGAAACAACTCAGCCAGAGGGTTTAGGTGAGGAGGCAGTAGTTGAGACCACCACTAAACCACAGGACCAGTTCGCTGGAGCCACAGATGAGACAGAAATCAAAGAGACAGAGAGTAAATTTGAGGCTCTAAGTGTTACATCCTCAACACAGTCCACACTGCTCAGCCAAGAATCTACATCAACCCAATACCCTCTATCCACTAGCACAGCTGAGACAATAGAATCAGCTACTGCTTCATTGTCCGAGCAAGGAAGTGGAGACTTCACAGAACCCTCTACTTCAGAAAGTGATGCCACAGAGGGTGAGAGTTCAGGTGATGTCACATCTGCTATTACAATAGCCCCTCGGCATACTACATCATTTTCAACAGACTCATTGGTTACAAAATCAGTAAGCACTGAGGTAACTAATGCAACCAAGGGGGTGGAACAGACTGAAGAACCAACAGGCACAGATGGACCTTCAGCTGGACCTGTCTCAATTGTGACTGCCTCAGTGGTCACATTCACAGATGAGGAGAGTTCTGGCGACCTGATACCTGAAATGTTTACCAAGGAATCTTCTACACAATCATCACTAGGGTCAGAAGCTTTGATGATCACATCTTCTTCCCCAATCACATCAAACCAATCCACATCAAACCAATCTCCTTCCGTGTCAAGCACAGGTAATCCAACAGAGGCTTCCACAGCCTCTTTCACAGAGCAGGGTAGTGGTGACTTGACAATAGACTCTATAGCTGAGGATGAACGGAGAGAGGACGAGAGTTCAGGTGAAGACATCTCAGATGTGTCCACTAGGCAACCTGCAAGCACAACTGCTCCTCTCCTGTCTAGTCCAGCAACAACAAAGGAGGAATTTATCACATTGTCTGTTAGCAGTGACACCACCCTTGAAACAGCTGTTGAGGTTGATGCAACTCTATCAATCGGCACAACTGCAGAGGTACCTAAGGTTATTTCTAGCACAGCTCAGACCCTGAAAAGTGAGGTGACAGAAAAAGATACAAGCAGCACAGAGAAACACTCAGTTGATTTAATTTCAAATGTAACACTCACAGACGATGAAAGCTCAGGTGACCAGACCCCTGATATGTTTACCAAAGAGTCTGTTACTGCAACGGTTTCTTCTGTATACAGTACAGTCAAAGCAGAACAAATGACATCCACAACTAAAGTTTCTTCTTTGTTTAGCACTGACAAGCCTAAGCAAATAGTGACCACTGCGCAACAGGACACTGCAACAAAAGAGATTGAAAAAACTGCTACAACTACAGACACAAGTCATATAACGACTTCAGTATCAAATGAAATTGCAACAGTGGAGTCGGAAATGGCTCCTGCTGCTACTACATTTTCCTCTTTACATAGCACAGAGAAAATTGCTCATGTTGAGTCTGCCATCCTAGAGGAGGAGAGCTCTGGGGATTTGACTTCTGATATGTTTACTACTCAGTCAGCTGACACCCCTCCTTCTCCAGTGTATAGTGCAGTCAGACCAGAACAGCCAGAGGCACCATCAAGCTCAGATATTCCATCAGTTCTTCCAATTATTGATGAAACAGAGAGAAGTACCATCCTCACTTCAGAAGAGGATACAAGCTCAAGTGGAGCAACAGCTGAGATGTTCACCAAGGAGTCTGTTGCAACAACTGCATCCACATCGGAGTCAGTTAGTGCTTTCACTACATCAAGACCAACAGTGACCTCAAGTTCAATATTGACCCTTACAGATGAAGATGGTTCTGGTTACCAGACCCCTGATATATTTACCAAGGAATCTATTACATCATCTTCGCTGGATGTTACCTCACAGACAACAATTACAATTGCCCAGCCTTCAGTCACTGCCATTGTCGAGAAAACAACAGGTTTGATTTATACCCTCAGAGATGAGGGATCAGGGGTCACAACTGAAATTATTACCCAAGAATCATCTACGACTCCCGTTGTTACCCTGATAGATCAGACACGGGAACCAATGGAGACATCAGCAACAGTGATCGGAACCTCACAGGAAGCACTAACTGATATAACAGAATCTGGACCGACTAGAGAAAAAGGAAGGACATCAGTTGTTCCCGTTTTTGATGAAACAGAGAAAAGTGCCATCCTCACCTCAGAGGATACAAGCTCAGGTGGAGCAACATCTGAGATGTTCACCAAGGAGTCTGTTGCAACACCTGCATCCACATCAGAGTCAGTTAGTGCTTTCACTACATCAAGACCAAAAGAGACCTCAAGTTCAATCTTGACCCTTACAGAGGAAGATGGTTCTGGTGACCAGACCCCTGATATGTTTACCAAGGCACCAGTCTCAATGATTGAGTTTGTCAGTAGATATACCACTGTTCATACATCAACTGGACAGGTGATGGAACAAACCGGGGCATCATCACAGTATACCCACAGCACCTCTTCACCCATAGACATGGAGGGATCTGGAATCTCAAAGACAGACGATGACCAAGAGACAACTCAGCCAGAGGGTTCAGGTGAGGAGGTACCAGTTCAGACCACCACTAAACCTCAGGACCAGTTCACGGTAGCCACAGATGAGACCGAAATCAGAGAGACTGAAAGCACATCTTGGACTCCAAGTGTTGATTCTTCAAAATATTTCACACAGTCCCAGTTATCCACATCAACCCAATCTCCTTCCATGTTAAACACAGGTAAACCAACAGAGGCTTCCACAGTCTCTTTCACAGAGCATGGTAGTGGTGACTTGACAATTGACTATACAGTTGAGGATGATGGTACAGAGGACGGTAGTTCAGGTGAAGACATCTCAGATTTGTCCACTAGGCAACCTGCAAGCACAACTGCTCCTCTCCTGTCTAGTCCAGCAACAACAAAGGAGGAATCTACCACATTGTCTGTCAGCAGTGTCACAAGCCTAGAAACAGATGTCGAAGTTGATGAACCTCTATCAACTGCAGAGGTACCTAAGGTTATTTCTATCACAGCTCAGACCCTGGAAAGTGAGGTGACAGAAAGAGAAACAAGCAGCACAAAGAAACCCTCAGTTGCTTTCATTTCAGATTTAACACCCACAGACAATGAAAGCTCAGTTGACAAGACCCCTGATATGTTTACCAAGGAAACAGGACAAACAGAATCCATTGTGTCAAGCACACCAGGCACAGATGACGAGCTTAAAGTCAGCCCAGATACAGAATCCACCGTCGGTCCAGATGCTACACAGCCCCCTGCTACTGTGAATGATCGCACAACTATGACTGATAGCACAACTATGAGTGACCGTACAACACACCGATTCCATATAACCGAAAGAGACCATACTACGACGAGAGCCCATACAACAGTGAGTGATTATTCATCTGTTGGAGACCACACCGTAGCAAGAGACCACACAACTGTCAGAGACCATACAACAGTGCCTTTTAGATCACAGTCATCCACATTCACTGCTCTCCCCTCTATTATCTACCAGGGTGTTACCGACCAGCAGGTCTTGATAGTCACCTCAACAAGCAGCCAAACCAAAACTGACCAGACCCCCACCATGGTGCTGCATGGTACGAAACCATCGACAAGCACAGTTATCATATTTACAGAGGAGGCTGGAGATGAGGACACACTGTTCTCCACTGTTACGGACAGCATGACCACAACCCCGGAGATTATCACTAAAGATGAAACCATCATTGACGCTGATACTGTGGCAATGGTTGAACTCTCCTCACCACTCTACCCCACCATCTTTACAGAGGAAGCATGGGGAGTCACAGCCATTACCATGACACCACAGTCCACAATTGCAATGACAAAAGAACCTGAAGGGTCTGGGACAGATGACTCTTCGTCTTCCACAATTAACTCGCTGAGTCTGGCTACAACACAAATCCCATCAGTCACCTCTGTAGATATATCTGCAGAGGCAAGTGCTAAGACAACAAGAAGGTCTGCAAAAGTTAAACATTCAGAGACTGTGAGAACGACCACCTCGTCATCTGTAGAGGATGTTTTTAGTGAGGCGTCTACTTCAGTGTTTGTGTCCTCTGTAGCTCAAACCACCCAAGCCAGAGCTCTATCCACGGAGGCCATCTCTCAGACGGCCTTCACCACACCAAATGTGTTTGTTGATGAGTTCTCCGGAGATGGTGTCACTGGTGAGGAGTCTGATACAGAGCCTACTCCTTCTGCCCCTTTATCATCCCAAGCATCAACTCTCCCCAAAGATACAAGCTCACAGACCACAGTTAGCAGTGAGGAAGATGAATTCCCGACAGATGCAATTGAATTATCCACCACCCCTTCTCCGTCTACTGTTAAAGCTAGAGTAGAAGACACATCTGATGAGCATTCTGAAGTGGAGGCCACAACAACTTTATCTAGTTCCACCCAAGCCACCAAGGTGTCTGACACTCCTACACAACTCACGCCAGTGTCCACTGAAGAAGACAAAGAGATTGTGAAACCAACCAGCCCATTGCCTGTTGATGAGTCTTCAGGAGATGACGACTCTGAAGGCTCTGGATCTGAGACCTTCACCTCTGTAGTGGAGACCTCCCAAACCACAATCCCCACCCCAACAGCTTCAAAGGAGGGTGAAGCGACGGAGATGACCATTCTAGTACCTTCATCTTTAGAGGAGGGCATCTCTGGGGATGACATGAAGACTTCGAATCCCAAACCCTCTGAAGCCACTTCCTCCCTGTATAGCAAAGATAAGCCATCAGTTGCAACCATTTTGGATATAACCGCCACAGATGAAGAAAGCTCTGGTGACCCAACCCCTAAAACGTTTACCAAAGAGTCTGTTATTGTACGTTTACAAATGACATCCACAACTACGGTTTATTCTCTGTTCAGCACTGAGAAACCTTCACTTGCTTCCATTACGGATTTAACCTCCACAGACGAAGAGAGCACTGGTGACCAGACCACTGATAAGTTTACCAAAGTGTCTAAAACTACCACAGTTTCTCCAGTTGACAGCACTGTCAAAATGGAGCAGGTAACAGCCACAACAATGTCACCTGAAAAAGCAACAGCAGAGATTGAAAAGACTACAACTACTACAGGTGTGTCTCTGTTTAGGACTGAGAAAACAGAGAAATCTTCCTACCAGCCAAGTTTGTCTTTCCATTCCACTGTTGCACCATCTGTAATGCCCGACGTGGTGGACCAGTTTGTCACAACTTTTGTCCCCGAGGTGGATGTGACAAAACCTGAAGAATCTTTCCAACAGGCTAGGTCTGAGATTGCATTTACCCAACATGCATTTACCTATACCTCTGATATGTCTGTCACTAAAACAGCTTCTTCTGTACACAGCACTGTCAAAGCAGAACAAGTGACAACCACAGTAATGCCACATGTGATGTCACCAGAAGAGACTGCAGCCGTTGATCCAACAGAAACACCAACAGACTCAGAGGAGTTAGTAACTCCTGGTGTTGATGACACAGAAACAGGTTCTACAGATGAAGAGAGTTCTGGAGATGAGACAAGTCCGATGGCCAACCAGGAGTCTCCTGTAACAGAAGCTCATTTACACAGTAGCACAGCCAAGCCATTGCAGACATCAACATCAGCTGTCTATGAATCCGTGGCTGACCTTACCTCTCCTGAAACAACTGCTGATAGTGAAGAAACCAAACAGACAGACCTAACAAACACAGGACAGCCATCAGATATTCCCAGTTCAGTGAAAAGCACAGTGATCTCAGTCCTACCCGATAAAGATAAAGAGAGCTCAGGTGACCAAATCTATGACATTTTTACCAAAGACTTACCAACTACTACAGTTTCCTCTCTGCTTAGCACAGAGGAACCTACAACAACATCACAGGAAACTGTAACAGAGGAGAGTGAAGTCACTGAGCAAACTGAGAGACCATCAGGCTCTGGCAAACCGTCAGCTACCATCTCCGTCTTACCTTCCACAGATGACCAGAGCTCAGGTCACCAGACAAGTGAAGGTTTCACTACAGACACTTCTGCAACAGAAGATCCTCTCTTGGCTAGCACAGTGCAGGCAATTGCCTCTGTCTATTCCACTGAGGCAGCATCAGAGTCTGACCTGGTGGTCCTGTTTGTCACAACATTTGCCCCCAAACCAGACATGACAACACCAGAGGAATCGTTCGAACAGGCCAGGTCGGAGATAACATTTACTCATCGTCCTCATACTGATCTCTCTTCTGAGGAAACGGCAATACCTACAACCAGTCCCATGCTGCCTGAGGAAGATTCAAGCCAGTCTTTAGAAACTATAACTGCACCTGCACAGAGCTCAGAATCAACTTTTGTCTCTACTGCTTCTCCAGTGAAGACTGATGATGTTTTACCCACACCAGAGGCAGAGGAACAAGTTGAAGCTTCAAGCCAGGTACCTACAACAGAGGAGGCTTCTCCTAGTGCAGAGGGCAGCTCCGAACAAGAGGCTGTGGTTGAAGAGACAGGCATTCCTACCATTGTTTCTCCTCTAACTGAGAAGATATTAGAAACAAAAGTGAACAGCACACCATCTGCAATGACAGACATTGATGAAATGGTGGACTATGAAAGTATCTCAGAGCCCCAACAGGTTAAATCTATACCTTCCGTCATTATAACCACCACAAAGCCTGAGGTGGAAGCAACAGCACTCAGAACTGCACCAACACAGACTGTCCCAAAACAGAATATTGAGAGTGTGTCATCGAGTTCAGAGAGCAGTTCAGAGAGCAGATCAGAGGAACTGTCCAGCCAGTCTGTGACTCAATTAGTATTAGCCTCCTACAGCTCAGAAAGCAGTTTGGAGGAAAAGCTGACAATAGCTTCAACCTTGAAGCCAGAGATTGATACACCAGAGGAGACCACCCCATCCCTCTTTGTGACTCAGACAGAACTGACAGCCGCCGTCACTGGTTCACCCTCGCTCACGACTCCTAGTGCTGAAGTTGAGTCAGCCGGTTCTGAGAGCAGTCCAGAAGAAAAGACAGTTTCTGAGAAGCCAGAGATTGACACTATGGAGGAAACCAACCAATCGTCGGCAGAGATTCAGACCGTGTTTTTGCCAGGTGTCACCAGTCCACCATCTCTTCAGTCTCCAGCCGCCCCCGGGGCGGAGTCCCTTAGTGTCGTAAGCTACTCTGAGAAACAGGAAACACAGGGTGAAATTGAGGAAGTTGTTACTCCTACCACGGAGATGCCAACTAGGGAAAAGCCAGAGTACACAACTGAATCGCCAGCAGAAACACAGAACCAGACAGAATCAGTCGCTACAATCCACAGCATTCCTTCATCTGTGTCTGAGGAGGAGGAAACCATGGACTATGATAATGTATCAGGACCTACGGTAGTCGAGGGTGAACCCCCCATTAAGGGAGTGGAAACTACCACTTCAGCTGAGACCAGACTGGATTTGGGGCACGCGATCGTTGGCGAGACAATTGAAATTGCAGGTATGTGGTGGTCAATGATACAATGTTATTTTGTGCTATGGAAATATCATCATATCATAATTTTAAATTATTGTCATTTAACATTTGTCTTCTCAAGAATGTGAAATCAATTGAATGTTTGTTTTCCTTTCTCTACTTCTAATTTAAAACACAGGCATCCACTCGTGCACTGAGAACATTTGTCTGAATGGGGGCTCTTGCTACAGACGCGGAAGTCTCCCCTCTTGCAGCTGTGCCCCTGGCTACAGTGGAGATCGTTGTGAAACAGGTATGCCAAAAATGCTTTTCAGTCAGTGGAGGACTAGGCGTTTTAGAGTAAGCGTTCAGTTTCAATATGCTAATGAGATTCATCTCAACGAAAGGACCAATTATATCCTGAAGGCCACATTTATGTGTAGGCCTTTCATTTTGGTGGCTTACTGGTGCAATAGCCATGTGCCAAAATTAGACAACGGGTATTATCTGCATGCAGTGGTGTAAAGTACTTAAATAAAAATACTTTAAGGTACTACTTAAGTCGTTTTTTGTAGTATCTGTACTTTTCTTTACCATTTTTGTTGTACTTTTTACTCCATACATTTTCCCTGTCAGTCAAAAGTACTTACATTTTGAATGCTTAGCGGGACAGGAAAAAGGTTAAATTCAAGTACTTGTCAAGAGAACATCCCTGGCCATCTTTACTGCCTCTGATCTGGCGGACTCACTAAATACAAATGCTTCATTTGTAAATTATGTGGAAGTGTTGGAGTGTGCCCCTGGCTATCCGTAAGTTAAAAACAAGAAAACCGTGGCGTCTGGTTTGCTGGTTTGCTTTCAAAGCAATTTTAAATTATTTTTACTTTTGTTACTTAAGTATATTTTTGCAATTACATTAACTTTTAATACTTGAGTATATTTAAAACGTAATACTTAATTTTACTTACTTTTACTTTAGTCATTTTATATTAAGGTATCTTCAGTTTTCCTCAAGTATGACAATCGGGTACTTTTTCCACCACTGTCTACATGTTGTAATTTGAATTCCGAGTTCATCAGACATGCATTTGTTTTGCATGTCCACCTCCTCCACATCTGAATGGTTATGCAGTTGTTCTTTCGGTTTGTTTCATTTCTTGTGCATCATAATTTACCCATGCTTTTTCACGTTTCTTTTCAGACATTGATGAATGTCAGTCCAACCCCTGTCACAATGGAGCTACATGCATTGACGGCCTGAATTCCTTCACCTGTGTTTGCCTCTCAAGCTACGCTGGATTCTATTGTGAAGAAGGTAGGTTAGTTAGAATAGCCTTGGGATCTGTCAGTTAACACTCTGTCAGTAGAATTTTCTCTTCATTAAGCATCAGCTGAATGAAAGCACTCGAGTAGGTATTTGTTCAAGGTTGTTCCAGCTAACCCTTTTTCTCCATTATTCAGGCACTAGTACGTATAAAGGCTTGCCATGAAAAGGAGAATATGACATAGTAAAATAAATAATGGCTGTGTTCTTAGCAACAGTGTGAGGTGCTCCAACGCTGGCCTCTATTTCACACAAAAATACATCACTGATCATTGAATTTAGATCACAGAGGAAAGGAAGTTGGCTTTGTTGGAGGAAAGTCCTAGATCTCCAGATAGCTGTGTGTGATATGATCAGTTACCTGAGCCCTTGGGAAATAGAGTGAGACTTAGACTCTGAGTCATTCAAATACTGGAGGCACTGTAGAAATGTGTGGTCAGAAAGTCTCTTCACATATCAGACAGACCACAGATTGTCACAGTTTTCAATGTCTGCAAACACAATGATCTATTAAAGAAATCACAGACATTCGGTTAATAACCACGAGTCCAGGTGTAAAGTAATTTTCCAGTACAGGTGTTTTAGACTTCACGTCCTCTCTTGTTCAGCTCAACAATGATCCAATCGTTCACTGGCCCTAAGCAGGGTATGTGAAAGGAATCAGTAGACATCACTGCATTTGTTCAACAGAACCTGGGTTGAGACACTCAAGCTTCATGTTTGAAGTTTGAAGTTTTAATGTCACATGCACAAGAACAGTGAAATCCCTGATTATGTCATTCAGACCAACTCATAGCCTCTTATTCTCTATTGAGTCTATAGCTTGACTGCACCCCATTTTGTCCCTGGTGTGTTGACCCAGGGCATTATACATGCTGGCCAGTCTGTCCTGACCATACTCCGAATGTTGATGCCATTACTCATCACTGAGTCAGGGCTGGATCCCGTATGCTTAGACCCAGCTGTTTTCTCAGGGTCTCTTGCCAGAAGACTAACAGAGAAAAGGCTATGATAACGCTCTTTGTTTAGTCTATATACAGCTGTATG
The DNA here is from genome assembly GCA_030435695.1 of Brachymystax lenok tsinlingensis. NCBI lineage: Eukaryota > Metazoa > Chordata > Actinopteri > Salmoniformes > Salmonidae > Brachymystax > Brachymystax lenok. The sequence continues at coordinate 76,728,302 of CM059819.1, read as the reverse complement.
AATGGAATAAGAGAGAGAGAAGGTAAGTAGTAAATATAAGTAAATAGATGTGTCACAGTAGTACACACACATACATACACACACACACGCACGCACGCACGCACGCACGCACGCACACACACACACACACACACACACACACACACACACACACACACACACACACACACACACACACACACACACGACTGCGTCATGACAGGGTTACCATCAAAATGGTTCATGAAACCTCACTGGTTTATAGGGTGCTGGGGGCTAGAGGAGAGAGAGAGAGGGAGCGAGGGAGAGAGAGATGACCATATTAGTAACACATATTTCCCTCAGATTACACAGACCCACAAAGAATTTGAAAACAAATCCAATTTTGATAAACTCCCATATCTATTGGGTGAAATACCACAGTGTGCAATCACAGCAGCAAGATGTGTGACCTGTTGCCACAAGAAAAGGACAACCAGTGAAGAACAAACACCATTGTAAATACAATATTTATGAATATTTATTTATTTTCCCTTTTGTACTTTAACTATTTGCACATTGTTACAACACTGTATATAGACATAATATGACATTTGAAATGTCTAAAAAAATTTGGAACTTGTGTGAGTGTAATATTTACTGTCTACTTTGTATTGTTTATTTCACTTTTTTTAGCCCCTTGAATTGAATTGAGAGAGAGCGAGAGAGGGGGCTCTGATTAGAGAGCAGTCTGGGATAACAGCAGAGCCAGGGGCTCAGGGTGACCTTATAAAGACACACAGTACCCCGCTCTCTGTCTCCTAGTTATCTCCGGAACCTAATTGGTGTGCACTAGTGGATAAGGATGAAACCTAGATCGACATGCAGATAGGACCATGTTCCTACAGGTGTGGATTAGACATTCTTAGGGGAGAGTCTCTTTTCCAGTGAATATATTGTGAAAGGTATTAGAATGTGTGTAACTCTTTTATTCATTAATCACATTACCTTTTTTTGCCAAGTTGTATGCATTGTTAACAACCTTTTTTCCCCCTTTAATCAATAACAGTTTTTGAAAATGACGTGTTTATTTATAGGCATTCTGTTTATTGTAAAAGTCTGTGTCATTGTCCGTGGATTCCCAGCTGCTGTTAACTTTTTTATTGTACCGTTGAAGCACAAGTGTCTGTGATACACATCCATTCTCTCTCTCTTCTCAGACACTGAGACGTGTGACTATGGCTGGCACAAGTTCCAGGGCCATTGCTACAAGTACATCCCCCAGAGGAGAAACTGGGACACAGCGGAGAGAGAGTGCCGGGTACAGGGGGCACACCTGGCCAGCATCCTCTCCCATGATGAGCAGCAGTTTGTCAACCGTACGTGTGATATCACACACATGCACGTACACGCCATGAAAACAATACTATTAGTTGTACACAAGACAACACAAGACACAAAACCAACCATAGAATAATGCTCAATGACACAGCCTTAACCGTCTGTAAATGACTACAGTATTTCTCAACAAGTGTTATTCTTAAGGCTGATTTCAAACCCCTGCAGCTAATAGTAGGATTATCCTTCATCTGGAATTTGCAGAAACACCAGGGAATTCCCAACAGATTTATCCCCATGCTCCTCGTCTTAAAGTCAGTATACGCTAATCTCATTAATGAATATGGGATGTGGAGCAGAGGCATAGTGGATTACTACAGTAGGTTTTTGGGTGGTTGGCAGCGACAGTGGAGTAGACGACAAACGTCTTGGCTGAGAGAGAGAAAGAAAACGCAGGCAGTTGGAACAGGAAGGGTGATGCATGTGTAGAAAAATGCCCCTCTCTCTCTCTCTTTATGGAGGGACTGAAAAGCGCCTAATAAGGCATTGGAATCAACTCATTGACCTCCTATGTTCTGTTGTGCCCTTCACGGCAGGCCTTGGACAAGACTACCAGTGGATCGGCCTGAACGATAAGATGTACGAGAATGACTTTCGCTGGACCGACAGCACGCCCATGGTAAGAAGGGGTTCTCACACTTTTTAGCCTCGACAAACAGTGTTGAATCCCGGTAAATATTTAGAGGGATACTGCTGACAAACACAGTCATCTAGGAGATGTGTCATTTCCTGCGGTGGTGAATGAGGAAACTCACTGTGGTCACTTTCTCATGACGTACCCTACTATCTCGTCTACACCCTGTTGGACAAGCTCACTGGCTTGGCGTCATGCTCATAGAAATATAATGAATAGAACAGGCGTCCCCATTCAAGTCAATGATGGCATAGTGGGGGGGGACTGCGAATGTACCCATAGAGGCAAAGCAGGAAGTAAAAGCACGAAGTGTACCCATTAATCGGTGTTGTGAGTTGTTCAATCAACTCAACTGACATTACAAAAAATACATTCCATTGCATGAGCCACATCAGTTAACATCATTTGAATGAACATTCTACATTACCATGGGAATTATTGCATCACAATACCAGGCAGCCATTGCAAGTGTACCCATGAGTTTCCAGTCATATTTCCAGGGTTAGAGGTTCCAAGCCCCGTTCTATTCATTCTATTGCTATGGAAATGCTACTCTACATGTCCAGTGACTTGTGGTGCCTTTGACTAACAACAATCTCTGTCATTCACAAACTATAATAATAACCACATCGGCTTGAATTGTGTGTGTCTGTTGATTGTAAGAGAGGGAGAAAAATAGACATACTGAGCCTCAGTATATGTAGTGTATGTGTCTGCACAAGTGGAAGCATGTTTGTTTGTGGTCGTGTAAGCGCACTGCAGATTCCCCTCACTAGACAGGAAAGTGGTTAATTACTACTTTCGGCCAGGTTGTACAGATTGGCTCTTCACTTCAAAGATAAGACCCTACCATCACCAGAGAGAGAGTGTGGGGGGAAGGGCAGAGGACAGAGAGGGCCTGGGGAGCAGGAGATAAGCTGTGTCCTTTTGCGGGCAGATTGAACCCCCTCTCAGCTGAGAGAGATGGGAATAAAGGTGTCAATGACGCAGCAGAGAGAGGAGCTGACAGGCGCAGACAGGTACAGGCCTCCCCTCTCCTCAGGAAGCACAGCAGGCAGCCAGACACACAGATGGGCAGCACCTGTCCCCGGCAGCAGAGAGAGATAAGGGGGGGGGTAGTGGGCCTGGGTGGGTGGTCAGCCTTACTGTATTGCGGCTTTATCTGGGAACAGAGTGTATATACCTTAACAGTAATACATTCTGTCTTGTGTAAAACAACAAACACATTTAACACACACAACATTGATTCTCAATTCATTCAGGAAATGTAGGAATTGTAATTTGCATGTGTGGGGTAATTTTGGTTTTGTGGGAATGAGAGGCTGTTTGATTATTTTGGGGAGGATGCGTGGGGGCTGTTGTGGGCATTTGCTACGTCAGTCAGCTGAGCAGGAAGCTGAGGTTGTGTTTGCTAACCGTAATAACAAGGTTCCTTGTGGGTTCTTGCATGGGGCCTCGGGGGAGGAACGGGGTGAGAGGGGGGGTCAAGGCTTTGAACAGACTGTTTGAACCTAAAGCCTAGCTGAAAGATGGTAGCTCTGATCAATGCAGCGGTGCATTCCACGCAGCTCTGCAGCTGTGTGTATACAGCTGCAGCAAGTTTGCTATAGCAGGAAAATGATCCTGCAGCAAGAGGAAATGTGAATTATTATGTGGATTTTAATTAATGTACATTTTTGTAGCTCAAATACTCTAGTTTTACAGGGTGATCAAATTAAGATCTTACACCTGCATGTGTGTCATGCAACAATTATCGTGTGTTGAAGCAGAGTTACACTAGTAATGCCAGGCATGTATTGAATGACACACCATTACTGTGGAGTGTGGAGGGACCATAGCAAAGCATTGATAAGCCTCCGCCTCTTAGCTCCTCTCCCACCTTGTTAGAAATACAATTGTTCCTGTCACAGGAAAATCATATTATTCATGTGGCATTGCAAATATACTTTATTTGGATGAATAGAGAATTAAGCAATAAGGTACAGGAGGGGTGTGGTATATGGCCAATATAACACGGCTAAGGGCTGTTCTTAGCACGACCCAATGCGGAGTGCCTGGAAACGGCCCTTAGCCATGGTCCATTGGCCATATACGACGGGTATGACAAAACATTTATTTGTACTGCTTTAATTACAATGGTAACCAGTTTATAATGACAATAAGGCACCTCGGGGGTTTGTGGTATATGGCCAATATACTGTACCACGGCTAAGGGCTGTATCCACGCACTCCACGTTGTGTCATGCATAAGAACAGCCGTTTGCTGTAGTATATTGGCCATATACCTCACCCCCTCTGGGCTTATTGCTTAAATATAGCACGGCTAAGGGCTGTTCGCAGGAACAAAGCGGAGTGCCTGGGCCTTGATCAGGGTGGTGACCAAGAACCCGATGGTCACTCTGACAGATATCTAGTTCCTCGGTGGAGATGGGAGAACCTTCCAGAAGGACAACCATCTCGGCAATACTCCACCAATCGGGCCTTCATGGTAGAGTGGCCAGACGAAAGCCACTCCTCAGTAAAAGGCACATGACAGCCCACTATGAGTTTGCCCAAGGCAAACTCATAGCGGACCATACAATTTAAGGTTCTCTAGTCTGATGAAACCAGGATTGAACTCTTTGGCCTGAATGCCAAGCGTCATGTTTGGAGGAAACATGGCACCACCCCTATGTTGAAGTATGGTGGTGGCAGCATCATGCCGTGGGGTTGTTTTTCAGCAGTAGGGACTGGAAGACTAGTCAGGATCGAGGCAAAGATGAACGGAGAAAAGGACAGAGAGATCCTTGATGAAAACCTGCTCCAGAGCGCTCAGGACCTCAGACTGTGGCGAGGGTTCACCTTCCAACAGGACAACGACCCTAAGCACACAGCCAAGGCAACGCAGGAGTGGCTTCGGGACAAGTCTCTGAATGTCCTTGAGTGGCCCAGCTAGAGCCCGGACGTGAACCAGATCGAATATCTCTGGAGACACCTGAAAATAGCTGTGCAGCAACACTCCCCATCCAACCTGACAGAATTTGAGAGGATCTGCAGAGAAGAATGGGAGAAACTCCCCAAAAACAGGTGTGCCAAGCTTGTAGGAACATACCCAAGAAATTCAAGACTGTAATCGCTGCCAAACGTGCTTCAACAAAGTACTGAGTATAGGGTCTTAATACTTATGCAAATGTGATATTTTATTTTATAAATTAGCAAACATTTCTAATAAAACAGTTTTTGCTTTGACATTATCAGCTATTGTGTGTAGATTGATGAGAAAAAAACAACAATTTAATCAATTTTAGAATAAGGCTATAACCTAACAAAATGTGGGAAAAGTCAAGGGGTCTGAATACTTTCCAAAGGCACTGTACCATACCCCTCAGGACGTATTGCTTAATTCTCTATTCATACAAGTAAAGTATATTTGCAATGCCACATTAATAATATGATTTTCCTGTGACAGGAACAATTGTATTTCTAACAAGGTGGGAGAGGAGCTAAGAGGCGGAGGCTTATCAATGCTTTGCTATGGTCCCTCCACACTCCACAGTAATGGTGTGTCATTCAATACATGCCTGGCATTACTAGTGTAACTCTGCTTCAACACACAATAATTGTATTACACACACACACACACACACACACACATATACAGATGTAAGATCTTAATTTGATCACCCTGTTGCACGATAACTCTTCTGCAATTAAAATATTGTCTGGATGTCCTTTGGTTGGTGGACCATTCTTGATACACACAGGAAACTATTGAGCGTGGAAAACCCAGCAGCGTTGCAGTTCTTGACACAAACCGGTGCGCCTGGCACTTACTACCATACCCGCTTAAACCTTTTGTCTTTCCCATTCACCCTCTGACTGGCACACATACACAATCCGTCTCAATTTTCTCTATTGTCTTAATCTTAAGTGGATTTAATAAGTGACAGCAATAAGGAATCATAGCTTTCACCTGGATTCACCTGGTCAGTCTATGTCATGGAAAGACCAGCTGTTCTTAATGTTATGTACACTCGGTGTACACACAGCTGAAATGCTGTTTCAGCCAATGAGCATCCAGGACCCCAACTACCCGGTTTATAATATCCAATACTCCACATTGGATCAAGATGTCCTCCATCTTACAAATGTGCAATATGACAGTATACATGTGTTAGAAACATTATATTTCCCATGACTGTTTCCATCCTGCACAGCACAACTGTATCAGTATAATGTTTATCTGAGCAGGGCTCACAGGCTCAGTTTATTTAGTGATTTGGCCTCTTTTCTGTGCCTTTGTTTGGTTTTGGAGCAAAGTCTCTCACAGGGTTGCAGTGAAAAGTCTGGAGGGTGATGTCATAGTGTAGCTGAGCAGTGGGTTACAGTGTCATTTGGGAAATGAGTGTAGAGAGACGAGGGTGGAGTATAGAAGTGTGGAGGGGGTGAGGAGAGAGGGGTGGAGGGGGTGAGGAGAGAGGAGATGGGGTGAGGAGAGAGGGGTGGAGGGGGTGAGGAGAGAAGAGAGAGGGGTGGAGGGGGTGGGGATAGAGGAGAGGGGGTGGAGAGGTGGAGGGGGTGAGGAGAGAAAGTGGAGAGGATGAGGAGAGAGGGAAGGAGGGGGTGGGGAGAGAGAAGAGAGGGTGGAGAGGTTGAGGAGAGAGGGGAGGAGGGGTAGGGAGAGAGAGAGGGTGGTTGGAGAGACAGAGGAGTAGGAGAGTCTGTTTGAACGTAGAAAGTAAAATGTGATTTAAATTCCCCAAAGTTACTGTACACTCTACAGTTATCTATCTCCCCTGCAATAGTTTTCTCTCCATCTACCTGGTAAAATTAAGGTTCAATCTGATAAAAACAAGTTTTGTCGTGATGATGATTCTTGTTCCAGATGTGTCAATAGTCTGTGTTGATCTGAACAGGCAGAAGGAACATAGAGCCCTCCAGTGGATGATCTAAGCATTACATTCAGCTGCCACATAAGTAATTCAGAATTGGCTCCACCAACCTAACTACACACTGGATAGCTATTTTAACCTCATTGATAACCAATGTAATGGCCTTTACCCCAGAGGTGACTTGTGACTGGACTATAACTGACCATATCTATTGGTACGATTATACCCCAGAGATAACGAGTGCTGCCAGTATGTTGTTAGCTGTCATTCTAAGATAAAGAGAGTGTGTATCTGTACTGATTTCAGCTCTGACAAAGTGAGGCACTTGCTAGAGGAAATTTACTAAAGTGTCTTTACTGTGATCCTGGTCCGATCCTTCTTATAATGATGAGGATGACGTGGACAATGATGATGATGATCCAATCATGATGGTCCGTTTCTTCTTCTTTCCCCATAGCAATATGAGAACTGGCGTCCCAACCAGCCAGACAGTTTCTTCTCATCTGGAGAGGACTGTGTGGTGATGATCTGGCACGAGGACGGCCAGTGGAATGACGTGCCCTGCAACTACCATCTCACCTTCACCTGCAAGAAAGGCACAGGTAAGACAGAAATACAGTTTAAAAATGCCACAAAAAAACGTTCATGTTAGCCATAATTGTCCCATAATAATTGTCCCACCTAGATATCCTAAGATGGATGCACTAACTGTAAGTCTCTCTGGACAGGAGTGTCTGCTAAATTACTGAAATGTTGAGAGCTATTTCAATCCACTGACTGTGTATATTTATCTATCATTCATTCATTCATTCATTCATTCATCCATCCATTCATCCACCCACCCACCCATTCATCCATCCATTAATCCATTCATTCATTTGTTTATTCATCCATCCATCCATTCAGCCATTCATTCTCCCATCAACCCCTGTGTGTTCTTCCCAGTGGCCTGTAACCAGCCCCCTCTGGTACAGAACGCTCGTACCTTCGGCAGGAAGAGGTCACGCTATGAGATCAACGCACTAGTGAGGTACCAGTGTAGGGACGGTTTCATCCAGAGGCACGTGCCAACCATCCGTTGCCGTGAAGACGGCCTATGGGACATCCCCAAAATCGCCTGCATGAGTCGTGAGTACAGTAGATCGATTGATAGATTGATTCTAGTGAGGATCTCTCCACATTTTCTGACCAAGTGCTATTGTTTCTTCCCCAGCATCAAACTTCCAGAGGGCCTTCACGAGGAGGCAGAGTTACAGCCTGTTCAGTAGCAACAACTACAAGCGACGGTCCGACGAGGCGGCGGCTCGACATCATCCTCACCATCGAGGAAGGAGAGAGAGGAGATCGGTGATAAGGCGAAGCAGAAGACAATGATTGCCATGGTTACGCTAGGTTACATTTACTTAGAACCAGCAGAGCTTAAACCATAGGAACGCAGGACTGTTAGTTATGTGGATATTTTTTTTTTTATTGAATGAAAACATTTTAAGAACTTTAAAGAATGAAAGGACAAAAAGAAGAAACCCAAAGGATATTTACAATTTTTCTTGCAATTTTGATGATGGAATCTTGGAATGATGTGCCTTTTTAAAGAAATATTATTTTAAAGAATATTCTTATAAAGGGACACTAATTTATAACAAAGCCAAAGTGGATACCTTCAGTTGGCTACTGGGAAAATGTGCTGGAGATGTACTTTGAACCAAATAATGCATTCATCCTCAACTATACGATTTTCTCAATTTTATACAGACAGGAGAGCGTTCAACTCTTACATTGGGAAAAAGATCCTGGCAAATACCAGCTTTTGTGAAATTATAGCGCTTATGTTATGCAAAAGAATCAAATTAATTTACAATTAGTCTGTGCTACGCAGGCACTGACAATCAAATGAATCCACAGTACACAATCCATCTCTCTCGCCTCTACATTATCCGGAAATGACATTTCAAAGAAAGAGGATCTATGCTTGGGTTTATCTTGTTGTTACACATGATTACTGTATGCATTTTATACAGAGTTTTTCATCCAATACCAAGCTTGGGACTATCCGATGACACACATCACTGACCAATCAGATTTCAGATCACAGAAAGAAAAACTGAAACATGGCGAATGCCCATCCAATCAGAATGCGTTGATAATTGGTTAATGTTTGTGCACATCCATTTAACACTTTTGCTTTCTATTGTATGTTGAGAAACTAGAGAGGAGATTTCTAAGTATTATTTGACTGAGGGCCAAATGAGTGTCTCCTCCTAAGCCCTAAAGGCCTTATACATTGAAGTGAAGCCATCGACCTGTACATTATTTGACTGTGTTGAAGGAAACTATAGAAGGGAAAAGAGGGTTATGGAATGTATGTTTTCTAGACAATATAACCTGGAATTCCTTGCTATGTTTACAACAAATGTGAGGTATTTTAATGTTACTAAAACAATGTTCTAAAAATCCTTTAAACATTAGCATTGCTTCTGTTCTGCCTGAGGGGGTAACTTTTCTGTTTCCTGACACTGTAGGTGACTCAAGCTCTTTGCTTCCATGTGCTGTTTTCTTAGGTCAATGTAAAACTACTATTGAGAGAATGTACTTAGTGAAACACTTCGAAAGACTTGAACAAACACCTTTTTTAACAAAAGATACAAATAATTTATTTTTCAAGCTGCTCTTCCTCTTCTTGCTACATTATTGTTTTGTAAGTGAAATATTCTGATGATGCAATCACTTGGTCTGACTTGTCTCAATACTACATGTATTTTACATGCTTTGTAAGAGACAGCTAACATCACAGTATCTGAGTCAATGTGATGAAGATATTCCTTTACTCTACGCTAGATAGGGCTTATAGTATGTCATTTAGGGGTCAACAATGGACCAAAGAGTAGGGCTTCAACCAGCTGAAATTCTCCTTTACAATATTACCAAACACTTTGTACAGATTTAGTGTTGCACTATTGATGTTTGTCTTTTTTTATTTGTTGTGTTTTAGCATTAAAGTGCAAATAATAACATTTTATATTTACAGTATATCTTTTTATTTTACAATGTGAAAGTCTGGGATGTTTGAAAAAGTAATTTTTAAATTAAACAAGACTGTTTTACCTGCTCTCAGTCACCAAAGAAATAAAAACAAAAGTTTGCCAATTTTACTCGCGTCTCCTTTTTGTTTGTAAGGTCAACACCATTACATGTATTGACGGTCTGGGGCAAGCTAGGTTTCAAACCATGTTACAAACCATGATTTAACGTTCAGCAGTAAGCTTTGACTTTTACTGTGATCGTGGTGGTCAACAGGACTTCACTTTGTTAGTAGTACAGTCCTATTACCAGCAGGTAGCGCTGTTCAACATTGAACTAGTTGCAAGACATGCCATTTGCTTCTCAAAGATTTGTCCACAGAAACATCTGCTGTCAATGAACTGGGATTGCTACTTTCACTGAAAATCTTGAGTAACTCCTGAACATTGGTTCTTTGCAACAATGTAACATGTATCCAGAAGGTGTCCTATTGCTGCCTGAACGTTTGAACTAAAATAGAATTAAAGAATTGAATTAAAGAAAATATGATGGCTACCAAAGCAAGACTCCAATTGTTGTACAGTTCACATTGTAACACAACTCTCTCACAAGTCAATACCTTTAGTATTCTTCTGCTTTCCATACCATTATCATCTGAACACAAATCCCTAATGGGTTGGAGCCCTGCACAGCACGCTATTACAGTTCACCAGCGCTTTTGTGCACACATCCTCACAGGGAGAAACATTACATGTGAATCTGTAAAGTGTATTACACTTATTCCACAAGCCCCTCTACTGACATACATTCAGGGAGAGGTCATTGTTAGACTGAGTTTGAATTATGGTCAGCATATGGAACAGCGAGATGAGAAATTGTCACTCATGTCCAAATAAATGACATTGAAGAAAGAGTAGTGTTCATACATCACACACTTTGTTTCATTAACGTGTTAAATTGTTCCTTTTGGCTCCGGAGCGCTGGTCTGTGCTGTGAAACACAGAGAAAACAGGCTGATGCTCAATCCTTGGCCAGTGACCCTGGGGTCAAAAGTATACAGTACAGAACACAGGTGGATATATCACTGCCCTGTCTCGACAGCACATACTGTTCACTTTTAGGGGACACGGGTGACCATACTCAATTCCTTTAACATATGAGGTCAGAAGCACATGACTTTTCCGGTACTGAGCAGAGAATATCAGTGAGGCTCAAAACGTTGGTATGGGTTGGAGCCTTCAATGTTTTGTTGGAGCATCTGTGTGTGCAATGCCTATGCAATGCCTTAAAAATAATTCAGTACAAATAATGGTTTAAATTAGGGGGGCCTGTGCCCCCTTCAGTTCCACTGAGCATGACGCCATTGGTCCCCAGTGCCTGCTTATTGAGAAGCTCTGTCTAAGTACTCTACAACAGGGATTATCAACTAGATTCAGCCGCAGGCCGATGTTTTCTTGAGTGGATGGTCGGGGGGGCAAGAACATATTAACAAATAATTTGTAAACTGCAAATTGACTGCAAGAAGCTCAAACATTTGACCAAAACATAAAAAATCCAAACCTGATTTCCTAGTGTTTTTATGGTATTTTATGTCCAACAATGAAAAATAATACCATCTAAAAAATAATTTTTTAAATAGTCTTAAAAAAAAAAAAACAATCCTCAGGAAACTTGGGAGGTCCAAATAAAACCATCCATGGGCCTCCAGTTGGGGAGCCCTGCTCTTGTCACGACTTCAGCCGAAGTTGGTCCCTCTCCTTGTTCCGGCGGCTTTCGGCGGTCGACCTCACCGGTCTTCTAGCCGCCACCGATCCATTATTCATTTTCTGTTGGTTTTGTCTTCCTTTTTCACACACCTGGTTTACATTCCCATGATTACGTGTTCCTTATTTAACCCTCTGGTTCCCTCCATGTTTTGTGTGTGATTTTTTGTTTGTTTTTGATTCCGTGTTGAGTGTTTGTTTTTACACTCGTATTGTTTTTTTTTAGTAAACTTCATGAACACTCATTTTGTTGTCCTGCGCCTGACTCTCTGCCTTACCGGCATCACGGATTATCATTACAGCTCTACGATGATGAAATGGTGTGAAACACCATTACCAATTCACCATTATTATGTACAATAACAGTGAGTAGATGAATGCAATCTTTGTATTGATTGAGGTTTGTGTACAGTTCTTATTATGAACATTGCTGCTCTAACTGTCATTAGCATTACAGGCCACTGGCTGGATGTCCCACGGAGAGAAACCCTTCAATCTTCCTCATGAAACAGACGTCCCGTTAATAAGCTCAGGAAAACAACACTCTCTCGGATGGTTTCTCTGGGATATCGGAGGCTTTCTTCCCTCTTTAGAAAAAAAGAGAAACAATTTGAAAAGGAAATGTGCGCCGGATTGTCCTGATAGTCTCAGGGTCTGTTTCAGTCTAATGCTCCATGTCCATCGTTTATTCATTACTTTGGCATTTCCTCAGCCGTGTAACATAATCTGGATATCAGTGACAAGCACGAAACATGGAGAGGATTTAGCCCCCTGACTCACACACACGCACGCACACATACGCACACACATTTAACAAGCCCCCACGTTGTCTATATACTCATGACTGCTTTGCTTTGTACAATAAAACAGCATTGCTCTTCAACTCTCCGCCATTGTTTTTTGTGGCTTTAGTGATATTCCCAGCCATCTCCCTGGCGTGTGCAGCAGTGTATTTTGTAGCAGTCTTGAAGGAGTCTCTAACACAACCTTTGGAAGTGGCATGTCAATGGGTTCTTGGGCTAGTCAAACAACACCCTTACATTTGTCAGGTGTTTCCTTCTGCTAACACAGTAAATGTCTCCCAACTGAAATTTACCACAAAGAGAAAAACTTGGAGAGACAGCTCCCTGTAATCTACTTGGTTGGCTAGGCAACACTTAGCATACCAAAGCAAAGGAGGTAGAAGTGGTCTGTCTCTGTCCTGCTGCTCTCTCACTTCTAAGATAATAGTCAATTGAAGCACAGCTGGCAGGTCTCCCATGGAGAAGTACTGTATCAACAGCTGGCAGATCTCCCATAGAGAAGTACTGTATTAACAGCTGGTAGATCTCCCATAGAGAAGTACTGTATTAACAGCTGTCAGATCTCCCATAGAGAAGTACTGTATTAACAGTTCAGGTCTCCCATAGAGAAGTATAAACAGCCGGTAGGTCTCCTATAGACAAGAATAAACATCCAGGGAAGAGAAAATGGAAATACACTTATTTTCTTTATATCAAATCAAATGTTATTTGCCACATGCTTAAACAACAGGTGTAGACTAATGCTAAGTTATGGGCCCTTCCCAACAACGCAGAGAGAATATATAGAACTAATAGAAACATAGAAAATAGAAACATAAATACACAATGAGTAACAATAACGTGGCTATGTACACTGGGTACCAGTACTGTATCGATGTGAGTCAACAGGATAGATAATAAACAGTAACAGCAGCACAAGTGATGAGTTAGTGCAAAAAAGGATCCATGCAGATAGTCCAGGTAGCTATTGGTTAACTATTTAACAGTCTTATAGCTTGGGGGTAGAAGCTGTTTAGGGTCCTGTTGGTTCCAGACTTGGTGCATCGGTACCGCTTGTGGTAGCAGAGAGAACAGTCTATGACTTGGGTGGCTGAAGTCTTTGACAAGTTTTAGGGCCTTCCTCTGACAACGCCGGGTATAGAGGTCCTGGATGGCACGGAGCTCGTACGGACTACCCTCTGTAGCGCTTAGTGGTCGAATACCAAGCAGTTTCCATACCAAACGGTGATGCAGCCAGTAAAGAAGCTCTCAATGGTGTAGCTGTGGAACTTTTTGAAGATCTGAGGGCCAAAGTCAAATCTTTTCAGCTTCCTAAATGTGGGGAGAGGCGTTGTCGTGCCCTCTTTATGACTGTGTTGGTGCGTGTGGACCATGATAATTCCTTAGTTATGTGAACACCGAGGAACTTGAAGCTCTCGACCTGCCCCACTACAGCCCCACAGTGGATGGGGGGTGTGCTCGGTCCTCCGTTTCCTGTAGTCCATGATCAGCTCATTTGTCTTGCTGACGTTGTGGGAGTGGTTGTGGCCCTGGCACCACACTGCCAGGTCTCTGACCTCCTCCCTGTAGGTTGTCTCATTGACATTGGAGATCAGGCCTATCAACGTTGTGTCATCGGCAAACTTAATGATGGAGTTGGAGTCGTGCGCGGCCACGCAGTCATGGGTGAACAAGGAGTACAGGAGGGGACTAAGCATGCACCCCTGAGGGGCCCCCTTTTTGACGGTCAGCATTGCGAAGGTGATGTTGCCTACCCTCACCACCTGGGGGCGGCCCATCAGGAAGTCCAAGATCCAGTTGCAAAGGGAGGTGTGCGATTTGGAGTGGGTCCAGGGTGTCTGGGATGATGGTGTTTATGTGAGCCATGACCAGCCTTTCAAAGCATTTCATGGCTACAGACGTGAGTGCTACATGGTGAAAGTCATTTAGACAGGTTACCTATAGGCCTGGTCTTGAGTGTCTTATGGCTCACACAAACCACCTCCACACTTTATAGGCTATCATTAAATCTATACCATGGTTGCACATTTTCACATCACAAAATATTGATTTGTAACTGGTATCTGAATGAGTCTTTGCAGTATATCAATCCCTACATTTATATCCTAGTGTTTGATACACATGCAATATTAAAGCCTTATGCAGGTAATTTACTTTCAATAAAAAACTCCATTGTACACTGAACATGGAGACAGGAGAGAGTGCCCTTCATTTGCCAACTCCTTTGCTCCTGCCAGCAGTTTTCTACTGCACCAAGGGCAACCTCTGCATTTATAGAAAGTAGAAACATAATCCATGCATGTTGTCCAGATCCAGCGACAACAGAAATACACAGAACTACCCTTAAAATGGGGGGAAAAAGTCACAGCGTCAAAAGTTTGTCTTTATTTTCAGTTTGGTCTTTTGTTCAAAAAGGTAAATCGCATTAGAAAACAAAAAACACCTCCACAAGGGGGTTTGTGCATACAAAGGTAACACAAATGTGAAAAACGGCAATTATGTGTATCATTCTTTAGAAAAGTCTGTTTTTATGTGACTACAGTTAGTAAACCAGGTTCAATCAAATGACCACATGCTACCTGTGTCAATGCCATCTAGGAGAGCAAGAGAAAGGCAAGCCTAAATGCAACACAAAAAGAAAAGAAAGATCACCTCCATCATTTGTTTATTCAGTTTTACTGGCCGATATTGTCTCCACTAGGCTAGTGGTTGTGGCTATAGTCAACACAGATCTCAGTTGTCAACCTCCTGCATCTCCAATGGGTCCATTTTAGTGTTGTAACGCTGAGGGAACACTGTAAAACATTTAACATAACATAATATGGAGACATATAGAAGTCACTTGGTATTTCTAGTCACTCTCTTTTTTTACCACTTTATATGCACTGCATGTAAAATAATTCTGGTTACTGCCCTTGGATATTATCATGCCAGAATTAACTTCACAGGAGGCTAATCTCAAGTGTTAGTTAAAATTGGTATGAAATACTTTGTGATTTTTTGCTCTTCGAGTCTGGACTGGACCAACATCTTCGAGTCAGGACTTAAGTCAGACCCTGCGTTTCATTGATTTGAAGACAAAAACGGCTGAACATTGTTTTAAAAAGTGGATGCCTCTTATGTGATATCGTACAATCAACACTATAGTACATTGAGATTTTTCCTTCACTGACATTTAGCTGAAATTATACCTAGGAATTGTAGCGATTTCAATCTGAGAATTTTGTCCAATATAATACTGTACACTAAGTAAGGTTTGGGTGAGGGGCAAGTGTGGGGAGTACATATTAAGATTATCTCAAAACAGTTACAAGAAAATTATTAAAAACAATTTGACAAAGCAATATGCCACACATAGTGACATAAAAAGAACATTAGAAAAAGACAATACAAATACCTTGTAAAAATTAACTAAACAGGTTATATTAGTTGCAATAATAGCTCAGTATGACTTTTGATTATCTATTGATCAAAACTAACTATGAAGAGGAGTGACAGTCCGGGACACATACATTCATGTTATACTTTAAACAGAAATGTTAAAAGATCGGATCACAGCTCATACAGTTGAAAAGCAGGGGGAAGTATTTAGATGTTGAGGAGAGACATGTATTGAGGAAAGACATGTATTATTAAAGTAACACTTGCAAAGAGAAGGGACAATGGTCTAAGTTAGCAGACAAACTTTTCTGAAACTTTTTGAAACTTTGGAACAACATCCTACACTCTTAGAAAAAAAGGTGCTATCTAGAACCTAAAACGATTCTTCGGCTGTCCCATAGGAGAACACTTTGAAGATCCCTTTTCCAGGTAGAACCCTATTGGGTTCCATGTAGAACCCTTTCCCCAGAGAGTTCTACATGGAACACAAAAGAGTTCTACCTAGAACTAAAAAGGGTTCTACCTGGAACCAAAAAGGATTAACCTATGGGGACAGCCAAATAACCCTTTTGGAACCATTTTTTTCTATGGGTGTATTTAACTGTTTCAGGACATACAGGAAAGTTAGTTTGCTGACTTGAATCTCCTTTGTGAAATGTCAGATGAAGATTCACTTGAAATGGGGATTAAAACGTGATTTTGTTGTTGTTGATATTTGTCTGTCGTAGATTGTGGTAGCATTACTGTGCAAGTGTTACTGAAAACAGAACTGTGGTTATTATGTTAATGCAATTTAGCCCATAAGCTGCTTGATATGCATGTTAGTTAGACCTGATGCATTTTGTCACAGACAATTTTTTTCATTTTTTGAAACTTGGAGCAGAAATGGAGCATAAATGCTCCAATCATTATTTCTTCACACACTCAATTTGTGGAGGACAAAACAAACAATGATGATGTAACTCAGCCAGGCCTTGTCTCTGTCACAATTTCAACCATAGTGCTGTGTTATTACATGACCAGGAATAACTCTTGTTTCAGCTTACAAAATATATTTAGATCATTGCAGTACGAAAATGTGTTTTTACATTATTCATGGTTTGTAAGAATAAAAAAAAAAGTTTGCACAGTTTTGGTAAGGTAATGAGCTCATGCTAGTTCATGCGAATTAATTCCTGACATGTATTGGTGTTGTTGGTGTTGTTGTTGTCGTTTTTCTTCTTTGGTGGTTATGTTGGTTTTGTGCACAGGGCTAAGTCCTGGCATTCCCTCTTCACTGATGGCCCTTGAAGCAGTAGACACCAAAGAGCTTTTGCTTCTTGTCGGGGAATCCCACAAAGCGCACGGCCGCCTCTGTCGGGCTGCAGTTCCTGCGGGGTCTGGAGATGGGGTAGCGGACGCTGCCGTCAGCCAGCCAGCCAGAGTCGCAGCGGTCATAACCGTTCAGCTTCCAGGCAGCGTACATCTGGGCCACTTTGGCGATCTCAGCCCCGTCATCCTGGCATGCCCGAACAGCCTCTGCGAACATCAGCTTGTTGGGTTGCACCAGCCAGTAGAGACGACCTGAGGTCGGCCAAAAGTCAACAGAGGATTTGGGTTGGGGGTATTCTGCCTCACTTTACAAAAAGGTATATTACCTATGTTGATGAACTCTGCCCTACTGCAATGTATGTCCATCTATTTCTGCTACTTGAATAATTGTGTCTCAATGATACATAACACACTGCATTTTCAATGATAAACTGGAATACAACCACACGAAGGAAACACCAACTCACCCTTGAGGCCAGAGGTGAAGCAGAAAACATCATAGTGGCTCTTGGACTTTTCACGCTGGCCATAGTTCCTCAAGCCCGCCCTGGCGTTGGCACCTCCACAGGGCCCTCTAGGTTTGGTGATGGGGTACTGCACGGACCCGTCGTTCAGCCAGCCGGCGTTGCACCAGTCCATGCCACTCCTCCAGGCCTCGTAGAGCTGGTCGAAGGAGGCCACCACAGAGTCCTGGTCCAGGCAAGCCTGCTCGGCATCATGGAAGTTAAGGTTGTATCGGCCCAGCCGTGGGGAGTAAGGGAACACCACACCTGGGAATGAGAAATGGGCTGGGGTTAATATTATACAGTAGTTCATTTGGCTCTTACGCTGAATGGAGCTCCCACTCAGGAAAATGTCAATGGAACTCACTATTCTATTTAAGTGAAAATGCTCTCGAAGCCGGTGTTTGGAGGATATATTGACAAGGGGGTTGTTTCGTTGAGGGCCCGGCAAACCGTGCCAATATATCCTCCAAACAATCGGCTTTGAGGGCATTATCACGTTTATACAACAGGTTAACAACATATTCAAATAATTGTTGACATATTTTCATTAAAAACTTTATTTTGATGAATTGATTTGTTTGTTCAATCGATTCAATTGCGAGAGACGAGACCCAGTCATAAGTATTTTTGTTCTTAATCTATGGACGTGACCTAGTCGTTCTAAATGTTCCATTGCCATGATGGCTGGTAACGTTCTTATCCCTTGCTTGCTTGCTAGCTAGCCAACTTCGGCTAACACTGTCATGACAAACAGTGCAGACAGAATAACAGCAAAGTAGCTGCATTTGCATTTGTTTAAGCTGTTTTCTAGTGATTTGGGGGGGATGCATCCATAACAATGAGCTAATGATGCACGATGTCACCTGGCATAGAACATTTGCTTTCTCGCTAGAGGAGCTAGCCAACTACACAGCTAACACAATCACTTCAAACTGAAGCTGGAATGACAGCAAACTAGCTGCGTTTCCTGTTTTTATATTGACATTTCTTTGTATATATCCATAAAAATAATGCTGATTCATGATTTCGACTGGCTGAATAAAGCTGCCAGCCTGTCTGTCTCGTCCGAATTTCAATTTGGAAACAATGTTGGAAATTTCGGGAGAGACAGACAGTAAGGTTTATACAAATCTCCTCTGTTGAGAATCAAATGCTAGTCTAAAAGAAATGGGAGATAATTTCTAAATGCCTTTTACAGTGGATTGCGCAGTCAGATGGAACAGTAAATAGGCAACCAGAAACTGGTTGGATTGCGTTTTTAACCAATCAGCATCCAGGATTAGTCCCCCCCATTGTATAATGTAAGATTAAATATTCTCATTTAACAAATTGGAAAATATATTTTTTTATCCTTTTTAATATAATCACCACAGTGGATAGAAACCCGTTGCATAGTTACCCATGTTATATACATACAGTAGATAGAAATATACCGTAAATGAAAACATACAGATACATATAAAACATCATGATATACTGTAGGTGAGGAATATGATTCTAAAGTTGAATACAGACCATTCTTCCTTTTAAACCAGATGCACCGTGTTTGTAATTCCAGTTTCAGGAATTGTATAGAACAGAGGATTTTAGATTTATGTTTTACACACTCGTCCTACTGTTGGTTTACAGACCCAGACATCCAGTGTGATGAAGAATGTGTGTGGTCCTGGGTCTAGACCGGACCAGTCATGAGGGAATGGGGGTTTCTGACATACGATCTGATAGTATATGTTAGTGAGTGTAAGCCATTACTCTTCTTGGTCTTGCGGCTCCTGGTGAGTGTTAAAAGAGAATCTCCATACTTCGCTAACTGCCTAACTTCGTGGCTGTCTACCCATCAGCAGGGAAGGGAGATTTATCTCAAGCAAGCTAGGTGTGAACTCTGCTCTTTTACCGAACAAGCTTTTCATGTTTTAATTAGGCTGCAACTGCCAAGCTACAGATGCTGGACCTTCATTTGATCCCCCTGTTGCTTGAGATATTACCTGCAATGCAGGAAATCTAAAGCGTGTAGTGTATTTGAGGTTTAAAAAGGCCTCTGAAGTTTGTAATTTCTATTTCAGACTTGATATATCCTTACGAAAAAATGTCCATTAATTAAAATCCACATAATAATTCACATTTCCTGTTGCTGCAGGATTATTTTCCTGCTGTAGCAAACTGGCTCACATTAAGATCTATGTATGTAAGTATGTATGTAAGTATGTTAGGCCAGAACAACTCCAATGCACTATAATACAAAGTACAAATGGAACTTCTGGTGTCAATCATTGGGTGGTTCAGTTATGTAATTAACCGCTGTAAAACAGCACCTTGAGTGTGATGTTTTTGTTATGGAATGAATTCCTTTGACTCAGACTTTTTTGGTCCACTTCTCTATTGTCCTGTTCAATATTTTATTTGTCCGGCCTCCACCCAAATGTAATCCCTTATAAATGTGAAAACCCTGAGGGGAAGGTGGTTATCATCAGGCTCTAGTGATTGTTGACATGTTCTTGGAGAGCACAGAACTTGACCTCAACAGCACTTCTTCAGCCTTCATTAATGTACATTGTGCCAGAGATGTAAGAGGAAGTGAGACCTTCCACTTCTCATTTTTTCTGGTTCATGTACAGTCAATTAACTAAGTAGACCAGACCCAGATGCTATTGTATTGATGCCTAAGGGAGAGCCACCCCTTAATTTCTTTCAATCGTAAACGGCCTGAGTAAGACATCTGCATTTAACCCCCATCTTTGCTTTGTGTCACTGCTACTGGAGCGAACAGAGAGGGTGACATTTGACCACTGCCTGTTTATCCCAAGACAAATCAACCACTTCTCTCTTTACCCTTTAGGAATGGTTAAGAAAAGATTAGGAGCCGATAAAGCAGGAACCATCCCTCTAAGACAGCAGATTATCCTGGCATTGCTATATCAGCATCTGTAGTTACATCTGTTACAAAACCCTGCATCCCATGGTAGCCTAAGTACCCAAGTGCTGGACTGTCAGACGTGTACAGCCGCAAACAGAATAACATTTTGATTTGATTACCGGTACTTTGAAGAAAAATCACAACCAACATTAAGGTTTTTATTGGACTATTTAGTTCCAATGTTACCAATGACAAGTTGTACCAGCATGTTTTCATTATGCCTAGCAAACTAGCTTCTCTCTGTTAAAGATCCCTTTTCTTACCCAAGAGCCAAATCTGCTCAGGCGTTCTTGGCGGTCTTGGCCCAAATAGGAACGAGGACCATGTAATAGTATTGAATGCATTTAGGCTGACTCAGTTTTACCGATAGATGATTTGCCATGTGGTTGTATTTGTGCCACATATTAAAAGGAAGAACAGGACTCATTTCATCATTACACAAATGGTATAAGTAAGGAGGATGTCTAGATAGATGTGGAGTGGTATTAGTTCAGATGGAAAATGTGTTTTAGTTTACTGCAGTGTTAGACTGCGTGAATGTATTCAGCACAAAATCTGAATAAATGAACAAAAGATGTCAGCTCTTTCGTCTTTTGTCTCTCTGCAAAGAAATCAATAATGTGGTGGTGAGGTGTTGAAAATAAGGGAACAGCCAGTAAATGAAAAAATATTTATTGGCTATGGTCTTTAAACCATTAATTTCCACCAGACAGGAGTTCATGGGTAGGACTAGGGCGGCTTAAGAGCGTTGGGTCAGTAACTGAAAGGACGCTGGTTCAAACCCCAGAGCTGACTAGGTAAAAATATATATATATGCCGATGTGCCCTTGCGCAAGGCACTTAACACTAATTGCTCCTGTAAGTCACTCTGGATAAGAGTGTGTGCTAAAATGCAAAATACTTTTTCCCCCTGCAGGTCAGGCCACTTGGTCTTGAAAAACTCCTCTCTATTTACAGGGTAAAGTATAACCACAACATAAAGACAAAGAGGACAAGATAAGATGGTGGGGGCTGATGAGGAAATGTGGGATGATGCAATGAGATGACGCCCATCGCAGAGCCGGGGGAAGAAGTAAAGAGAGAAGGATTTACCATCGCTGTAGCCTACACTACCTTGCACCTCCAAGGTAACCTCATGGATGACATCATCAATGCCATCAATGACCTCACAATGGAACTTTCCCACGTCATCTAGGGACACGTCGCTGAGGACCAGTGAGGCGTCGTCATCGTCGGCCTCCAGCAGGTGGACGCGACCCTGGAAGCTGCCGTAGCTCTTTTTGTGGAAGCCCATGGACACTAGCACATCCTCCTCCAGAGACTCGTCTGCAGACAGCTTGGTCCACTTGATTCTCATGCCCAAGCTGCCGAAGGACATCCCATGCTGGCGGTGGAGCCGGCATGGTAGAGTGATGTTTGAGCCACGGCTGGCAAACACCCGGTTCTGATCACCAAGTTCAGTCTCTGTGAAAGACAAGAGAAGACATAGAGTGTGTTAAGATTCAATTAGGCATCAGAACAACAGGGTAGAATACTGAACAATGTTGTATTAATTACTGGTGTCAGTTCAGAAAGGACGGCTTCCAAAAAGCAGACTGACATGTCTGGTATTGTTTTGGGTGAGTAATGGGTTTATGCATACGTTGTAATGATTGACGTTTGAGGACATTCAAGTGTACCAGAATAAAGATGGTCCAAAAGAATTGTGGCTTCGCATTGTGGTTGGTTGGCAAGCAAAAAAGTATTAAAGGATCTTTGAAAATTGCCCTTCTGAACATTGCCTATAAACCACTTTTTAAAACCCATAATGTCTGTGGCTTGCAGTTGAACAATGTTAATATACAGTTGAAGTCGGAAGTTTACACACACTTAGGTTGGAGTCATTAAAACTCATTTTTCAACCACTCCACACATTTCTTGTCAACAAACTACAGTTTTGGCAAGTCGGTTAGCACATCTACTTTGTGCATGACACAAGTAATTTTTCAACAATTGTCTACAGACAGATTATTTCACTTATAATTCACTATATCACAATTCCAGTGGGTCAGAAGTTTACATACACTAAGTTGACTGTGCCTTTAAACAGCTTGGAAAATTCCAGAAAATGTCATCATGGCTTTAGAAGCTTCTGATAGGCTAAGTGATATCATTTGAGTCAATTGGAAGTGTACCTGTAGATGTATTTCAAGGCCTACCTTCAAACTCGGTGTCTCTTTGCTTGACATCATGGTAAAATCTAAAGAAATCAGCCAAGACCTCAGAAAAAAAATGTAGACCTCCACAAGTCTGGTTCATCCTTGCGAGCAATTTCCAAATGCCTAAAGGTACCACACTCATCTGTACAAACAATAGTACACAAGTATAAACACCATGGGACCACGCAGCCGTCATACTGCTCAGGAATTCATAGAGATGAATGTACTTTGTTGCGAAAAGTGCAAATCAATTCCAAAACAACAGCAACGGACCTTGTGAAGATGCTGGAGGAAACAGGTACAAAAGTATCTATATCCACAGCAAAACGAGTCCTATATCGACATAACCTGAAAGGCCGCTCAGCAAGGAAGAAGCAACTGCTCCAAAACCGCCCAAAAAAGCCAGACTACGGTTTGCAACTGCACATGGGGACAAGATCGTACTTTTTGGAGAAATGTCCTCTGGTCTGATGAAACAAAAATAGAACTGTTTGGCCATAATGACCATCGTTATGTTTGGAGGAAAAAGGGGGAAGCTTGCAAGCCGAAGAACAACATCCCAACTGTGAAGCACGGGAGTGGCAGCATCATGTTGTGGGGGTGCTTTGCTGCAGGAAAGACTGGTGCACTTCACAAAATATATTGCATCATGAGGGAGGAAAAGTATGTTGATATATTGAAGCAACATCTCAAGAAATCAGTCAGGAAGTTCAAGCTTGGTTGCAAATGGGTCTTCCAAATGGACAATGACCCCAAGCATACTTCCAAAGTTGTGGCAAAATGGCTTAAGGACAACAAAGTCAAGGTATTGGAGTGGCCATCACAAAGCCCTGACCTTAATCCTTAATAAAATTTGTGGGCAGAACTGAAAAAGCGTGTGTGAGCAAGGAGGCCTACAAACCTGACTCTGTCAGGAGGAATGGGCCAAAATTCACCCAACTTATTGTGGGAAGCTTGTGGAAGGCTACCTGAAACGTTTGACCCAAGTTAAACAATTTAAAGGCAATGCTACCAAATACTAATTTACTGTATGTAAACTTCTGACCCACTGGGAATGCGATGAAATAAATAAAAGCTGAAATAAATAATTCTCTCTACTTTTATTCTGACATTTGACATTCTTAAAATAAAGTGGTGATCCTAACTGACCTAAGACCGGGTATTTTACTAGGATTAAAAGTTTAAATGTATTTGGCTAAGGTGTATGTAAACTTCCAACTTCAACTGTAGCTATGAGAACTTCAGACTGTTTGTCACAAAACCTATTTCCCATTGTGGCATGGCTCTGTAACACTTGCAATAATTTGCGGAGCATTTTGCCATGTTCCTGGCACTAGTGGTTGAGTAGGGGAATGGGGGGCAGTTTAAATGGACTTTACTGTATAAGCTTATCTGTATAGTGTCTTGTGGTAGGGGTGTACCAGCGTGAAACTGAATGTCACCAAAAATTCCTTAGCACTCTCTGGGTCTTACAGTAGGTAACATATTGCTCGTTACACAATTGGGTCACACTATATACTATAGACGCATTATTTGAATAATTTAATTTAATTTGAATAATTACACACACACACACACACACACACACACACACACACACACACACACACACACACACACACACACACTCCCCTTTCTGTTGGGTGTAGTAAGCTCTATCATCAAAGCCGCTAGTCCTGATTAGATTCAACTTTGGGCCACCAGCAAGTCTCCTGCCTCTGGAGCAAATCACCAGCAGCTGGCTTTCACCAAACTGTATAACACCGCCAGCTCTGGCAGTTATCAAGCTGTAAACCACCACCAGCTCTGGCTTTCACCAAACTGTATACTACCTGCAGCTCTTGCAGTTACCAAACTGTATACCACTGCCAGCTCTGGCAGTTACCAAACTGTGTACCACCGCCAGCTCTGGCAGTTACCAAACTGTATACCACCCCCAGCTCTGGCAGTTACCAAACTGTGTACCTCTGGCAGTTACCAAACTGTATACCACCGCCAGCTCTGGCAGTTACCAAACTGTGTACCACCGCCAGCTCTAGCAGTTACCAAACTGTATACCACCCCCAGCTCTGGCAGTTACCAAACTGTGTACCACCGCCAGCTCTGGCAGTTACCAAACTGTATACCACCCCCAGCTCTGGCAGTTACCAAACTGTACACCACCGCCAGCTCTGGCAGTTACCAAATGCCAGTTTATAACGCATTAAGATTAAATGTTTATCTTTTATCCGGCCCAGCTGACTTGTGTAAAATAATTGTTGGGCATCCCACCAGGGCAGGAAACAAAGTCCTCCATTCATCAGTTTACAAAAAAAGTGACAACTATTCCTTCCCTCCCTCCCTTCTTCCCGGCTTCCCTCCTAACCACGCCACCCTTCAGTTCAGAGAGTTAGGTGCTATTAGTCACGCCACCCATCAGTTTAGAGAGTTAGGTGCTATTAGTCATACCACCCCTCAATTCAGAGAGTTAGGTGCTATTAGTCATACCACCCCTCAATTCAGAGAGTTAGGTGCTATTAGTCACACCACCCTTCAGTTCAGAGAGGTAAGTGCTATTAGTCACACCATGTGGGTTCCCACAATCTCCCTGACCTCTGTTAAGTCTTCATGAGAGTGGTGCTTTGTGGGGATTCCACCCAGTGGTTGCCTACACACATCTCTCTAATCCCAGGCCGAGACATGATGAATACACTTGGCCCATGACCCCCTCACCACTGGTGTAGTCCCAATCAATAAAGCTGTGGCGAGAGCCCCAGGAAATACAGCACCCTGGGCCAGACAAATCAAATCAAATCAAATTGTATTTGTCACATACACATGGTTAGCAGATGTTAATGCGAATGTAGCGAAATGCTTGTGCTTCTAGTTTCGACCATGCAGTAGTATCTAACAAGTAATCTAACAATTTCACAACAACTACTTTATACACACAAGTGTAAAGGAATGAATACAAGTATGTACATATAAATATATGGATGAGCGATGGCTGACCGGCATAGGCAAGCTTCAGTAGATGGTATATAGTTCAGTATATACATGTAAGATGAGAAGGGTAGAATATGTAAACATTATATAAATGGCATCGTTTAAAGTGGATAGTGATACATTTATTACATCCACTTTTTAATTAATAAAGTGGCTAGAGATTTGAGTCGATGGCCAAACGGCATAGGCAAGATTCAGTAGATGGTATAGAATACAGTGTATACATTTGATATGAGTAATGTCGGATATGTAAACATTATATACAAAATTGTTTGAAGTGGCTAGTGACACATTTGTTACATCCAATTTTCTATTAATTAAAGTGTCTAGAGACTTAAGTCAGTATGTTGGCAGCAGCCACTCAATGTTAGTGGTGGCTGTTTAACAGTCTGATGGCCTTGAGATAGAAGCTGTTTTTCAGTCTCTCGGTCCCAGCTTTGATGCACCTGTACTGACCTCGCCTTCTGGATGATAGTGGGGTGAACAGGCAGTGGCTCGAGTGGTTGTTGTCCTTGATGATCTTTTTGGCCTTCCTGTGACATTGGGTGTTGTAGGTGTCCTGGAGGGCAGGTAGTTTACCCCCGGTGATGCGTTGTGCAGTCCTCACTACCCTCTGGAGAGCCTTACGGTTGTGGGCGGAGCAGTTGCCGTATCAGGCGGTGATACAGCCAGACAGGATGCTCTCGATTGTGCATCTGTAGAAGTTTGTGAGTGTTTTTGGTGACAAGCCGAATTTCTTCAGCCTCCTGAGGTTGAAGAGGCGCTGTTGCGCCTTCTTCACCACACTGTCTGTATGGGTGGACCATTTCAGTTTGTCCGTGATGTGTACGCAGAGGAACTTAAAACTCTGCTGTTTCCTGAAGTCCACGATCATCTCCTTAGTTTTGTTGACGTTGAGTGAGATGTTATTTTCCTGACACCACACTCCAAGGGCCCTCACCTCCTCCCTGTAGGCCGTCTCGTCATTTTTGGTAATCAAGCCTACCACTGGAGTGTCGTCAGCAAACTTAATAAAGTCAAAGTCACCATTATTAGTCAGTTGTACAACCAAATGCCTTCAACCGAAATGTGTCTTCCGCATTTAACCCAACCCCTCTGAATCAGAGAGGTGCGGGGGGCTGCCTTAATCGACATCCACGTCTTCAGCGCCCGGGGAACAGTGGGTTAACTGCCTTGTTCAGGGGCAGAACGACAGATTTTTTCCTTGTCAGCTCGGGGATTCGAACTTGCAACCCTTCGGTTATAAGTCCAAAGCTCTAACCACTAGGCTACCTTGAGTTGGAGGCGTGCTTGGCCACGCAGTCATGGGTGAACAGGGAGTACAGGAGAGGGCTGAAAACGCACCCTTGTGGGGCCCCAGTGTTGAGGATCAGTGGGTGGAGATGTTGTCTCCTACCCTCACCACCTGGGGCCATCTCGTCAGGAAGTCCAGGACCCAGTTGCACAGGGCTGGGTCAAGACCTAGGGTCTCGAGCTTAATGACAAGTTTGGAGGGTACTATGGTGTTAAATGCTGAGCTGTAGTCGATGAACAGCATTCTTACATAGGTATTCCTCTTGTCCAGTTGGGTTAGAGCAGTGTGCAGTGTGATTTCGATTGCGTCGTCTGTGGACCTATTGGGACGGTAAGCAAATTGGAGTGGGTCTAGGGTGTCTGGTAGGATGACTAGTCTCTCAAAGCACTTCATGATGACGGAAGTGAGTGCTACGGGGCGCTAGTCATAGCTCAGTTACCTTAGCTTAGCAATCCAACAGGATTGATTAAATATGTCCGTAAACACACCAGCCAGCTGGTCTGCGCATGCTCTGAGGACACGGCCAGGGATGCCATCTGGGCCGGCAGCCTTGCGAGGGTTAACACATTTAAATGTTTTACTCACGTTGGCTGTGGTAAAGGTGAGCCCGCAGGTTTTGGTAGCGGGCCGTGTCGGTGGCACTGAAGTTGTTTAGTTTGTCTGGGAGCAGGACATCGTGGTCCGCGACGAGGCTGGTTTTGTTTTTGTAGTCCGTGATTGACTGTAGACCCTGCCACATTCCTCTCGTGTCTGAGCCATTGAATTGTGACTCTACTTTGTCTCTATACTGACGCTTAGCTTGTTTGATAGCTTGTTTGATTTGATTGTTGGTATTCAGTCATGTTTCCGGTCGCCTTACCCTGGTTAAAAGCAGTGGTTCGCGCTTTCAGTTTTGCGCGAATGCTGCCATCAATCTACGGTTTCTGGTTGGGGAAGGTTTTAATAGTTGCTATGGATACAACATCACCGATGCACTTGCTAATAAACTCGCTCACCGAATCAGCGTATACATCAATGTCGTTGTCTGATGCTATCCGGAACATATCCCAGTCCACATGCCCAACAGAGCAGTCAATGGTCACCACACATCAGCCTCTTCTTAAATACACTACATAGCCAAAGGTATGTGGACACCTGCTTGACAAAAATCTAATTCCAAAATCAATGGCATTAATATGGAGTTGGTTGACCCTTTGCTCCTGTAACCGCCTCCACTCTTCTGCGAATCCTTTCCACTAGATGTTGGAACATTTCTGCAGGGACTTGCTTCCATTCAGCCACAAGAGAATTAGTGAGGTCGGGCACTGATGTTGGGCGATTAGGCCTGGCTCACAGTCAGCGCTCCAATTCCTCCCAAAAGTGTTCCATGGTGTTGAGGTCAGGGCTCTGTGCAGGCCAGTCAAGTTCTTCCACACCAATCTTGACAAACCATTTCTGTATGGGCCTCGCTTTGTGCACAGGGACATTGTCATGTTGAAACAGAAAAGGGCCTTCCCATACTGTTGCCACAAAGTTGGAAGCATAGAATGGTCTAGAATGTCGTTGTATGCTGTAGCATTAAGATTTCCTCTCACTGGAACTAAGGAGTCTGAACCATAACAAACAGACTCAGACCATTATTCGTCCTCCACCACTTTACAATTGGGACTATGCATTCGGGCAGGTAGCGTTCTCCTGGATTCCGTTAAACCCATATTCGTCTGTTGGACTGTCAGATGGTGAAGCGTTATTCATCACTTCAGAGAACGTGTTTCCACTGTTCCAGCGTCCAATGGCGGCAAACTTTACACCACTCCAGCCGACGCTTGGCATTGCGCATGGTAATCTTAAGCGTATGCGGCTGATAGGCCATGGAAACCCATTACATGAAGCTCCCGATGAACAGTTCCAGAGGAAGTTTGGAACTCAGTAGTGCGTGTTGCAACTGAGGACAGACGATTTTTACGTATTACACTCTTCAGCCCTCAGTGGTCACATTCTGTGAGCTTGTGTAGCCTACCATTTCGCGGCTGAGCAGTTGTTGCTCCTACACGTTTCCACTTCACAACAATTTTTTTATTTCTAAGGCACTGCATCTTAGTGCAAGAGGCGTCACTACAGTCCCTGGTTCGAATCCAGGCTGTATCACATCCGGCCGTGATTAGGAGTCCCATAGGGTGGCGCACATTTGGCCCAGCGTCATCCGGTTTTGGCTGGGTAGGCCGTCATTGTAAATAAGAATTTGTTCTTAACTGCCAAAATCTGGGTAAAAGATTGAATGGAATGTGAGAATGTGAATTCTGTAAATGTAGTTATTGCTTGCTATTCTAAAGTCTACCAACCGTTCCAACAGGCATGCCAGCTAAGAGAGTTAGACAAGCTAGCTACTCTAACTTGATTGATAGCCTGAAATTGTTTTTTCATAGCTGCTGTGCCTTCAGAAAGTATTCATAGCCTTTGACTTATTCCACATTTTGTTGTGTTACAGCCTGAATTCAAAATATATTAAATATAATGTTTTCTTATCTGAACACAATACCCTATAATGACAAAGTGAAAACATGTTTTTAGACATTTTTGCAAACGTATTGAAAATGAAATACAGAAATATCTCATTTACATAACTATTCACACCCCTGAGTCAATACTTTGTCAAAGCACCTTTGGCGGCATTTACAACTTTGAGTCATCTTGGGTATGTCTGTATCAGTTTTGCACATCTAGATTTGGGGATTTCCTCCCATTATTCCTCGCAGATTTTCTCAATTAGATAGGGAGATTTTAAATGATCAATAACGAGGCATGATCAATGATCAATAACGTTTTGTACACTTGGTGTATATATATTTTTTAAACAGGACAAATCTGTTGACACATGCCCCTGTGCCCCCTATGGGTATCACACCACTGCTGACATTGCTTGTTCTGATATTGCTGCAGTGGACGCTGCTGAGGGGAGGACAGCTCATAATAATGGCTGGAATGGACCAAATAGATGTATTTTCTACCATTCCACTTAGTCCTCCCCAATTAAGGTGCCACCAACATTAATGTGCCACCAACCTCGTTCTGATAAGTCTTCATTTCTTGTTCTTTTTGGATTAACTTTCAGATTAGGTCTGTATTGTTATTGTATTGCTAGATATTGCTGCATTGTTGCAGCTAGAAACATAAGCACTTCGCTGCACCTGCCATAACATCTGCCAAGCTGTGTACACGACCAATACACTTTGATTTGATGCAAAGCAGACTAGTCACATCCCCTTCCCTTTGAGCGGAATATGTCTGGAGAAATAATCAGCAGCATTTGGTAAAAACTAAGTCCCGTTTTGAGTCATAGATCAAATTATGTCAGTATTAACTGGTGTCCCCAGCGGTATCCTAGCCAGTATCCCTTCCTCCCTCTCCTTCTGTGCCTCTTTAATTTGTTTCTCTTCCTCTTTTGTATCTCTCTTGGGTTCTGTTCCACATCTGTCTGGCGGAGGCTCGCTCAGAGAGTCGTATAACCGCAGGCTTCTTGAGCCACACCAAAGCCATGACTTGAAAACGGTTCCGCTGGCTCTTCAACGGGAAAATACTTTTCAACATGGATGCAGGAATCACTACCAGGCGCTCCAGGTTAACTGCCTCCCAGTTCAATCATCTCTCCCGCCACCCCAGCTTCCTCCACCCCTGTTTCTCACCGCAAACTCTCTAAATCCCAGAACCCAATTCTTCTATGCACACAAAGCACATAGTTTACTAGCATGGCCTGTACATTATCAGACGCAAGTTATCCTGTAGACTGATTTAATGAACAGAAGTGGTGCTGCCTTACACATTTTATCTTCCCCTATAGCACTAAATCCAACCGCTCTTTCCTCCACCCCTCCTCTCATTACCCACCAAACGCACACCAAAGAGTTTATCCCACTTCTGCTACAGAATGACACAATGGCTCCTCATCAAAAGCACCAGGCATGCATGACGCCAGCGTCCCTGTGGAACACCTTGGACACCTTGTAGAGTCCATGCCCCATCGAATTGAGCCTGTTCTGAGGGCAAAAGGGGGTGCAACTCAATATCAGGAAGGCGTTCCTAATATTTTGTACACTCAGTGTATTTCAAGCCTTAGCTTATTTATACAGGGCTTTTTGTTTAGGGTCAAGGGTTCCCCCTAATTGGGGCGGCAGGTAAACTAGCAGTTAAGAGTGTTGGGAAAGTAACGGGAAGGTTGCTTGTTCAAATCCCCGAGCCGACTAGGTGAAAAATATGTCAATGTGCCCTTGAGCAAAGCACGTAACCCTTACTGCTCATTTAAGTCGCTTTGGATAAGAGCATCTGCTCAATGACTAAAATGTCAATGTAACGTATACAAACTGTTCATTAAACCATTACCAACCATTTCCCCCCCACTTATTTACTAATATAATTAGCATAATAAAACAATCCCCATCAAAATCTGTCTGTGGAAATTGGCAGAGCTACATCATTGCTTGTCAGACCAGGACACATCCCGAAAATTGCTCTTCTCCAAAAAAACATCTGAACTGTAAAAACGAATATGTCCCCTCGATGGAAAGATGAGACTCACGAATATGATGGTGTTCTCTGTTTTTCTCTATGACACCCATCTTTTTTTCCATGAATGAATTTTTAGTCATTGAGCAGATGCTCTTATCCAAAGCGACTTAAAGTGCTTTAACTACTTTGTTAAAGCACTTTTGGCAGCGATTACAGCCTTGAGTCTTCTTGGCTCTAACACTACAAGCTTGGAACACCTGTATTTGGGGAGTTTCTCCCTTCTGTGCAGATCCTCTCAAGCTCTGTCAGGTTGGATGGGGAGCGTCGCTGCACAGCTATTTTCAGGTCTCTCCAGTGATGTTCGATCTGGTTCAAGTCCAGGCTCTGGCTGGGCCACTGAAGGACATTCAGAGACTTGTCCTGAAGCCACTCCTGCATTGTCTTGGCTGTGTGCTTAGGTTTGTTGACCTGTTGAAAGGTGAACTGTTCCTGAGCACTCTGCTGCAGGTTTTCATCAAGGATCTCTCTGTACTTTGCTCCGTTCATCTATCCCTCGATCCTGACTAGTCTCCCAGTCCCTGCCACTGAAAAACATCACCACAGCATGATGTTGCTACCACCATGCTTCACCATAGGGATGGTGCCAGGTTTCCTCCAGATGTGATGCTTAGCATTCAGTCCAAAGAGTACAATCTTGGTTTCATCAGACCAGAGAAACTTGTTTGTCATGGTTTGAGAGTCTTTAGGTGCCTTTTGGCAAACTCCAAGCAGGCTGTCATGTGCCTTTTACTGAGGAGTGGCTTCCGTCTGGCCACTCTAACATAAAGGCCTGATTGGTTGAGTGCTGCAGAGATGGTTGTCCTTCTGGAAGACTCTCCCATCTCCATAGAGGAACTCTAGAGCTCTGTCAGAGTGACCATCAGGTTCTTGGTCACCTCCCTGACCAAGGCTCCTGAAATCAATTTCGAGTCTCATAGCAAAGGGTCTGAATACTTATGTAAGTAAGGGATTTCTGTTTAAATTTTTTATCAATTTACAACAACAAAAAACTGTTTTCGCTTTGTCATTGTGGAGTAGTGTGTGTAGATTGATGAGAAAAATATATAATTTAATCAATTTTAGAATAAGGCTGTAACGTAATGAAATGTGGTAAATGTGGTAGGGTCAGTGCAAGATAGAATCAGTGCAGATAGTTTGGGTAACATTAAATGACCATTTAGCAGTCTGGATATTTAACAGTCTTATGGCTTGGGTGTAGAAGCGGAGCCTGTTTGTCCGAGAGCCGATGCTCCGGTACTGTTTGCAGGACGGTAGCAGAGTGAACAGTCTATGGCTTGATATAGAGTTCCTGGATGGCTGTACAGTGATATACTGGTCTGTCCACACCACCCTTTGCAATTGCCATACCAAGCAGTGATGCAGCCAGTCAAGATTCTCTTGATAGTGCAGCTGTCAAACCTTTTGAGGATCTGAGGGCCCATGCCAAATCTTTTCAGCATCCTGAGGGGAAGAGGCAGTGCCGGGCCCTCTTCACGACTGTGCGGGTGTGTGTGGACCACGTTAAATCCTTTGTGATGTGGAAAGCCAAGGAACTTGAAGCTCTCGACCTGCTCCACAACAACCCCATCGACGTGCTCTCTCCTCTTTTTTTTTCTTTAAAATAATATTTTTCTCCCCAATTGGTAGTTACAGTCTTGTCCCATCGCTGTAACTCCCGTATGGACTCGGGATAGGCGAAGGTCAAGAGCCATGCGTCCTTCGAAACTTGACCCTGTCAAGCCTCACTGCTTCTTGACACACTGCTCGTTTAACCTGGAAGCCAGTCGCACCAATGTGTCGGAGGAAACACTGTACAACTGGTAACCGTGTCAGCGTACCACAGGAGTTACTAGAGCGCAATGGGATAAGGACTTCCTGGCCAGCCAAACCCTCCCATGACACGGGCGATGCTGGGCCAATTGTACGTCGCCTTATGGGTCTCCCGGTCGCGGCCAGCTGCGACACAGACCGGGATAAAACCAGGATCTGTAGTGACGCCTCAAGTACTTCAGTGCCTTAGACCTCTGCGCCACTCGGGAAGCTTCTTTCTCATATAGTCCACGATCAGCTCTTTGGTCTTACTGACATTGAGGTGAGACATTTTTGTCCTGGCACCACACTGCTAAATCTCTGACCTCCTCCCAGTAGCCTGACTCATCGCCGTCGGTGATCAACATTGTGCTATCAGCAAACTTGATGATGGTGTTGGAGTCGTGCGCGGCCACACAGTTGTGGGTGAACATGGAGTATAGGAGGGGACTAAGCACACACCCCTGAGGGGCCCCCGTGTGAGGGTTGTTGCCAACCCTCACCACCTGGGGCCGGCCCGTCAGGAAGTCGAGGATCCAGTTGCAAAGGGTTCAGTCCAAGGGTCCATAGCTTGGTGATGAGCTTAGAGTAGGAATATGGTGTTGAGCGTTGAGATGTAGTCTATGAACATAATTCTCACATAGTTATTTCCCCTCTTGTCCAGATTGGAGGGCAGTATGAAGTGCAATAGAGATTGCGTCATCTGTGGATCTGTTGGGGCCGTATGCGATTTGGAGTGGGTCTAGAGTGTCTGGGATGATGGCGTTGATGTGTGTCATGACCAGCCTTTCAAAGCACTTCATAATTACAGATGTGACTGCTACAGGGCGATGGTCATTTAGCCAAGTTACCTTTGAGCTCTTGGGAACAGGGACAATGGTGGTCAGTTTGGGATTACAGACTGGGATAAGGACAGATTGAAAATGTCTGTGAAGCTGGTCAGCACATGCTTTGAGAATTCACCCTGGTATTCCGTCTGTCCTGGCGGCCTTGTGACTGTTAACTTCTTTGGGAGCAGCGCACAAGGTGACGGTTTTGGGAAGCCTGGCGTGCCCAAAGTAAAATGCCTCCCATTCAGGCCAGAAAATAGTATATGCACATATGTAGTACCATTGGATAGGAAACACTCTGAGTATAACAGAACAGATATGGCAGGCGAAATTCCGAGGAATTTCTGTCCTGAAAAAAGTGATTTTACACATTGCCTCATTTGGAACCCCTCCCTTATGAAAATGCCCATATAAGGGCATATGAATGCAGTACCTATTGCTTCCTCTGGATGTCAACAGTCTTGAGAAAGTGTTTGGATTCTGTTTTAGATGCTTTATATGGCAGAAGAAGAAAAATTAGGAAGTGGTCACACAGAATGTCAATAGAGGAAAAGGCGCGTTCCCGGCTGGCGCGCTCTGTGGTTTTTTCCTTTCTTATCGCCCAGTTTATATTCCGGTTGAAATATTATACTATTTATACATAAAAGTGTTCCTAAGGATACATTATCAATTATGTTTGATTGTTCTTGGACAAGTTTATAGGTATAAGTTGAACGAGTTCTTTTCACGTTTCAATGGACGAGTGGAGGCTGTATTTTCTCAATATAACGCGCCAACCAAACTGAGATTTATGGATATAATACATTACTTTTTCTAACAAAAGAACCAAAAAGAACAAAAAAGGCTCTTTCTAACAAAAGAGCCTTTTTGAAATCTGACAACGCTGTGATATTGCCAAGAAGCAGAGCTTTTGATGATTATGAAACACTTGTATATTGATGCATGTTTAATAATTCAACTTTTGGATTTTGAATTTGGCGCCTTGCATTTTACCAGGTAGTGTCAGCTAGCGCCCCACCGCTCCCTAAGAAGTTAATTAACCTGTTTATACGTTTGGCTCACATCGGCCACGGAAAGCGAGATCACAGTTCTGCGTAGGTGGACAGCTTATGGTTGGGTTTTCCTTTGTAATCCGTTGTCAAAATGGCGCCGGAAGAAATGGCAGCAGATTTACGGGCGCCCAACCAATTGTGCTATTATGTGTTTTTTTCACGTTATTTGTAACTTATTTTGCACATAATGTTTCTGCAACCGTATCTTACAGCAAAAAAGAGCTTCTGGATATCAGGACAGTGATCACTCACCTCGGATTAGACAAAGATTTTTTTCTACAACAAGGAGGACACACAAGACATTCTCCAAACACCCCACAGGGCCGACATCCCCGTTACTTGCAAGAGGAAGCGACACAGGTACAGAGGACAAAGAACCGGATGCCTGGTCAGGACCCGGAGAAGGCGAGTGGGAAAGCTGCCGTTACTGGCAATACTACTCGCCAACGTGCAATCATTGGACAATAAATTAGACGAGGTACGATCACAAATATCCTACCAACGGGACATCAAAAACTGTAACGTCCTATGTTTCACGGAATCGTGGCTGAATGATGGCATGGATATTCAGCTAGCGGGATATACGCTACACCGGCAAGATAGAACAGCACACTCCGGTAAGACGAGGGGAGGCGGTCTGTGCATATTTGGAAACAACAGCTGGTGCACGAAAACTAAGGACGTTTCTAGATTTAGCTCTCCTGAAGTAGAGTATATTGTGATATATTGCAGGCCACACTACTTGCCTAGAGAGTTTTCAGCTATACTTTCGTGGCTGTTTATTTACCACCACAGACAGATGCTGGCACTAAGACCGCACTCAGTCAGCTGTATAAGGAAATAAGCAAACAGGAAACCACTCACCCAGAGGTGGCGCTCCTAGTGGCCGGAGACTTTAATGCAGGGAAACTTAAATCAGTTCTCCCAAATTTCTATCACCATGTTAAATGTGCAACCAAAGGGAAAAAAATTCTAGATCACCTGTGCTCCACACACAGAGACGCGTACAAAGCTCTCCCTCGCCCTCCATTTGGTAAATCCGACCACAACTCTATCCTCCTGATTCCTGCTTACAAGCAAAAATTTAAGCAGGTAGCACCAGAGGCTCGGTCTATAAAAAAGTGGTCAGATGAAGCAGATGCTAAACTACAGGACTGTTTTGCTATCACAGACTGGAACATGTTCTGGGATTCTCCCAATGACATGGAGGAGTACACCACATCAGTCACTGGCTTTATCAATAAGTGCATCAAGGACGTCGTCCCCACAGTGACTGTACGTACATACCCCAACCAGAAGCCATGGATTACAGGCAACATTCGCACTGAGCTAAAGGGTAGAGCTGCCGCTTTAAAGGTGCCGGACTCTAACCCAGAAGCTTAGAAGAAATCCTGCTATGCCCTGCGACGAACCATCAAACGGGCAAAGCATCAATACAGGGCTAAGATTGAATCATACCACACCGGCTCCGATGCTCATCTTATGTGGCAGGGCATGCAAACTATTACAGACTACAAAGGGAAAAACAGCCGCGAGCTGCCCAGTAACACGAGCCTACCAGACGAGCTAAATCCCTTCTATGCTCAGAACCTACCAGACGAGCTAAATCCCTTCTATGACTGTCACACAGTCGTTCCAGACGACTGTGTGACCACGCTCTCCGTAGCCGACGTGAGTAAGACCTTTAAACAGGTCAACATACCCAAGGCTGCGGGGCCAGACGGATTACCAGGACGTGTGCTCCAGGCATGTGCTGACCAACTGGCAGGTGTCTTCATTGACATTTTCAACATGTCACTGATTGAGTCTTTAATACCAACATGTTTCAAGCAGACCACCATTGTCCCTGTGCCCAAGAACACAAAGGCAACCTGCCTAAATGACTACAGACCCGTAGCACTCACGTCCGTAGCCATGAAGTGCTTTGAAAAGTTGGTAATGGCTCACATCAACACCATTATCCCAAAAACCCTAGACCCACTCCAATTTGCATACCGCCCAAACAGCTCCACAGATGATGCAATCTCTATTGATCTCCACACTGCCCTTTCCCACGTGGACAAAAGGAACACTTATGTGAGAATGTTATTCATTGACTACAGCTCAGCTTTCAACACCATCAAAGGTCATCACTAAGCTAAGGATCCTGGGACTAAACACCTCCCTCTGAAACTGGATCCTGGACTTTCTGATGGGCCGCACGCAGGTGGTGAGGGTAGGTAGCAACAAATCTGCCACGCTGATCCTCAACACTGGAGCTACCCAGGGGTGCATGCTCAGTCCAGTGCATGCTGTACTCCCTGTTCACCCATGACTGCATGGCCAGGCACAAATCCTACACCATCATTAAGTTTGCAGACGACACAACAGTGGTAGGCCTGATCACCGACAACGACGAGACAGCCTATAGGGAGGAGGTCAGAGACCTGGCAGGGTGGTGCCATAATAACAACCTATCCCTCAACGTGACCAAGACTAAAGAGATGATTGTGGACTACAGGAAAAGGAGGACAGAGCACGCCCTCATTCTCAACGACAGGGCTGTAGTGGAGCAGGTTGAGAGCTTCAAGTTCCTTGGTGTCCACATCAACAACAAACTACACCAAGACAGTCGTGAAGAGGGCACGACAAAGCCTATTCCCCCTCAGGAAACTAAAAAGATTTGGCATGGGTCCTGAGATCCTCAAAAGGTTCTACAGCTGCAACATTGAGAGCATCCTGACTGGTTGCATCACTGCCTTATACAGCAATTGCTCGGCCTCTGACCGCAAGGCACAGCAGAGGGTAGAGTGTACGGCCCAGTACATCACTGGGGCTAAGCTGCCTTCCATCCAGGACCTCTACACCAGGCGGTGTCAGAGGAAGGCCCTAAAAATTGTCAAAGACCACAGCCACCCCAGTCATAGACTGTTCTCTCTACTACCGCATGGCAAGTGTTACCGGAGTGCCAAGTCTAGGACAAAAAGGCTTCGCAACAGTTTTTACCCCCAAGCCATAAGACTCCTGAACAGATAATCAAATGGCTACCCAGACTATTTGCATTGTGTGCCCCCCTCCCAACCCCTCTTTTTACACTGCTGCTACTCTCTGTTTAGCATATATGCATAGTCACTTTAACTATACATTCATGTACATACTACCTAAATTGGGCCGACCAACCAGTGCTCCCGCACATTGGCTAACCGGGATATCTATCTGCATTGTGTCCTGCCACCCACAACCCGCCAACCCCTCTTTTACGCTACTGCTACTCTCTGTTCATCATATATGCATAGTCACTTTAACCATAGCTACATGTACATACTACCTCAATGAGCCTGACTAACCAGTGTCTGTATGTAGCCTCGTTACTTTTATAGCCTCGCTACTGTATATAGCCTCACTACTGTATATAGCCTTTCTGTTTACTGTTGTTTTATTTCTTTACTTACCTATTGTTCACCTAATACCTTTTGTGCACTATTGGTTAGAGCCTGTAAGTAAGCATTTCACTGTAAGGTCTGTTGTATTCGGCGCACGTGACAAATAAACTTTGATTTGATCATCTGCAAGCCATGCCACATACGATGAGCGTCGTAGCCGGTGTAATAGGATTCCACTCCAACGGGTCCCAGTTCTTTATTTGCATTACTAACACCGACTGGCTGAACGGCAAGCACGTTGTGTTTGGCAAGGTGGTCAAGAGGCTCAACATCACCGCTAGTGAGAATGTTTCCTTTAATCCATGGTTTTTCATTGGGATATGTTCTTATAGTCACTGTGGGGATGACATCGTCTATGCACTTATTGATGAAGCCTGTGACTGTTGTGGTAAACTCCTCAATGTTATTGGATGAATCCCAGAACATACCCCAGTCTGTACTAGCAAAACAGTCTTGGTGCCTCACATCTGCTTTGTGCGACCACTTCCGTTTCGAGGGCATCAATGGTACTTTCTCTTTGAGCTTTTGTTT
Source organism: Brachymystax lenok tsinlingensis (assembly GCA_030435695.1). Classification (NCBI taxonomy): domain Eukaryota; kingdom Metazoa; phylum Chordata; class Actinopteri; order Salmoniformes; family Salmonidae; genus Brachymystax; species Brachymystax lenok. Next base: position 76,689,103 of record CM059819.1, on the reverse strand, counting down.
GTAAACAGGAATCAGGAGAATGGAGTCATGGTAAGATTTGCCAAAGAGAGGACGATAGAGGGCCCTCAATGTGTTTCTGGTGGTAGAATAAAAGTGGAGTTGTAGCGCCCCTAGTGGTGCAGGTCACATGTTGTTAGAAGTGAGGTAGGATGGTATCAGGTGAGCCAAAGCTAGAGATTTCTTTCACACTGGAAGTAGCACACCAGTTGTTATTTATTTTAAAAAACACACTTCGCCTTCTTTCGATTTCCCTAAAGCCACTAACTGATCCTGCCGCTGGATGGAGAATCCACCGAGTACTACCTGCATCGCTTCATCATCGAGGCACGTTTCAGCAGTAAGACATATAATATTGCAGCTTTCAAGTCTCTGTGACAGGAGACTCTTGTTGAAGTTGAAATCAAGGATTAGTAACTGGTGATCTGATATCCAGAAGTGCTTTGCAGTCATATGTGATAATAGTATGAACCTTCTGTACAAAAAATGTAAGATACACATGATACATTTCACTATATTGGAACTTGCCCTTCTCCGTCAGCGCCATCTTCAGCGTGTTTCTACGGGCTAACAGCAATAAGGCCAAATTCAATGCTTCATCAAATATGTTTTTTTATAAATTGTTTATACCTATAGGGGTCCAAAAATGTTAAATAAAATAGTTAAATGATCCTGGGTATGACCATCCACATGTTAGCTTAGTAGAAACACAGCCCCGGGCCCTAAGGGCTTTAAAGGTGGGGGTTGAATGAAAAAGAGGAGAGAATAAGTAAATGACCACATGTGCATGATAATAAAAGTACCGTAGTAGCCAAGACCTACTGCCATTTTACAATCATATACAATTATCTCTCACTCAGTAAAATGTAGTACTGAGTGATTGAAAACATCTGTATCTGAGAGAGTAATAAATTGACAGTAACATCATAATGGTCCAACGTTGCCATGTGGCAAATATGTTTAGTCTACAGGCGCTTCATAATATTATCCTAACCTTGTGTTAACTTCGTAGGGAGCGGCAGCAGAGGTGACGGTTTTGGAGAGTCTGGCATGCCCAAAGTAAAATGCCTGCCACTCAGGCCCAGAAAATAGGATATGCACGTAATTAGTACTACTGGATAGGAAACACTCTGAAGTTTCTAAAAGTGTTAAAATAATGTATGTGAGTATGACAGAACTGATATAGCAGGTGAAAACCCGAGGAAAATCCATCCGGATTTGCAGTTTATTTTGTACATTACCTTTTTCTCCAGGGTGCCTATTGATTTCTATGTTATCTAGGACTGAGACTGCAGTACCTATGGCTTCCACTAGATGTCAACAGTCGTTATACAGTGTCTGGAGGCTCTAGCACTAAGCAGAACAGATAGGAAGAGGAAGTAGTGAAGGGACCACATTTGTCAACAACGTTTCACGGGCGCGAGATTGTGAGCACGCCCCACTTTATTTTCCTTTCCTATCGTTCATGTTATCGTCCAGTTGAAATATTACAGTAAATATACATAAAAGGATACCTAAGGATACATTAAAAATGATGTTTGATTTGTTTGGAGAAAGTTTATAGGTATAATTTGAACGTGTTCTCTTCACGGTTCAATGGGCGACTCGACGGTGGATTTTATGATCATAACGCGCCAACCAAACGGAGATTTATGGATATAATAAATGACTTTTTCTAACAAAAGAACCATTGGATGTCTTCGTTGGACACTTGGGAAGCCCTCAGCAGAAGTTCTTAAAAAGGTAAGGTATTTGTTTTCGCAGTGAAATGTGTTTTGTGTGAACCACGATGGTTTATGAATTTATGTTAATATATATTGATGAATGTTTAATAATTCAACTTTTGGATTTAGAATTTGGCGCCTTACATTTCACCGGGTAGTGTCGGGAGTGGCCCGCTAGCACGCCGCTTCTCCCTTTAACAGCCAGTTGTGACTAAGGTACACGCCTACACACACATCCCCGCACGTGCCCAAAAAACATGCACTCACTCTCATACATGGACACAGGCGCGTACGAACACATGCACACACATATACACATGTCAACTCTCTTAAACACACACATACTCTGAGAATGGTACTATGATGTCACCATGACTTCTTGGCTGTTGCCATCGCCTTATAAATCAGACCTGTCTTAAAGTAATTGTTCAGTGAAAATCTCAATTTGAAAAGTTAATATTCTCTTAACTCATACCCAAATAATGTTGTTGACTCAACCTATACTGGTATTTGTGGCCAAAGCAGAAATAAAACATTTATTAAAAAACAGCTCAAACTTGTATCTCTAACAGACCTTTTCAAAAATGCTTTCTATTTCCTCATAGAGAATGATGTCTTCCTGCCTCATCGGCTGAGCTGGCCAATCAGCGGTCAACTCGCAATAATATTTTTAATGACCGGTCCACACCATTCTGTTGTTGGGGTTGGCCCGCATCACTACAACACAGAAAATCTGCCTTTTAACATACTTAATTAAACTTTTGGGAAAGGAAATATTTTCACTCATATTTTAATTAATTATTGTGTTTCATAGAAATTTGGAAAAACTGGACAGTTTCTTTAAACTTTCACATCAAACTTCACTTGCTGTACCAGCATCACAGCCCCCTCCTGACACAGCACCAACCCCATTCCAAACCAGCCCGAGCCCAAGCCCCTTCCCAGCCACCAACTATGTCAAAGCCACAGCCTCACCCCCAACCCTGCCTGAGTCCAAGCCCAAGCCCCAGGTCCAGCCCAACCCTGTATAAGTCCCATCCCAGCCCCAGTTCCAACCAAACCCTACTTAAGTCCAATGCCCAGCCCTGTCCAAGCCCCAGCCCTATCCAAACCCCAGTCCTGTCCAATCCCCAGTCCTGTCCAAGCCCCAGCCCTGTCCAAGCCCCAACCCTATCCAAAACCAAGCCCTGTCCAATCCCAGTCCTGTCCAAGCACCAGCCCCAAAAAAGTTAACAGACCATTACCTCAGTGGGAAAGGAAGAGTCATTTGGCTAGAGTTCAGCTCTATACGTTTTGCTGTGGCTGTTAATCTTAATCCTGTTCTTGTCAAAATGCATGTACCACTAAGGATTTCCACAGGCTCAGAGGCCTGGGTGAGTCAGTGGAGCAGGCAACGCCCCTGGCATAAGTGTACATCAAGGCTTCTTTTCCATAGGGTTAGAATAAAGATCTACTGTATAGATTTGGGCTGGGTGCCGGCCAGAGCCAAGGTTCTGACATCATGGGGCTACACACACATACACACCCACACCCACACACACACACACACACACACACACACACACACACACACACACACACACACACACACACACATACTTCTGACATTATCAGGCCAAATGAGAACAAACGTTTGCACAGACAGGACAGCATCTCATCTACAGACTGAGAAAGTGCATTTTTGCTACTTGGCCGTGTTTCTCTGTCTGTTGTGCTACTGCTCAAATCCCCTGAGTCAGCCTAACAGACTGAAGAAATTACATTTTATACTACTCTTAACCTTGTACATTGTGACTCTGGTTTGAGCTAGACCAATGTGTTTTTTAGTGGTATTTGACTATTGCATTTGGCAGTAAGATATCCCACAGTATTTGATTTAGGCTACAGGTGCTATTTCAAATAATACTAAAGGATGTAGCTGGAGCAGGTGCAGTCTGAAAAAGTGCTGTTCCAATTTCCCCCTTCTCACTCCCTCCTAATAGAAATGCAGTGTGGGAAAAAAAGAACAAGTGGTCCGATTGTAGACATAATAAGCAACTAGCTACAGTTTATTTGTACACAACTAAATTTGAGCTACAATGGAAACAGTGACTCATTTTCATAGTAAAAAGAATGGTTTGGTCTACATTTAAATTTTAAAAAAATTGTTTGGTCCAAATATGCAGTGTAAAACCAGTAGATTGTGATGCTTGGACAGTGAGCCCTTGTGAGTGACAGGCTGATTTATGCTCAGCCAGTGGCCAGCCATAAGCAGTTGATAAGTCAGTGGTGAGTCAGACTGTGTAAGCCCAGAGAGGCTTCTATTACCAACCACTACAATTACCCTGCTGTTATAAGTCTATGGTACCACTTTACTGAGGCCCCATAGTACACACAAACGTGCAGACACTACATACACACACACACACACACACACACACACACACACACACACACACACACACACACACACACACACACACACACACACACACACACACACACACACACACACACACACACACACACACACACACACACACACTCTTACCTGCTATGTAGGCTGGTGGAGAAGCAGAGCTGTTGGTCTCGCTGTACACACTGCTGGCCAAGGTCAGGGAAACAAAAACGGTGCAAAGCAGGGTGATCATTTTCTCTTTCTTTTTTTTCACACCAAGGGGCCTCGTCACTGGAAATGCAAAATAAAAATCACACTAATTAGCAAGGTAACAAAGGAATCAGAATCAAGAGCTCTTTGTTCGTTTTCTTTCTTTTCTTTCTTTCTTTTATGAGGTGTGCCAGTAACCCTGGAACAGCAGCCACCGGTAGTGCTACTGGACAGTTTGGGCTCCTCAGATATGAGGTCTCTTTTATTGTAGCCCAGCATGGCTGAGACCACTCCCCCTCCCCATCGCTCTGGCTCTGCATAGCTCTGTATAGGCTTCACTCAGCCACGTCATTTATGAACAGCTCTCCTCAACCTCCCCACAACGTTATGTTCCTTCACGTTGGCCTCCCAGAGGGACAGAAAAGGTACACTATATTGGCCTCAAAGTGTCCCCTTTGTTGATGTGACACCTCCAGGACTTAGTTCACTGAACAAAGAAACACCTCCAGGACTTAGTTCACTGAACAAAGAAAAACCTCCAGGACAGAACACTGAACAAAGAAACACCTCCAGGACTTAGTTCACTGAACAAAGAAACACCTCCAGGACTTAGTCCACTGAACAAAGAAACACCTCCAGGACTTAGCTCACTGAACAAAGAAACACCTCCAGGACAAGGCGTGGGGGGAGGGGGGTCGAGGGGGTGTGAGGAGGAGGGGGTGGTCTGTTCTAATAGTTTTCTCAGCCTACCGGATGGTCCTTGAGTGACAGCAGCATTGGGAGGGGTGAGCCACACAGGACCTAAGTTGGTGGTAGTGGTGGGATTCAGTTGAGATTGACCTAAAATGCAAGGGAATTCAATGTACGGTGTATGAGTTGCACAATCGCAGATTACTACCTGAGGCGTATTCTTTCAACAGACTCTGATCCTGTGGTAGTTTAAGTTTCAGCAATCCCAAAGTATTTACAGGGAGAATGATTGGCAGTTTGTACAGTATGAGAACTTCAGTCCTGCTCCAGGCTAGAAAGTAGATATAACATATGACTCTGGGGGATTTTACCACAACATTGTGTTCTCCTCTAATGAAGGCTAGCTAGCTAGCACAGCTATGATTGAGATACTTTTCACCCACAGTGAAGGAAGAAGAAGAAGAAGAAGAAGAAGAAGAAGAAGAAGAAGAAGTTTTATTTATATAGCGCCTTTCCATAGCTCAAGGTCGCTTTACATTGCACATTACAATACATTCAGAACACACACACATACATCTCAGTCACATAGGATACACACTACCCAAAATGCATGTAAAACAGATATGTCTTCAACTGGATCTTGAATGCACCCACGGATGAGGTATTGCGTAGTGTAAGAGGTAGTGAAACACTTACAGACAAACCTCAGGGGCAAACGTAGATCCAGGAAACACAGCCTCATTCTGCAGCCAAACTTACCATTGAACCAGTTCATTTTGGATGTGAGCAGATTTCAGCAGTATTGTTTTTCTAGATTAATGCTGCAAAGTATATTTGGACACACAATCAACATTTAAGGACGCAACTAATTACTTCTGTTCCCTAAACACTGGCGTTCTCGGTTACTTTGGCATTTCATGAATTTTAAATAAGATCAATGCTTAAAAATCTGATTTTCCCAGGCATTTTTCTTTTGTACTGATTTTTTTGCATCAACTTTGATCTTCATGTGAGTGTCCAAGCCAAAGATCACTGACCATGAAACAGATCCCTCCCTAACCAATTCATTGTGTAGAAGTTCAGCGCTGTCGAATTGACCTATTACAGACCTGATGAAAGACTGTTTAAAAGCCACCCATAAAAAAGATAAACTCACAGCTAGGGCAACATGACAACAGCACGAGTAACGTAAATGTCCTGCAGAGTGTCCATGTGACGTGACATGACCCAAATGATGTAATCAGCACAGAATATGTATGGGACTGCAGAGGAGAAAACTATACGTGAAGAACCACAAACGGGTTAATGCATTAATTTGGCTGGATGAATAATGCTGAACGCCCCTGATTTAATAGCACTGCTTAGCAATGGGCAAAAGACCAACGGAAACACAATTCAACCAGCCCTAGTCCAAGTTGCAATAAAGGCTGTGTTGGAAAGTAGTCATCAGCACTTTAACAGTTGGGGCAGCTATATACAGTGCATAGGCATTTGTGTGGATCGGTACTGAGTATGTGTGCATGTGAATGTGTAGATGTGTGTGTGCGACGTGTATGTGTGTTTATGACTGTCTGCAAGTACTCAGTGTGCATGCATACGTAAGTATTTCTTTGTGTGTCCATTAGCTTGTCCATCTGTGTACTTGTGGGAGTGTTTGTGTGGGAGAGTACATGCAGAACTGTAAGGATGTATATGGAATGTCTCACCCAAAGACCCTTCGCCTATTGTCAGGGCCATGAGCGGATTCCCAGCTGGCTCGCTGAGGTCTGTGCTTCCTGCACTTGGCAGGGTGGTATGGTTCCCGTTAACATACATATAGCAGTTCCTGGGATCCTGGCATCGGGGGCCGCGGGACAATGATCATCTCAGACCCCTGGTGTCCCTTTACATAAACCTTCACACAGAACTGAGGAGAGCAGGTCAAGGCTGAACTAGGAGAGGGTGTCCATGTCAGCCACCGCCAAACATGTGCTTCTAATCATCGTCACAGACACAACATGTGATTGGGGACAGGACTATTGCTGGTTAATAACGCTCAGACAACGTGTTGATTTTCTTAACATGAGGACGGGATGGGGACAAAAAGGGGAGGATGAGCTTAGTGCGTTTGGAGAGGGCTGGACTCATGCATGAGCAGAAGTGATGAGACACCTCACAGATGGTGTATCATGGTTTCAGCCTCGCTTCAGATCAGGGAGGAACAAAAACACTGTATTTTGTTACGCCATGTTATAATGAACGTACTTTGTCATCTGATCCTTATTAAGAATGGCTCGACTCACGGTAGAGTTGCCTTGGCACTGCGTCCCCATTCATGCGCCATCTGTACGCATTGCCTGGCGTCCAGGGTGGAAATAGCAGGAGTGTCCTCTGCCCATGCCAGCTCCTTGTCACTGCACATCATATCAAATGCAACAAATGCTAAAGATTCGTTTGGCTCATCTGTTTGATTTCAGATGGAAACACACAACCATACATTACAGTTATAAAAGCACCACTCCATGAACAAAGAGGTTGCCACCGTGAAGCAACCATCATGTGAGGAACAAAGGCAAATGGATGGAGCGTACCCACAACCCCCTCCAAGAACAGCACCGATCAGTCTTTGATACTCTACACAGCTTGTAAATAAGCAATGTCAGAGGAGTGTGATATATGGCCAATATGCCATGGCTAAGGGCTGTTCTTATGCACAATGCAATGCAGAGGTGCCATATTGCTAATATTAACTGGTTAACAACGTAATTAGAGCAGTAAAAATAAATGTTTTGTCATACCAGTGGTATATGGTCTGATACACCACGGCTGTCAACCAATCAGCATTCAGGGCTCGAACCACAGAGTTTATAATATACAGTACACATCACACACAAGAAGGCATAAAACACACCTATAAGATCCCAGTGTAAAGTCCCCGTTCTTTTTCCCAACCTCTCTCTCTCTCTCTCTCTCTCTCTCTCTCTCTCTCTCTCTCTCTCTCTCTCTCTCTCTCTCTCTCTCTCTATTTTTCAATCCTGGCTCTTTCCCTTGGCCACTGTGAGTTCTCTTTGGGGGGCATGGAAATATATGGCTCCACTTTGGCCACAGATGTCGACTATTCTGGCCAAGGACCGTGGGAGCATCACCATAATTGATAAGAGCCCAATATGAGCTTTTACACCTCGTATGACTGCGTATGATAGTAAATCATGATGCTTACTGCAGGGAGCTATTGGGAAGAACCATTTACAGTCTGTGGTGTTATGTTTTTGCCAGAGTGATCGTTACAGCATTGGATATAAATGTAGGGTTCATATTGGGAAAATCGGATCTTTACATTTTCTTGTAACCTTTTGATTGTTTAAAGAGACAAACTTAAATGATTACACCTCTTAAGACTATTACATGTAACAATAAATCAGGTCATTGTTGGATGGAGACTCACCACTGGGTGATCAGCTATTGGCAAGGTTCACTCTGTCTGTGGCTCTCTCTTTCGTTATTCTATTTGATGAAACAAATATTGGCTAAATATGTGGGGGATGCAATGGAAGAGATCAGTCTTCACATATTATTGAGACGTCATTTGTTGCAAAGCCTTGGTTATTTCTGGTGGTGCCTAAGCTGGCAGTCAAGGGGCAGTGAACTTTCTTTCATGACAGCTACTTGCTGGCTGTAACCCTACAGCTGGTGTAGAATAGAGACATTGAGAGTGCTACAGAGGGAAATGTCTCCATGGAACAGTATATATCTGAGTCAGTAACCAACAGTTTTCTGCGAGTAAAGTCTTACCGTATAAAAAGAAATATCATAACAGCTGGGATGGAAACAGGAAAATTCGCTAGAATTTGTATATTTTTTTACCTTTATTTAACTAGGCAAGTCAGTTAAGAACACATTCTTATTTACATTTTTTATAAATGCAGACAGATCATTTGTTTGTTCGACATGGTGGGATTTTTTTGTGTCTGTAAAATTGATTACATGAGAAATGGCGGTGGAAATGCCTTTATGTGTGAATATTGATATAACAACAATTGTTGCGAAGTAAACTTGGGAGTCACTTGATGATATGGTGTTTGGTCCTCCCACTACGACTCGGGAAACCATGCAGTTTATTAGGCTACAGATTAAATAAGTTATGATGAACTTCACAGAATGGTGAAAGTGCGCGGTGATCTTATTGCTCCTTTCCAATACATATCAAGGGTCTTATTCCGGTGACATGATGATCGATACTTGACTGCCATTTGACCAACGCTCTTATCCATAATAATCTCCTCATGTAGACTAGCCTACCCGCACAGCCTATATGCACAGTATGTGCGAGCTGTTGGCTAAAGCCCACATGCCAAGACCAGACTAGGCACATTTGCTATTTAACATTTAACTTTTTTGTGACAAATTGTTGGTATATCGGTAGAGTTAAAAATGCGATGGAAACATATTGAACTTTTTATTTTTATTTGGTACATGAAAACCTATCCAAAAAAGTACATTTTGTGTGCACTATGTCATCACGCACTGAACTTTATCCGCAACTTTAGTCCATTTGGTGGAAGCACACAACTAGTGGGAAATGCACATATTTTCTTCATGCAGATTCTACAATATTCGCATGAAAATATGTTACCAGTTGAATGGAAACCTAGCTACTAACGCATTGTAAAACATATTACCAACGGTCTAAATGAATAGCGGGGAATAACTAGAGTTGCCATATTGGATTGGGACACAAGGTGAGGCTCTGAAGTGGGCACACCCTCCCCATCATTTCCAGTCAGGCTCTGGTAGAACCAGTGTGGGGAGGAGGAAGTGGGGATCTGTAGCCTGTACATAAGAGTTGGCAGGCTTCCCAACATGTGTCTGGATGGAGACAGACATGTCTATGTTCCTTAACAGTCCGGGGAATTCACTGGTGAGGAACAATCAAACGCTATGTTTTACTCTTCATCCGTTTCAGTTGCTTTTGGAAGGGAGGGCTAAGCATCGGACAATTATGTCTCATTATTAGTTCTGAATGTATGGCGTCTGAAAGGAAAACATTCAAACCCAAAACAATTATTACTCAAAAAATATCTCTGAAGATAAAGAAAGTGTACACTCCATAGAACCCAGATGTGATTACAGTGCAGTGTCATGTCTCTTAGAGTTTTGTTTAAGTTCACTGGCTCTCTTCACTGAGCACACTGGTGTAGTTAGAGCACATTTGTTTATGGTTTTCTTGAGCGGTAAAGTGTTGTACAGTACAGTAATCATTATCATGTTATATGTTATATTCCTGTATGTAATCATACCTTTAACCGCACAAATGTGTTACCAATCAGTGGTGGTGGTCTAGCCTTCTTTACGGTGGACTGTAAACTTCCCACTCATGCCCTCAACACCCCCCTTCCCCCTAAACCATCAGATGAAAAATCACACCACATTGCAGAACTATAGGCAAAGGTCCACTGCTCAAGGGACAAGTCCCATGTACAGCATTTGCTCTTCCCTGAATAATTTAAGCATGATGAAACAAGTTCTCTAAGGTCCAGGTTCAGATGCTGAGGTGGCGCCCATAGAAATATAATGAATAGAACGGGCGTCCCCATTCAAGTCAATGATGGCATAATGGGTTGACTGGTGACCATTGCGAGTGTACCCATAGGAGCAAAGGAGGAAGTAAAATCAGGAAGTGTACCCATCAATTTGAGCTGTGATTTGTTGATTCAACGCAACTGACATTACAAAAAATATATTCCATTGCATGAGCCACACCAGTTAACATCATTTGAATGAACATTCTACATTACCATGGGAATTATGGCATCACAATATCAGGCAGCCACAGTCCCAGTTGGTATTCATGGGCTGCACCTCCGTCACTCGGTCGCGTCATTGCCATTGCTATCAACATTCTACAGACGCCACAGCCACACTGATGCTCAAAAATAGAACGTGGGCTAATAACTTTATACCGGGGCTAATGACTGTTTAGTCTAAATTACACTATAGGGGCTTGGGAATACGATGACATTGGTGAAGTCTGCACACATTTAGTAGGAAGAAACTTTGCCATCATCATCATCATCATCATCATCTTGTCAAATTTACTTTAGAGACATGGAAATGTTGTCAATAGCTAGCAAAGGTTTGTCAAAAATAGCTAGCAATGCTAACGTTAGCCAGCTAAAATCAGGAGGTCTCCCATCAATCTTAGCTAGCTAGCTAATGTTATACTGCAATTAAAGTCAATATTGCAACATCAAAATGATGAAAAAAAGTTTATTTTCCTTTATTATTTTCCTTCTTTAGAAATGCCATCGTGTTTTCAAGCCATTTATTGTGAAAAAGTAGTTATTGTGAAAAAGCTGTCTATACCAATAATTTATTATCATAAAAACTGAGCAGATTTAATGTGTGTGCACATACTGAAATATGTCTAGGCTGTCAAACAAATAACACTATGGCACAATCCCAATTTGTGCAATGCACATTAATTGAAGATAAAAAGTTGGACCTGGGTTTGGAGGAGGAGAACGAGGAAATCTATGTCAATGGAGAGGACATGGAGGATGAAGACTACATCCCAGCTGAGGATAAGGAAGATGATGTGATCATTGGGTGAGTAGAGGTGTGAATATTTTTAATTGTGAATACAACTTTGTTTGCCCTACAGAGTCTGTCAAAAATTTCTGACGTTATAATAATGTCTGACATATATTTTATTCACTCTCAGGGAGCCTGAGGCTTCAGCCAGTCTGGACATGGAAAATATGTTTATTGTGTTCCATTCCCAACTGATTAAGTTTTTCCAAGGCTGTGTTGGGTGTGGTACGGAGAGTCCAGGGATTATGTAAACAGCCAGAGGAACAGTGCTCAACATCACACAGATCTCCAGGTGTTGCAACCATGTGAGGGAATGGTACAGCCAGCCTATGATCGGGAGGGTGCCAGCAGATAACTTGTCCTTTCGGCTGACATTTTGGTGTCAGGTTGTATGCCAACAAAAGTCCTCAGAATACTCGGCATGATGGAAGTGGCCACCATTCACCGCAGCACATTCTTCCGTCAACAGCATAACCGCCTTAAGCCAGCAGTCCTCAAGATGGAAGGAGTATTAGTCCCGACCATTCTGCAAAGTTTGGGACATTCACTTGGGACGTTCACTGCTGTTGAACAGAGAATCAACAAGATCCTGAACATAGAAATTATTCAGATAAGACATTTACAGTGAAATATTCAGACCCCTTGACCTTTTCCACATTTTGTTACGTTACAGCCTTATGCTAAAATGGATGAAATATTTTTTTCTCCTCATCAATCTAAACACAATATCCCATAATGACAAATGTCTTTTAATTACTAATAAAAATGGAAATATCACATTTTCACAAGTATTCAGACCCTTTACTCAGTACTTTGTTGAAGCACCCTTGGTAGCGATTACAGCATTCAGAGACTTGTCCCGAAGCCACTCCTGCGTTGTCTTTCCTGTGTGCTTATGGTCGTTGTCTTGTTGGAAGGTGAACTGTCACCCCAGTCTGAGGTGCTGAGCACTCTGGAGCAGGTTTTCATCAAGGATCTCTCTGTAATTTGCTCCGTTCCTCTTTTCCTCAACCCTGACTAGTCTCCCAGTCCCTGCTGCTGAAAAACTTCCCACAACATGATGCTGCCACCACCATGCTTCAACTTAGGGACAGTTCCAGGTTTCCTCCAGACGTGACAGTTGGCATTCAGGCAAAATAGTTAAATCTTGGTTTCATCAGACCAGAGAATATTGTTTCTCATGGTCTGAGAGTCCAAGTGGGCTGTCATGTGCCTTTTACTGAGGAATGGTTTCCATCAAGCCACTCTACCATAAAGGCCTGAGTGTTGGAGTGCTGCAGAGCTGGTTGTCCTTTTGGATGGTTCTCCCATCTTCACAGAGGAACTCTGGAACTCTGGAACTGTCAGAGTGACCATCGGGTTCTTGGTCACCTCCCTGACCAAGGCCCTTCTCACCAATTGCTCAGTTTGGATGGGCAGCCAGTTCTGGGAAGAGTCTTGGTGGTTCCAAACCAACTGTTTTTAAATTTAATTCCAGTGGGGTTGGAGAAAATTCTACATGGGGCCTTGATCCTGAAGGACATCTCACAACTATGCTCTGACTACTGGACATCAGGGCTAGAGGTGTACCACTTTCTGATGCTGCACTTCTTTCCGAAGCACACCGCCTTCTACAAGGGAATGCAAGCAAGGTTGGTAAAGCCATTTCAAAGTAAGAGTGTGGTCAAGTGTATAAAAGCCCCTTTTCCATTGCTTGTCTTTCAATTGTCACCGACCCATCAAACGTATCCTGTGCTTCTTTTTTTTTTATCCTTTTTTTTTTAGATCATACCTTTCAGCCTTGCATTACAATGAGAATAGTGGACAAGTCATTATATAAAACATTATTATACATTTTTTGTCTTTCTCCCTCTCTCTTTCTCTAGGAATCTGATACCACCTCAGTCCAACATCAGTCTTCTAATGTCACATTGCCATCAACACCTGCATTCACACCAGTCTTTCCATGCAGGAAGTATTGCTGTTATCATATTGGTAATATGCGGTGCCATAATGATTCAAAGCCTAAATGTTTTACAATACTTGAGAACTTGTGTAGCATTCGAATTCATTTTTCTTGCTCCCTCTTCCTCTAGGAACGTGAACAGCACCTCAGTTCAACATCTGCCTTCTTATGTCGCACTGCCATCAACACACCTGCATCCAAACCTTTGCTGATTTCTGTCTACTAGGGTAGATCTGTACTTGTAATTAGGGTTTTGTTACACAGAGTTGTTTCCTTGTACCCTCTGCCCTTGTTTACTTCCCATGACTTCCCATTAAGAAATGTATAAAAATATATACAATTATTTTTCGTATTTCAAAATGTTGTTATTATTATTATTGTTATTGTCTATTAAATCTCATTATTATGGGGTCTGTGACCACAAAGTAGAATGTGACAACAACAAAAAAAGAGCCATGACAAAAGTAGTGCATCAGTATTGGTATAACAAGACTCCCGAGTTGCGCAGGCTGTATCACATCCCTCTGTGATTGGCCCAGTGTCGTCCGGGGTAAGCCATCATTGTAACTAATAATTTGTTCTTAATTGACTTGCCTAGTTAAATAAAGGTTAAATAAAAAATATACATATTTGTAGAAGTGTTAATAAAAAGGTTAAAAATGTGTTTGAATTATTTGTATGATAACTTGAAGCCTGTGTAGGGCATGTTCTCATATGGGAACCTATTTGATATCCCATTGACTGCACATGCTGGATTTGGCACATGGTTGTACTGCCCCAGATAGACCCAATTCCTGCAGAAATATCTAAAAAGGGAGAAAGAGTATTACTATTGGTAGGGGGAGTGGTGTAACATTATTTGACTTCATTATTGCACACAATTAGTGAGGATTCTATTTATAGATTAACTAACTTTGTTGACTATGGATAGATATTGTAGACAGTGCGCATTACATTGACATCCAAGCACACCGTGGGGAAACCAGAATGTTGCGTTATACAACCCATTCCTTCCTATATCAACTTGGGCATTGTCTGCTTGTATTTCTGACAGCACACAGACTTCATGGCTGTCGACATGTGAATACACCTGCTTCACAAGCACATACAACAAGTTATTTGTACATGGTTCAGACCTAGTTATGAAAGGAGTGACATTATAGGGTGTATTTTCAGTAGTAAACTAACTAGCTAGCCATATTACCAATCAACATTCCCTACTTGAAGCTACTACATCCTGCAATACAGGTTCAGCCCCAGTGCGCTCTCTGTGCCTTGCTTCAGGCTCCAAATTGAGATGGAAAAGTGATCCCTGCCTCAGCTGCATGCTCTAACATTAACAACACCTCATCTTCAGCAGATTTTTGAAAAAGGTCAGGCCCTGCTATGCTCGGAGTTGCTGCTTTTGTCTCACATTTTGACATTTCATATCTGGCAGAATTTTCCTCTGCAGTGATATGCTAGCTGGCAGGGGTAGTTAGTGCCTCGCTCCCTGGCTCTCCCTTTGTTTGGTAGCTAACTCAGCCTACAGTTTTTACGTTGATGAACGCTAGCCATCAATATTTAAGTCTCTGCGCTCTCTTTACTTTTTTTTTATCAGCTGGAGGGTTTTGTTTTAGTTATGTTCTTAGGGAGCGGCTCCGGAGGTGACGGTTTTGGAGAGTCTGGCGTGCCCAAAGTAAAAGGCCTGCCACTCAGGCCCAGAAACTAGGATATGCACATAATTAGTACTATTGGATAGGAAACACTCTGCGGTTTCTAAGAGTGCTAAAATATTGTCTGTGAGTTTAACAGAACTGATATAACAGGCGAAAACCCGAGGAATTTTTGTCCTGGAAAAAGTGTTTTTTGACACATTTTGAACCCCTCCCTATTGAAAACAGACATATATAGGAGTAATATTGCAGTACCTATTGCTTCCACTGGATGTCAACAGTCTCTAGACAGTGTTTGATGATGTTTAGTTGTTCTGGATGGTAATAGAAGAAGAATTTCGATGTGGTCATCGGATGTAAACTGAAGAGGATGCGCGTTCACGGGCTCGCGCGCACTGTGGTTTTTTTCCTTTCCTATCGTCCAGTTTATAATCCGGTTGAAATATTATAGTAAATATACATAAAAGTGTTCCTAAGGATACATTATCAATGATGTTTGATTGTTCTTGGACAAGTGTATAGGTATAGGTTGAACGTGTTCTCTTCACGGTTCAATGGGCGAGTAGTTGCTGTATTTTATGATCATAACGCGCCAACCAAACGGAGATTTATGTATATAATAAATGACTTTTTCTAACAAAAGAACCATTGGATGTCTTCGTTGGACACTTGGGAAGCCCTCAGCAGAAGTTCCTCAAAAGGTAAGGGATTTGTTTTCGCTGTGAAATGTGTTTTGTGTGAACCACGATGGTTTATGAATTCATGCTAATGGAAAAATATTGGTGCTACCCTCAAACAATCAAATGTAGTGCTTTCGCCGTAAAGCCTTTTTTGAAATCGGACAACGCTGTGATATTGCCAAGAAGCAGTGCTTTTGATGATTATGCAACACTTGTATATTGACGAATGTTTAATAATTCAACTTTTGGATTTTGAATTTGGCGCCTTGCATTTCACCGGGTAGCGCCCCACCACTCCCTAAGTAGTTAAGGACAACAAAGTAAAGGTATTGGAGTGGCCATCACAAAGCCCTGACCTCAATCCTATAGAACATTTGAGGGCAGAACTGAAAAAGCGTGTGCGAGCAAGGAAGCCTACAAACCTGACCCAGTTACACCAGCTCTATCATGAGGAATGGGCCAAAATTCACCCAACTTATTGTGGGAAGCTTGTGGAAGGCTACCTGAAATGTTTGACCCAAGTTAATCAATTTAAAGGCAATGCCTCCAAGTACTAATTGAGTGTATGTAAACTTCTGACCCACTGGGAATGTGATGAAAGAAATAAAAGCTGAAATAAATCATTCTCTCTACTATTATTCTGACATTTCACATTCTTAAAATAAAGTGGTGATCCTAACTGACCTAAAACAGGGAATTTTTGCTAGGATTAAATGTCAGGAATTGTGAAAAACTGAGTTTAAATGTATTTGGCTAAGGTGTATGTTAACTTCTTAAGGAGCAGCAAGGTGCGCTGACACTTCCGACACTACCAGGTGAAATGCAAGGCGCCAAATTCAAAATCCAAAAGTTGAATTATTAAACATGCATCTATATAAAAGTGTTTCATAGTCATCAAAAGCTATGCTTCTTGGCAATGTCACAGCCTTGTCAGAATTCAAAAAGGCTTTACGGCGAAAGCACCACATTTGATTGTTTGAGGATAGCACCCCACATATTTTTCCCATTACCATAAATTCAAAAACCATGCGGTTCACACAAAACACATTTCACAGCGAAAACAAATCAATTACCTTTTGACGAACCTCTGCTGAGGGCTTCCCAAGTGTCCAACGAAGACAATCCATGGTTCTTTTGTTAGAAAAAGTAATGTATTATATCCATAAATCTCTGTTTGGTTGGCGCGTTATATTTTCTCTCCAATCGTCCATTGAAACGTGAAGAGAACTTGTTCAACTTATACCTATAAACTTGTCCAAGAACAATCAAACATAATTGTAAATGTATCCTTAGGAACACTTTTATGTATAAATAGCATAATTTTTCAACCGGAATATAAACTGGGCGATAAGAAAGGAAAAAACCACAGAGCGTGCAAGCCGTGAACGCGCATTTACTCCTATTGACATTCTCTGTGGACACTTCCTTATTCGTCTTCTTCTCTGCTCTAAAAGCATCTAAGAAGAATAAGAACACTTTCTCGAGACTGTTGACATCCAGAGGAAGCGATAGGTACTGCATTCATAAGCCCTTATATGGGCATTTTCATAAGAGAGGGGTTCCAAATGAGGCAATCTGTCAAAACCACTTTTTCGCCTGCCATATCCATTCTGTTATACTCACAGACAAAATGTTAACACTTTTAGAGACTTCAGAGTGTTTCCTATCCAATGGTACTACATATGCATATCCTATTTTCTGGGCCTGAATGGGAGGCATTTTACTTTGGGCACGCCAGGCTCTCCAAAACGGTCACCTCGTGCGCTGCTCCCAAAGAAGTTAAAGGTCTCACATCGGCTGCGGAGTGCATGATCACTTCCGGAACAGCTGATGCTCTCATGCATGTTTCAGTGTTACTTGCCCCGGAGCGAGCATATAAGTTATTTAGCTGTCTGGTAGGCAGGTAGCCTAGTGGTTAGAGCGTTGGACTTGTAACCGGAGGGCTGCAAGTTCAAATCCCCGAGCTGACAAGGTAAAAATCTGTCGTTCTGCCCCTGAACAAGGCAGTTAACCCACTGTTCCCGGGCGCCAAGACGTGGATGTCGATTAAAAAGGCAGCCCCCCGCACCTCTCTGATTCAGAGGGGTTGGGTTAAATGCGGAAGACACATTTCGGTTGAAGGCATTTGGTTGTACAACTGACTAATAATGGTGACTTTGACTTTGACTTTTGACTTTTGTGTCACTGGGCAGCTCTCAGCTGTGCTTCCCTTTATGGTCTGTAATAGTTTGCAAGCCCTGTGTAGTACAATTCGATCTTAGTCCTGTATTGAAGCTTTGCCTGTTTGATGGTTCGTTGGAGGGTATAACGGGATTTGTTATAAACTTCAGAGTTAGATTCCCGCTCCTTGAAAGCGGCAGCTCTACCCTTTATCTCAGTGCGAATGTTGCCTGTAATCCATAGCTTCTGGTTGGGGTATGTACGTACAGTCACTGTGGGGATGACGTCCTCGATGCACTTATTGATAAAGCCAGTGTCTGATGTGGTGTACTCCTCAATGCCATTGGAAGAATCGTGGAACATATTCCAGTCTGTGCTAGCAAAACAGTCCTGTAGTTTAGCACCTGCTTCATCTGACCACTTTTTCATAGACCGAGTCACTGGTGCTACCTGCTTTAATTTTTGCTTGTAAGCAAACTAACTAATCAGGAGGATAGCGTTATGGTCACATTTGCCAAATGAAGGTTGAGGAAAAGCTTTGTAGGCATCTCTGTGTGTGGTCTAAAGGTGGTCTAGATTTTTTCTTCCTCTGGTTGCCCATTTAATGCTGATAGAAATGAGGTAAAACTGATTTAAGTTTCCCTGCATTAAAGTCCCCGGCCACTAGGAGCGCAGCCTCTGGATGAGTGTTTTCCTGTTTGCTTTTGGTGGAATACAGCTCATTAAGTGTGGTTTTAGTGCCAGCTTCAGTCTGTGGTGGTATGTAGACAGCTATGAAAATTACAGATGAAAACTCTCTAGGTAGATAGTGTGGTCTACAGTTTATCATGAGATACTCTACCTCAGGCGAGCAAAACCCTGAGACTTAGATATCGTGCATCAGCTATTGTTTACAAATATGCATAGGCACCCGCCCCGTGTCTTTCCAGAGGCTGCTGTTCTATCCTGCCGATAGAGTGTATAACCCGCCAGCTGTATGTTCTTAATGTCGTTGTTCAGCCACGACTCGGTGAAACATAAGATTTTACAGTATTTAATTTCTCGTTGGTAAAATGTATGTGCTTTCAGTTCGTCCTATTTATTTTTCAGCGATTGAAGTTAGCTAGCAGAACGGAAGGCAAGGGCAGATTAGCCACTCGTCGCCTGATCCTCACAAGGCATCCTGATCTCTTTCCACAAAATCTATGTTTCCTTTTCCAGCATATCACAGGGATCTGGGCCTGGTCGGGTGTCCGTAGTATATCCCTCGCCTCCGACTCATTGAAGAAGAACTCCTCGTCAAATTTGAGATGAGTAATCCCAGTTCTGATGTCCAGAAGCTATTTTCGGTCATAAGAGATGGTAGCAGCAACATTATGTACAAAAAAAGTTACGAACTAGCGAAAAAACAAGCAAAATAGCATAGTTGGTTAAGAGCCGATAAGACGGCAGCCCTACCCTCCGGGGCCATCTTCGCCATCTGTAGCTAGCTAGACTATCCTACCCATGTACATGGATGGACACTTCTCCCTGTCTGTCACGGATGCCATGGTTGCCCTTAGTTTGAATATGTAATCTGGAGACAGGTGTTATCTCCATCTCCTTAGCTATCATACTCTAATTCCACTGATTTCAAAACTCGATCCTCCAGAAAGTGGAGAGCAACACTTATGCAGTTCTACTACGCGATATATTTCAAACACCAGCTCAAATAGACAGAAGGGCGCTACATGGCAGACCAATCTGAACTCTTCTCTCGGCATGTCCAGCCCACTCATTATCGTAGCCAATCATGGCTAGCAGGAAGGTTGCTGACTTTTTCTGTGGCTAAACCAACTAGGCTTGTAATTTAACAATTGTATTCGTATTTACAGATGGCATACAAGTTTGATATTAAGGCACATGAAAGTTTACATGTTCCAGAAGGCATTTCTGCCCAAATAAATGTATTTTGATTTTTAAAAAAGTTCACGTTCAAATGGCTCTCCTGTGAAGTAGTGACGCGCGACATACGCCTAGTTTCCTGAAACGAGTCACACATGTTTTCTACACACATACAGTAGCTTACGAATAGCCCACTTGGGGAATGGATCCCCACATTTTCCACTCTCCCACACGGAATAGCCTGAAGCCACAGGGCTCTTCTCACAGGCTCCATTTCCCGTGGTGGCATTGGTAAATGTAGGTCGGAATTCTTGACTTGGTTACATGTACTTTGAACAAAACAACAGCTTTTCAGAATGTTTTGTTGTTTTTGTATAACTAATAATCAACAATGAAGTTGGCTCTTTTACAATGGGGGACAATGGGGAAGAAAAACATCTAAGAAGCCAGGCCTGGATTTTGAATAGGCTTTTGATAAAGTAAGACTGGAATTTATTTATAAATGCCTGGATTTTTTCAATTTCGGTGAGTCTCTTATAAAATAGGTAAAAGTAATGTATAGCAACTCCAGGTGTAAATAGTAAATAGCGGCTACTTCTCAGAGAGTTTTGAATTGTCAAGAGGAGTTAAACAATGGTGTCTGCTGTCACCATATCTATTTGTTATGTGGGTTCGATTACAGGCTCAAAATGGCCAGAAACAAAGAACTTTCTTCTGAAACTCGTCAGTCTATTCTTGTTCTGAGAAATGAAGGCTATTCCATGCGATAAATTGCTATGAAACTGAAAAACCCTGTGACATTTAGCTTTTTGCAAAAATGTGCCAGGATGAGTTTACCAGTCAGTTAGAGGTTCCACGCCTGTTCTATTCATTCTATTTCTATGATGGTGCCATGAAGAAACATGGCTTTAGGGAGACGTCTAACCGATAACATATTAAGATCCCTAATGACCGTGGAGAAACACGCCTCCCTTCCCCATATTGAACCCTGGCACTAAGTCACAGATCCAACCTAACCCAAAGGACAGTATTATGACAATGGTGGTGAATCATTAGGTCTGCAGCCTGGGGCACAGTTTGGACTGTGAAAGGACAGGAGAAGATGGAAGGCAGGGGGCTTGGAGTGCTGGAGACACGGTGTCATTACAGTGCCATTACGATACAGATGAACATCTGTCCTCATCCTGCAAGTCTTTGGATGATGGGTTG
Source organism: Brachymystax lenok tsinlingensis (assembly GCA_030435695.1). NCBI lineage: Eukaryota > Metazoa > Chordata > Actinopteri > Salmoniformes > Salmonidae > Brachymystax > Brachymystax lenok. The sequence goes on along the minus strand of CM059819.1, from coordinate 76,668,023 downwards.
GATGAGAGTTTTACCTCATCTTTTTGATAAGCATTCTATGGCCCTTTTGAAACGAATTGATTAGTCTGTGAGTGCTTTCACAGAGCGTTGCTGAGGCTGGATGCCAGATGTAGCTGAAGTCATCTTAAATGGATGGGAAAAGATGAAACAGAAGACAATTGGAATTTGAAAGGGGTGTGTCTTGGGGTAGTGGGTAGGGAGGTGGATTCATGATTATCACTGTGCTTCTAGACGATTCAATGAATGACCAAAGAGTTCGGACAGGGCCAAGTTTACAGCCACATGTTTTTTATTCATAATTGATTTAAGAGGTTGTAAAAAGTCACACTATCTTTTGGAGTCCAGGGTCCCTTGCCAAGGACATGGGTGGGTCTAGGCAGAGCCACCTGGCATTGCAAACAAAAGACAAACTTCAAATGTCTTCTGCGCGTCATGTCAGTTGTTTAATGGTTGTTTTCATTTGAGTTTATTCAACATAATCTTTTATTGTCAGTGAAGAGCTTATACATCATCTACTGTAATTCTCTAGTTCCAATCGTTAAAGAGGGCATTTAGGTATACACTTGCATATTGAAAACACATGGCCAGTGAACAGTGCTGGAGCTTAATCAGAACTGGATGCATTGATAAACGTTAGACGTCAAGGGACTGGAGGGATCACACTAGATTATATACTGGGACCCAGAACATTTTGTCAGTGACCCTAGCGATCTTCTTTATATTCATTTGAGAAGAACCCCGTCAGAGAACAGCTGGAGAGGACCAAGGAACAGATGTAGAACAGTGTGTGTCTCAGATGAATCACTACTAATCTAATAGTCTACAATGTACCCTAGCAGAGAGCCAAGCTCTCTCCTATGTGAGTACCTCATAGAAAGAAAAGAAAAAGAGCTATCAGATGAAAGGGTAACACGGTGGAAAGTAAGTTCTTACCATGTTCGTTATTATGAGATAGGAAAGGAAAATATGGAGATGAAATGCAGTCGTAACAAAGCTTGGGTTTAGTAAAGATTTGTCAGTCATTTCCCCCACAGCTGATAATCTTCTTTCACATTTAATTAGGTCTCCGTACAGCACGGGGCGCCACACACAAAGCAGAACTGATCGGTAGAGTCACCCCTGGTCTAGGTTGTCTCTGCTCATAGCAACACCACTCAACATCTCTCACTCAGTGCCGTTCGACCATGACCAAACCAATACCAATACAGACCCACAAGCAAAACAGCCTCCATGCACAGCTTTGAGGATGAGTGAGGAAGTTGCTTACAATTTGTCAGCTGGGAGGTTCAAACAAACGTCCACATTTTCTCTCATTAAACATCTCACATACGATCTTCTCCATCATTCATCAGCTCATCCTACGTAAAAAATATTGTCCCTCACAGACCCAGATAAATAATTTAATGGAGACTTCATTTAGTATTCATTTTGGTCCAAGAGCGGGCATAATCTGGCTCCAGCAAAACAGCCCTATGTTATGTCGCTGTTTTGTAACCTTAAAGATATGCTTGTGCCCAAATCATGTCACAGACCCTTGTGCCCTATTCTGGGACAAAAGACTATCCTCAACAATCACTCAACATTTACACTGGGACAGAAACAGCACTAAAAATGGTATTGGCCAAAGTGAGAGCACGCTAGGGTTGGGGAAAGAGTGCGGGTAGCAATCGAGGGTACAAACACCTCTGAAGGTTGTGTAGTTTAGTTTTCTATCTATGCTCAAGGGTCTCTTAAAAGCCATGTCTCTCGTGGGAGCTAAGTGAAATAAAAACAAGGCATTGCTAGAAAAGTTGCTACTTGTTGTGTGTGTAATCTCTCACGTAATTGGTCAGCTGCTCAATGAAGTTCTGGGTCCATACATGTTAAGAAAAGATCAAGAAATACTAGAACGAGGAGCAGACCCGGAACGAGTAGATTCATTGGCTTATGTTATTAATTGGTATTGTGTCTATACCTAGGCTTTAGGTCAGTGGGCTAATAGAAGATCAGGTACATAGAAGATCTGCGTTCAAACCCCATCAGTTAAATCTACAATTCTGACAATGGAATTGTTTCGTAATCACTTTGTTGGGAAATTGTGTCACGTGAAAAGGACGGAGGATTCAGTAGCGAGTACAGTTCAATATTTATTGTAGCAATCCAAGAGGTAAGTAACAGGTACAGGTAAATAGGATGTGTCAGTAAGTGTCTGGGTCTGAACAGCGCCGAGGCTGCAGGGAAACCCAATCTTCTGTACGTCAGCGAGCGACGAGGAATTCCCAGACTGGCGATCCTGAACGTGCCCAACATAAAGTCCTCCACAGGAGAGAGAGCGAACGTAGAGTCCAGCGGAGAACAGAACCAAAGGAGCACACAGAACTCGGCCTGGAGAGAAACACACGCACAGGGAAACAAGACAACGAACCGACAAACACTAGACCAAGACCACGAGTATATAAAGGCACAGACAATGAGTAACAGCTGGCGCTGATAACGAGCAGGGAGCAATCAGCGGCCACACCCACACACACGCACACACAGAGTGAGCCGGTGAATTCATGAACCGTGACAGTATCCCCCCTCCTAGGAGCGCCTCCTGGCGCTCCCAGAAGGACCTACCTGTTGATTGTACTCATCAATAAGGGAGTGATCCAGAATGTCTCTAGCAGGGACCCAACTTCTCTCCTCCGGCCCGTAACCCTCCCAGTCCACCAAGTACTGAAACCCGCGTCCTCTCCGTCTCGAGTCCAGAATGCGGTGGACCGAGTAAGCGGTCTCCCCATCTACAAGGCGCGGTGGGGCGGAACCGGGGCTGGTGGGTTCAACCGTGACTGAACCACAGGCTTCAGTCTGGAGACATGAAAGACAGGATGAATTCTCCTGTAAGCCGGCGGGAGCTTGAGGCGGACTGCCAACGGGCTCAGGACCTGAGTCACCCTGAACGGACCGATAAACCTAGGAGCCAACTTATTGCTAACGGAACGGAGAGGGATGTTCCTGGTGGAAAGCCAAACCCTTTGACCTACGACGTAGGTGGGGGACTTCCGTCGGTGGCGGTCAGCCTTAACCTTGGTGCGTGCCCCTACCTTAAGCAGGGTCTCATGGGCTCTAGTCCACGTGCGATGACACCTCTGGACAAAAGCGTGAGCAGAGGGAACCTCGGACTCCAGGCTAGGAAAGATAGGTGGTTGGTAGCCCAGACTACATTCGAATGGGGTCAAACCCGTAGCTGACACCGGTAGCGAGTTGTGAGCATACTCGACTAATGAGAGTTGCTGACTCCAGGATGAGGGACTCTGGGACACCATACACCGCAAAACCCTCTCTAAGTCCTGGTTGGCTCTCTCGGCTTGCCCATTGCTCTGGGGATGAAACCCTGAGGATAAACTGACAGTCGCGCCCAGCAGTTTACAAAACTCCCGCCAGAATTTAGACACAAATTGGGGCCCTCTGTCGGAAACCACGTCCATCGGCAGGCCATGTAACCGAAAGACATGATCCACGACCGCCACCGCTGTCTCCTTGGCAGACGGCAACTTCAGCAAGGGGATGAAATGAGCCGCCTTCGAGAACCGGTCCACCACTGTCAAAATGACAGTCTTGCCCTGAGAGGGTGGAAGGCCCGTGATGAAATCTAGGGGCGATGTGGGACCAAGGCCTCGAAGGGACCGACAACGGTTGGAGTAGCCCATCTGGGGTCCGATTAGGAGTCTTCCCTGTAGCACAACACGAACAGGCCGAAACAAAACTCTGAATGTCCTGGGCCATAGCTGGCCACCAGAACCGCTGCTTGACCAAGAAAGAAGTACGGGTCACTCCTGGGTGACAAGCTACTTGGGAGCAGTGTCCCCAGCGAATGACATCGGACCGCAGCTCCTCTGGCACGAATAACCGACTCGGTGGGCAACCGGACGGAGGTGTTACCGCCTCTAATGCTGACTTGACCCTTGACTCGATCTCCCAAGTGAGTGTGGACACAATGAGCCTCTCCGGTAGAATGCACTCGGGAGTCGCCAGGCGTTCAGAACGGTCAAACATGCGAGACAAAGCATCGGGTTTGACGTTCTTAGAGCCCGGGCGGTAAGAGAGGGAAAAGTCAAAACGTCCGAAAAACAGAGCCCACCGAGCCTGTCTGGAGTTGAGTCTCTTGGCAGATCTGATGTACTCCAAGTTCTTGTGGTCAGTCCAGACGGTAAAGGGTACCCCCGACCCCTCTAACCAGTGACGCCACTCCTCCAACGCTAGTTTGACTGCCAACAACTCTCTATTCCCGATGTCATAATTACGTTCGGCTGGTGATAAACGGTGGGAGAAAAAGGCACAAGGATGCATCTTGTCATCCGAGATGGAGCGCTGGGAGAGAACAGCACCTACACCCACCTCTGATGCATCAACCTCCACCACAAACTGACGAGAAGGATCTGGGGCCACCAGAATGGGGGCGAAGCAAGCGACCCTTAAGGTCGGAAAACGCAGCCTCAGCAGCACCGGACCACCTGAACGTAGTGCTGAGGGAGGTCAGAGCCGTCAGAGGAGCAGCCAGCTGGCGAAGTGCGGATGAACCGTCGGTAGAAGTTGGCGAATCCCAGAAACCTCTGTAGGGCCTTACGAGAATCCGGGCTCGGCCAATCCACCACGGCTTTTACCTTCTCGGGATCCATGTGCATCCCCTCAGGCGAGACGATGTGCCTAAGAAGGAACAGACAGAGCGTGAAACTCACACTTTTCAGCCTTGACGAAAAGCCCATTCTCTAACAGCCTCTGGAGCACCCGTCTGACGTGCTGAACGTGTTGCTGGAGAGAGGACGAAAAGATCAAAATGTCATCCAGATAAACATAAATACATTTATCTACCATGTCTCTCAGCACGTCATTGATGAGCGCTTGGAAGACCGCCGGGGAGCTAGACAGCCCAAAAGGCATAACAAGATATTCAAAATGACCCCTGTGGGTGTTGAACGCGGTCTTCCACTCATCCCCTTCTTGATGCGAACCAGATGATAAGCATTGCGAAGATCCAGTTTTGTGAAGATGGATGCCCCCTGCAACCTCTCGAAGGCTGAAGACATCAACGGCAAAGGATAAGTATTCTTTACCGTGATGTTGTTCAGCCCTCGGTAGTCAATACAAGGTCGCAGGGAACCATCCTTCTTCCCCACAAAAAAGAACCCCGCACCTGCTGGAGAAGAAGAAGGGCGGATAAACCCGGCTGCTAGAGACTCAGAGATGTATTTCTCCATGGCCTCTCTTTCTGGAACAGAAAGAGAGTATAGGCCGCCCTTAGGCGGAGACGTACCTGACCGTAACTCAATGGCACAGTCATAGGGACGGTGTGGAGGCAGAGAAGCAGCACGAGACTTACTGAACACTTCCTTCAGGTCACGGTACTCGGCGGGCACGTTAGACAAATTCACCGGCTCCTCCTGCAACACAGAACCAGACACAGACAAACAAGCAGACACAAGACAGGACGCATAACACTCATTACTCCAGGCCAATACTGTACTGCGTCCCCAGTCCACCCTGGGCCCATGCTTCACTAGCCAGGGATGCCCTAGTACTATGGGGGTGAGCGGAGAGCTCATGAGTAGGAACGAAATCTCCTCCACATGGTTACCCGAAGTGACGAGGGTTATGGGTTTAGTGCATGTGAGGTGAATGTTAGGGAGTTCCTGCTCATTGAGTGATGTAACGGTGATCTGGCGTGTGAGAGGAGTGCTAGGGATGTGAAGCTTCTGTGCCAGACTCTGGTCCATAAAGTTCCCCTCCGCTCCTGAGTCCAGTAAGGCTTGACATTGGTGGGAGTGAGTCGCCCATTGCAGTCTTACCGGGAGGAGGGTTGAGGAAGAGAACTTGGCCGTAGAGAGGCCGCCCGATCGTAGCCTCTGGTTAGCTAGCGAGCGAAACCCTCCTACCGGACAGTCATTAAACCAATGTCCTGTGCCTCCGCAATCCAGGCCCAGCCCCTTATTCCTCCGTAGTTGCCTCTCCTCCTGGGAGAGTCGACCTCCACCCACCTGCACGGCCTCACGACGGAACATGGAACTGACCGTATTGTCGCTGGGTGACGGGTGCCCCCCGAACCTCGCGAAACCCGGGGTCTGATGTGTCCGCTGTTCCATCCGGCTTAAGCGAGCATCGACCCTTATCGCCAGGTCAATGAGCCCATCCAGGCTCCTGGGCAGATCCAACGCATAAATCTCCCTCTGTATGCGGTCTGCCAACCCATGCAGGAACATGTCCCACTGCGCCTCCTCGTTCCATTGGCACTCCGCTGCCAGGGTCCTAAAGTCAATAGAATAATCCGACACTGGTCTACTCCCCCTGCTGAAGATCTGCGAGAGTGCGGGCTGCCTCGCGTCCCGTAGCGGCACAGACGAAGACCCGCCTCAGCTCCTCTGATAGTGCCAGAAATGAAGAACAGCATTGGTGATGGTTCTCCCACACCGCATTTCCCCACTGAGCCGCACGTCCTACCAACAGTGTTAATGTGAAAGCCACCTTAGCTTGTTCTGAGGCGAACGTCTGTGGCTGGAGCGAAAAAAACAAGGAGCACTTGTTGATAAATGGTCTGCAAAAATTAGGCTCACCCGAATATGCCTCCGGGGTGGGCATACGCGGCTCAGGTTGGTGGTAAGGGGATAAGGGAGCAGGGAGAACGGGCGATGTGGTGGACACAGCGGGGGCCACTTAGCTGTTGAAGCTGTTGGGTGAGCTCTGACACCTGCGCCACCAAGGTTTGTACCGCATGACCCGTTGCCTTCATCTGTTCCTCCTGTTAAACCATCCGAGACCCGTGTCTGGATAGAAATCTCGTTAGCTCCGGTGCACTCGCTGAATCCATGTATGGTCGGTTCGTTCTGTCACGTGAAAAGGACGGAGGATTCAGTAGCGAGTACAGTTCAATATTTATTGTAGCAATCCAGGAGGTAAGTAACAGGTACAGGTACATAGGATGTGTCAGTAAGTGTCTGGGTCTGAACAGCGCCGAGGCTGCAGGGAAACCCAATCCTCTGTACGTCAGCGAGCGACGAGGAATTCCCAGACTGGCGATCCTGAACGTGCCCAACATAGAGTCCTCCACAGGAGAGAGCGCGAACGTAGAGTCCAGCGGAGAACAGAACCAAAGTAGCACACAGAACTCGGCCTGGAGAGAAACACACGCACAGGGAAACAAGACAACGAACCGACAAACACTAGACCAAGACCACGAGTATATAAAGGCACAGACAATGAGTAACAGCTGCCGCTGATAACGAGCAGGGAGCAATCAGCGGCCACACCCACACTCACACACACACGCACACACAGAGTGAGCCGGTGAATTCATGAACCGTGACAAATTGTGATTAGCGTGATTGTTCAGAGGGCGTAGTCTAAACTATTTTGGTCCAAGATATAAACTAATTTCTGCTATTAGATGGTTAATTTTCCTGAGAAAATAAGCACTGGTAACAACATCAGTCTCATGAGCATTAAAAGGCAGTTATTACACTCACTCATACTCACTCATCCACATCATGCTGGCTGATGAATAGGGCTGCAACAAACAATAACTCTAAGTACTTTACAGTAATAGATTTCCAGTTAAAATGGTCCAAAAAGCTTTTTGCCCTTTTTTTACTAGGACTATCTGGGAGTGGTCTATAGGTGGGGAAGGGAAAACTAAAAACTAGCTGAAAATGTCAATTGTAAAATGTAATGTCACCATGGAAAGCCAAAACTCCTGCCCATGCAAGCCTGCTGATTAGAAAGTCCTTTGTAGATTGTATTTTCAACCAGCAACTATCAGGAAATAACACTGATCAAATGTTTTCACACTTTGACAGTTAGTTTCATCAGCTGTTGTATAATATGATATAAACACAGGAACAACAGAATTTTGACCGCACTGGGTCTTCAACATAGGCCCATTGGTAATGCAAATATTCAAGCGTCAATCCCCAAAATTGTTATGCAACATGTTACTGACTGAGTGTAACCAATGCATGGTTAACTACTCTGCTGTTACACCAGCCCTGTCTTAACCACATCCTAAACAAACCTCCTCTTTTGACAGAGGACCCTTTGTGTACCTGGAACAATCCATGCAAACAAGGGCAGAGAGTACAGTATCCTTTCCTTATTTAACTCTTCCTCCTTTACTGGCCCCCCTGAACGGACCCATGTTTGAATGGCTTTGCTCAGTTCTTGTAGCGGCCATTACAAACCCAATCAATCCCTCAACGTCAGCGTCCCAGTAATTACAGCCATGATACCAGAACCCTCCCACACCCCTTACCCCTCCCCATCAGATGTGGCTTCACATCCACATGCAGAGCTCCAGGGTAACATGGAGGCACCCTGCTCTCCTCCCAACACAATCTGCCTCCTTCCTCCCTTTTCAAAGACCAGGACCAAACACACAACAGGAAATGGCCACACATTCACAAAAATCAGTCTATAAAAACAACAGGGATAAGGGAGGACTAAAATGTATTATAAACACTCTCGCTCCAAATCTCTGGTCCAAACTTACTTTAGTTCATTATAGGTTTTATAGTGAAGCAGGGGCGTTTCCCAACATCTTAAGAGCACACTTTTAAGGGCCAGGGTGGCACATGTTCCAGGCCTTTAGCGGGATGTTTTGCCTAGGCAGGGTGGCTATCATCACACTCAGAGGTTAGTCCTGGCGGTTTAGGGTCAGTGACTCAGCAACCCATTGACGTGCATTAGCCCTACATGAGAGCTCCACCACTTGGCACCGACTACACAAACTAACGGGTAGCTATATAAATGTTTAGAAGGATTAGTACTAACGTGATTCAGCAAAAATAATGATAATTATGTTTTACTGCAAGCCCCTCATGCGAGGTTGGAGCTTTTTAAACTTCCCACATACCACCGTCCAATTTAGAGCCAAACAGGAAGTGATTGTTTTTCTGGACTTTTAACCCTTCAATTTCCATTCTGCTTGATTATGTCGGTAAACTCAATGTCCATATGTTTACAAAACAATCAATTAAACAGTGCGTCTCTCACACCATCTCGGGTCCATCATCACAGCCCCATAATGAAGTGAGGTTGAGCAATGTTGAGAAAGGGGACGCAGACCACCCTAAAACTCACCACTAGGGCTAGAGACCATCCACAAAAACCTCAAATGGGTTCAGTGACAGTGTTGTGGTACAGTCCCCAGCTGTTGCCATTCTGTGCTAGGCATTTCTTTAGAGGTCCTGTAGATTAATCTCAACACCTGAAGAACCATGTGGGTTTAATGGGGACTTTTGCTTGTGGCTCTTTATCTGTTCCCCTGCCATCAGTCATAGGCTAACTCCTGCCTCTCAGAGACAATGTAACACATACAAGAGAGAAGCCTGACTGACTAAATTACTTCCCTTGTGAGTACTTGACCTGCCAACTTCAGACAAACAGAATCAGACAAACCTATGAAGTTCTACATGCATTGGAACAATTTTCTGTAACACATAGAGAATGGAACATGTTACTTCTTTTCCCAAACCCAAGGAACTTTGCTCCCAAAGTGTCTCTTAATAAAATGTAAAATAAATTATTTCCTTTGTAAGAAACCACATCTGTGTCTACCATGCCAACCAGACATGGAGACGGTCATTCTTACTTCAGATGCAGGCTCAGAAATACTGGGATGCTACTGGGCTGTGATCACTTACAGTACATGAATACAACATTCCCCCTGATGTTCATCTTCGTCCCACTGAAAGTATTGTACATGGTCCTCCCTCTCTCAAATCTCTTCAAATACTTTTTTTCCCATCTCCCTCCCTTCCCTTTTAAAATCCCCTCCCCCCCCCTTCTATTTAACCCTTTCAAACAACCCCAATCTATTTCAAAGGCTGAGTCTTCCATTCACATGAACAGACATCACAATTTTAAAATTTTGCAAGAAAGAGAACACAAGCAACAGTTAAAGTGGAAAACTGATCAGAAGATACAGTCTGAAAATACAAAAGTCCTGTCCTCTCCTCTCTTGAAGTAATGGCAGGCTGTACAGCATGTTCCATGGGTCTCAGCCTGTTTTAAATCAGCCTGTTTAACTGGTTGATTGTGCTGCCAATACAACAGAGCTACAGCTGTCTCTCTCTCCCTGCCTGTGTCCCATTCTGTTCCCATCTAACCAGGGGGTCCCTCTACCGCTGCAGCATGTGAATGGCTTCCACATGTTCTCACACAAGAGGGTTAGGGATGGTGGGGGTGAGGGGAGGAAGGCGGGTGGGGGGTCTGCACTGAGCTCGGCGAGTTCATATTAAAGAGCTTTCATCAGTCTTGTATAATGAACCAGATGCTGCAACAGACGAGCACTGTTGCACTGTCGATGGGGGGCAGCTATAGGGATGAGGTTACTTCATGGAATCCATTACTTACAGTGCCTTCAGAAAGTATTCATACCCCTTGACTTATTCCACATTTTGTTCTGTTACAGCCTGAATTCAAAATGGAGTAAATAGATTATCTCAACCATCTACACACAATACCCCATAATGACAAAGTGAAAACATGTTTTAAGAAAATGTAACAAATTTATTGAATGTGAAATACAGAAACATCTCATATACATAAGTATTCACGCCTGAGTCAATGCTTTGTAGAAGCACCTTTGGCAGCGATTACAGCTGTGAGTCTTTCTGGGTAAGTCTCTGAGAGCATTCCACACCTGGATTGTGCAACATTTGGCCATTATTATTTTCAAAATTCTTCAAGCTCTGTCAAATTGATTGTTGATAATTATTAGACAACCATTTTCAGGTCTTGCCCTTCACATTCACTGTCTTTTTGGTAAGCAACTCCAGTGTAGATTTGGCCTTGTGTTTTAGGTTATTGTCCTGCTGAAAGGTGAATTCATCTCCCAGTGTCTGGTGGAAAGCAGACTGAACCAGGTTTTCCTCAAGGATTTTGCCTGTGCTTTGCTCCATACAGTTAATTTTTTTTCCTGACAATTTCTGCAGTCCTTAAAAGGGAAGTTAATTCACAATCACTTCTGGGCCCTTTATAATACTTGCCTGGTCTTTTGTCACTAACCCAGACTGTTTTTTAGATCCTTTGCTTGAATACTTAAATGTAGTAAATAAGCTGATTCTACCCCCGTCTTCCCCATAGAAACCCCATGCAACGTCAAAGTCCATCATAAATACCTCCCAAACACACCGCGCTGACCTCCCATGACCGTAATGGTCCTTTTAATGACTTTCTAGGCAAAATGTTTCAGCTAACTTATTTCAGTAGGAACATTTTTGCCAATATATTTTGTTCTCACTCCCTCATAGTATTTGGTACCCTCGTCAAATTTAATTACAGTAAAGAATGTCACCTGGAGAAAGAAGAGGAAATTGGAGGTCTGCCTTGTTTTCAATTGGAGGTCTGCCTTGTTGCCATATTGATTTGAGCCGGACCACTGTGATGCAACCAGTCAGGATGCTCTCGATGGTGCAGCTGTAAAACTTTTTGAGGATCTGAGGACCCATGCCAAATCTTTTCAGTCTCCTGAGGGGGAATAGGCTTTGTCGTGCCCACTTCACGACTGTCTTGGTGTGTTTGGACCATGATAGTTTGTTGGTGATGTGGACACCAAGGAACTTGAAGCTCTCAACCTGCTCCACTATAGCCCCGTCGATGAGAATGGGGGCGTGCTCGGTCCTCCTTTTCCTGTAGTCCACAATCATCTTCTTTGTTTTGATCACGTTGTGGGAGAGGTTGTTATCCTGGCACTACATGGCCAGGTCTCTGACCTAGGCTGTCTCATCGTTGTCGGTGATCAAGCCTACCACTGTTGTGTCGTCAGGAAACTTAATGATGGTGTTGGAGTCGTGCCTGGGCATGCAGTCATGGCTGAACAGGGAGTACAGGAGGGGACTGAGCACGTGCCCCTGAGGGGCCCCCGTGTTGAGGATCAGCGTGGCAGATGTGTTGTTACCTACCCTTACCACTTGGGGGCGGCCCATCAGGAAGTCCAGGATCCAGTTGCAGAGGGAGGTGTTTAGTCCCAGGGTCCTTAGCTTAGTGATGAGCTTTGAGGGCCACTAGGAGCGCCGCCTCTGGATGACTTTTTCCCTGTTTGCCTATGGCCGTATACAGCTCATTGAGTGCGGTCTAAGTGCCAGCATCGGTTTGTGGTGGTAAATAGACAGCTATGAAGAATATAGTGTGCTGGTAAATAGTGGTAAATAGTTTGGTCTACAGCATATCATGATATACTCTACCTCAGGCAAGCAAAACCTTGAGACTTCCTTACTATTAGATTTCGTGCACCAGCTGTTGTCAAATATACACAGACCGCCACTCCTTGTCTTACCAGAGACTGCTGTTCTGTCATGCCAATAGAATGTATAACCCGACAGCTGTATGTTATTCATGTCGTCGTTCAGCCACAACTCTGGGAAAGATAAGATATGACAGTTTTTAATGGCCCGTTGGTAGGATATTTGTGATCGTAGTTTGTCTATTTTGTTATCCAATGATTGTACGTTGGCTAATAGGACTGATGGTAGAGGCAGATTACCCACTCGGATCATCACAAGGCCCGCCGATCTACGTCCCCGATATCTCTGTCTCTTTCTCATGCATATCATGGGGATTTGGGCCTTGTCGGGTGTCTGAAGTGAATCCTTTGCGTCCAACTCGTTAAAGAAATAATCTTCGTGTCAGGATGTGGGTGTAGCTTGTGCATGGGAGTCAGGCGCAGGAGAGCAGAGATGAGTGGACAAAGCACTTTACTCAGGTAATGTAAATAGAACGCAACCGCGTCACAAAACAAATGAGTGAGGCAAAAAACAAGTGAGGCAGTACAAAACTGCCTCACAAGTGAGGCAAGTACAAAACACAACGACAAAGTAACCGGCTGCCACAAAGCACGGGTGGAAAACCATAACCCGGCGCAAACCAGCCGGAAGCGTACCCACTGACAAGTAAACAATTCCCCACACAGACATGGGGGAAACAGAGGGTTAAATACACAACAAATAAAGAGGAAATGAAAACCCGGTGTGTGGGAAAACAAGACAAAACAAATGGAAAATTAAAGGTGGATCGGCGATGGCTAGAAGACCGGTGACGTCAACTGCCGAACGCCGCCCGAACAAGGAGAGGAACTGACTTCGGCGGAAGTCGTGACACTTCGTCCAGTACGAGGTGAGTAATCACTGTCCCTCTAGAAGATCTTTTGGTCAAAAGAGACGGTGGTAGATAAAGGATGTGCAAAATAATTTACAAATAACGTGAAGAAACACACACAATAGCACAATTGGTCAGGAGACCGTAAAACGGCAGCCATCTCCTCCGACGCCATTATCATCCCTAATATTAAAATACTGTAAATAGCCCATCTAATGACAGCCTTCCAACTGTATGCTGCCAGTATGCTGCCAGTATGCTGCCCACACCCCATAATGCAACTGGCTACTGTAGTCGCCTTTAAGTTTGTCTGACAATGATGACATGCTGGCTAGGTAAACAGTGTCTAGAACAAGTGAACGCACGCCATTGAAATAGAATGTATGGGACACACACTTCACAATCTGGGTCTACTTAAAAAGGAATTTATATTATCAAACAGTGCAAGAAGTAGAAAGTCAATAATGGTAGTGGAGAAGAACATGTTCCTTCAATTGCCAGTCTGGCTTTTATACCAATAATCTCCTAATTAGCCTGTAAATCCACACACAAGAGGAAGAAAAACAACCTCACTTGCCCAATAACACCCATTGAAGAATGACTTGGCTATACAGTCTCCATGTATACAAGACCACGTTTGGGCCAGTAACCAAAAAGTTGCTGGTTCGAATCCCTGAGCCGACAAGGGGAAAAATCTGTCTTTGTGCCCATGAGCAAGGCACATAATCCTCCTGTTAGTCGCTCTGGATAAGAGTGTCTGCTAAATTATCTAATGTAAATGTGTTGTGCCATTATCAATACAGTTTATAAATAAATATGCCTAATGATTGCTGAGCCTGTTATGTTGTATAGGCCTAGGACTATTTATTTTCTTGATTGCTGTATATAACATTGTCATGGAGTGGGGAGAACATCTAGGCCGAGGCCAACGACGGGCACTCCCAGCCTCTGTGGAGGCAACAATTACATCTAACTACCCTGACCCCAACAGCATCTACATTGGATTCCAGGAAGTTAAGGAGGCTCGTAGAGTCTTATGGAAATAACATTTTAGTAAAACATTTTTTTTAAACAATTGAATGTTATTATAAAACATATAAAACAACAATTACACAGTTACTATGCCATTCACACTGTCACTCAGCATTAGTTAGACCAGGGATTGACAAACATGTTCTTGGAGAGCAACCGTCTTTTAGGTTTTCACTCCAACAGGTGACCTTGATTAGGGTTGGGTTGGATTGAAAACCTTTAGGACAGTAGCTCTCTCGGTACAAGGTTTGAGAAGCGTGGGGTTATGAAAAACACAGGGAAGATCCCAACTGCATACTTTTTGCCAGATTAATCGAATTCCCTCATTGACTAGAATGGGTGTTCAATCAATCAAATTTTATTTGTCACATACACATGTTTAGCAGATGTTATTTCAGGTGTAGCAAAATGCTTGTGCATTAATATCTAACAATTCACAACAATACACACAATACACACAACCTAAACGTAAAATAATGGAATTAAGAAAAATATAAATATTAGGATGAGGAATGTCGTAGTGGCATAGACTAAATACAGTAGAAAATAATACAATATATACATGAGTAAAGATGAGTAAAGCAAAAATATGTAAACATTATTAAAGTGACTAGTGTCCATTATTAAAGTGGGCAGTGATTTCAAATCTATGTATATGGGGCAGCGGCCTCTAAGGTGCAGGGTTACATAACCAGGTGGAAGCCGCCTTGTGATGGCTGTTTAACAGTCTGATGGTCTTGCAATAGAACATGTTTTTCAATCTCTCGGTCCCAGCATTGATGCACCTGTACTGACCTCGCCTTCTAGATGATAGCAGGGTGAACAGGCATTGGCTCGGGTGGTTGTTGTCCTTGATGATCTTTTTGGCTTTCCTGTGACATCAGACGGGGATACAGCCGACAGGATGCTCTCAATTGTGCATCTGTGAAAGTTTCTGAGGGTTTTAGGTTGTTGCGCCTTCTTCACCACACTGTCTGTATGGGTGGACCATTTCAGATTGTCAGTGATGTGTATGCCGAGGAACTTGAAGCTTTCCACCTGCTCCACTGCAGTCCCGTCATTGTGGATAGGGGCGTGATCCCTCTGATGTTTCCTGAAGTCCACAATCAGCTCTTTTGTTTTTTTGACATTGAGTGAGAGGTTATTTTCCTGGAACCACACTCCCAGGGCCCTCACCTCCTCTATGTAGGCTGAATTGAATTGCAACTCCACTTTGTCTCTATACTGACGTATGCCTTATGGAGGGAATAACTACACTGTTTGTATTCTGCCATATTCCCAGTCACCTTGCCACGGTTAAATGCGGAGTTTCATGCTTTCAGTTTGCGCAAATGCTGCCATTTATCCACGGTTGCTGGTTAGGGTAGGTTTTAATAGTTACAGTAGATACAACATCTCCTATACACTTCCTGATAAACTCAGTCAATGTTATTCTTAGAGTCTACCCGGAACATATCCCAGTCCGCGTGATCAAAACAATCTTGAAGCGTGGATTCCGATTGGTCAGACCAGTGTTGAATATCCCTTAGCATAGGTACTTCCTGTTTGAGTTTCTGCCTATAGGAAGGGAGGAGCAAAATGTAGTCGTGATCAGATTTACTGATTATAGGGCGGGGGAGGGCCTTGTAGGCATTTTTGAAAAGCTGAGTAGCAGTGGCTAATGTTTTCTCAGAGCGGGTGCTACAGTCAATGTGTTGACTGAACTTCGGTAGCGTTTTCCTGAAATTTGCTTTGTTAAATTCACCAGCTGCAATAAATTTGGCCTCAGGATATGTGGTTTCCAGTTTGCATAAAGTCCAGTTAAGTTCCTTGAGGGCCGTCGTGGTATCGGTTTGAGGGGGAATATACACGGCTGTGAATATAACCAAAGAGAATTCTCTTGGGAGGTAACACGGTCTGCATTCGATTGTGAGGTATTCTAGGTCAGGTGAACAAAAGGACTTGAGTTTCTCTATGTTATCACAATCACACCATGAGTGGCTAATCATGAAACATACACCCCCGCCTTTCTTCTTCCCGGAGAGTTCTTTATTCCTGTCTGCACGATATACTGAGAACCCAGCTGGCTATACGGACAAAGACAGTATATCCAGAGAGAACCATGTTTTCGTGAATCAGAGAATGTTACAATCCCTGATGTGTCTCTGGAAGGAGATTCTCGCCCTGCGCTCGTCTACCTTATTATCCAGAGACTGAACATCAGTGAGTAATATACTCAGAAGCGGTGGATGGTGTGCACACCTTCTGAGTTGGACTAGAAGTCCACTCCAAATACCTCTTCTCCTCCGGCGGTGTTTTGGATCAGCCTCTGGAATCAGTTCAATTTCCCTGTGGGGTACGAACAAAGCATCCAATTCGGGAAAGTCGTTTTCTAATGCTGGTAAGTTACCGTCGCTCTAAAATCCAAAAGTTATTTCCGGCTGTATGTAATAAAACAAAAAAATCCTGGGCTAATAATGTAAGAAATAACACACAAAAAAAAACACAATACTGCAAAGTTGCTTGGGAGCTAGAAGCAGAGCTGCCCTATCTGTCGGCGCCATAATGCAATCACACACACACACAGAGCTTGTATACAAACAAATTCTCTCCATTCTCATGGTATAATGGTATAATGGGTGGACTGCCAGCCATTGCAAGTGTACCGGTAGGAGCAAAGCAGGAAGAAAAAGCATAAAGTAAATGCAGGAAGTGTACCCAACAATCTGTGTTGTTGTAATGGGTCTTGGTGATGCAGGTACAGCGGAGTCAGGCGCAGGACAACAAAGATGACTATTCATCAACTTTACTCAAAATAGGAATAACAATACACGTAGTGATATATTCACAAGAAACAACGGACCACGATTCAATGAACAATCACGCACAAAAACATGGGGGAAACAGAGGGTTAAATAAGGAACAGGTAATTATGGGAATAGGTCTGTAAAAAATGAAGACAAAACCAAAGGAAAATTAAAGATGGATCGGTGGCGGCTAGAAGACCGGTGACGTCGACGGCTGAACGCCGCCCGAACAAGGAGAGGGACCAACTTCGGCGGAGGTCGTGACAGTTGTGATTTGTTGAATCAACTCAACTGACATTATAAAAAATACATACAGCCATTTTGCCACAACTTTGGAAGTATGCTTGGGGTCATTGTCCATTTGCAAGACCCATTTGCGACCAAGCTTTAACTTCCTGACTGATGTCTTGAGATGTTGCTTCAGTATATCCACATAATTTTCCGTCCTCATGATGCCATCTATTTTGTGAAGTGAACCAGTCCCTCCTGCAGCAAAGCATCCCCACAACATGATGCTGCCACCCCCGTGCTTTACGGTTGGGATGGTGTTCTTCGGGCTTGCAAGCCTCCCCCTTTTTCCTCCAAACATAATGATGGTCATTATGGCCAAAAAGTTCTATTTTTGTTTCATCAGACCAGAGGACATTTCTCCAAAAAGTACGATCTTTGTCCCCATGTGCAGTTGCAAACCGTAGTCTGGCTTTTTATGGCAGTTTTGGAGCAGTGGCTCCTTCCTTGCTGAGCGACCTTTCAGGTTATGTCGATATAGGACTTGTTTTACTGTGGATATAGATACTTTTGTACCTGTTTCCTCCAGCATCTTCACAAGGTCCGTTGCTGTTATTCTGGGATTGATTTGCACTTTTCGCACCAAAGTACGTTCATCTCTAGGAGACAGAATGTGTTTCCTTCCTGAGCGGTATGACGGCTGCGTGGTCCCATGCTGTTTATACTTGCATACTATTGTTTGTACAGATGAACGTGGTACCTTCAGGCGTTTGGAAATTGCTCCCAAGGATGAACCACACTTCTGGGGGTCTACACATTGTTTCTGAGGTCTTGGCTGATTTCTTTTGATTTTCCCATGATGTCAAGCAAAGAGGCACTGAGTTTTGAAGGTAGGACTTGAAATACATCCACAGGTACACCTCCAATTGACTCAAAGTATGTCAATTAGCCCATCAGAAGCTTCTAAAGCCATGACGCCATTTTCTTTAATTTTTGGAATCTGTTTAAAGGCACAGTCAACTTAGTGTATGTAAACTTCTGACCCACTGGAATTGTGATACAGTGAATTATAAGTGAAATAATCTGTCTGTAAACAATTGTTGGAAAAATTACTTGCCAAGTAGATGTTCTAACCGACTTGCCAGAACTATAGTTTGTCAACAAGAAATGTGTGGGGTGGTTGAAAAACAAGTTTTAATGACTCCATCCTAAGTGTATGTAAACTTCCGACTTCAACTGTATATTTTCCACAGGCATTTAAGGCCAAGTGGAAACTTTAAATGGCCGGCAGTCTTTGAACCAGTATTTTGAGTACAAAGTGCAAAATGAGCCAAAATGCACCCTGCTGTCTTATGCACTGAATCCATGTGAGTTGGAATGCTCTGATTCCTTGTTCACCTCTTGTTCAATTATGAATTGTGCTGTTGGAGCTCTTGCTGCAATTTACTAAAAATTATGACTTTTCAACACCTCTTCATTCATGTATAGAGCACAGATCATATATGCAGATACATATGGTAACTAAATGATACTGTTCAATACATTTCTAGTGAATTTAAGACTATGCAAACCTATGCAAAGACCAAGCAATGGTAGTTATTAGAAGTTGAGTGTTCAGGTTTTGCGACCTGGGAGTCTGGAGGCAGTCTGGGTGCACTTTGAGCCAACCTCGTGGGTCTCCAGCCTCCTCTCCCCGCTCCACGACCTCCTAGGCTAAAACAACCAGATCTCAGTGACCCCAACTTCATGGGAGCAGGCCTTCCTTTGGCGGTTCTCTGCCTCTCACCCTCAACTCTCCCTAACCCCCCAAACACGCAAAGAAAAATAAACTGCTGTGTAAACTCCCGGCTCCAAAATGCCATCCTTCTGAAGATCTTCCTTCCCCCCTGCCACGCTTGATGCTTGAGGACCTGAGCCCTAGGACCATTCCTCAGAACTACCTGGCCTGATGTCTCCTTGCTGTCCCCAGTCCACCTGGCCGTGCTGCTGCTCCAGTTTCAACTGTTTTGCCTGCGGCTATGGAACCCTGACCTGTTCACCAGATGTGCTACCTGTCCCAGATCTGCTGTTTTCAACTTTCTAGAGACAGCAGGAGCGGTAGAGATACTCTGAATGATTGGGCTATGAAAAGCCAACTGACATTTACTCCTGAGGTGCTGACCTGTTGCGCCCTCAACAACCACTGTGATTATTATTATTTGACCCTGCTGGTCATCTATGAACATTTAAAATCTTGGCCATGTTCTGTTATAATCTCCACCCGGCACAGCCAAAAGAGGACTGGCCACCCCTCATAGCCTGGTTCCTCTCTAGGTTTCTACCTAGGTTCTGGCCTTTCTAGGGAGTTTTTCCTAGCCACCGTGCTTCTACACCTGCATTGCTTGCTGTTTGGGGTTTTAGGCTGGGTTTCTGTACAGCACTCTGTGACATCAGCTGATGTAAGAAGGGCTTTATGAATACATTGGATTGATTGAGTACCTCCCTCTCACCACCCCCGGTCTCCGATGGGGTCATGGCTTCCCGAGGGGAAAAGAAGCCTCTGTTACGTTCAGGGGTGACACACAGGTCTAAGATGGATTTTTGGCCTGTGCTATGAGCTGAGGGGATGTGCTCGGGAGGGTTGTGCTCTATGGGTCATTCATAGCATGGGGTACCATGAGGGTAGGCCCAGCTCAGGGTACTGTAGGTACCGGCATGCATGAGAAGAGTCCTCCAAGCTTCTGTGTGCTTATGTAATGCAGTAGCCCAGTTGTCAGTTGTCAGCCCCACACTACATTGTCAACGCTCTAATGTACAGCCCCTGCTTTCAGTTAACACAACCAATGCATAGGGGGAAAATTAACAAGACACATCTGGATGTAATCGCGCTCCCCGCTCTCTGTAAAGAGGTTGCTGACTTTAAACGTATCGCCATACAATAGGAGGTAGAGCATGCATTATGAGAGATCAATCTATCACAAAATGCTATCCTGATCCATGGACTGTGTCAGAAGACTTTGGTTCCAGCACTATCATCTCTAGACTCTCCATCTCCTGTTGCAATGTACAAAAGGAAATTAAACCTATGAAAACCGCCGGAGTGTGATGAAATTAGGTTGGTTGCCAATGGGGGGATTCTTTGTTTGTGACCCCTTCCACTAACGTCAAGAACCTGAAGTGCTTACATCTCTATTTTACTATTATACAACCCCAGGTCTATAAACGAGCAAGTTCAACAGTGGCCTATTGTTTCCTGAGAAAAAACATTTGGTACCACTTAATTCTGAGGGATCCCATATGAGCTCGTTCATGGACACAAGAGTGTATGTAAAGACACCAGATATTTGTCGCTATTGAATAACCTGCCATGTAAGTTCCATTGTAAGATTATGTTTGCAGAGAATGTGGCTAGTCCGCAGATGAACTATTTTAAAATGATTACTGTGAAATGTAAATAATCAAACAATAAAAGTATCAAACAATTGAATTGTCAGAAAGACTGTAAAATATCTTATTACTGCATAATAGTCTAAAAAATGTAATTCATGTTGTGCAGTGTCTACATGAAATTGGAAACAATCTCAAGATGTTGCTGATAAATGTTCCTATATACATGGAATATTATGTGATAGCTGAATTACAATGACATAAATAGACATTTGGGAAAAGTCACAAAGACCCGTATGTGCTGCAAGCATTTCTGGAGCATTCAACATCTCAAACAATATGTCAATTAAGGAAAACACGTGAACTGTGTTTTTTAAAATCAACCAGAGAAAAGAGAGGGGGGAGTGGGTGAGGGAAAGAGAGAGGGGAAGAGAGCCGAGGACAGAGCGAGAGAGAGAGAGAGAGAGAGAGAGAGAGAGAGAGAGAGAGAGAGAGAGAGAGAGAGAGAGAGAGAGAGAGAGAACGAAGGCAGAGCAATCATTTGAAAGTAAATCCTATTCCATATTATTGTTTAGAAAAATGTCATTGGGGTTCAAATAAGACACAGACACTGAACTAATGTATACATCAAACCATTAGCATTTTCAGTCTATGGCCATCATTGGACATCATCAGTCTATGGACATATTCTTAACTTAACTTCTAGAAGCTTTGAAGTACTGTTACTTCCAAGCCCCAACATTGACCTCAATTTGCAATGTAGGTACTGCATAATTTAATATGTTTCCATTCAACGTATTATGTTAATCTCCCTTGGTAACCTATGTTCCACAAGGTCTTGTATGAAGCCTATATGAAAAAGACATGTTTACTGAATCATTCCATTTAAAAGACATGCATGCTACAGGATAATTATGTGATCTGCCAGTTGTTTGTTTACATATATGGACATTCAGTATAAAGTGTAATGGAACTGTATCACCACATGAGGGCACAACACCTCTTTGACTTATGGTTGACATACAGGGAGTGATATGCCTGCTGTACACTGTTAGTAAAATGTTTTTCATTGACTGATGTGACTGATGCATCATCATTGTTCCTTATAGGTCAAGGAATAATGAAAATAGATGGAGTAGTCCACTAGGGCGTAATGGTAACAGACACACACACGCCTATTTACTCTGTTCCATCTGACTGCGCAATCCACTGTCTCATCAGCCCAGCCAGGCAATTTATAAACTTGATCTCTACTACAAAAAGCATCTAGACATTATCTCACTTGAATGAGACTAACATTTAGTTTTCAACAGTGGAGATTTGTATAAACCTTGCTGTGTGTCTTTCCGACATTTGCAACATTGTTTCAATATTCAAATTCTCCAGCTGTCCGATAGTAATGAATGTGTCGGGACGAGGCAGACAGACAGGCAGCGTTTCTCAGCCAGTCGAAATCATGAATCAGCTGTCATAATTTTTATGGATACATACAAAAAATGTCAATTGAAAAAAAGGTCAAACAAAACGAAGTGCAGCTACTTTGCATTCTTTCCGGCTTCAGTTTGAAGTTATTGTGTTAGCTGTGTTGTTGGCTAGCTCCTCTGAACAACGGTGTTCTGACGAGAGAGTACGTATTCTATGTCAGGCAAAATAGCGCCTCATTAGCTCATTGTTATGGGTGTATCCAAATAAATGTCAGTAGAAAACAACTTGAACAAATGCAAATGCAGCTACTGTTGTTATTCTGGCTGCACTGTTTGACGTGACTGTAAGTTAGCCGTAGTTGGCTAGCTAGCAAGCAAAGGGATAAGAACATTGCCAGCCAGTATGGCAATGGAACATTTAGAACGAACGACTCGGTCGTGTCCATAGATACAGAACAAAAAGACTGAACGACTGGGTCGCGTGGAAACCGAACGGATAGAACCAATGACCAGCTGGCTTGGGTAGCAACCCTAAATTTGTGTCAGGACTATATCTTGTGGAAGGATGAAATAGTATGAATAAATTAATACAAATAAAGTTTTTATGAAAATATGTAAATCAGTTTTGATTTGG
The DNA here is from genome assembly GCA_030435695.1 of Brachymystax lenok tsinlingensis. Lineage (NCBI taxonomy): Eukaryota > Metazoa > Chordata > Actinopteri > Salmoniformes > Salmonidae > Brachymystax > Brachymystax lenok. The sequence goes on along the minus strand of CM059819.1, from coordinate 76,645,449 downwards.
AGACCCGTTGTATAAAAGTGATAATGCCCGCAAAGCCTGTTTTTGGACGTGTTCTGTCTCCTAGTGATGAACGTACTTTGGTGCAAAAAGTGCAAATCGACTCATTAGCATTTGGCAAAGTCTCAGGACGCCCGTCCCTATCCCCAGGGATTCCTCATCACACCACGCCAGAGACTCACAACATGGAAAACTGTCTAACCCATGGCGCCATACATATATATATTTTTTATTTTATTTAATTCGCTTAATGTACAGTGGTAGAAGATGTATTGCACAGTGGTAGACTAATGTATTGCAATGTTTTCATTTAATTCATAAAATACACTCACACGCATACCACATGCGCACGCATACACACACACACGCAGGCACACACAGACACACGCACACACACACACACACACACACACACACACACACACACACACACACACACACACACACACACACACACACACACACACACACACACACACACACACAAATAGACTAATGTATTACAATGGGTCATTTTCATTTAATTTAATTCATAAAATACACACACACACACACATACACACACACACCCTAAACTCAAGTCACACAACTACACTGCTTTGTTATCAAATGAACAAACTGTAACATCTGTTGTTGTGTTGTTTATCAAGTCTTTATATTACAGCCGGTATTTTCAAACCAATTTCATGGCTCAGTGCTTGACAGACAGAATACCTCACAGCATTTCGCCTCTCTCTCATCAGACAACTTTGACAGACATTTAATCAGCTAACAAGGAGGAGCCTTATCTTGTCCATGAACTGGTGAGGTATCCGGGCAGTTAGTAGGCATGTTTACGGATAAGGTAATCAATCAATCAATCTATCTATCAAACTGTATCTGTGTAGCACTTACAAGTATGTAATTAGGCAACTTTTTGTGCCAAACAACTTTCCACTGAAAACGGGACAACAACAAATCAATCCGTGTTAGTTAGGGTTAGCCAGATGAGTGTCTCTGCTGAATATCTATGGCACAACATACTGTAGATATACAAGCGGAGACAAGGTTAACATTCTGCCATGCAGTGAGTCACTTACATGTACGATTGGAATTCTTTCGATAACACCTGGATGACAAATGTTCCATTGACGGTACCGAATCAAAGACTGAAAGACCCTTAAACAATTTTTTTGTACATTTAGTAACTATTTACGTAGACAGTCTTGAATTAGTGTCACCCACAGACATTCTGAAAATCACATACTTTTTTGTTGTTGTACATACAGTATGTTTTGATCATACTGCACAAAACCACTAGAGCTGGGCCTGATGTGTGTCTTGTTTTGCCACTATAGGCCCATTCAAAGTATAATTTATTGTTTTGATTGGCCCATGGACAATATTGGTTTAAATGCTGTGTGAGATCATCTGTTAATGACTTTTCCCCTGATGTGGTGTCTGTGTGCTGCCCTTGCACCTGGGAGTTTTGATGTTAGTTCAGTTCAGTGACCCTCGACCTCTGAGGCCTCAGGGCAAACCGACGACAGTCCAGTGGCATGTATTTTATATGTCTGGCCTTCATCTGTTGAAGGAATATTATAGATTTGAAAATAACATCTTTATTGTCCACAGTGCAGAAACAAAATACAAAGGATTGTGCCACTTTGTGGGAATGTTGTACGGTGGTTGCTCAACTAAACGTTTTGAGATTATGCTGTGGGATTTAGAGGTAATTTGTGGTTTACTACGATACCCTGCGTCACTGCGTAACTGCTCCAGACCAACGCAAGGGGGAGTTAGAGCACTGATTATGCTTACTGGAAAATACTCTTTCAAAATGAATGGATGAGGCAAGTGGTAGGGGCAAAATACAGCATTCAGAGGTCAAGACAGTGCTGCTCTGAAACAAGCATGGGGACTGGTCTTGATACGTCAATGACATTTTTATTTTCACTGAATCTCTGTTTGGGTATTGGTTAGACTACAATTAGGGTGTGGAAATGTTAGGATTATTTTGCTGTTACTGTAGTACTGTAGCCTACTCCCGACCGGTCATGTTGTACAGCGTCATTATGGGTTATGAGCAGGACAATAGAATCTTTGTGCAAGGCAAATGATCAGCATAAAAAATGTGGGGCCTCCCGAGTGGCGCTCTAAGACACTGCATCACAGTGCAAACTGCGATGCTACATACGGTGGTTCGATTCCTGTGCAGGCCGTGACCAGAAGACCCATGAAGTGATGGTGGGCTTTAGGTTTCTCTCCCTCTAAAAACACAAATAAACACAAATAAAACTGGCTTTATTTACAAATTAGTAAGAATGTCTCAACCCATGTTCAGGAACGGCCTTTTTCTCGCTCACTTTCGGTTATTTTAAAATGACACTGCCGTAAACCCTGGACCACTACACCTGATCTCCACAGCACAGCTAGCTAGCTGCCACCGGGTGACCCAGCCCTGAGCCAGACCCACCTTCCGTACTCCTCAGTGTTCACTCCACCCAAACACGGCTAGAACCCACTACTCTACCAGTTCCTTGCCGTAAGCTCTTGAACCTGGCACCGGATTCATCGCTACTACTATAGTGGCTAACGCCCCAGCCCTGAAGCTAGCACCAGTTAGCCGCGAGCCCGGCGCATCTCCCGGCTAGCAAATAAAAGTACAACAAAAACAATACCTCTCTCGCCATCTGGCTTGGACCCCTTGTCGACACGGCGCCCCGTCGTACCACCTCGACTGGTCTGCCGACGAATACTCCAGCCGCTGTGCCTGCAACCGGCCTCTGTCGGACGCCGGAGCAGACGGTTCTACTAACCCCGGCCTGCTAACTCTAACTTTAAAAGTCGTGTCTCCTGCGTGCCGGCGTAGTAACGAATACCTCGTGGCTTGCCTGTCCCATCTATTGCTGTTCACTGGACCCTATGATCACTCGGCTACATAGCTGATGCCTGCGAGACTATTCATTAATCACGGTACTCCATTCTGTTTATTTTTATTTATTTATTTTATTTATCTGTCGGCCCCAGCCGCGTACTCAGGCCCTGTGTGTAGCTAACCAACCCTCTTTGCCCATTCATCACCAGTTTACCTGTTGTTGTTGTCTTAGCTGATTAGCTGTTGTGTTCTTACCCGTTGTTGTCTTAGCTAGCTCTCCCAATCAACACCTGTGTTTGCTTTATGACTCGCTTTATGTCTCTCTCAAATGTCAATATGCCCTGTTTACTGTTGTTTAGGATAGTTATCATTGTTATATTTTACAGTGGAGCCCCTAGTCCCACTCTACATGCCTCAGATTCCTCCTTTGTCCCACCTCCCACACATGCGGTGACCTCACCCAGTATTACCAGCACCAGCATCACCACTCGGTGCCTGGGCTTACCTCCATTGTACCCGCAACCCACCATACCCCTGTCTGCACATTATGCCCTGAATCTATTCTACCACGCCCAGAAATCTGCTCCTTTTATTCTCTGTCCCCAACGCACTAGACGACCTTTAGCCGTACCCTCATCCTACTCCTCCTCTGTTCCTCGGGTGATGTGGAGGTAAACCCAGGCCCTGCGTGTCCCCAGGCACTCTCATTTGTTGACTTCTGTAATCGAAAAAGCCTTGGTTTCATGCATGTTAACATCAGAAGCCTCCTCCCTAAGTTTGTTTTACTCACTGCTTTAGCACACTCCGCCAACCCTGACGTCCTTGCCGTGTCTGAATCCTGGCTTAGGAAGGCCACTAAAAATTCGGAGATTTCCATACCCAACTACAACATTTTCTGCCAAGATAGAACTTCCAAAGGGGGAGGAGTTGCAATCTACTGCAGATATAGCCTGCAAAGTTCTGTCATACTTTCCATGTCTATGCCCAAACAGTTCGAACATTCAAAAAATGTATCTCTTCAGAAATAAATCTCTCACTGTTGCCGCCTGTTATAGACCCCCCTCAGCTCCCAGCTGTGCCCTGGACACCATATGTGAATTGTTTGCCCCCCATCTATATTCAGAGTTTGTTCTGTTAGGTGACCTAAACTGGGATATGCTTAACACCGCGGCAGTCGTACAATCTAAGCTAGATGCCCTCAATCTCACACAAATCATCAAGGAACCCACCAGGTACAATCCTAAATCTGTAAACATGGGCACCCTCATAGATACAGTGGGGCAAAAAAGTATTTAGTCAGCCACCAATTGTGCAAGTTCTCCAATTTAAAAAGATGAGAGAGGCCTGTAATTTTCATCATAGGTACACTTCAACTATGACAGACGAAATGAGAAAAAGAAATCCAGAAAATCACATTGTAGGATTTTTAATTTATTTATTTGCAAATTATGGTGGAAAATAAGTATTTGGTCAATAACAAAAGTTTATCTCAATACTTTGTTATATACCCTTTGTTGGCAATGACAGAGGTCAAACGTTTTCTGTAAGTCTTCACAAGGTTTTCACACACTGTTGCTGGTATTTTGGCCCATTCCTCCATGCAGATCTCCTCTAGAGCAGTGATGTTTTGGGGCTGTCGCTGGGCAACACAGACTTTCAACTCCCTCCAAAGATTTTCTATGGGGTTGAGATCTGGAGACTGGCTAGGCCACTCCAGGACCTTGAAATGCTTCTTCTGAAGCCACTCCTTCTGTTGCAGGCGGTGTGTTTGGGATCATTGTCATGCTGAAAGACCCAGCCACGTTTCATCTTCAATGCCCTTGCTGATGGAAGGAGGTTTTCACTCAAAATCTGACGATACATGGCCCCATTCATTCTTTCCTTTACACGGATCAGTCGTCCTGGTCCCTTTGCAGAAAAACAGCCCCAAAGCATGATGTTTCCACCCCCATGCTTCACAGTAGGTATGGTGTTCTTTGGATGCAACTCAGCATTCTTTGTCCTCCAAACACGACGAGTTGAGTTTTTACCAAAAAGTTATATTTTGGTTTCATCTGACCATATGACATTCTCCCAATCCTCATCTGGATCATCCAAATGCTCTCTAGCAAACTTCAGACGGGCCTGAACATGTACTGGCTTAAGCAGGGGACACGTCTGGCACTGCAGGATTTGAGTCCCTGGCGGCGTAGTGTGTTACTGATGGTAGGCTTTGTTACTTTGGTCCCAGCTCTCTGCAGGTCATTCACTAGGTCCCCGTGTGGTTCTGGGATTTTTGCTCACCGTTCTTGTGATCATTTTGACCCCATGGGGTGAGATCTTGCGTGGAGCCCCAGATCGAGGAAGATTATCAGTGGTCTTGTATGTCTTCCATTTCCTAATAATTGCTCCCACAGTTGATGTCTTCAAACCAAGCTGCTTACCTATTGCAGATTCAGTCTTCCCAACCTGGTGCAGGTCTACAATTTTGTTTCTGGTGTCCTTTGACAGCTCTTTGGTCTTGGCCATAGTGGAGTTTGGAGTGTGACTGTTTGAGGTTGTGGACAGGTGTCTTTTATACTGATAACAAGTTCAAACAGGTGCCATTAATACAGGTAATGAGTGGAGGACAGAGGAGCCTCTTAAAGAAGAAGTGACAGGTCTGTGAGAGCCAGAAATCTTGCTTGTTTGTATGTGACCAAATACTTATTTTCCACCATAATTTGCAAATAAATTCATAAAAAATCCTACAATGTGATTTTCTGGATTTTTTTTCCTAATTTTGTCTGTCATAGTTGAAGTGTACCTATGATGAAAATTACAGGCCTCTCTCATCTTTTTAAGTGAGAGAACTTGCACAATTGGTGGCTGACTAAATACTTTTTTGCCCCACTGTATTATCCTGACCAACTTGCCCTCCAAATACACCTCTGCTGTTTTCAATCAGGATCTCAGCAACCACTGCCTCTTTGCCTGCATCCGCTATGGGCCCGCTGTCAATCGGCCACACCTTATCACTGTCAAACGCTCCCTAAAACACTTCTGCGAGCAGGCCTTTCTAATCAACCTGGCCCGGGTATCCTGGCAGGATATTGACCTCATCCCGTCAGTCGAGGATGCCTGGTCGTTCTTTAAAATCAACTTCCTCACCATCTTAAACAAGCATGCCCCTTTCAGAAAATGTAGAACTAAGAACAGATACAGCCCTTGGATTACTCCAGACCTGACTGCCCTTGACCAGCATCTACTGAATCTTGCCTATGCCGTTCGGACATCAACTCAAATCTCCAGCCACTTTAATAATTATAATTGGATGAAATAAATGTATCACTAGCCACTTTAAACGATGCCATTTATATCATGTTTACATATCCTACATTACTCATCTCATATGTATATACTGTACTCCATACCATCTACTGCATCTTGCCTTTTCGCTCATGGTCAGCCATCGCTCATCCATATATTTATCTGTACATACTCGTATTCATTCCTTTACTCTTGTGTGTATAAGGTAGTTATGTGAATTTGTTAGATTACTTGTTAGATATTACTGCATGGTCGGAACTAGAAGCACAAGCATTTCGTTACACTCGCATTAACATCTGCTAACCATGTGTATGTGACAAATAAAATTTGATTTGATTTGATGTGCCGATTAACAAATACAAGTTAAATGGGTTTCCATCACATTTTAAACTCTACTGATGTTTTTTTCACAAAAAGGTACGTCTGGGCATGTGCGCTCTAGCCAACAGCTCCTGATACAGTGCAGGTATAGCCTACTACATTTTGAGATTATTATGGAAAAAGAGCAATATACTTGGTAATTTGTCAAACGCCAGCCAGAATATGTCACAAGAATATGTCACCTCGATCAAGCTCATCACCTTGCACTTTCACCACCTTTGAAGTTCATCATCATTAATTTAATCTGCCTGCTTTCCCGTGTCTTCGTGGGACGACCACACAAAATGTAATCACATGACTCAAGGTTTACTTCGATATGATGGTTATTATATCACAGCCATTTTTTGCTTAATTAATTTGACAGACACAAAATTATACCACCTTGTCTAGCATATTTTTTTTGGTTGACATTTGGAAAGTTAATCAACAAATTAGCTGTTTTCATCAGACCTGTCCTGACATTTTTTTTCCGACGTACTTTACTCGCATAAAATGGTTGGATGGAAACCTGGTTACTGATACTCTGCTTCCTGTGCAGAAACGGAATTACATGTCAATAATCCTACAGTAGAAAAAAATAATAATAATGTGTTTACAGAGTCAAATGGCTACTACTGTAGAAACAACTTCCCAGCTACTACATGTAAAGCCATACATATTAAATACTGTAAAGCAATATGTTTGGATGCCATACATACTGTAAAGCAATATGTTTGGGTGCCATACATACTGTAAAGCAATATGTTTGGGTGCCATACATACTGTGCAGCCATATGCAGTGGTGTAAAGTACTTAAGTAAAAATGCTTTAAAGTACTACTTAATTTGTTTGATGGGGTATCTGTACTTTACTTGACTATTTATATTTTTGCCAACTTTTACTTTCACTTCACTACATTCCTAAAGAAAATATGTACTTTTTACTCCATACATTTCCCTGACACCCAAAAGTACTTGTTACACTTTGACAGGAAAATGGTCCAATTCACACACTTATCAGGTGAACATCTTCGGTTATCCCAACTGCCTCTGATCAGGAGAACTCACTAAACACAATGCTTTGTTTATTAATTATGTCTGAGTGTTGGAGTGTGCTCCTGCTATCCGTCAAAAAAAAAAGAAAAGGAAATTGTGCCGACTGGTTTGCTTAATAGAAGGAATAAAAAATTATTTATACTTTTACTTTTACTTTTGATACTTAAGTACATTTTAGCGATTCCATATGTTTGGATGCCATACATACTGTAAAGCCATATGTTTGGATGCCATACATACTGTAGAACCAACACAGACAGTACATATACTACAGACTGATTTCACACACAGAATGCATGTCCAGACCTTCCTCCATAGCGTTGGTGTTCCCCTAAGAAATAATGTTTCAGATTCGGTTTACTGACAGCTCTTATGGTTCATCCCAAGAGATCAGTGTTATTGATAACCTGCAGAGAGAGAGTCGATACAGAATATTTTTGAAATTCACATGACAAAAATCTATTATTTTCTCAGAATAAAACAACTAGTTGCTAATACATGCACATGGGGATGTGTGAAACTTTCTCCTCATGAAGTGTCCACACTTGCGGCAGAGAATAGCTAGCGTTTCGCGTGGCACTGACTGGTAAGACGCTTCAGCAAGGGTGGTTTCTTGCGCTAGAAAGGCAGAGGTCCTGAATTCGAGCCTCGGTGTGAGCCAAATCAGGAGGAATAGGTACTCACTAAGCAAGCAGCGTGACGTCCTTTACACCTACAGTACAGCAGCATTCATGTGAGGTGAGACAACACCAGAATTCCTCAAAGTTGGCATTACTCCAGAGAGAGCTTTGTTCAGACAGCAGTGTTTGTTTAAAGGTTAAAGGGCTTGTTTATGAGACGCAGGCATGTTTAACATAGCAGGGACATGAGAAGACCTTTGACACCTAACACAGCCTTTCCCCTGTGACCTCATTCCAAATGATGGGAGGCCAGTGTTAATTGCTTGCTCTGTGTACACACACACACACACACACACAAGTCTTCCATCCATTCTTCTCTAAACCACCATGTACCCTGGCCTGTTTGGGGAATCCACTATGTACCCAGGCCTGTTTGGGGGCTCCACCATGTACCCAGGCCTGTTCGGGGGATCCACCATATACCCAGGCCTGTTCGGGGGCTCCACCATGTACACAGGCCTGGTTGGGGGCTCCACCATGTATCCGGGCCTGTTAGGGGGATCCACCATGTACCTGGGCCTGTTTGAGGGCTCCACCATATACCCAGGCCTGTTTGGGGGCTCCAACATTTACCTGGGCCTGTTAGGGGGCTCCACCATGTACCCAGGCCTGTTTGAGGGCTCCACCATGTACCTAGGCCTGTTTGAGGGCTCCACCATATACCCAGGCCTGTTTGGGGGCTCCACCATTTACCTGGGCCTGTTAGGGGGCTACACCATGTACCTGAGCCTGTTTGAAGGCTCAAACATACACCCAGGCCTGTTAGAGGGCTCCAACATGCACCCTGGCCTGTTGTGAAGCTCCACCATTTACCCAGGCCTGTTAGGGGGCTCCACCATATACCCAGGCCTGTTAGGGGGCTCCACCATGTACCTGAGCCTGTTAGGGGGCTCCACCATGTACCCAGGCCTGTTTGGGGGCTCCACAACGTACCTGAGCCTATTCGATGGCTCCACCAGGTACCCAGGCCTGTTTGGGGGCTCCACCATGTACCCGGGCCTGTTATGGGGCTCTACCATGTACCTAGGCCTGTTTGAAGGCTCTACCATATACCCAGGCCTGTTTGGGGGCTCCAACATGTATCCGGGCCTTGTTTGGGGGCTCCACCATGTACCTGGGCCTGTTTGAGGGCTCCACTATATACCCAGGCCTGTTTGGGGGCTCCACCATGTAACCGGGCCTGATGTGAGACTCCACCATGTACCCAGGCCTGTTTGGGGGCTCCACCATGTAACCAGGCCTGATGTGAGACTCCACCATGTACCCAGGCCTGTTAGGGCGCTCCACCATGCACCTGTGTCTGCCGTCTCGACGGTAGGGGAAGTTCAAGCACCTCTACATGGAGCGCGAGCTGAAGGCAGACGTGGACAAGCTCTCGGTGTGGCCACACACACACACACACACACACACACACACACATATTGCCTCTGCTAATTCATTGACCATAAACAGATGCATAAACGTAACATGACATGACTGGAAACTGTACATACTGAATGTACTCCTCTAATCTCTAGCATGTCTAGTGTTCTTTCCTTTGGCACCAGAGGAATACATTTCAATACATTTGCCAGAGAGGATTTGCCATTCTTGGCTGAGAGGGAACATGCCTTGAATGGAAGAGGGGTGAAATCAGTGGCGATTGCTCAAACTTATTGTCAGATTATTGAGCCTGCAGGTCAATCTCCTGCATTAGGAGGTAATAGAGCGTCAAATTTAAATGTGTGTGGCGGATCCGTCTCGGCCTGCGTTGAAATTTATTCAGTACATTTCTGCTCTGCCTGCAGCGAATCAGCAGCTGGGAGAGGCAGCGAGATTGATTGTGGTGGTGACAGCAAGCACAACACCCACATAAAGTTCCCCCGGGACCTGATTTTAAACAGACTTACGTGCAAACACGACATACACTGAGTGGATAAAACATTAGGAACACCTGCTCTTTCCATGACAGACCAGGTGAATACAGGTGAAAGCTATGATCACTTAAATCCACTTCAATCAGTGTAGATGTAAGGGAGGAGACAGGTTAAATAATTATTTGTAAGCGTTAAGACAATTGAAACATGGATTGTGTATGTGTACCATTCAGAGGGTGAATGGGCAAGACAAAATATGTAAGTGCCTTTGACTGTGGTATGGTAGTAGGTGCCAAGTGCGTCAGTTTGTGTGAAGAACTGCAACGCTGCTGGGTTTTTCACGCTCAACAGTTTCCTGTGTGTATCAACAATGGTCCACCACCCAAAGGACATCAGTCAACTTGACGAAACTGTGGGAAGCATTGGAGTCAACATGGACCATCATTCCTGTGGAACACTTTCGGCACCTTACAGAGTCCATGCTCCGATTAATTGAGGCTGTTCTGAGGGCAAAAGGGGATGCAACTCAATATTAGGAAGGTGTTCCTAACACTTTGTACAGTCAGTGTATATGCACACATTCGCAAAGATACACACACACACACGTAAGATTGAGCCGACAGACATGGCAGCTCTGCTGCTAGCTCCTAAACAACTTTGAGTATTTTGTTTTTGTTTGTTATTTCTTACGCTATTAGCCCAGAAAGTTTTTTGTGTTATTGCATGCAGCCGGAATTTTTTGGGGGATATCAGAGCGGAGCTAACTCACCAGCATTACGACCAGGAATATGAATTTCCAGAATTGGATTCTTTGATTGCAATTTAACTTATCCCAGAGGCTGTGCCCATCCACCAAAGTGGTGGATGGGCACACCATCCACTGCTTTGACAATAAAGTAGACGAGCTCAGGGCAACATCAGGGACTGTAACATACTCGGAATCGTGTCTCTCTTTGGATATACTGTCCCCGTCCATACAGCCAGCTGGGTTTTCAGTACATCACGCAGACAGTAATAAAGAACTCTTCGGGAAGAAGAAAGGCGGGGGTGTATGTTTCATGATTAACCACTCATGGTGTGATTGTGATACAGAAACTCAAGTCCTTTTGTTCACCCGACCTAGAATACCGCACAATCAAATGCTGACCGTATTACTTCCCAAGATAATTTTCTTTGGTTATAGTCACAGCTGTGTACATTCCCCCTCAAGCCGATAACACGATGGCCCTCAAGGAAGTACACTGGACTGTATGCAAACTGGAAACCACATATCCTGAGGCCACATTTATTGTAGCTGGGGATTTTATCAAAGCAAATTTCAGGAAAATGCTACCAAAGTTCTATCAACACATTGACTGAAGTACTCGCGCTGGGAAAACACTCAACCATTGCTATTCTCTCTTCTGGGATGCCTACAAGGCCCTCCCCCGCCTTCCCTTTGGTAAATCAGATCATGACTCCATTTTGCTCGTCCCTACCTATAGGCAGAAACTCAAACAGGAAGTACCCGTGCTAAGGTCTATTCAACGCTAGTCTGACCAATCGGAATCCATGCTTCAAGATTGTTTTGATCATGTGGACTGGGATATGTTCCGGGGAGCCTCAGATAATAACGTTGATGTATAGACAGACACAGTGACTCATTTGTTGTCATCTAAACCAGAAACCGTAGATAGATGGCATTATTCGTGCTAAACTGAAAGTGCAAACCACCGCATTTAACCATGGCAAGGTTACTGGGAATATGGTTGAATACAAACAGTGTAGTTATTCCCTCCGTCAGGCAATCAAACAGGCAAAACTTCAGTACAGAGACAAAGTGGAGTCGCAATTCAATGTCTCAGACATGACACGTATGTGGCAGGGTCTACAGACAATCACAGATTACAAATGGAAAACGAGCCACATTGCAGACACTGACATCTTGTTCCCGAACAAGCTAAAGACCTTCTTCATCCGCTTTGAGGATATTACAGTGCCATCGACGCGGCCCACTTCCAAGGACTGTGGGCTCTCGTTCTCCGTGATTTGAGTAAGATATTTAAGTGTGTTAACCCTCGCAAGGCTGCCGGCCCAGACGACATCCCTAGCCGGTCCACAGAACATGCGCAGATCAGATGCCTGGAGTGTTTACCGACATATTCAATTTCTCCCTATTCCAGTCTGCTGTCCCCACTTGCTTCAAGATGTCCACCATTGTTCATGTACCCAAGAAAGCAAAGGTAACTGAACTAAATGACTATCGCCCCAAAGCACTCACTTTTTTCATCATGAAGCGCTTTAAGAGGCTAGTTAATTAAGGATCATATCACCTCTACCTTACCTGACATGCTAGACCCACTTCAATTTGCTTACCGCCCCAATAGATCCACAGACAATGCAATCGCCATTGCACTGCACACTGCGCTATCCCACCTGGATAAGAGGAATACCTATGTAAGAATGCTGTTCATTGACTATAGCTCAGCCTTCAACACCATAGTACACTCTAAGCTCATCATCTGAACACCGCCTTTTGCAACTGGGTCCTGGATTTCCTGACGGCCGTCTCCAGGTGGTGAAGGTAGGAAACAACACCTCCAATTCACTGATCCTCAACACAGGGGCCCCACAAGGGTGCGTGCTCAGCCACGTCCTGTACTCCCTGTTCACCCATGACTGCATGGCCACGCACGCCTCCAACTCGAGCATCAAGTTTGCAGACAACACAACAGTAGTAGGCCTGATTACCAACAATGACGAGGCAGCCGACAGGGAGGAGGTGAGGGCCCTGGGAGTGTGGTGCTTGGAAAATAACCTCTTACTCAATGTCAACAAAACAAAGGAGCTGATTGTGGACTTCAGGAAACAGCAGAGGGAGCACAACCTTGTCCACATCGACAGGACTGCAGTGGAGAAGGTGGAAAGCTTCAAGTTCCTCAGCATTCACATCACTGACGATCTGAAATGGTCCACCCACACAGACACTGCCCGCAACTGCAGGGACCTCCAGAGGGTGGTCTGCCCAACACATCACCGGGGGCACACTGCCTGCCCTCCAGGACACCGACAGCACCCGATGTCACAGGAAGGCCAAAAAGATAATCAAGAACATAAACCACCCGAGCCACGGACTGTCCACCCCGCTATCATCCAGAAGGTCAGTGCAGGTACAGTGGGGCAAAAAAGTATTTAGTCAGCCACCAATTGTGCAAGTTCTCTCACTTAAAAAGATGAGAGAGGCCTGTAATTTTCATCATAGGTACACTTCAACTATGACAGACAAAATGAGGAAAAAATCCAGAAAATCACATTGTAGGATTTTATGAATTTATTTGCAAATTATGGTGGAAAATAAGTATTTGGTCACATACAAACAAGCAAGATTTCTGGCTCTCACAGACCTGTAACTTCTTCTTTAAGAGGCTCCTCTGTCCTCCACTCGTTACCTGTATTAATGGCACCTGTTTGAACTTGTTATCAGTATAAAGACACCTGTCCACAACCTCAAACAGTCACACTCCAAACTCCACTATGGCCAAGACCAAAGAGCTGTCAAAGGACACCAGAAACAAAATTGTAGACCTGCACCAGGTTGGGAAGACTGAATCTGCAATAGGTAAGCAGCTTGGTTTGAAGAAATCAACTGTGGGAGCAATTATTAGGAAATGGAAGACGTACAAGACCACTGATAATCTTCCTCGATCTGGGGCTCCACGCAAGATCTCACCCGTGGGGTCAAAATGATCACAAGAACGGTGAGCAAAAATCCCAGAACCACACGGGGGGACCTAGTGAATGACCTGCAGAGAGCTGGGACCAAAGTAACAAAGCCTACCATCAGTAACACACTACGCCGCCAGGGACTCAAATCCTGCAGTGCCAGACGTGTCCCCCTGCTTAAGCCAGTACATGTTCAGGCCCGTCTGAAGTTTGCTAGAGAGCATTTGGATGATCCAGATGAGGATTGGGAGAATGTCATATGGTCAGATGAAACCAAAATAGAACTTTTGGTAAAAACTCAACTCGTCGTGTTTGGAGGACAAAGAATGCTGAGTTGCATCCAAAGAACACCATACCTACTGTGAAGCATGGGGGTGGAACCATCATGCTTTGGGGCTGTTTTTCTGCAAAGGGACCAGGACTGACTGATCCGTGTAAAGGAAAGAATGAATGGGGCCATGTATCGTGAGATTTTGAGTGAAAACCTCCTTCCATCAGCAAGGGCATTGAAGATGAAACGTGGCTGGGTCTTTCAGCATGACAATGATCCCAAACACACCGCCCGGGCAACGAAGGAGTGGCTTCGTAAGAAGCATTTCAAGGTCCTGGAGTGGCCTAGCCAGTCTCCAGATCTCAACCCCATAGAAAATCTTTGGAGGGAGTTGAAAGTCCGTGTTGCCCAGCGACAGGCCCAAAACATCACTGCTCTAGAGGAGATCTGCATGGAGGAATGGGCCAAAATACCAGCAACAGTGTGTGAAAACCTTGTGAAGACTTACAGAAAACATTTGACCTCTGTCATTGCCAACAAAGGGTATATAACAAAGTATTGAGATACACTTTTGTTATTGACCAAATACTTATTTTCCACCATAATTTGCAAATAAATAAATTAAAAATCCTACAATGTGATTTTCTGGATTTCTTTTTCTCATTTCGTCTGTCATAGTTGAAGTGTACCTATGATGAAAATTACAGGCCTCTCTCATCTTTTTTAAGTTGGAGAACTTGCACAATTGGTGGCTGACTAAATACTTTTTTTGCCCCACTGTACATCAAAGCTGGGACTGAGAGACTGAAAAACAGCTTCTATCTCAAGGCCATCAGACTGTTAAATTGCCATCACTAGCTGGCTACCACCCGGTTACTCAACCCTGCACCTTAGAGGCTGCTGCCCTAAATACATGGACATGGAATCACTGGTCACTTTAATAATTTTTACATACTGCTTTACTCATTTCATATTTGTATTCTATTCTACTGTATTTTAGTCAACGCCACTCTGACATTGCTCGTCCTAATATTTATATATTTCTTAATTCCATTATTTTACTTTTAGATGTGTGTGTAATGTTGTGAATTGTTAGATATTACTGCACTGTTGGAGCTAGGAACACAAGCATTTCGCTACACCCACAATAACATCTGCTTAACTACTTAGGGAGTAGCGGTGCGCTAGCGCTCCCGACACTACCCGGTGAAATGTAAGGCGCCAAATTCAAAATCCAAAAGTTGAATTATTAAACATTCATCAATATACAAGTGTTGCATAGTCATCAAAAGCTCTGATACTTGGCACTATCACAGCGTTGTCAGATTTCAAAAAGGCTTTACGGCGAAAGAACAACATTTGATTGTTTGAGGATAGCACCTCTCCTATTTTCCACATTAGCATAAATTCCTATCCAGCAAGGGTCAAACAAAATCCATATAAGTGCTAAAATAAATCACTTACCTTTCGAAGAACTTCTGCTGAGGGCTTCCCAAGTGTCCAACGAAGACATCCAAGGGTTCTTTTGTTAGAAAAAGTTGTTGAGTCGCCCATTGAACCGTGAAGAGACCACGTTCAAATTATACCTATACACTTCCTCCACATCATTTTTTATGTATCCTTATGTATCCTTTCTTGTATATTTACTGTAATATTTCAACCGGACGATAATGTGAACTATAGGAAAATAAAGTGGGGCGCACTCACAATCTCGCTCCCGTGAAACGTTGTTGACAAATGTGGTCCCTTCACTACTTCCTCTTCCTATCTGTTCTGCTTAGTGCTAGAGCCTCCAGACACTGTATAACGACTGTTGACATGTAGTGGAAGCCATAGGTACTGCAGTCTCAGTCCTAGTTAAAATAGAAATCAATAGGCAGCTTGGACAAAAAGGTAATGTAAAAAAGGTAATATACATTATACATTATTTTAACACTTTTAGAAACATCAGAGTGTTTCCTATCCAATAGTACTAATTATGTGCATATCCTATTTTCTGGGCCTGAGTGGCAGGCATTTTACTTTGGGCATGCCAGACTCTCCAAAACCGTCACCTCTGCTGCCGCTCCCTAAGAAGTTAACATGTGTATGTGACCAATAACATTTGATTTGATTTGAAACACTCACACCCTTGTCTTCCATATGTAAACCCACTGACAAAGGCACATCTACATTCTTGTACAGACAACTAAACACACAGGTAGACACAAACTCACACTTCCCAGTTAGCCTAACTCAGTTCCTGCTGGTGCAGTATACATAAATACCAATGGACACATACTAAGATATACACATCCGAAATATTCTCACATAGGACACACACGCACAGCCATACGTGAGCAGTGTTCAACAGCTGAAGTATTATGGGAATGTTATGCAGACACCCTGTAAAGACAGTGTGGACTCAGCTGCCTAGAAGACGTTCTGCAGTGACGTGTCTCACTGCAGCCCAGTCTACGGAGAGAGCATGTGTACTGTAGGTTGCGTCTTGACAGTGTATAGATTTCTCCCATGAACCAAATGAGCATCCAAACATTGCTGTGTTGGATTGTATAGAGATGACAGGTGATTGTTTCAGCTCCATTTCAACATCAGGATAGTGACAGCTAATTTGGAGACCTTTTATGTCCCGTTTAGGTAGTGGTCCATGTAACATGCAAAGCATACTTTTCCAGGGAAAATATTTGAAGTACTGTTGGTTTACTAAATGCAGTGTTAAATGACACTGTAGTTAGGGACAGGATTACTATTTTGTACCAGTTTTTACTCCAACTGTTGTCAGTTACCATATGGGTACCATACGAAAACATATTATCCTGGGGGGAAATATTTGAAGTATTGGGAATAGGGGAAACCTAGTGAGTTGCACAACTGAATACAATCAACCGAAATGTGTCTTCTGTGTTTAACCCAACCCATCTGAATCAGAGGTGCAGGGGGCAGCCTTAATCAACATCATCGGTGCCCGGGGAGCTGTTGTTGTTGGGGGTTAACTTTCTTGCTCAACGACAGAAGGGACGATTTTTTCACCTTGTCCGGCTCAGGGATTCGAACCAATGACTTTTTAAGTATTGGCCAAAAACTCTTAACCACTAGGCTACCTGGTTTACTAAAAGCAATGTTGAAGATCACTGATGCTGTGCTCATCAGAGTTACAGGGAGAGATCAAGAGGTTAAAAAAGGTTTCACTTCCTTATCAAAGCCTCTAATGAGATGCACTATTTAAAACATCTGTAAAATAAACCAAAACAAATTAGCCCCAGCTTTGAAAGTGTGCGTGACAAATACTCCGCAGGAGGTTTGTGGCACCTTAATTGGGGAGAACGGGCTCGTGGTAATGGCTGGAACGGAACTGGTGGAATGGTATCAAATACATCAAACACATTGTTTCCATGTGTTTGATGCCATTCCATTTGCTCCGTTCCAGACATTATTATGAGCTGTCCTCCCCTCAGCCGTCTCCACTGATTAAAAACCCAATGCTTCCCGGGGGGAAGTGACTTAGTCAGCGTACAGTAATTGGAAGCAAACTCCCAAACAATGACGTAAAGTAAAAAAATAGACTCCTCCCCTCTTTGGCAATAATGACTACTCCTCAGGCAATGTGTGACATTCATACCAGTCAAGCCATCTGCATGCAATATCCCTCTTCCTTCTCTCTTTTTCTCTTCTTCGCTAAGTTTGGCCTTGTAATTTTGTATTGTATGGTAATAGACAACTAAACAACAAGGCTTTTTAGTTGAGTGAAAAGCTGGTGTACAGTATATTGGGCATGGCAGTATTCTTGGGTCAGGAGTAAAGGCCTTTAAAATGAGATCTGCTAAGAGGGGTAGATAAATAGGTATATTAAGACTTTATTTTAACTACTGTGAATTTATTATCCCAAACTCTCTAATCAGTGATAGAGTCAAGCCTTCTGTCAGCGCAGTAAAATAACATCTTGAGCCATTTCGAAGTTCTGAAAACAGCTATTACCAAAAGATACTGCTTAATCGTCAGTCACAGAGACAGCAGCTACAAAGGATTTTCCAGAAGCCCACAGAGGACTGACAAGCTAGTTTCTAATTGTTACAACTAACGTTGGCATCAGCAATGACTTCCTTCAACCATAAAAGCGTCAACAGGGGTAAATGTTGACCCTTGTGAAATATTTTGACTTTGTCAAGCAACTAGTTACAAACAAAAAATACATAATTTGCCATGATTTATGTGTTAATATGGAGACATGAAAAATAATCAATATGTTGTATTCTAGTGGTGTGCGGCTAAGCTGAAAATGTGGAATAAATAGTCAACTTTGTGATAATAGTCAACAATATGCTTATTTTGGGGAATGTAAACCATTTACTTGTGTTACAAAAGGTTAATAAAATGTGCTACTGCTTGACAGACAGTGTCTCTTTGCAATCATTACCAATTTTGGGTAAAAAAATTACCCCCGTTGGCGCTTTTAAGCTACAAATATGTTTCCTCTTTTAGGGTTAAAAAGAGATTATATTGTTCTGAGTTGTACCCATGCTCTGCGGCAGACTGGTGACAGATGACATGACATTCCGTATAATACAGGTGACTGTCTTTCGCTTTGTCTCTGTAGTGCTTTGCTCCCTCCTCTAAGACTGGGAAAAGAGGGGGAGTCAACAGGGGAGACAGTGAGTCTTTGGGTGAATTCTGCTATAGGGATGATCTCTATAGCCTTGCTGCTATTTTGACAGACTGAGCAAGCAGTGCTAGCTTGCTTTCTCCCCTCAGATATGACCCAGATAGAAAAATGCTTTGTCTGCTATCATCAAAGCTAAAAATAATCCCCCCAAGGCAGAAATGGGAGTTGAAACCAAAGGTGTAAAGAAGATTCCCAGAACCAGTCAAGCTTTATTTCATGGGCACTTTGTGGAAATGTTCTAAAATTTGACATTTAGTTACCAAATAGGTCTACTAATGAAAGATTACAACCAAATGTATTGGGCTATGTGTTCATGTTTCCCATTCATCCTGATAGATTTTATGTTTTCCATATACAGTACAATGCTCACAGATTGCCTATCAGACAATAGCAAGATCAGAGTCCAATAGATAATGCATTATGCAAGACAGTAATTTCTGCTGACCAAAGCAAGATCATCTCTGAGATGGGCAGCAAGCTAGACCCTTCTGTGCCTCCCACTGACTTTCCATCAAAGCAGAAATGCCACAGGCAGGGAAGGTGGGTAATGAGCTGGTGTAAGAAGTCTTGAAACAAGCCCCTCCAATAATCACAGAAATGGTTTTGCCTTGTGTTTCCTCTCTCAGGCCAGTCTGTCAGTCTGTTAGCCAAAATGACATTTTCCCAAGGACCCTGTCAGAATTGGATCTAATTAGGAATATTGAATGTTGTTTGGAGAAATCAATACTTAAAAAAAAATTCTGTAGGAAATGAACAATCAAAGGTGTTACCAGCTTTGGTTTTTGTTTTCAAGGTTGATTCTATTTAGGTGTCGACGCGCACTGATTGGAATCATGCTTGTTGGTCAGGATGTGTTGCACCTGTTGCATCGTTAGTCAGTCGTTAGGTTCATCTGAATTTTAAGACCCCTTTAGGTAACAAAACAAATATGTGAATTCAGCCTTTACTACTATAGCCCAAAGAAACGCATTGAATAATACATCCATAAACGGCAGAAAAGACAGTCAAAATAATAAATAATAAGGAATAAGGTTTTGAAGTATCTGTCATTTATCTAGGATATGTAAGAAAGCTCAGGAAATATTTTTCCTTTTTTTGGACATATATTTAACCCCTTATTTTTGTTTGCTCAAAACTACCTCCATACTTCCATTCCGTTGTATGGCTAACCTTTTAGGGAGCGTCAGCAGAGGTGCCGGTTTTGGAGAGTCTGGCGTGCCAAATGTAAAATGCCTGCCACTCAGGCCCAGAAACTAGGATATGCACATAATTAGTACTATTGGATAGGAAACACTCTGAAGTTTCTAAAAGTGTTAAAATGATGTATGTGAGTATAACAGAACTGATATAGCAGGCAAAAACCTGAGGAAAATCCATCCGGATCCTGCAATATAACAGAACTGATATGGCAGGAATTTCTGTCCAGAATAATTTTTTTTGTGACATGCCCTCACTTTCAATGGTTGTCTATGGGATTCTCAGTAAAATAGGACCCAGAATGCAGTACCTACGGCTTCCACTAGATGTCAACAGTCTAGACAAGGTTTCATGACTTTATAATGGAAGACAACCGAATAGAAGAAGAATTTGTAAGTGGATAGAGGAAGTCACTTTAGTTTTTTGTGCACGAGACCGTGTGCGCGTTCCTCTGTATTTTACTTTTCTGTCGTTTAGGATATTATCTGTGTGAAATATAATCGTTAATATACATAAAAGTGTACCTAAGGTTACATTATGAATGATGTTTGATTTGTTTGGGCAAAGTTGATAGGTATAATTTGAACGCTTTCTCTTCCTTGTACAATGGGCGAGTGGACAGTGGATTTTCTGAACATAACGTGCCAACCAAACGGAGATTTATGGATATAAACAATGACTTTTTCTAACAAAAGAAACATGAATTGTCTTGCTTGGACACTTCGGATTGCCCTCAACAGAAGATCATCAAAAATTAGCAATTTATTTGAGCTCTTTTATGTGTTTTGTGAGACCCGCGCTGGATATGAATTTATGCTAATGATGAAAATATGTGAGGTGCTATCCTCAAACAATCAAATGTTGTGCTTTCGCCGTAAAGCCTTTTTGAAATCTGACAACGCTGGGATATTGCCAAGAATCAGAGCTTTTGATGACTATGCAACACTTGTATATTGATGAATGTTTAATAATTCTACTTTTGGATTTTGAATTTGGCGACTTACATTTCACCGGCTAGCTCCCCACTGCTCCCTAAGTAGGTTACCTTCCTGACCAATGTCTTGAGATGTTGCTTCAGAATATCCACATAATTTTCCTTCCTCATGATGCCATCTATTCTGTGAAGTGCACCAGTCCCTACTGCAGCAAAGCACCCCAACAACATGATGCTGCCCCCCCCGTGCTTCACGGTTGGGATGGCGTTCTTTGGCTTGCAAGCCTCCCCCTTTTTCCTCCAAACATAACGATGGTCATTATGGCCAAACAGTTCTATTTTTGTTTCATCAAACCGTAGTCTGGCTTTTTTATGGCGGTTTTGGAGCAGTGGCTTCTTCCTTGGTAAGTCGACATCGTTTTACTGTGGATATAGATACTTTTGTACCTGTTTCCTTCAGCATCTTCACAAGGTCCTTTGCTGTTGTTCTGGGATTGATTTGCACTTTTCTCACCAAAGTACGTTCATCTCTAGGAGACAGAGCGCGTCACCTTCCTGAGTGGTATGTCGGCTGCGTGGTCCCATGGTGTTTATACTTGCGTACTATTGTTTTTACAGATGAACGTGGTCCCTTCAGGTGTTTGGAAATTGCTCCCAAGGATGAACCAGACTTGGGACAATTTTTTTTTCGGAGGTCGTGGCTGATTTCTTTAGATTTTCCCATGCAAAGAGGCACTGCAATACATCCACAGGTACACCTCCATTTGACTCAAATGATGTCAATTAGCCTATCAGAAGCTTCTAAAGCCATGACATAATTTTTGGGATTTTCAAAGCTGTTTAAAGGCACAGTGAATTTAGTGTATGTAAACTTCTGACCCACTGGAATTGTGATACAGTGAATTATAAGTGAAACAATCTGTCTGTAAGCAATTGTTGGAAAAATGACTTGTGTCATGCACAAAGTAGATTTCCTAACCAACTTGCCAAAACTATAGTTTGTTAACAAGAAATTTGTGGAGTGGTTAAAAAAAGACTTTTAATGACTGAGGGGAGGACAGCTCATAATAATGTCTGGAACGGAGCAAATGGAATGGTATCAAACACATGGAAACAATGAGTGTATGTAAACTTCCGACTTCAACTGTATATATGCTTAAGTATGTATTTCCACACTGAGGTTGGAGTAATGCTATGAAATTGTCAACATAATGCCATTCTAGTGTAAGAGCTGCTTGAAAAGACTGTCTGAAATTTCTGACTGTTTTGGGTGGATGGAGTTTTGGCCTTTCATGGTGACATCACCAGGTGGTAACATAGTTAATAGACCAATAATAAAAAGTTCCAAACCTCTCTTCCAATAACAGCTCATTTTCAGTTTCCCACTTCTTGCCTGAGAAATGTATGTTTGCTAAGATGCAATTTTCTATTTTTTTTTAACACAAAAATTGATTAATTGAAATCAGTAATTGTAAGGTACTTTGATATGATTTGATATTGAAATCAAAACGTCTGCATTGGACTTTTAATTGATACTGCTTTGGTGGAGAAGGAAATCCTCCCAGAGCGGGAGGATAATTAAAAGGGTCAAACACAATAGGGTATAATTTAGGTGAGGTGACAAACAAGAAGACCACAGTCAATATTGACTCCTTCTTTGTCCCACGCATTCCTCTTGTTGGGATGCGTGATGCAGTGAATAGTGCGTGTCAGCGAAACAAGGAGAGCCATCTCTGTTGATGTGTCATCTGCCCACTTCACAGAGAAAAGGAGGGAAAGAAAAATACACTGGAGCATTTAGAGTGTGTCACAGCTTGAGGTATGAGTGAATACATTCCTTTATCCAACTGAGCAAACTTAAACAAACTTAAAAAACAAACTAACCACGTGAAAAGGATTACTTTGATTTGGATTTCCTTCACAGAATGGAAGGGATGTGCGGTTAAGCCATGGTCTTTCACCTGTTCCTCCAGGAACTGTTTGTGACTCTCCCCATTTGTTGTCTGATAAGCCTGAGAATAGGGATTATAGAATGGGTAAACATGTTACAAACAGTTCACCTATCCTTCCATTTCACAAAAGGATAGATAACAGACAGATGATTGAAGGTAGGATGACGGTAAATAAGGTGAGAAAGCAGCAGAGCGTCTTCCAGTCCAGAAGTATGTTCAGCAGGCACGTACATAATGTTCATATCACATTCATTCATATCAAGCAAAACATTCTGTTTTCACATTTACATCAGTCGAATGATCCGCAGCTAAGTGGCTGGTGTTTGTGCTGTATGTGGTGGTGGAGGAGGGTGGGGTTAGTTTTGGTGAGGTGAGTAGATGATAGTAACGTTTAAAGGAGGATGATGAGAGCATTATTGGAGGGCTGTGTTAAGTTAGCAGCAAAGACGCATGCAAGCATCTCCACGCCATAGTAATGACTGAGGGTGCTAAGGGTAAGCTACTCCCCTACCACCACAGTAATGACTGAGGGTGCTAATTGTTAGCTACCCCCTGCCACCACAGTTATGACTGAGTGTGCTAATTGTTAGCTACTCCCCTGCCACCACAGTAATGACTGAGGGTGCTAAGGGTTAGCTACTCCCCTGCCACCACAGTAATGACTGAGGGTGCTAAGGGTTAGCTACTTCCCTGCCACCACAGTAATGACTGAGGGTGCTAAGGGTTAGCTACTCCCCTGCCACCACAGTAATGACTGATGGTGCTAAGGGTTAGCTACTCCCCTGCCACCACAGTAATGACTGAGGGTGCTAAGGGTTAGCTACTCCCCTGCCACCACAGTAGCATGCCAATCAATCATGTTTACATTGAGCTAAGTGAACCACATTTAACCATAACCTCTCTTACCTAATTTCTTTCCCAACTACGCCATGACTACATGGAACTCTTCCATATCAAGTAACTCAAGCGAGCACTAAAATCTGATTTAAAAAACAGATAAAACAACACCTCAATGACTATGAAGAGACACGCATACGCACACACACTAACACACTCATTGTAATGTTGTGGTATTGTTATATTGTGTATTTTGTATTGTAAATGTGTAATAATGTATTGTATGATTTATTGGTTTGTTGTGATGTAACTGTTTTAACCCTGTTTGAACCCCAGGAAGAGCTAATGGGGATCCTAATAAATAAAATATCACATTTGACTCACACTCTTTCCTGGTCCCAAACCATTTTACTGATGAATGCTGAGTCAAAACACAATCTGCTTTTATTTTCTTTGCTCCCCAACCCACCTTTTCTCACTTCTAAAGACTCCCCCTCTCATGTTCATTGTACGCCCTCCCCCTCCAAACACACACACACACATGCACGCGCACACATCTATGCAGCCTTCCTTCCTCCTTAGCGTCGGTGTTATTCAGCTGTGATTGGTTTTGCACGTTGATCCCCATGGATCATCCATCATGGGCGTCTCCATGGCCCTGTTTTTGCTTTTTCCTTAGGGGCCGGGGGCATGACAGATGTTACCATGGGGATACCGTTCATCAAGGGGACTGGTAATGGGGCAAGACCACCTAATTACCAAGATGGAAGGAGTGGTGAGTAGCAGTGGGAGAGAAAAAAGGGGAGGGAGGAGAGGAGGGTTAAATTATATACAGTACCTATTTGTTCGGATAGATCTGAGAGTGATGCTCTCCACTGAGCAAGATGTGTGTCAGCCGGCTCACAGGAACATGCTACTCTGTGCTGAAGATGATTAAAACTACCCCCATTACACCCACAGAAAGAATGCACTTACACGCCTTCTAAGACAGATGTACACGGCCCAAATAGCTATGCACACGACAACATATTCATTCTGGCCCATTTGTGTTTCAGTGTGCAACTCATCATAGCCACAGAGATTTCATATGCACACAACTGGCAATCCAATGCCTATGTATATATATATTTTAAAAAATTCTATTTGATACGTTTACTGATTTGCTCTTTTTTTATGCATGGGGCTTTGTTCTGTGTATGAGTGAGGCTGAAATGAGAGCTCGTTGATGCTGAGTAGAATAAGTAATGTGTTATCTTATTTTACTTATTTTACTGCTGAAAATGGGACAGGCAGTGCATTTTTGTCCCTAAGGAGAGCAAGAAGAGGCTAAGAACAATATCCCACGAGAGATGAGTGCTCTCACTCATTTCCTGCATGGTTTCTTCTCCTTGAATAGCATGATCATAGGCCCCCCAATTACCAAAGCAGTGTCTATCTGCAGACAGCAGACTGGGGGTGTGTCTTGTAGGGGATTTTCGCATAGTTGAACACAATGAATGCCCACCAAGTAGAGCTATGCAAGAGTTTTAAGGAATACTTAAATTCTGACAAAAATAGCACAGCAAAACCAAGCAAGAATTATGTTTCAATCAATAAGCTCGATTTACACACAAATATGTAAAAACAAAATGGCTCCGAAGTTGGTCTATTCGGTTGACAGAGGCTAAACCTTTACCCTAACCCATTGCGTAGTGGGAGTGTCGTGTAGTGACGTGATGCTAATTGGGTTTTGTGTAGGGGTCTTCCTTGTAGTTACTGCAGTCTGCAGATATATATTATTGGAATGATCTGCCTGTCACCTTACCCTACAGCCAGCCATCCTCTCTTGGCATTTACCTACTACCTCATTTACCTACTACCTCAACTACCTCATCCCCTACCGTATTCATTTATTTATCTTGCTCCTTTGCACCCCAGTATTTTTACTTTGCACATTCATCTACTACACGTTTACCATTCCAGTGTTAAATTGCAATACTGTAATTACTTCACCACCATGGCTTATTTATTGCGTTCCTTATCTTACCTCATTTGCACACATTGTATATATAATATATATATATTTTTTTCTACTGTATTATTGACTGTGTGTTTGTTTACTCCAATGTGTAACTATGTGTTGTTGTATGTGTTGAACTGCTTTGCTTTATCTTGGCCAGGTCGCAGTTGTAAATGAGAACTTGTTCTCAACTTGCTTACCTGGTTAAATAAAGTTGAAAATATAATAAAATAGAAAAATTCTCTTGACAATGTTTAACCCCAAAGGGCCAGCAGGGGGGGGCTGTCTCCACTGTCCACAGACCCTTGAAGTTTAGTTTCCTTATATTACATCTGGCTTATCCTAAGTTCCACATATCATTCAGCCTTAATATACACCCTGTCTTTTAGGAGAAGAATGCTAAAACTGAGACTGAGAATGCATATATATTTTTTATGCATTTACATATTCCATGAAATTATATAAATGATCAGTGTGAGATAAGATGCATGACACCTTAGAGCATCTCCGGAAATGATGTGCACACTGGGGGACTCTCGAGTGGTGCAGTAGGCTAAGGCACAGGCACTGCATCTCAGTCCTAAGAGGTGTCACAGCAGTCCCTGGTTCAAATTCAGGCTGTATCACATCTGGCTGTGATTGGGAGTCCCATAGGGCGGTGCACAATTGTCTCAGCGTTGTCTGGGTTTGGCCAGGGTAGGCTGTTGTTGTAAATAAGAATTTGTTCTTAACTGACTTGGCTATTTAAACAAAAAAAGCTCAACCTTGGCACAGCAAGTGCAGTGTAATGAAATTACCAGCAGATGGTGCCATCAGATGCTGTTTTATTAAGTCCTGGAAGCATCTAGTCCAGGGCTGTTCAATTCTGGTTTTGGAGGGTCAAAACACTTCTGTTTTTCATCCTGTTCTTCAAACAGGGACTGATTTAAACTTGAGCCACCAGGTGAGTTCAATTAACTACCTGGTAGAAACAGAAACCAGAAGTGTTTCGGCCCTCCAGGACCTGAATTGAACAGCCCTGCTCTAGTCTGTCCTTAGGGGTATATAATACTGAGACCGTTGCTGTAGGAGTGGGTTGAGGAGAGCCATCAGTAGCCAACTGTCTGTTCACTTCAGCTAAAAAACTGTAACCAGTCCCCCCTTATTGACTTGTAATGGTCTGAATCCATTCCTCTTCCATGTGGAAGTCTGTCCTGACCTCTTTTTACTCATCAGGGTTATTTAATGGTGTAGGAACAATAAAAATAATATCTGTGTTAATTTCAGCCATCTCTCTCTCTCTTTCTTTATTGTGAGTGCTTCCCTGAGGGAGGGCAGGCTTGAGGTCTACTCTGAGCTCACCGGACAACACTGCTCTCTGAACCTGCGTTATTGAGCATGGCGAACAGCAGACAGGAGACCCAGTCAGGGCTACTGAAACAGGATCAACTGCAAAAGACAATTTGGGTTTGAGTCCAAAAACAGTGCTTCAGTATCAAAGGTTACAGTCCCAGGATCAGTGAAACTGGAGACCAGGGCAAAAGACAAACTGGGTTTCAGTCCAAAACCATTTAGCTGTGTCACACAGTGTTGGTCGAGAGCCATAGTTCCAGAATCAATGAAACTTTAGAGTCTGTGCACTAGTAGATTTACTGTCAGTGTCTTTGGCCTCCATTTTAACTGCAATCAATTGTTGAGATGTTACCATAAAACCATATTACTCACAGTATTGAATACTGAGTATTGATTTCAAATCCTGTCTTTTTGCAGTCTGGGCCACAATCAGGATTAGAGTTCCACTTGGGAGGAGGGAGAAGCACTCTCAGGATAAGAAGTAAAGAAGAGACTATGTTAGAGTCAGTGTGGCAGAAGCCCTGGAAACAGTGGCTCAGGAACGATTAAGTTAGATCCAGAGGAGGAACGCCATGGGGACTAACACAGGGCCACATTACCTCACAAATTGAGTTAGACTTTTTTTTAATCATCTCTGAATGCGACTGTCGCTCTTTTAACATCAGTGATGCTCAGTGCAAGGGGCCTAATCCCCATCAACACTTGTTAATGAAAAAACGGATCACAACATGTTTGGATCGATAACCAAATGCTACACAGGGTTGTTTTTAATTTCCAGATCGAAAACGTGCTATGGGGATGAAACAAACAAACATGGTGTTAGTGGCAGCATTGGGTTCCATCCATCTGAACCAGCACTGACTATCACATCACACACGCCTCTCAGTCTGCTCCTATACAAACCACATTACCACAACCAGTCCCATTTAAACCCTCTCATTTGGGGAAACAAAACGCATAATTTAAGATTCTCTGAGGCATGTGCCTCTGGGGTAATGGTTAACAAAAGGCCATTTGGGATTCAAGGAAAATCTTTCCAGTACTGTTGCTAAATCGTTCTGTCACTGGTATGTGTGGGGACAAGCATTTTCTGGACACTTTCTGAAGCTTCTCAAGTTACACAGAAAGAGAGGTAGACAGGAAAGAAGAAGGTAGAGAATGAGAGGGTAAGAGAGAGAGAGGGGAAGAGAGTGAAATGTGAGAGTGGCTCCCTGTCTCAAATACAGAGAAAGAGACTGGGAGAGTGGTAGAAAAAGAGAAGTCTGGAGATTGCGAAAAATCATGACATGCAATGGAGTAGAACCCGAACGCTATGGGTCCTGTATTTGCAGTACCACCACACGGTAAAGGAAAAGCAAAGTTGTTTCTTTCTGAGGAGGAAATGTGCTGTTCTGTCTACCTGAAGCATTTTATTCAGCATTCCACTCTTTTCCGGGAACAGAACTGCAGTGGGCTTAAGCAATTTTCCTGTGCCAACGGAATCACTGGGAATGCCAATCCAATTAATCTTTGACCTTCTCTGGGTCGCTGAGGAGACAAGAATGGGCAGAATTCCATTATCGCAATGAAGAGAGACAAAAGCTGGACAGAGACAAGGTAACTCGGTCTATTCGAAAAAGTACTGGGAAACAGTGCTAAAAGGACATGCCTAAATTAATGTTGTTAGGCGAACGAATGGGTTTACATCTTTGCCATCTGCAGACCCAGTCATACTGGTGCACATTCATGAACATAACAGATGCAGGTTATATTGTGCTACATTACTCAGGAGAGTTAAATAAGCTTCAAGATAATTCATAGAAGCTCTACCTTGAGAGGAATGAAAACCATGTGACCTAGGCGGCACAGCAGTCTGGTTGGCACATTATTCCAATCACTGGTTTACATCACGTAAATGACCTTGAATTACTAATTCAGGAGAATAATACAGTAGAATAATACTATATAACATTATGACCTCTAATTGAATTAGATTGAGTGCTATGGGAGGTGAATGGAGGTGGGTGATGGTGTGATAGCATAGTGAGCAGAGGAATGGAGACTCATTTGATTTTATCTGCAACCTTGAGGTTCATTTAAATCTATCTGTGTGTGTACGAGTGTGCATGTCTGTGTGTGTCTGTGGATATATTTTTGTCAGTGTGTTTTCATGATTGTGGATTTTTATGGTGTGCCGTCTGATCCTCTTCACTCCTTCTCCCTAGATGACTTCTAAAGAGGCTGCTTGGCCCCTCACAGCAAGACCACACTGAGCTAATCTTGGAAGGGAAGACAGCACACAGCCAATCCTCCACATGGTAACAGGTGGGCCATGATAAGCGCTAACATTTGCTGATTTCCAGGCAATAGCTTCACACCGTCTGAGAGGCTCCATGAGACTGGGGGAGGAGGAGAGGAGACGATACTGCCCGGAGCAAAGAGGATGTGTTATTCTTGTTTTCGTGCCTTATGTTGATCCGCACAGCATCTATACTCACAGCCCGACTTCCTGCTGACTGCCCCAGGGAAGCCCTTGAGTCAGGGATGAATCCATGGCAGCCATCTTGAAAGGCCTGAGGTATTTACATCCATGCAGCATTAGATGTAGCCTGTTATAAGACACTGTAACGGCTGCCTCTGCAAACTGAATAAAAAGTATGACTGGATACGGAAACTGGATGTATACACAGGTAATCTCTAGTGGAAAGACTACATAAACAGACGTTGTATCGTAGATCTGTAATGATTCAACAGGATGCATGAGATAACGAGCAGCATTAGTTCCGGTACTTTGGACAAATCACAAATTCGCAGGTGTTGGCATCTTTCAAATTTCCGGAAGGGGAGGGGACATTTGGTCCATATACTTGCCCTTAACTTGCAAAGAGAGAAGGTGAGCTCTTGTTCTGGTTCTGATCCTGGATCTATCCCTTCTAACACGATGGGACCCAGAACTTAATCGAGCATCTGGCCAATTACGCAAGATTTTAGTTCTGGGACACCAGTGTTGGTTGTTATTTGAATCAGTATGTAAGCTCCTGCATGGCCTTGGTGGACACTGAAGAAAAGCAAATAATATTTTCTTGTGTGTGAGAGTTGTGGGGTCTGTTGTATGTATCTGCGTGAGCGTGAGTGGTAGTGTATGTATATTCAAAGAAGGCTGTTTGTGTGTATATTGTGTGTATACTGTATGTGTGAGAGGGAAATTACATTTCTTCTTATGAACAGAAGTATTGTGTTGTGGAAAACACATCCGGATGAGGAAGAGGTGCCACACTCTCACTGGATGTCATTAAGAATATGTAGATACAGAACACTAATGGCATGCAGAGATGCCTGTCTCTGTATTTCTTTCGGACAGATGTTGTTGTTTTTTTTACCACCAGAAGAAGCCTTACCGTGGGCAGTCACTCTCAATGCCACAAATGGAAATCTCATGTATATACACACAAATGTAGTCCACCACTCATTGTCAACAAACAGAAAGCCAAACATGCATCTCCACTAGCACAGAGGTAAAGCAAACGCTGTAGAACATTACCCTCTTGTTTTCCAGTTTGGCTTGAAGAGCAGATTTAGTTTTGACTCACATTTAAAGATTAGGACCAATGCAGCCATTTTTATATCAATCATTTCTGGGTAACAAGTAAGTACCTTACTGTAATAGTTTTCCATTAAAATGGACAAAAAATGAATTAGGAGTGGTCTGAGTGGGGAGGAGAAACTGAAAACTAGCTGTTATTGGCAGAGGTTTGGAACTCTATTTGTTATTGGTCTATTAACCAATTTATCGCCTGGTGATGTCAACAGGCTAGGCAAAACTCCTGCCCGTGCAAACCTGCTGATTAGAAGGTGCTGTGTAGATTATATTTTCAACCAACTACACAGATATTTTTTTCATCAGCTGTTGAAAAAGTATTTTGACTGCACTGGGCCTTTAAGGTTAATAGCTCGTATCCACACCGATACCCAGCTGGTATCGGTGCGGATACCAGCTGGGCCCATGCCTCCCTTCTATAGACCCCAGGCCTGTTTGTGCAGCACTGGAGTTGGTTTCTCCTCAGGTCAAACTCCTTTGATAAGAGAGGAGAAGCACTCGCTCAGACAGAGCAAAGGTGACAGGAATGTATTATGCATAGGGAGGTAGAGGGAACAGGAGTGCAGGATAAAAAAAGAACACTCACATATTAATAGTGACACACAGTTACACTCATGACATTGGTGCAGTTTTTAACAGTCTTTAACAGTCTTATTGACAAACTCGAATAAAGTTGATCCTGTACGAACACTCAAAGGTATTAGGTGTGCACATGTGCACGTGCACACACACACACACACATACACGCACACGCACACGCACACGCACACGCACACACACAGTCAACTCAGAGGGCAGCCTAAAGCTGCTTTAAAAGGAAACTCTCAGGTCTCACCATCTGTTGTTCTGTTACAGGGCAAGCTTACGTGAGGAGCTACAATAAAATTACTTGAGTGATCAAAAATGACAAACCTGATGCAAGCAGCAGTGCATCCAGCAGTCAGCTGTTCCAGACTCTGAACTCACTCTGACCTCACTCTGGGAAGGTCCTGTCTGGTTTGTGTGATTTACAATATATTGTTGGTAACGTTAATGATGCTTGGTCGATGTCTCAAATCAGCAGTGGTTGATTACTGGAGTATAATAATTAATAATTGCGTTGCATACCCACTTCCTGATATCAAGAGCATTTTTCTCATTTGCATTTTGTGTTTGCTTTAATAAAGCTTTTCTTAACTGCGCACAAATTCTGTTATGAATCAACAGTGGTGGAAAAGTACCTAATTGTCATACTTAAGTAAAAGGAAAGATACCTTAATAGAAAGTAAAAGTACAAATAAATATCAATCATTTCAAAAAGCTTATATTAAGCAAACCAGACAGCACCATTTTATTTATATTTTTTTATTTACGGATAGCCAGGGGCACACTACAAAACATAGTTTTGAAATGAAGCAGTTGTGTTTAGTGAGTCCTCCAGATCAGAGGCAGTAGGGATGACCAAGGATGTTCTCTTGATAAGTGTGAGAATTGGACCACACTTATCCTGTCCTGCTAAGCATTCAAAATGGAATGAGTACTTTTGGGTGTCAGGGAAAATGTATGGAGTAAAAAGTATATTATTCACTATTTAATGTAGTGAAGTTAAAGTAAAAGTAAAGCACAGATACACAAAAACAAACGACTTAATGTATGTTTACTTAAGTACTTTACACCACTGCCCTTAGCCATGCGGTGTACCCAGGAAAGTGCGCAGACAATGGGTGAGAAACAGCATCGGGAACCAAACCGTTTGTTACCGCAGACAGCGCTGCCCCATGACACTCTCAAACACTCAATGGTGTGTTTGTTATAAACTGTATCCAAAGACACCTGCTACCTTTGGCAATACAGAGGGGTGAGGGTGGAAATATAACTTGGAAAATACTGCTTCAGAGGATTTGAGACACTAAAATCCAACTGGAACAAAGACAAATAAAAATTCTTGAGTGGGATTAGACACTTGAATAAGGGATTATTGTGCGAGAATTTAGGGGAGATTGATTTGTGGTCTGCTCTTTGGCTGTTTTTTCCTGCAGTAAGCCTTATGGACCACCCACTGTCTTCTTAGCTCCAGTAAAAAATGTACTGCTGTTAAAAGATTTTACTGCTGCTAACAAAGTTTACTTGCTCATACTGGCTCTCATATGACTGAACATGTGATGTAATACCAGCTGGAACAACCGTTATGACTACATATTTGGAGAAATTATCCCCTCTGAGAGTTTGCGAAGGGGACATCATCGTGGGAAATCAACTCCCCCAAACCCCCAACCCCTACCCAGTACACCATTATCCCTGGATGAGCTTAAAGCCAGAAACAGATGGACGAAATCCCAGTACATTTTCAGAAATCTAAGATGAATATGATTAATTGAAGACCTCGCTCTGGATATATTTTTAACTGACTGAGCCTTGAAACAAAATAGACCCAATGTACCTTGGCTGTGCGTGCATTGTGCAGGGACTAGGAGGGAATATTATGTCTTGTAACCGCTGACACTGGGAACTGACGCGGGCAGACTTAGGGCCCCAGCAGTCTTACTACTACTGCTCTAGGCACAGCCCAACAGGAGAGGCTTAGACCTGACTCCTGAGGCTAATTAACGTGTTGCAAAATTACTAGAGACAGAAGAATACATTACCCATTTACAGGTGTAGGATCTTAATTTGACCACTATCTTGGCAGCAAAAAGAATACTGCAGCAACTAGATTTTAATGTTTAGTCCATAATGTTGCTTGATCGGTGGTTAGGCTATTAGCTGTCCAAAATTAAACTACATTAAAAGTGCAAAACTGTTAATATAACCATGTGGTTTTTCAGTGAACTTATGTAAATCACAAAGCTTATCTACATTTCCTGCGGTGCAGGAAAATTCTCAACAACAAAAGGGTGACCAAATTAAGATCCTACGCCTATTTTAAAATAGGCAAATACACTTTATTTAACCATATTATACACACGGAGGAAGCTGACATATCAACAATGGTGTAAAAAGTACCCAATTGTCATACTTGAGTAAAAATATAGATACCTTAATAGAAAGTTACTCAAGTAAAAGTGAAGGTCAGCCAGTAAAATACTGCTTGAGTATAAGTCTAAAAGTATTTGGATTTAAATATACTTAAATATCAAAAGTAAATGTTATTGCTCAAATATACTTAACTATCAAAAGTAAAAGTAAAATTATAAATAATTTCAAATTCAATATATTAAGCAAGGCAGACAACACCATTTTCTTGTTTTTAAAATGTATGAATAGCCAGGGGCACACTCCAAAACTCAGACATTATTTACAAAAGATGCATTTGTGTTTAGTGAGTCCGCCAGGCCAGAGGCAGTATGGATGACAAGGTGTTCTTTTGATAAGTGCTTGAATTAAACTATTTTCCTTTCCTGCAAAGCATTCAAAATGTAACGAGTACCTTTTGGTGTCAGAGAAAATGTATGGAGTAAAAAGTACAATATTTTCTTTAGGAATGTAGTGAAGTAAAAGTAAAAGTGGTCAAAAATATTAATAGTAAAGTACAAATTCCCAAAAAAACTACTTAAGTTGTATTTTAAAGTATTTTTACTTAAGTACTTTACACCACTGCAAATCAAATGAGCTTGTATTAAATTCTGCAATACCTTCCATATTATGTTGCCCAAACCTTATGAAGTCATAGAAGCAAACATGGAGTAGTGTGATAGCTTGATCCCCCACCTATACGACTGTAAAGCAATATTCCTTCAATCTTTGAAGGAGAAAAATCACTGGTTGCTGCGGAAAAGGAGGAGGTCAAAAGGGGTGTGTGTGTAACCGGTGTGAAATGGTGCGCTCTATTAGCGTTTCAATTGGTGACGTCATTTGCTCTGAGACCTTGAAGTAGTTATCTCACGCAGCTTTTGTGGAGTGATAGGTAGCGATACTTCGAGGGTGTCAGTTGTTGATGTGTGCAGAGGGTCCCTGGTTTGAGCCCAGGTAGGGGTGAGGAGAGGGATGGCAGTGAAACTGTTACACCAGACACATGATGAAAAATACATTATAGACAAAATACTTAAAAATGTACATACGGTTAAAAACATTAACATGTAGTCTGTGTTTGTGTGAATCTATCAGTTACACATGCATGTCAGTACATAAAGTGTTCAGCCCACTTGACTTTTTCCACATTTTGTTAGGTTACAGCCTTATTCTAAAATGTATTTAAACTAGTTCTTTCCCCTCATTAATCTACACATAATACCCCATAATGACAAAGCATGAACAATTTTGTAGAAATGCTTGCTAATTATTATTTGCTTGAACTGAAATATGACATTTACACAACCATTCAAAAGTTTGGGGTCACTTAGAAATACAGTGGGGAAAAAAAGTATTTAGTCAGCCACCAATTGTGCAAGTTCTCTCACTTAAAAAGATGAAAGAGGCCTGTAATTTTCATCATAGGTACACTTCAACTATGACAGACAAAATGAGGAAAGAAAATCCAGAAAATCACATTGTAGGATTTTTAATGAATTTATTTGCAAATTATGGTGGAAAATAAGTATTTGGTCAATAACAAAAGTTTATCTCAATACTTTGTTATATACCCTTTGTTGGCAATGACAGAGGTCAAACGTTTTCTGTAAGTCTTCACAAGGTTTTCACACACTGTTGCTGGTATTTTGGCCCATTCCTCCATGCAGATCTCCTTTAGAGCAGTGATGTTTTGGGGCTGTTGCTGGGCAACACGGACTTTCAACTCCCTCCAAAGATTTTCTATGGGGTTGAGATCTGGAGACTGGCTAGGCCACTCCAGGACCTTGAAATGCTTCTTACGAAGCCACTCCTTCGTTGCCGGCGGTGTGTTTGGGATCATTGTCATGCTGAAAGACCCAGCCACGTTTCATCTTCAATGCCCTTGCTGCTGATGGAAGGAGGTTTTCACTCAAAATCTCACGATACATGGCCCCATTCATTCTTTCCTTTACACGGATCAGTCGTCCTGGTCCCTTTGCAGAAAAACAGCCCCAAAGCATGATGGTTCCACCCCCATGCTTCACAGTAGGTATGGTGTTCTTTGGATGCAACTCAGCATTCTTTGTCCTCCCGAGTTGAGTTTTTACCAAAAAGTTCTATTTTGGTTTCATCTGACATTCTCCCAATCCTCATCTGGATCATCCAAATGCTCTCTAGCAAACTTTAGACTTGCCTGAACATGTACTGGCTTAAGCAGGGGGACACGTCTGGCACTGCAGGATTTGAGTCCCTGGCGGCGTAGTGTGTTACTGATGGTAGGCTTTGTTACTTTGGTCCCAGCTCTCTGCAGGTCATTCACTAGGTCCCCGTGTGGTTCTGGGATTTTTGCTCACCGTTCTTGTGATCATTTTGACCCCACGGGTGAGATCTTGCGTGGAGCCCCAGATCAAGGAAGATTATCAGTGGTCTTGTATGTCTTCCATTTCCTAATAATTGCTCCCACAGTTGATTTCTTCAAACCAAGCTGCTTACCTATTGCAGATTCAGTCTTC
The DNA here is from genome assembly GCA_030435695.1 of Brachymystax lenok tsinlingensis. Classification (NCBI taxonomy): domain Eukaryota; kingdom Metazoa; phylum Chordata; class Actinopteri; order Salmoniformes; family Salmonidae; genus Brachymystax; species Brachymystax lenok. Next base: position 76,609,415 of record CM059819.1, on the reverse strand, counting down.
CCAACCTGGTGCAGGTCTACAATTTTGTTTCTGGTGTCCTTTGACAGCTCTTTGGTCTTGGCCATAGTGGAGTTTGGAGTGTGACTGTTTGAGGTTGTGGACAGGTGTCTTTTATACTGATAACAAGTTCAAACAGGTGCCATTAATACAGGTAATGAGTGGAGGACAGAGGAGCCTCTTAAAGAAGAAGTTACAGGTCTGTGAGAGCCAGAAATCTTGCTTGTTTGTATGTGACCAAATACTTATTTTCCACCATAATTTGCAAATAAATTCATAAAAAGTCCTACAATGTGATTTTCTGGATTTTTTTTCCCTCATTTTGTCTGTCATAGTTGAAGTGTACCTATGATGAAAATTACAGGCCTCTCTCATCTTTTTATGTGAGAGAACTTGCACAATTGGTGGCTGACTAAATACTTTTTTTCCCCACTGTATCCTTGTTTTTTAAAGAAAAACACGTTTTTTGTCCATTAAGATAACATCAAATTGATCAGAAATACAGTGAGGACACTGTTAATGTTGTAAATGACTATTGTAGCTGGAAATGGCAGATTTCTTATGGAATATCTACATAGGCGTACAGAGGCCCATTTCAAGCAACCATCACTCCTGTGTTCCAATGGCATGTTGTTTTAACCTCTTCCAGCTAGGGTCCCATTTTCCAAATTTTCGCCTGTCTGACGTGCCCAAAGTTAAATGCCTACCACTCATGGCCAGAAACTAGGATATTTACATATTTAGTACTATTGGATAGGAAACACTCTGAAGTTTATAAAACCATTAAGATATAGTCTGTGGCTATTCCAGAACAGATTTAGCAGGCAAAAACCAGAGAGATTTCTGTCCGAATTTATTTTTTTGTTGCTCTCCTCTCATTTTGAAGCCCATGTAATATTTTTCTATGGGGAATAGGACCGAGGTTGCAGTACTTATGGCTTCCACTAGATGTCAACAGTCTCTGGAAAGGGTATGGAGGAAAAAGCTCTGACCAGATCCTTAGAGAGAGAATTACTACGGGTAGGGAAAAAGGTAAACAGGCGTGCACGTTCACGAGCGTGAAACGGCGCCAAGCGCGACCAACTTTCTTTTAGTCTTTTAACGTTTCACTTACCGTTCTTGTAAAATATGATCGCTATTATTCATAAAAGAATACATAAGGATGCATTATTAATGATATTTGATTTGTTTGTGAAAAGATGAGAGGTATAATTTGAGCATAATCCCTTCACTGTAAAGCGGGCGAGTAGACTGACAATGCTTGGTGGAGTAGCTGAACGTAACGTGCCAAAAACAACGGATATTTATGGATATAATTATTTACTTTTTCTAACAAAAGAACCATGGATTATCTTGTTTGGACACTTGGGAAGACCTCAGAAGAAGTTATTTGAAAGGTAAGCGATTTATATTAGCTGTGATATGGATATTTTGAGAACCGAGCTGGATATGAATTTATGCTAATGTGGAAAATATGTGAGGTACTAGCCTCAAACAATCAAATGTAGTGCTTTCGCCGTAAAGCCTTTTTAAAATCTGACAACGCAGTGATATTGCCAAGAAGCAGAGCTTTTGATGGCTATGCAACACTATGCAACACTTGTATATCGAAGTTAAATATTACGAATATGTATTACGAATATGTATTTTGAATTTGGCGCGTTATGTTTGCTCTGAAAACGATCCCGCTAAAGGGATCGGCGCGCTAAGAGGTTAACTAATCCAAGTTTATCATTTTAAAAGGCTAATTGATCATTAGAAATCATTTTGCAATTATGTTAGCACAGCTGAAAAAAGGTGTCCTGATTAAAGAAGCAATAAAACTGCCCTTCTTCAGACTAGTTGAGTATCTGGAGCATCAGCATTTGTGTGTTCGAAACAAAGATATTTCTTCTGAAACTCATTGGTCTATTCTTGTTCTGAGAAATTAAGGCTATTCCACGCGAGAAATTGCCAAGAAACTGAAGATCTGGTAAAACGCTGTGATCTACTCCCTTCACAGAACAGCGCAAACTGTCTCTAACCAGAATAGAAAAAGGAGTTGGAGGCCCCGGTGCACAACTGAGCAAGAGGACAAGTACATTAGAGTGTCTAGTTTGAGAAACAGACATCTCACTAGTCCTCAACAGGCAGCTTCTTTAAATAGTACCCTCAAAACAGCAGTCTCAATGTCAACAGTGAAGAGGCGACTCTGGGATGTTGGACTTCTAGGCAAAGTTTCTCTGTCCAGTGTCTGTGTTCTTTTGCACAACTTAATGTTTTTGAATGGCCAGTCTGAAATATGGCTTTTTCTTTGCAACTCTACCTAGAAGGCTAGCATCACAGAGTTGCCTCTTCGCTGTTGACGTTGAGACTGGTGTTTTGCTGGGTTCTATTTAATGAAGCTGCCAGTTGAGGACTTGTGAGTCATCTGTTTGCTATCCACTTGCACAATGTACGATCGAAGGGAGTTCCGTGCACTCATGGCTCTGAATAGTACTGTACGTTTCCTTGAATTTGTTCTGGATCTGGGGACTGTGAAAAGACCCCTGGTGGCATGTCTGGTGGGATAAGTGTGTGTGTCAGTACTGTGTTTAAGTTGACTATGCAAATAATTTGGAATTTCCAACACTTTCATGTTTCTTATAAAAACAAGAAGGGATGCAGTCGGTCTTTCCTCACCTCTTTGCCAAGAGAGACTGGCATGCATAGTATTAATATCAAAATTAGCCCTCTGATTACATGTGGCTCCTGAGTGGTGCAGCGGTGTAAGGCACTGCATCGCAGAGGGCATCACTAGAGGCATCACTACCGACCCAGGTTCTAATCCAGGCTGTATCACAACTGGCTGTGATTGGGAGTTCCACAGGGTGGCGCACAGTTGGCCCAGCGTCGTCCGGGTTAGGGTTTGGCTGTTGGCCGTCATTGTAAATAAGAATTTGTTCTTAACGGACTTGCCTAGATAAGTAAAAAAAAATACAATGAAGAGCAAGGTGTGGGCCAGCTTAACTAAGTCTTTCTTTGCGGAACTTGACCATATACCTGGTTAATAATCAAGATAAGATAAAACTAGAGCCTGCAGGATTTGCTTTGTGGAGTGTGGTGACAAAAGCATCTCAGAGCATCTCTTTATTACGAACAGACCTCTCCCCATCTTTACATCTTTATATGTTTTGACCACGACAGAGACAAAAAAAAAAAAAAAGAATAATTGCACAATGAGTGAAGACAACTTGGCTTTTTACACAGGGTACAGTACCAAGTAAATGTGCAGGGGTACGGAGTAATTGAGGTAGATATGTACATGTAGGTAAGGGTAAAGTGACAAGGCAACAGGATAGATAATGAATAGTAGCAGCAGCATGTGATGAATCAAAAGAGTTAGTACAAAAAGGGTCAATGCAGATAGTCCGGGTAGCTATTTGGTTAACTATTTAGCGTTCTTATGGCTTGGGGGTAGAAGCTGTTCAGGGTCCGGTTGGTTCCAGACTTGGTGCAACTGTTTGCCGTGCGGTAGCAGAGAGAACAGTTTATGACTTGGGTGGCTGGAGTCTTAGACAATTTTTAAGGCCTTCCTCTGACAACGCCTGGTATAGAGGTCCTGGATGGCAGGGAGCTCGTCCCCAGTGATATACTGGGCTGTACGCAATACCCTTTGTAGCGCCTTCGCTGCTGGATGCCAAGCAGTTGCCATACCAAGCGGTAATGCAGCCAGTCAAGATGCTCTCAATGGTGCAGCTGTAGAATATTTTGAGGATATGAGGGCCCATACCAAATCCTTTCAGCCTCCTTAGGGCCCATACCAAATCTTTTAAGCCTCCTTTGGGCCCATTCCAAATCTCCTGAAGGGGAAGATGCATTGTCATGCCTTCTTCACAACTGTGTTCATGTGTGTGGGCCATGTTAATTCTTTGGTGATGTGGACAGAGAAGCTCTCGACCCATTCCATTATAGCCCTGTGGATGGGTGCGTATTCAGCCCTCAGTTTTCTGTAGTCTACGATCAGCTTGCTGACGTTGAGGGAGAGGTTGTTTTCCTAGCACGACACTGCCAGGTCGGTGACCTCCTCCCTATAGGCTGTCTCATCGTCATTGGTGATCAGGCCTACCACTGTCGTGTTGTCAGCAAACTTAATGATGGTGTTGGATTTGTGTGCAGCCACGCAGTCGTGGGTGAACAAGGAGTACAGGAGGGGACTAGGCATGCATCCCTGAGGGGCCCTCGTATTGTGAGTCAGCGTGGCAGATGTGTTGTTGCCAACCCTCTTGTCCAGGTGAGAGAGGGCAGTGTGGAGTTTAATAGAGGTTGCGTCATCTGTGGATATGTGCGGCCGATATGCAATTCGGAGTGGGTCCAGGGTGTCTAGGATGTGTGTGTTAACTTCTTAGGGAGCGGCTGCATAGGTGACGGTTTTGGAGAGTCTGGCGTGCCCAAAGTAAAATGCATGCCACTCAGGCCCAGAAAATAGGATATGCACATAATTAGTGCTATTGGATAGGAAACACTCTGAAGTTTCTAAGAGTGTTAAAATAATGTATGTGAGTATAACAGAATTGATATAGCAGGCAAAAACCAGAGGAAAATCCATCTGGATTTGCAGTTTTCTTTGTAAATGAGCATCTTCTCCATTGTGCCTATTGCATACAACTTTATGTAGGACTGAGACTGCAGTACCTATGGCTTCCACTAGATGTCAACAGTCTATATACAAAGTCTGGGAATTCTAGGAGTGACCAGAACAGATAGGAACAGGAAATTGTCTGGCGACCACTTTTGTAAACAAGGTTTGACGCGTGCGAGATTGTGAACGCGCACTACTTTATTTTTCATTCCTATCGTTCACGTTATAGTCCGGTTGAAATATTACAGCAAATATACCCAAAAGGATACCTAAGGATACATAAAAATGATGTTTGATTTGTTTGTAGAAAGTGTATAGGTATAATTTGAACGTGTTCTCTTCACAGTTCAATGGGCGACTCAACGGTGTATTTTATGATCATAACGCGCCAACCAAACGGAGATTTATGGATATAATAAATGACTTTTCCACTCTTTTTTTTTTTAAATGATTGTCTTCGTTGGACACTTGGGAAGCCCTCAGCAGAAGTTCATCAAAGGTAAGCGATTTTATATTAGCGAATTTATGCGTTTTGTGAGACCCGTGTTTGGTTATGGATTTATGCTAATGCATAAATATTAGAGGTGCTACCCTCAAACAATCAAATGTTGTGCCCTAATATATATTGCCAAGAATCAGAGCTTTTGATGACTATGCAACACTTGTATATTGATGACTGTTTAATAATTAAACTTTTGGATTTTGAATTTGGCGCCTCACATTTCACCGGGTAGCGCCCCATCACTCCGTAAGTAGTTAACGTGAGCTATGGCCAGCCTTTCAAAGCATTTCATGGCTACATACGGTATGTGAGTCCTACAGTGCGGTAGTCATTAGACAGGTTACCTTGGCGTTCATGGGCACAGGGACTATGGCGGTCTGCTTGAAACATGTACGTATTACAGACTGGGTCAGGGAGAGGTTGAAAATGTCAGTGAAGACACTTGTCAGCTGGTCAGTACATGCTCTGAGGTTGTATCCTGGTAATCCTTGTAGCCTTCGGCCTGGTGAATGTTAATCTGTTTAAATGTCTTACTAATATCGGCTACGGAGAGCGAGATCACACAGTCATCAAGAACAGGTGGTACGCTCATGCATGGTTCAGTGTATGCTTGCCTTGAAGCAAGCATAGAAGGTATTTACTGTAGCTAATCTGGTAGGCTGGCACCACTGGGCCGGTCACGTTTAGGTTTTTCTTTATAATCCATGACAGTTTGCAAGCCATGCCACATCCGATGAGCATCAGAACCATTGTAGTGAATGAATGAAATGACATTTTATTTTCATGTAAAATCGTCAATTGTTAACTCTTACGGATCCAATCCCGTGAACGGGATCGTTTTCGGAGCAAACAAAGCGCACCCAATTCAAAATAAAAATGTGTAATATTTAACATTCATGGAAATACAGGTGTTGCATACGGTTGCAAAGCTGAGAGTCTTGTTAATATCACAGCATTGTCAGATTTCAAAAAGGCTTTACGGCGAAAGCACAAAATTTGATTGTTTGAGGATAGCACCTCATATATTTTCTGCATTAGCATAAATCCATAACCAGCGCGGGTCTCAAAACACATAAAAGAGCTCAAATAAATCACTTACCTTTTGATGATCTTCTGCTGAGGTCAATCTGAAGTGTCCAAGCAAGACAATTCATGTTTCTTTTGTTAGAAAAAGTCGTTTATATCCATAAATCTTTTGGTTGGCGCGTAATGTTCAAATAATCCACCAAGCATTCACTGTCTACTCGCCCATTGTACAGTGAAGAGAAAGCGTTCAAATTATACCTATCAACTTTGCCCAAACAAATCAAACATCATTTATAATGTATCCTTAGGTACCCTTTTATCTATATTAGCTATTATATTTCACACGGATAGTATCCTAAACTATAGAAAAGGAAAATGCAGGGGTGCGCACTCCCGGGTCCCTCGTGCCCAAGCCAGAAATCACTTCCTCACTCCACTGATGTAAACATACTGTACTGGGCTATTACTCAAGGCAAAGTCATGAAACCATGTCTAAAGACTGTTGACATCTAGTGGAAGCCATAGGTACTGCAATCTGGGTCCTATTTTACAGAGAATCCCATAGACAGACATTTGAAGTGAGGGCATGTCCAAAAAAAAAAGAATTCCGGACAGAAATTCCTCAGGTTTTTGCCTGCCATATATGTTCTGTTATTCTCACAGACATTAATTTAACAGTTTTAGAAACTTCAGAGTGTTTCCTATCCAATAATACTAATTATAGGAAAGTGGCAGGCATTTTACTTTGGGCACATCAGACAGGCGAAAATTCTGAAGAAGCTAACACATCCCTTCTGGGATTAATTGGCACATAAACAATCATTACAATAATTCACTATAGTAAATCAATTATAATTTTCTTGCCATTCTCTGCATTGTGCATCACGTAAAGAATGAAAAAATATATATACACAGTTGAACTCTGAAGTTTACATACACCTTAGCCAAATTCATTTAAACTCAGTTTTTCACAATTCCTGACATTTAATCCTAGTAAAAATTCCCTGTTTTAGGTCAGTTAGGATCACTTTATTTGAAGAATGTAAAATGTCAGAATAATAGTAGAGGGAATGATTTATTTCAGCTTTTATTTCTTTCATCACATTCCCAGTGGGTAAGAAGTTTACATACACTCAATTAGTATTTGGTAGCATTGCCTTTATATTACTTGGGTCAAACATTTCGGGTAGCCTTCCACAAGCTTCCCACAATAAGTTGGGTGAATTTTGGCCCATTCCTCCTGACAGAGCTGGTGTAACTGAGTCAGGTTTGTAGGCCTCCTTGCTCACACATGCTTTTTCAGTCTGCCCACAATTTTCTATAGGATTGAGGTCAGGGCTTTGTGATGGCCACTCCAATACCTTGACATTGTTGTCCTTAAGCCATTTTGACACAACTTTGAAAGTATGCTTGGGGTCATTGTCCATTTGTAAGACCCCATTTGCAACCAAGCTTTAACTTCCTGACTGATGTCTTGAGATGTTGCTTCAATATATCCACATAATTTTCCTTTCCTCATGATGCCATATATTTTCTGACATGCATCAGTCCCTCCTGCAGCAAAGCACCCCCACAACATGATGCTGCCACCCCCGTGCTTCACGGTTGGGATGGTGGTCTTTGGCATGCAAACCTCCCCCTTTTTCCTCCAAACATAACGATGGTCATTATGGCCAAACAGTTCTATTTTTGTTTCATTAGACCAGGGGACATTTCTCCAAAAAGTACGATCTTTGTCCCCATGTGCAGTTGCAAACCGTAGTCTGGCTTTTTTATGGTGGTTTTGGAGCAGTGGCTTCTTCCTTGCTGAGCGGCCTTTCAGGTTAAGCCGATATAGGACTCATTTTACTGTGGATATAGATACTTTTGTACCTGTTTCCTCCAGCATCTTCACAAGGTCCTTTGCTGTTGTTCTGGGATTGATTTGCACTTTTCGCACCAAAGAACGTTAATCTCTAAGAGACAGAACGCGTCTCATTCCTGAGCGGTATGACGGCTGCGTGGTCCCATGGTGTTTATACTTGCGTACTATTGTTTGTACAGATGAATGTGGTACCTTCAGGCGTTTGAAAATATATGGCATCATGAGGGAGGAAAAGTATGTTGATATATTGAAGCAACGTCTCAAGAAATCAGTCAGGAAGTTAAACTTGGTCGCAAATGGGTCTTCCAAATGAACAATGACCCCAAGGATACTTCCAATTTTGTGGCAAAATGGCTTAAGGACAACAAAGTCAAGGTATTGGAGTGGCCATCACAAAGTCCTTACCTCAATCCTATAGAACATGTGTGGGCAGAACTGAAAAAGCATGTGTGAGCAAGGAGGCCCACAAACCTGACTCCAGCTCTGTCAGGAGGAATGGGCCAAAATTCACGCAACTTATAGTGGGAAACTTGTGGAAGGCTACCCGAAACGTTTGACCCAAGTTAAACATTTTAAAGGCAATGCTACCAAATACTAATTCAGTGTATGTAAACTTCTGACCCACTGGGAATGTGATGAAAGAAATAAAACCTGAAATAAATAATTCTCTCTACTATTATTCTGACATTTCACATTCTTAAAATAAAGTGGTGATCCTAACTGACCTAAGACTGAGTTTAAATGAATTTGGCTAAGGTGTATGTAAACTTCTGACTTCAACTCTACATACCTTAATATGCAGACACATAAATACAGAAAAAAAATAAAGAGAAGTCACTTGAAGCCAGTCTGACACAAAGAGAAGATTCATATGGGAGGCAAGCCTATACACAATCTATATACACAGCTGCCATTTACCACATAGAAGCTAAATATTTGTACAATTTAGTTATAGGTAGCTCTTTTTGTTTGATTCCAGGCTTTATCTAAATATTCCACAAACGTAAATACACAATGGACAAAAAAGCATTTCAATTTCTCCTCAACACTCAGTCTGGAATAAGAGCAAGTGCATATCATGGTAGAAAGGGCAATAGAGGATAAAATGAGTTTCTTGTGGACACCTAAAAAGTAATGTACTGCTCTGTTATGAACGTTTTTAAAATACCTCTTAGCACCACACACTCCTGCTGAATAGTCTAGAACAGGACACACGCATGTCTGATACAGTGTGGAATACGTTGCATAACCAATATCTTTGAGTGTTTTTCTTTTTCCTATTACTCCACCAAGAGCTCTACTTGCTGAGTCGGCCAGGGCATATGTTGCGTATAGAAAGGTAATATGATCATCAATAAAAAGTCCCAAATATATATAAATGCTAGTAAACTCAAGAAAGTCTTCACCAAAACAAAACTGAAAGACACTTCTCTTAGTAGCTGGTTTTCTAAAATGGATTATCTGGGTTTTTGTCTGGTTAATCATGAGTCTCCGTCTTTTACACCAATTGACTGCACATAATAACATGTTCTGCAGGTCTTGTTCAGTTTCTGCCATCAGAATAATATAAGCAGCATGTAAAAGGATACTTAGCATTTCATCATCATATCTTACTCCAATATTTAACTGTTTAATTTATTTTGGCAAATCATTTATAAACAAAGCAAACAGAGTCGGTGATAAGGCGTCTCCTTGTTTTACACCTGAGGGTGTGGGAAACCAATCTGTACAATACTCATTAACACGCACACAAGCAATTGGTACTTTGTAAAGAGACTGGATTGCTTGATAACACTTCTCATCAACCTCTGTCTTTTACAAACTATAGGCTAAAAGATCCCTATTTACAAAATCAAAAAGCTTTCTGGAAATCAATGAAACATGCAAAAGTAGGCTTCTCTTCATGTAATCTGTTTCTGATTATTGTACAGACCGAGAAGATATGATCTATACAGGCTCTGGATTTATGAAAACCCTTTTGTTCTTCCACCAGAATATTTTGATCCTCCAAAAATGTAATTAGCCTATTGTTGAGGATGGATGAATATAATTAATATATCGTACTTAATAAATGTATGCCTCTATAATTCAGTGGCACTCTCTTGTAATTTTTTTAAGATTTGGGAATGTGATTCACTATAGACTTATGCCAAGTGGATGGCAGTATACTGTACTCAAACCAAAGTCAGAGCAAATCATATAGAACATCAATTAATTTAGGGGATTTTAAAACCTCATTAGGCAGTTCAATGCCAAATGCTTTCCCATTTCTTTGCAGCGTCAATCACCTTCTTAACTTCTGCCACAGACAGCTTCTCATTTAAGTACGGGTTACATATTTAAGAAGGTTCTAACATTGTATTTTCCATTTTAGCTCTCAGGGAACATATGTCTTTATAAAATTCTTCCTCAAAATATGCCACATTTTTGTTACCTGAGAACAAACTAGCAAACCCCTTCTCCCACTCCTTAAGTACCTGTGAAATGTTAGGGTTCAGCCCCCCCTGCTCTTCCCTGACTTCCATTGGAATTTTCTCATGTCATTTTGGTCCTAACTTGTTTATTTGGCTCCAAAACTGTTGAGGATTTCTTGTCTGTATCTATTCAAGGTGTAATAACTGCCGTCTCTTATATCTCTGTTTAAATAGGCGCAATCTTTTATCAAACACATGCTGTTTTTTCTTAAATTCCTTCCTACACTGTTCTCTTGTATTCCTATCTTTTCACAGTAAAAATAAGTACTCAACCTTGCGCATTGCTGACCATAGATCCATTAACTCATCATTCCAATAAGGCTTGTTCGGCTTGTAAACTTTCCTGGACTTGGGGGTGTATTCTTATATTCACAGCATTTTTTCCCATTTCAGAATATATAATATCACAAAATGTTTCATACCACACAACTAAATCAAATGTTGTTTCTTGGTATCTTTGCAGAGTTTCGATGAGTTCCACCAGAGCTCTACATGCCATTTCAGAACATAGAAAGTAATTTGGCACATGTCTTTTCTTACATTTAGGCCTATCCGTGGTATCTAGATTTTGCCCCTTGTGATGCGCAGCAATACCTGGTTGAGAAAGTTTGTGTCCAACAGAAAATATCATGAATAAAAGAGAATTATCAGGAAGTCTTCTTTTTTTCTCCAATTAAGTCAAAACATCCATATTCTTCAACCATCGGTGTAGTAGATAACACCTTAAATTACGTTTCTAGATAGTAGTGGAGGGTAATATATAGTCCACCACAGCTTCTCCTTTGACAGATATGGATGTAAAGTTATCGCTTAAGGGTCATATCTTTCCATTAATGATACACATTTTAGAGTCCAAAAGGAATTCTAATAGGGTTTCCCCATGATGATTAACAAAGCCATTCAATGGAACACGCAATTGAACATCATCAATATCCTTTATATAGTAATCTACCCTCCCAATTCCACTGTTAAGATCCCCACATATGTAAATAGCATCTGCTTCTGTATATAGGTATACTTTACTTAACAAATAACTATAGAATGAGGATGCATCTCTACCCCATGTGGACTGTTAAGGTGGAAAATAGCATGAATATATAACAAAACAATACTCTGACTCCCTATGTTCAAAGCACAAACCAATAATTCCTTCTACGGCTTTATTGATCATTTCAATACTATATGCTTTCATCATATCAGACTTTAGACATATTCTCACTCCCCCAGAGCCCCTGGGGGCTTTCACATGAGTGTTTATGTTGTGACCATACATACCCTTCAATATCAATAGTTTCTTGCCAACGCAAATGTATTTCATTTATTGAGATAATGTCTGGGTTTAAGGATTTTAGTATTATTATTCGTATTTTATTGTTTAATGTAGTCCATCCGTTAACATTCCAATGTGCTATTGAAATCAAATCTCGTAGGGGATGAGAAGCCCCTCAGTATGTAGTAGGTCTGTCCACCCCATGTCCTTGTCCGCGTTGTCCTTCTGGTTGATCTCGTTTCTTGACCCGTCCGCTTCCCGTGACAAAATAGTCCTTTTCTCCTGGTATTTCCCTCAGCAGCGTCTTGAAGTTCAGTTCTATAAGGCGATCAAAAAAAACAAAAACAAGGTAAAACAAATTGCAGTTTTCCTGGATTAAAATCACTGGCAACAAGAAGTGCCACCTCTGTGTGTGCATTTTTTTGTTTTCTTGTGGCCCTATACAGCTGACTGGGGTCTTAGTGCCAGCATCGGTTTGTGGTGGTAAATAGACAGCTGTGAAAAATATAGATGAAAACTCTCTTGGTAAATAGTACGGTATGCAGTTTATCACGAGGCGAACAAAAACGTGAGACTTCCTTAACACTAAAGATCGGCATCAGCTGTTGTTAACAAAGAGACATACCCCTCCCCCTTCATTTTACCAAAGGCTGCCGACCAGTCTTGACGATGCATGAAAAAGCCAGTGAGATGTACAGTATATTGTCCACGTCCTTCTTCAGCCACGTCTCCAAGAAGCATAGAATATTACAGTTCTTCAGGTCCCATTGATAGAAGAGTCTCGAACGGAGCTAGTCCAGTTTGTTCTCTGGTGACTGTACGTTCGCCAACAGAATGGAGGGTAGAGGCAGTTTAATTGCTCGCCAACGTAGTCTCTTCAGGATGCTGGCTCGTCTGCCTCTTTTGCAGCGTCGATTCCTCTTTCGAGTCCCGTGGATAAGGGCCTGGTCCAAAGTAAGCAGAATGTTCAGAGCTGCCGACTCATTGAGTAGATATTATCATCCAAATCAAGGTTAGTAATTGCTGTTTTGATCTCCAGAAGCTGTTCATCATAGGAAATGATGGCGCAGACAATATGTACAAAAAAGATAAGATCAGTTAAAAAACATACACAAAATAGCAGAATTGGTCAGGAGCCCGTAAAACTGCTGCTATCTATTGCAGCGCCATTCTCACAGTATGGAAAATGGAGTCTCCATGGGGCCAAGTGTTGACATTTAGTCACTAAACAGTGGTGGAGAGGAGGAACAATAGAGGGATGAAGAGGCTGAACATAGGGAGATGTGGAGAGGGTGAACAAAAAGGAAAAGGATCTACATAGACATGTTCTGAGGGATGGCAAGTGGAACATTGCTCCTGGTCTGTGTTGTAACACACACGCGCGCTTGTACGCACGCATTCAAGCACACACCCGCAAACACACACACACACTCTCTCTCTCTCTCTCTCTCTCTCTCTCTCTCTCTCTCTCTCTCTCTCTCTCTCTCTCTCTCTCTCTCTCTCTCTCTCTCTCTCTCTCTCTCTCTCTCTCTCTCTCTCTCTCTCTCTTACACTCTCTCTCTCTTATGTGAAGTGCCATTAAGGAAGTTAGTGGCTGTTCTGAGTGCTTAATAATCACGCATTCAACAGGCTGGACATTGTTAATCTTAATCTGTCTCTTATCTCCCGTTCCAGGCGAGAAGGAGAATTAGCAGCCTTCACTCATTTGCTCAGCCTCTCCTCTCAACCCAGCCATCGCTCCTCATTAACGCATCACAGAGCCGTGTGGCCCGCTGCGATACCACAGACTTCATCCAGCTCGTTAGGCCAGAATTAACCTTTTCTCATTTGCCTGACGAAAGATATGGGAACTCATTGGCACCAGTGATTCAGTGACAGTAAGTCAGGGAATGACTTTTCTAATAAAGAGAGCAGTGGATGGATAAGTGAGCACTGAGCATACTGTAGTGGTCGGCAGTAGTGCAACTTCCCTTGCAGGTGTAGACCACGGGTTACCTGGCCTGTATGCAAACTTGCTAACCACTGCTCCAAAAGTGTTATCCCTAGGGGGAGATAACGTACGAAGGTAAGGGTCATTACAATACAAAATATTTTTGTATGTGAGCAAGGAACAACACACTCACTGACATGACTATATCTGCTTGACTGATCCACTATAGGCACGCATTCTAGCAAAATACCTGTCTCCTAAAATATCAAATAGCTGTAGCTCACAGTAATTCAGCATACAATGTAGAAACCCCAATACAGTCTGGGCAAAAACAGGAGATAAATAAATCATGAGGGTGGAGGAGGAGAGAAAATGAGGGGACGGAGGTGAAAGAAGATGAAAACGCCCGCTCAGCTTATCTCCGAAAGGTTTTATCCCCATTTCTCGTTTCAATTAAAGATACGGCCCTAGCCTCGTCTCAGGAGAGTGACACTTTAGCCTAGACCATCTCCGTCTGATTGCAGTTTCAGTAATGTTATTTTCATGCAAATGTGTTTCTTTTTCTAATCTCCAAATTAAACGTTAGAGGCGCCAGTGTTGTTGCCCCCTCCGGTTACATGCCTGAAATTACAAGATATGATTCTTGACATTGAGCTGCTTCTTTTCTGCCTGACATGGGCAAAATTCAGGGGCAGAGTATAGTAGTGTTTTATTAAGACTTGAAAAGGGGTAATGTAGATTTTCTTTCTTCTTATCAATGTAAAAAAAACGTAAACAGCACAACAGAGGAGTAATGAAAAAATTCTACAAGATGCACGTTTGAGTAGCCATAATCACCTGGCCCCCAATAACTTGATTTAGCAGAGGAGGGCCACTGAGAAAGCTGTAAAGCAATTGCATTGTCAAAGCACTACTGAGAAAGCTCATCAAAGCACTACTGAGAAGGCTCATCAAAGCACTACTGAGAAAGCTAATCAAAGCACTACTGAGAAAGCTCATCAAAGCACTACTGAGAAAGCTAATCAAAGCACTACTGAGAAAGCTAATCAAAAAACTCCTGAGAAAGCTCATCAAGGCACTACTGAGAAAGATGTAAAGCAATTGCATTGTGACTTTTATTTAACTAGGCAAGTCAGTTAAGAACGAACTCTTATTTTCAATGATGGCTTAGGAACAGCTGGTTAATAACTACTTAGGGAGCAGTGGGGCGCTAGCACTACCCGGTGAAATGTAAGGCACCAAATTCAAAATCCAAAAGTTTAATTATTAAACATTCATCAATATACTCAATAAGTGTTGCATAGTCATCAAAAGCTCTGATTCTTGGCAATATCACAGCGTTGTCAGATTTCAAAACAGGCTTTATGGCGAAAGCACAACATTTTATTGTTTGAGGATAGCCCCTCTCATATTTTATGCATTAGCATAAATCCATAACCAAAGCGGGTCTCATTAAACGCATAAAATCGCAAATATTATATACCTTACCTTTCGAAGAACTTCTGCTGAGGGCTTCCCAAGTGTCCAACAAAGACAATCCAATGGTTCTTTTGTTAGAAAAAGTAATTTATTATATCCATAAATCTCGGTTTGGTTGGCGCGTTATGTTAATAAAATACAGCGTCCACTCGCCCATTGAACCGTGAAGAGAACACGTTCAACCTATACCTATACACTTGTCCAAGAGCAATCAAATATCATTGATAATGTATCCTTAGGAACACTTTTATGTATATTTACTATAATATTTCAACCGGATTATAAACTGGACGTTAGGAAAGGAAAAAACCACAGCGCGCGCAAGCCCGTGAACGCGCCTCCTCTTCTGTTTACATCCGGTGACTAGTTCGAAATTCTTCTTCTATTACCATCCAGAGCAACCTATCACCAAACACTATCTAGAAACTGTTGGCATCCAGTGGAAGCAATAGGTACTGCAATCTTACTCCCAGATATGTCTGTTTTCAATAGGGAGGGGTTCAAAATGAGGCAATGTGTCAAAAACACTTTTTCCAGGACAGAAATTCCTTGGGTTTTCGCCTGCTATATCAGTTCTGCTATACTCACAGACAATATTTTAACACTCTTAGAAACTTCAGAGTGTTTCCTATCCAATAGTACTAATTATTTGCATATCCTAGTTTCTGGGCCTGAGTGGCAGGCCTTTTACTTTGGGCACGCCAGACTCTCCAAAACCGACACCTCAGCTGCCGCTCCCTAAGAAGTTAACTGCCTCGTTCAGCAGCAGAACGACCTTGTCAGCTCGGGGATTCGGTTACTAGTCCAACACTCTAACAACTAGGCTACCTGCCACCCCTTGTCAGAATCAGCATTTTATTGTTTTTTAATTCAATGCAATGCTATTCAAAAACATTACTTCTCATTGGAGACTGGCTGTTGGGCAGACACAAAATGATTGAGTCCTGAAACTGACTTTAGCTTGCCTAAATTAAGAGAATGTAACAATTAGGTAACACTGTCAATGTACTAGGCAGTCAGTCCCAAATGGAATGAGATTTAGCTACATTCTACTCCTGTTCACAGTGAGTAGAATGCTAACTTGTATTTAATCCAAATTGGCTCAACATTTAAAGAAAAAAAGGAAGCACAAAATAGCCTTATTGCACCCAGTTCTAACAATGGAACACAGACAAGAGCACAGAGACAACAAATAGCCACTTAGCGCTGAATGTGCTAGCCAAAGAGTCCATTTGGGTGGTTGGCTGGCTGAATATAGGAGAAGGGGAGAAGGGGGGTCGTAAACAGAGGCAATGTCTAGGCTTTCATTGCAGAGAGTTTCCTTCTGATGCTAAACCCCCTATGCTAATTTAATAAACTACTTCAACACACTCATTACTAGTCTAGGGGAACACAGGCTAAATAGGCCATCGCTCATCCATATATTTATATGTACATACTCGTATTCATTCCTTTACTCTTGTGTGTATAAGGTAGTTGTTGTGAATTTGTTAGATTACTTGTTAGATACTACTGCATGGTCGGAACTAGAAGCACAAGCATTTCGCTACACTCGCATTAACATCTGCTAACCATGTGTATGTGACAAATACAATTTGATTTGATTTGATTTGTAGAAGTTTAACGTGACATTGAACATTGAAATGGTTAGTGTATGTTGCAACCAGAGGCAGTCAAATGACCTGGATCTTCAACTTCTCTTGGATCTGCATGACCAACTTGGTCAGCCAGCTCCAGACAATTGTTGGCCCTGTTGTTAGGTTTGGGGAAAGACTTGAGGTGAAACGAAGGGGAATAGCTATGTAACAGGAATCAATAGCATATGCAGTCCAAACACTATCTATGTGAATAGTTGTTGGTGTCTCATCTCCTTTTTACCAAGATAAGATGGATGGAGAGGTTGCTACTGAAATAGAATCAAACTGAGGAATGTGTAATTTGAAATGAATAGAAATTGAAGTTACCTCGTGAATTAGTATGTGACCCATCAGCCATAAAGAGTGAATTTAGTGAGAGAGGATAGACTTTGATAGAGGAGGAGGACATGAGGAGGGAAATCAACAGAGAGATGAGTCAGTAAAAACCTGGGAGGAAAGACTTAATGAACCACATACCAGAAAAGGAAGAATATTCTACAACAGTCCTTAGATCTTTATTGCTCTAAAGACATCTAACATTTAGCAGTGATGTTTGACTCTGGGATACATTTCTTTGGCATTCTCAGAAGATGTATTCATTTTGTTTGATATAAACGCTATCAATGTACTTGTCAATCATACATTCATTGTTTTCTTTGGTAGGCCATCTTGGGTTGCCCAGAGATTGTACTGGCCTAAGGTAAGTTTTATGTCCTTGTTCTCCAAGAAAAGACAAAGGCAGACAACTAGAACAGTCCCGTTATTAAAATGTTAATTCAAGGTCCTTATCGAACCGCACAGACAGGCCTTAATGTGAGTGAGAGAGGAAGATAGAGTGGGAATGCATAGGCCCATCATTCGCCGCTTACAGTCACCAATCAGCATATCTCAATAATGGGATATTCAGTATGTGCCTGCAACAGACTGTATGGCATTTTGACAACTAACCAATTACATTTAATTTGTGTTATATTGACTTTAATTTGTAGAAAAAGTGGCTCCCTGCAAATATCTAATTAAAAAAGTAAATTACGTTCATGATCACCGAATTTAGTGGCTTTGATGATTCACAACCCCATCATCCCAACACACACACACTTATTTTCTCTGTGACACTTTTGTCCCCCTATACAAATGAATATATTAAGTGTGGCAGCTTTATAATGTTGTGCTGTGACAGGCATTTTCATCTTGATATTGTAAATGATTTGCATTCCCCACAGCCAGATATGTCCAAATTGTTATGTCTGTGTAATTTCAAACCTGGTCATCGTAATATAAATCCACTGCCATTCCACGTGGGCTATTTGAGTGAAATCAAAGGACAGATTGGAATGGAAAAGCATTATCACGGTTTCATGGCTTGCATAAAGTAGATAGATGAAATGGTCAGAGGAGTAAAGAGAAATTAATTGTTAGTGAGGGGTAGACACACTATAATATGCAATGAATAAATATGATGCATCTTAGCAAATGGAAGAAAAATATAAATGCTTTTCAATGATTACGGGACATCGCTCATTCGTACAATCTAACGTGCAGCTTGAATAAGGAATTATGTCATTACATTACACTAACCTAAATAGGTAGAACAATTAATATTAGTATCCAAGGCAATCCACCCTTAAAGCAAATATGAGTTATGAAACTTGAAGTTGTAGGTTTCAAATTCAATTCCATCATCACTGAACTGGCAGGCCATGAAGGCCAATATGTGCATCAGAGAGTGTAATTGTACTGAACAAAAATATAAACGAAACATGTAAAGTGTTGGTCCCATGTTTTATGAGCTGAAATAAAAGATCCCAGACTTTTTCCATACTCACAAAAAGCTTTTCTCTCACATTTTGTGCACAAATTTGTTTACATCTCTGTTAGTGAACATTTCTCCTTTGCCAAGATAATCCATCCACCTGACAGGTGTGGCATATCAAGAAGCTGATTAAACAGCACGATAATTACACAGGCGCACATTCAGCTGGGGACTGCACTCTAAAACTGCAATCTAAAATGTGCAGTTTTGTCACATATCACAATGCCACAGATGTCTCAAGTTTTGAGGCAGCGGGCAGTTGGCATGCTGACTGCAGGAATGTCCACCAGAACTGTTGCCAGAGAATTTAATGTTAATTTCTCTACAATAAGTCGACTCCAACGTCATTTTAGGGAATTTGGCAGTACGTCCAACCGGGCCTCACAACCGCAGACCACGTGTAACTATGCCAGCCCAGGATCTCCACATCCGGCTTCTTCACCTGTGGGATCGTATGAGACCAGCCACCCAAACAGCCGATGAAACTGAGACATTTCTGTCTGTAATAATTTTTTGTGGGAAAAACTGAATCTGATTGGCTGGGTCTTACTCTCCAAATGGTGGGCCTGGTTCCTAACTGGGTGGGCCTATGCCCTCCCAGGCCAAGCCATGGCTGCACCCCTGCCCAGTCATGTGAAATCCATAGAAAAGGGCCTAGTATATTTATTTCAATTGGCTGATTTATTTATATGAACTTTAACTCAGGAAAATCATTGAAATTGTTGCATGTTGTGTTTATATTTTTGTTCAGTATAGTATGCTAGCGGTAGATCACTATTCAGCTACCTTTTCCCAGCTGCTTTAAAGGACCTTGCCAACTCCATCTGATGCTGACAGGAACAACAGACCACCACAACCACTTCCTATTATTACATATTTTACTACAAAGAGATATATCTGCAAAATATATAAGAGAGAGAGAGAGAGAGAGAGAGAGAGAGAGAGAGAGAGAGAGAGAGAGAGATCAAATCAAATCAAAATCCCATGATTCAATTGGAGACTTATCCTATTCCAAGATGGCGTAGCAGTGCAGACGTGTTTTTGTTCGTCCCCTCGTGTACTTTGTATTTTTCGTCTTTTTTTGTATATATTTCAAATGTATTTTCAATCTCTTTTCCATTTTTATATTAATTATACCTTCCGGTAACCTGCCTCACCCATTGTGTTACCTAACCGCTATTTGTTTTACACTTTTTTAGGGAGGGGTGCCCAAATGAGCAATGTGTCAAAATCACTTTTTCCAGGACAGAAAGTCCTCGGGGTTTCGCCTGCTATATGCGCTCTGTTTTACTCACAGACAAATGGTTAACAGTTTTGGAAAATTCAGAGTGTTTCCTATCCAATGGTACTAAATATGTGCATATCCTATTTTCTGGGCCTGAATGGGAGGCATTTTACTTTGGGCACGCCAGGCTCTCCAAAACCGACCCCTCAGCTGCCACTCCCTAACAAGTTAACCACTTCGAATCCCACCGTAACTTCTGTCAATCATCACATCCTTATCGGCAGACTTAACAGCCTTGGTTTCTCTAATGATTGCCTCGCTTGGTTCACCAACTGCTTTGCCGACAGTTAAGTGTGTTAAATCGCAGGGCCTGTTGTCCGGGCCTCTGGCAGTCTCTATGGGGGTGCCACAGGGTTCAATTCTTGGGCCGACTCTCTTCTCTGTATACATCAATGATGTCGCTCTTGCTGCTGGTGATTCTCTGAACCACCTCTATGCAGACGACACCATTCTGTATACTTCTGGCCCTTCTTTAGACACTGTGTTAACTAACCTCCAAACGAGCTTCAATGCCATACAACACTCCTTCCGTGGCCTCCAACTGCTCTTAAACGCTAGTAAAACCAAATGCATGCTTTTCAACCGTTCGCTGCTTGCACCCGCCCGCCCGACTAGCATCACTACCCTGGACGGCTCTGACCTAGAATACGTGGACAACTACAAATACCTCTTTTAGCCGCCTTTCCTTCCAGTTCTCTGCTGCCAATGACTGGAACGAACTACAAAAATCGTTGAAACTGGAGACACTTATCTCCCTTACTAGTTTTAAGCACCAGCTGTCAGAGAAGCTCACAGATCACTGCACCTGTACATAGCCCAACCAACTACCTCATCCCCTACCGTAGTCATTTATTTATCTTGCTCCTTTGCACCCCAGTATTTTTACTTTGCACATACATCTACTGCACATTTACCATTCCAGTGTTAAATTGCTATACTGTAGTTACTTTGCCACCATGGCCTATTTATTGCCTTATGTTCCTTATCCTACCTCATTTGCACACATTGTATATAGATTTGTTTTTTTCCCTACTGTATTATTGACTGAGTGTTTGTTTACTCCAATGTGTAACTATGTGTTGTTGTTTGTGTTGAACTGCTTTGCTTTATCTTGGCCAGGTCGCAGTTGTAAATGAGAACTTGTTCTCAACTTGCCTACCTGGTTAAATAAAGGTGAAATAAATAAAATAAATAAATATTGTCAAAGCCATTTCTCGCTTGGACATGGCAAAATAATCAATTTCAATGTTTATAACCATTATTCCTGCTGGGTGTTGGAAACCACTGATGCAACTCTGCCCAAGGTTCTCACTGGCCTCCCTCTACCTGATACCTGGGGGAGTTTAACAGCTGTCATTTCAGAGCATGCCTGGTGTTGAACAAAACTGTCCGCGGCACGAGTGCTTGTTGTTCTCACAAAACAGGGCAGATAGATCAAAAGCCTGAGTGAGGCCTGGAAGCAGCCAAGACAGTTCATCTGAGCGGGTGGCAGAGCAACTATGCCCCGAGAGCACCTGGCCAGCCCAGGGGTCGTGGGTGGCCTGACCTCCGCAGATGAGAACACGAGTGAGGACAGCTGAAGGGGACAGATGCCATGTTTGCAAAGCGGAAGCAGGGTTTTTAACCGTCCGTGTTATTGTGTTGTGCCACTGAAGAATCCTTCTGATGAGGAGGGTGCAAGGCACAGTACACTGTGTGGGAATCCAGTTAGGGCAGGCAGGCTTTCTCTGCCTCAGTACACTGATTTATTGAAATGAACTTGTGTGACCGCCAACTTGTCCAAGTTCTAACTTGGGAGGGGAAGGAGAAATCTGTTTTGCTGTTGCACTACAAGTCTCCTTTTGCTCCCTCTCTCTTTTCTCTATTTTTGTTTCTCACTGTCACACGTGCATACACACATGCATACATGCATGAAAACACACACACACAGAGAGAGATGCCAGACTTTGCTTACATGGGACACACAGGCTTGCTGGTAGCTCAGCTACTGATGGGCTCATCTGGCCTTTTTATGACTCAGAGAGAAAAAGGACACATTTAATGAGGCTCCCTCTGCATTCAATAACTTTGTCACATGAATAAATAATGCTTTCATCCTTTCATATCAAAACAATTTGTTCAAATGACATATGAGAGCAAATGATGTACACGCTTCAACCTTTCATGTTTGATAGCGAGAAGTAAGCTTTATCATTTGGAGGCAATTATTTTAGGTGCACGGACTGCTCATCTATATTTTAAATAAGTGCATGTGAGAAACCTCAGATAACCTCACAAAAACCGTCAATATCTAGAGTGTGAATTATTTAAGTCTTGATTGGGAAGCTCACTCTATGTGGAGTATTTTAATTAGACTTCCTTGGACATTCAGGCAGTGTTGCAGCTAGCGATGGTAAAACTAATGATGTATCAAAGATCAACCTGGCCTCAGGGAAATTCGTAGTATTTGGAATGTAGATATATTACATTATGTTACGAACGGAATAGTGGTCGTACAATGTCATACAAATTGGTGGACGTATAGTATCATAAGTCCTACTCGGTTGTACAATCTCATACGAATTTAATGCATCAAAGGTCTTGGAGGATGTATAGTAGTATATGACTTGCTCTGAAGCCAGGGCTGCTTGTTGCGTTGTTAGCCTTTGTGGTAACAACAATTTAGGATAATTTACCTAGTAGGTTAGGATAATTACATGACATAGACTGACAAACTCAATCCAGGTGAAAGAGATGATCTCTTATTGATGTCACTTAAATCAGTGTAGATGAAGGAGAGGAGACCGGTTAAAGAAGGATTTTTAAGCAATGAGAAAATTGTGACCCGTTTCTAGAAGCTGGACGTAAGTTGCACATCACTACTTCACAGGAGAGGCATTTGAATGTTTTATTTTTATTTGTATCTAAACTATATTTGGGGGCAGAAATGCCTTCTGGAACATGCCAACCTTCATGTGCCTTAATAACAAACTTGTATCTGTAAATATGAATACAATTGTTAAATTACAAGCCGAGTTGGTTTAGATACAGAAAAACTGAGAGGGAGAAGCATTCATCCATGTATACGGGTAAGAGTCTAGCTACATTTTCAGATATTATACATTGCTAATTTATTCAGAAAGTCATTTTCATTGGAAGATAAGCATATTGTTAGCTAGCTAGCTAATGTTAGCTGGTTGGCTCGCTAGCTAATGTTTCGTGTATGATCTGTGTAATAATATTATTTGTATCTCAGAAAGCCATTTGCATCACTAGATATAGCCTAATGTTAGCTAGCTAGCTAACATTGAGCCTAGTTGATTAGCTTTAGCTATCTGCAGATTCATGCATGATGCATGGTAGAATGAGTTGGGATTATGGTTCATTGTTTAGCTTGCTAGCTGGACTCCACTGTGCAAGTAACCATTTAACTGTACCGTTTACACCTTCTGTATCATGTGCACATGACAAATAAACATAGATTGTATTTGATATAGTGTGTGTTTACCAGAGATTGTAATGTGAAAAACAACATGACATGCACTAAAGTCAGATTAGGATATAGGCCAAGGACTAGATAATGTTTATTTTTACAGCTACTTTTTGCTACTACTTTCACCCCCGTTAGTCTTGAAATCTTTGGTTGTTTACTACACTACCTTGTTCACTCTGTTTAGCACATGTCACCACAAGTAAATTCTTAAAGAGATGGATGCTGAATGGGTGTAGAGAAATAAGAACTCTACAGTATATGTACCAAAATATTCATGGGCCATTTTCTCAAAAGTGGGGTTACAAGTTTATCAACTTTCAAAGCAGAATTACTTTCCCATTGTTCCTCAACTGCAATGTATGATATGCCATTTTATAGCTCTGAGTCTTTACTTTTATACAATTTAAAACACAATTTAAAACCTCTACAGGATCAGTGTCCCGAAATCGGGACAGTTGCTGCTCAATATGCAATATGTGACTAGAATGGCGTTGTAAACAACAGCCAACTTTCAGGGACATAGACATGTCTTATATCGTTAAAAATCTTAAATGATTGTTAATCTAACTGCAGTGTCTAATTTACAGCAGCTATTACAGCGAAAAAATACCATGCTATTGTTTGAGGATAGTGCACAACAACAAAACACTTTTATCATGGCAATTGGTTTGATACATTCATGTCTGACGGTAAATAATGTACTTACATTCAGTAATCTTGCTTTGATTTGTCATCCTGAGGGTCCCAGAGATAATATGTAGCATTGTTTTGTTTGATAAAATACATTTTTATAACCCAACATAATCCATATTGTATATAGCGCTTTGCATGAATTCCGACTCTTTAAACTTGCAACAAAACAATTTATGAAATCTAATCGGCAAAATGTTGTGGAACCCTGTCAAGTTTGGTTTCTGTGCAATCCTCAGACACTCTAGAAGACAACCAAACCATGTTTCATCATTCTACATTATGTATTGGCTACACAACATGTCAATTAGCCCATGAAGGTCAGCCATCATTATGCACCAATGAGACGAGCGGTGTTCACTTGATTGACAGTGTCTTGGTCCAATGACCACGTATCGTTTTGAAACATAGCTAGCTAGATATCCAATGAGCTGGTATTTACAGCAGTACGTGAACACCCTTTGTACGACAAACAGCCATCCTGCTAGAGCTGTGTGCAACAGTGTTCATTCTCAGGCGGAAAGCAAACAGGACGCACGGTAGGACTTTGACAGAGCACAGTTTTTATTCCAGCGTGGAATACATTTTTTGGGATCCACTTTCAGATCAGTACATAAAATATATTTTTGCTTGTCATGCTAATGCAGTTGTTTAAATGGTTGCATATTCATTTGAGATAATTTCCTTTGATTTCTATATACAGTACCAGTCAAAAGTTTGGACACACCTACTCATTCCAGAGTTTTTCTTAATTGTTTTACTATTTTCTACATTGTATAATAATAGTGAAGACATCAAAACTATGAAATAAATAAAAGGCCTTTCAGTTACTCACCAAGTGTTGTTTTATAGAAGGACGATGTGTCTGTTGTTGTGGTTCAGTGCAAATGAGTCTATAATCTTCTGGACATCCAGGGTCTTGGTTCTTTCTGCGTGTATGGACAGGCAGGCAAGGTTGCTTGGTCGGGGGTTTGCCCAATATTTCATTCTGTATATCATGATGCGTGTACTTAGCATTTCTATGATTATCTGAGATTTTCTGTGCAACTGTTTTGTAGAATTTGCCTATGACCTGTAAAAGTTCATGTAAGTTTCCCTAGTTGACAGCCATGTCATTTTCTATGTCTCCTCTCTGCGAAAGTTCCTGGTATGCAGTGTAACGCAACGACTCCACAACTGCTCTCATACTGTATACTCTCTGTTCTCTCTGACTATTTTTGAATGTCCATCACTTAGAGCACTGCATATTGTTGAGCCAGACTCTTTCTGAATAGTCCACTCATTCCACGCTGTCATTGCATATTTATACTCCACACTAGCATTGTGTGTCTTGAACAAACTTGTCGCCTTCTTCCAGTTCTGGTAGCCATCGTGGGTAAATGCTGCCCGCTTTCTCTTCATGGTTTCCTGGACGTTGAAAGTGGCGGCATGCAAAGGTCCTGAAGTAGCGATCCTGCTGTCCAACTTTTGTGGCTGGATAACGCCGAAGAGGAGGGCGCCTTGGTTCTTCAACAGATGACTGACTTAAATTAGAGGGAGCGGTGGCTGTGCTAACAGTGCAGCTAATGGTGGCTGTGGAGCAGCTAGCAGCGACAGACTGCTCTGGTGCTCCCTCACGTCGTGGCTCATGAGTTTCTCTCTCCGACTCATCTTTCTTATCCTCTCCGGGCTAGGGGGCAGTGTTCGGAAGTTCGGTGAGTCTGGCATGCCTAAAGTAAAATGCCTGTTACTCAGGCCCAGAAGCTAGGATATGCATATAATTAGTTGTATTTGATAGAAAACACTTTGAAGTATCTAAAACGGTTAACATAATGTCTGTGAGTATAACAGAACTGATATGGCAAGCAAAAATCCAGAGGAAAATCAATCCGGAACAAATTGCTTTTTTGAGCTCCCATGCAATTGGTATGGTTTTATATTGCGTAATGAAAAGAATAGTTCCCAGATTGCAGTACATATGGCTTCCACTGGCTGTCAACAGTCTTTAGACAAGGTTTCAGGCTTGTTCTTTGAAAAATGAACAAGTGGCTGTAGTTTATCCTTGGGTTCCTCCTTGGGTCTGTAGTCATGTGGCGTGCTTTGTTATTCATCTCCGGTATTGAACATACTACAATTCTTCTTAAATGTTATCGTTTATTTACATATTAGGGTACCTGAGGATTGACTATAAATGTTGTTTGACTTGTTTGGACGAAGTTTATCGGCAACTTTTTTTGATTCTTTTGTCTGTATGTTGAACGAGTTGAACGGGTGGATTACTGAACAAAACGCGCCAACCAAACAGAGTTTTTGGGATATAAAGAGGGACTTTATCAAACAAGTTGCAAGTTTAAAGAGTCAGAAGTCATGCGAAGCGCTGTATACAACATGGATCATGTTGGGTTATAAAAATGTATTTTATCAAACAAAATGCTACGTTTTATCTCTGGGACCCTCAGGATGACAAATCAAAGCAAGATTACTGAATGTAAGAACATTATTTACAAACAGAGGAAGATCTTCAAAGAAGATCTTCAAAAGTAAGTGATTTATTTTATCACTATTTTAGATTTTTGTTACGTCTGTGCTGGTTTGAAATATATTTATATGCAGGAAGTATGCGGGGCACTGTCCTCAGATAATCAAATGCTATGCTTTCACCCTAAAGCCTATTGTAAATCGGACAAAGCGGTTCGATTACCAAGATTCTAAGCTGAAGAATGGTGTGTGACACTTGTATTTCCATAAATGTTTAATATTAGATTTTTGTATTTTGAATTTCGCGCTCTGCAATTTCACCGGATGTTGTCGAGGTGGCACGCTAGTGGGACACTGTTCCGTAAGAAGTTATTTCCCTCTTCTTCTTTGGCCCCCTCGGAGACAGGATCTGGATTAAAATGTTCTACCCGCACTCTTCTCTTGATCAGAAAATTGTCAAATCTCAACGGGTGAGATGGGCGACCAGCTAGCTAGAAGTTAGCTCACATAACGTAGACTAACACCAGACCCCCCCACACACACAAACACACACACAAACACACACACATACACACACACACGTCATAGGGTTCCCGTGTGGCACAAGCACGCAGCCACGATTGAAAAGGGGACAGAATGGCTGGTTATTAACTTTTACATATTTCTTTATTTAAAAAAAAAATATGCTAAAATGCATGAGAGGGCTTAACTGGGGCTACGCAGATTTGTGACGAGGCTATAGCTCCCCCTAGCCCCGGTGTAGCGCCGTGCCTGATTACAGACCCTACGTCTGTTTAATGTGGTCAGGCTCCAAAGCCAAACAACTTCCCAACCACTGATAAGATTAAATGGATATTAACTTAATACTGTTGCCTTTACCAACCCATGCACTGCACCTTGCCACCAGCACTTTGCCACTGCCCTTCTGCTTTAGACCCTGTGATAGTGAACATAATGTAGTATTGGGTCTTCTCATAAGGCCTTCAATGAACTTTGATTGCTGATTGAGCAAACTTACATTTCATCCAGAGGAACTTTACAGGAGACGCTTTCTTTTCTCACCATATTCCTCTTCCACTCCCTCCTCCCTCTCTACTCCCTGTTCTGCACAGGATTGTGCTCTCTCTTTCTCTCTGCTCAGCCCAGTGCATTTTGGTCTCTTTTGTGAGGTTTAAATGACAGCCAAGGATACAAGTTGCTGATTTACAGTATGGATGTCGGCAGCCAAGCCGTTGAACTCTTCAGACAGAGTCGAGAAAGGTTTTCCAAGGTTCAATCTCATCGAGAAATGAAGCTGGAGCTGAAAGAGATTTGGCTGGATAGGTTTTACAGAGAAAAAAAGAGAGAGGCAGAGAGAATGAAACTTTGGCAAGTTTGTGTGTAGCCAATTTTACTCAGTTAATATATCAGTCTCGCCATTTTTCTTTATACACCTGAGCATTACAGTAACAGAGAAACTACAGTACATAAAACATAATACAAAGCAATATGTGTGAGTCTTATGTCTGATGTTCAAACCAATACTGTCACATTTTCTCTTAAAAATCTAGTAAAAATATATAATGTTTGAGCATTTATTTCATTTCAACCAAGAATATATTATTTGCAATAATAAATTATATTATTTCATCTCTTCACCTCCTTCCTCCTCTTGTGATTTTCAAGTCACATTTCTTTTTATTTGTGATTCTTCAGAGGACTCTGTTGTTTCGTCATTAAACTTTCATGACATGGAATCTTCATCGGAGGAGATGAGAGCGTGGCTGGTTTGAAACCCTCTCTGAAGTGAAATACTGTTTTCTGTTAGGGCTTGATGAGCTTTGATGTAAATGTGTTGTGATCTTTGCTATCACAAATCTAAAAGAGATTTCAGAGTGGGAGGACACATTTAAATTAATGCATATACATGTGTACTGTATTCCCTATTGAGACATATACTACAGCAGGACACGTTTTTGCATTACAAAATGGCCTTGAAGATTATTGGTGGATAGTCTTAAATTCTGAGGGCTTTGATGTCTATTTTTTCTGATCTTTGATATTTCAAATCTAATACACATTTCTATACACATGACATGTATGCTATATACAGTTAAAGTCGGAAGTTTACATACACTTAGGTTGGAGTCATTAAAACTCACTTTTCAACCACTCCACAAATTTCTTGTTAACAAACTATAGTTTTGGCAAGTTGGTTAGGACATCTACTTTGTGCATGACACAAATAATTTTTCCAACAATTGTTTACAGACAGATTGTTTCACTTATAATCCACTGTATCACAATTCCAGTGGGTCAGAAGTTACATACACTAAGTTGTCTGTGCCTTTAAACAGCTTGGAAAATTCCTGATAATAATGTGAAGGCTTTCGAAGCTTCTTATAGGCTAATTGACATCATTTGAGTCAATTGGAGGTGTATTTGTGGATGTATTTCAAAGCCTACCTTCAAACTCAGTGCCTCTTTGCTTGACATCATGGGAAAATCAAAAGAAATCAGCCAAAACCAAAAAAAATGTAATTTGACCTCCACAAATCTGGTTCATCCTTGGGAGCAATTTTCAAATGCCTGAAGGTAGCACTCTCATCTGTACAAACAATAGTACGCAAGTATAAACACCATGGGACCACGCAGCATCTTTCTGCTCAGGAAGGAGATGCAATCTGTCTCATAGAGACCTTGTGAAGATTCTGGAGGAAACAGGTACAAAAGTATCTATATCCACAGTAAAACGAGTCCTATATCAACATAACCTGAAGGGCCGCTCAGCAAGGAAGAAGCCACTGCTCCAAAACCGCCATAAAAAAGCCAGACAACGGTTTGCAACTGCATATGGGGACAAATATCGTACTTTTTGGAGAAATGTCTTCTGGTCTGATGAAACAAAAATAGAACTGTTGGCCATAATGACCATCGTTTTGTTTGGAGGAAAAGGGGTATGCTTGCAAGCCGAAGAACACCATCCCAACCGTGAAGCACGGGGTTGGCAGCATCATGTTGTGGGGGTGCTTTGCTGCAGGAGGGACTGGTGCACTTCACAAAATAGATGACATCAGGAGGAAAGGAAAATTATGTGGCTATATTGAAGCAACGTCTCAAGACATCAGTCAGGAAGTTAAAGCTTGGTCGCAAATGGGTCTTCCAAATGGACAATGACCCCAAGCATTCTTCCAAAGTTGTGGCAAAATGGCTTACAACAGTCAAGGTATTGGAGTGGCCATCACAAAGCCCTGACCTCAATCCTACAGAAAAGGTGTGGGCAGAACTGAAAAAGCCTGTGAGAGCAAGGAAGCCTACAAACCAGTTACACCAGCTCTGTCAGGAGGAATGGGCCAAAACGTATCCAATTTATTGTGGGAAGCTTGTGGACGGCTACCCAAAACGTTTGACCCAAATTAAACAATTTTAAAGGCAATGCTACCAAATACTAGTTGAGTGTATGTAAACTTCTTACCCACTGGGAATGTGATGAAAGAAATAAAAGCTGAAATAAATCATTCTCTCTACTTTTATTTTGACCTTTCACATTCTTAAAATAAAGTGGTGATCCTAACTGACCTAAGACAGGTACGTTTTACTAGGATTAAATGGAAGGAAATGTGAAAAACTGAGTTTAAATGTTTTTGGCTAAGGTGTATGTAAACTTCCGACATCAACTGTATGTCTTCCCCCGTTGAGTCAAACGTTTAGTCGGAAGATGACATATTATAACAACATTTGTGAATATATTGTTGAATATTTTTTATTTCAGTATTCCCATTATAAACAGAGTTTCATAAGATAGCATGTGCATGACTCATCAATAATTGTCAGCATTTTGAAGGAACTTTCACTGAAGCTTGGTATAAATTACAATATTAATGGAGAGCTATGCACTATTAGCAAACCCTTAAAAGTTATCTTCAATTTCACACACTTGAATCCCACTGTGTTGCAATCTACTATCAATGAATAACACATTAGCTGGATAGCAAGGTGAGATGGACTAGAACCACAATTGATCAAGAGAATGGCACATATATCACAATGACCTATTTAGTCAGTCTTTGTCTACTTGCGTTGACCTCTATGTGATCATGTGCAAGATGTAGCAATCATGTTCAAGATAACAAACGTTTCCCCCAAGTCCTGTGAATAGGGGGATACCTAGTCAGTTTTACAACTGAATGCCTTCAACTGAAACATGTCTTCTGCATTCAACCCAACCCCTCTGAATAAGAGACGTGCGGGGGGATGCCTTAATCGACATCCACATCTTCGGCGGCCGGGGAACAGTGGGTTAACTACCTTGCTCAGGGGCAGAACGACAGACTTTTACCTTGTCAGCTAGGGGACTCGATCCACCAACACTAACCACTAGGGTACCTGCTGCAAATACGTCACTCTATGAGGAGAAAGGGTTCAGCATTTAATATAGTTCACCATGTGACCCCTCTACAAACATTTAATATAGTTCACCTTGTCCCCGTCTAGAAACACTTAATATAGTTCACCATGTCCCCGTCTAGAAACATTTAATATAGTTCACCATGTCCCCGTCCAGAAACACAATATAGTTCACCATGTCCCCGTCTAGAAACACTTAATATAGTTCACCATGTCCCCGTCTAGAAACACTTAATATAGTTCACCATGTCCCCGTCTAGAAACACTTAATATAGTTCACCATGTCCCCGTCTACAAACATTTAATATAGTTCACCATGTCCCCGTCTAGAAACACTTAATATAGTTCACCATGTTCCGTCTAGAAACATTTAATATAGTTCACCATGTCCCCGTCTACAAACATTTAATATAGTTCACCATGTCCCCGTCTACAAACATTTAATATAGTTCACCTTGTCCCCGTCTAGAAACACTTAACATAGTTCACCATGTCCCCATCTAGAAACATCCTATAGCCCCTCCCCCACAGGGCTAGGTACTGAGAAGACTGGATATGGGTCTCATT
The DNA here is from genome assembly GCA_030435695.1 of Brachymystax lenok tsinlingensis. Classification (NCBI taxonomy): domain Eukaryota; kingdom Metazoa; phylum Chordata; class Actinopteri; order Salmoniformes; family Salmonidae; genus Brachymystax; species Brachymystax lenok. The sequence continues at coordinate 76,577,966 of CM059819.1, read as the reverse complement.
CTATAAAGTTACCTTCCCACTCCCCTTGTTCACTCCTCTCTATGAATATGAGACAACTGGATAGGTGTAAGCAACAGCTCCACCTAGTTTCCGCCATGTTGCTTTCACAAATCCAGTCCTATGAGATCTGTGAAGGAGAGTGAACAAGTGCAGACTGGAGGGAACATCTTCCCGGAATAAAACACAGCCAGGAGCTACTATATTGCAAAACCTTTCAAATAATTTCAACGCTACACAAGTGTGTAGGGGTTGCTTCTGGACAGAGCTGACTTCTCATAAACAAGCACAAGCTTGCACACTCAAATAAAGTTCAAGTAATCACTTGCTACAGCTTTGGCCATTTGTCTGCCTCTGTCCCGTCCAAGAAGCTAGGATCTTAATTCAAGGCAGTTTGGTACAGCAGGAAAATAATCCTTCAGCAACATGAAATGTGAATTATTATATGGATCATGGGTTGATGTATTTTTCGCTATGCAGGACATTTCTTAGCAACAAAAGAGTGATCAAATTAAGATCCTACGTTAGTATTGGACAGTCATAAGCCTTGGCTCTCAGTACTAACTGGGCAAAACAGACCCTTGTTTTCACTCTCTCCTCTGGACAATGCTGAAGGAATGGTACCATTTCCAACAAAATGTGTCTCTGCCAAGTCATTCCCATTTACACATTTGGTAACACTTTCTATGAAGTGCATACGTATATCACATTATAATACCCTTTCTAATGGAATATAACACTGACTTCAAGCATCTATAATAACTCATAAGCGGATATAAAACTCAGTATGGGGTTTTATAGATCATTAACTATAATGACTTATGATACTTATACTTATAACACTATAGTGCATACTGTATTATAGCCATAGTGGTTTGAAAACACAGACAAGACAGTTAATACACACAAGGCCCTATACTATACTACAGAAATAGATTTACTTAATTATAAAACACCATAATAGGTATTTGTTGGTTTTAAGTAAAGGGTGATCATTTTCCACAATAGAAAGAAAAAAGTGCAACAGAGTTAGCTAAAATTAATTTTTTTGTATGTCAGTATGACATGGAAATTTTAACCAAAGCTTAGATTCTATACACAACAAAAATAACGTTGAGATGGAGCCGGACGAAATGACAGCAGTTTTACGGGCGCCCAACCTTTTGTGCTATTATGTTTTTTTTTTTGCGTTATTTGTAACTTATTTTGTAGATAATGTTTCTGCAATCGTATCGTATGGCAAAAAAAGAGCTCCTGGATATCAGGACAGCGATCACTCACCTCGGATTAGACGAAGATTTCTTCTACAACAAGGAGGACGCACAAGACATTCTCCAAACACCCCACAGAGCTGACATCCACGCTATTTACAAGAGGAAGCGACGCACGTGCAGAGGACAAAGAGCCGGATGCCTGGTCAGGACCCGGAGAAGACGAGTGGGAAAGCTGCTGCTACGTCAATACTTCTTGCCAACGTGCAATCATTGGACAATAAATTAGACGATGTACAATCACGAATATCCTACCAATGGGACATCAAAAACTGTAACATCCTATGTTTCACGGAATCGTGGCTGAACGGCGACATGGATATTCAGCTAGATACAAGCTGCACCGGCAAGATAGAACAGCACACTCCGGTAAGACGAGGGGGGGCGGTCTGTGCATATTTGTAAACAACAGCTGGTGCACGAAATCTAAGGAAGTTTCTAGATTTTGCTCGCCTGAGTAGAGTATATTGTGATAAATTGCAGGCCACACTACTTGCCTAGAGAGTTTTCATCTATACTTTTCGTGGCTGTTTATTTACCACCACAGACAGATGCTGGCACTAAGACCTCACTCAGTCAGCTGTATAAGGAAATAAGCAAACAGGAAACTACTCATCCAGAGGAGGCGCTCCTAGTGGCCAGAGACTTTAATGCAGGGAAACTTAAATCAATTCTACCAAATTTCTATCAACATGTTAAATGTGCAACCAGAGGGGAAAAAATTCTAGGTCACCTGTACTCCACACACAGAGACGCTACAAAGCTCTCCCTCGCCCTCCATTTGGTAAATCCGACCACAACCCTATCCTCCTGATTCCTGCTTACAAGGAAAAATTAAAGCAGGAAGCACCAGTGACTCGGTCTATAACAAAGTGGTCAGATGAAGCAGATGCTAAAATACAGGACTGTTTTGCTATCACAGACTGGAACATGTTCCGGGATTCCTCCAATGGCATTGAGGAGTACACCACATCAGTCACTGGCTTTATCAATAAGTGCATCGAGGACGTTGTCCCCACAGTGACTGGACGTACATACCCCAACCAGAAGCCATGGATTACAGGCAACATTTGCACTGAGCTAAAGGTTAGAGCTGCCGCTTTCAAGGTGCAGGACTCTAACCCGGAAGCTTACAAGAAATCCTGCTATGCCCTGCAACGAACCATCAAACAGCCAAAGCGTCAATACAGGGCTAAGATTGAATCATACTACACCGGCTCTGATGCTCGTCTTATGTGGCAGGGCTTGCAAACTATTACAGACTACAAAGGGAAGCACAGCCAGGAGCTGCCCAGTGACACGAGCTTACCAGATGAGCTAAATCACTTCTATGCTCACTTCGAGGCAAGCAACACTGAGGCATGCATGAGAGCATCAGCAGTTACAGACGACTGTGTGATCACGCTCTCCGTAGCTGACCTGAGTAAAACCTTTAAACAGGTCAACATACACAAGGCTGCGGGGCCAGACGGATTACCAGGACGTGTGCTCCGGGCATGTGCTGACCAAATGGCTGGAGTCTTCACTGACGTTTTTAACATATCCCTGATTGAGTCTGTAATACCAACATGCAGACCACCATAGTCCCTGTGCCCAAGAATACAAAGGCAACCTGCCTAAATGACTACAGACCCGTAGCACTCACGTCTGTAGTCATTAAGTGCTTTGAAAGGTTGGTAATGGCTCACATCAACACCATTATCCCAGAAACCCTAGACCCACTCCAATTTGCATTCCGCCCAAACAGATCCACAGAAAATGTGAAAAACTGAGTTTAAATGTATTTGGCTAAGGTGTATGTAAACTTCTGACTTCAACTGTACATAGGTTAGATATATTGGCTAAATATCACATGTCCTTTAAAAGAGCTAGCAATTTATTTGGCTCTAGTCTGATTATAAGATTAGCTATAACCAAGGTCAAGGACATCGAAAATGAAGCTGAAAGTACACAAAGCTATGAGGTAATTGTGTTTGACCGTGGGAAAAATAGATACTGCGTACTTTTCATTGAATGTAGCCAGGAGGGTTTGAAAGATGTACGTTGCCTTCAGAAAGTATTCATACCCCTTGACTTATTCCACGTTTTGCTGTGTTACAGCCTGAATTTAAAATGAATTGAATATATTTTTTTCAGAGTTGCTTTGGGTTGTCTTGGGTATGTCTCTAAAAGCTTTGCAAATCTGGATTTGGAGATTTTCTCAGGCTGTTAGTTGGGAGTGGCAGTGAACAGCAATCTTCAAGTCTTTCCACATATTTTCTGTAGGATTCAAGTCTGGGATTTGGCTGGGTCACTCAAGGACTTCTGATGCCATTCCAACAATACTTTGGCTGTATGGTTGTGGTCATTGTCCTGGTGTAACATAAATCTAAGTCCCAGTCTAATGTCATTTGCACTCTGAACCAGGTTCTCATCAAGGATATGCCTGTATTTGGCTCCATTCATTGTTAGCTCTGTCCTTACCAGTTTCCCAGTCCCTGCTGCTGAAAAGCATCCCCATAGCATGATGCTGCCACCACCACGCTTCACGGTAGGGATGGTGTTAGATGGGTGATGAGCTGTGGCTGTTTTTCTTCAGACATAGCGCTTTCAGGCCAAAGAGATAAATGTTTGTCTCATCAGACCACATAATCTTTTGCCTTATGATCTCAGAGTCTTTCACGTGCCTTTTTGCAAACTCCAGATGTGCTGTCATGTGCCTTTTTCTCAGGAGTGGCTTCCATCCAGCCACTCTCCCATAAAGACCAGATTGGTGAAGTGGTGGAGACTGTTGTCCTTCTGGCAGGTTCTCCCATCTCAGCCAAGGAACTCTGTAGTTTTGTCAGAGTGGTCATTGAGTTCTTGGCCACGTCCCTGACCAAGGTCATTCTTGCCAGGTTGTTCAGTTTGGTCAGACGGCCAGCTCTAGGCAGAGTCTGGATAATTACATTTCTTTAAATTTCCCAATGTTGAAGACCACTGTGCACTTGGAAACACTCTATAAATTGTTTTACATCCTTCCCCAGATTTGTGGCTTATCACAATTATATCTCTGGACAGTTCCTTGGACTTCATGGTATAGTTTATGCTCTGACAAGCTCTGTCAGCTGTGAGACCTTATATAGACAGTGTTTCTTTCTAAATCATGTCCAAACAAATGAATTGGCCACAAGTGGACTCCAAGGATGATCTAAATAAATGTGATGCACCTGAGCTCAATTTGGAGTCCCAATAAGTACAAACCAGATGGGATGGAATATCGCTGCAGAATGCTGTGTTAGCCATGCTGGTTAAGTGTGCCTTGAATTCTAAATAAATTACAGACAGTGTCACCAGCAAAGCACCCCCACATCATCACACCTCCTCCTCCATTCTTCACGGTGGGAACCACACATGCAGAGATCATCCGTTCACCTACTCTGATGTACGGGTATGGTTACTACTTTTTTGGTTATTACATGATTCCATATGTGTTATTTAATAGTTTTGATGTCTTCACTATTATTTTACAATGTAGAAAATAGTAAAAATAAAGAAAAACCCTTGAATGAGTAGGTGTGTCCAAACTTTTGACTGGTGCTGTATGTATTTATTTATTTACATTTTCTCAAATGTCTAAAAACATGTTTTCACTTTGTCATTATGGGGTATTGTGTGTAGATGGGTGAGAAATGATTAATTGTTTTAGGAATTTTGAGTTCTGTCTGTAACACAACAAAATGTAGAATAAGTCAAGGGGTATGAATACTTTTTAAAGGCACTGTATGTTCTTCATATGAAACATGATGGTCCACGCACTCACAATTCCTTAAAATATACCATAACAAGCAGCAGTTCCTACAATACAAGTGGATGGCATGTAAGGGTTAAGATTGATTAAACCGTTTTATTGTCACAAACTGGATAGGTGCAGTTAAATGTGTTGTTTTACAGGGTCAGCCATAGTAGTACAGTGCCCATGGAGCAAATGATGGTGAAGTGCCTTGCTCAAGGGCACATCGACAGATTTCTCAGCTTGTTGTCTCGGGTATTCAAAACAGCAACCTTTCGGTTACTGGCCCAATTACAGTTACAGACTGTAGTGAAAATGCCTAAGGACTTAAAGCCCCATAAACACCATATATCACTGTCCACAGTCGACAATTCAAACCTCACTAATGCTACCTTGAGGGTCTTTTTTTTAAATGATGTGACTTTAATTGGGTCCAAAGTGAGTGTAGAACAGCATGCATATTCAAAGTGAAGATAAACAAGCTATGTGAGCATGTTGACTGTGTTTCATAAGCCTATAGCACCAAGGGAAGATAAAAGCTTTCATAACCTATTCAAATATCAAAGTCATTAGATGACAAAGCACTGGGTCGATGTGTTTGCCCTTGGAACTGCTCACCCTCTATATAATACATAGTATTTGACCAAAGGAAAAATTCCCCTTGTGGAACCAAGTTTCTTGAAAAAATACATTTTGTGAAGACTAAAGGAGAGAGTGTGACTCCCAAATCCTCTGAGTGAGAGAGAGTGAGGGGGTCATGAATCACTTTGTCAGACTTGTAGGATATTACATTAAAATCAATTTCTCCATTCTGTGTTCTCAATATTGTTGTCATTAAATTCCTTGTTATGAAAGCACAGCCTATTTCTCATGTTACCAGAGGCCTAAAATAGGGATGCATGCTTCCTTTGATTTTAATGAAAATAAGCCGTTTTATTGGACAAGTTACATATTCTCAAATTGAAAAGTGGAAAATAGGGATACAAGTGCTTCCATCGGGTACTGGGTTCAATCATGACATTTTACATTTTTGTCATTTAACAGACACTCAGATGACTTAAAGGAGCAATTAGGGTTAAGTGCCTTGCTCAAGAGCACATCGACAGATTTTTCACCTAGTTGGCTCGGAGATTCGGACAAACAACCTTTCGGTTACCAGCCCAACAATCTAAAGCACTAGGCTACCTGCCACCCGCTCATTCTAATGCAACTTAAATCTTTCCTTTCTCTTCAATTCCCCCTTAGTCTTGCGCATTTGACATTTTTAGCACAGGGGACAAAGTTGTAAAATAAATCCTTGAATGGCATCTTAGTTCAGTATAGTAAGCAAAGTCTTATGGGAATTGGAACAGACTTTTGTCCATAGCACTGAAACATAATCTTTATATTCAATGTATGCCTAGAAACCCTTCTAGCCCACTTTGTCAGAAAACCAACGTCACAATGAGACAGCATTGTTATTCACTGCTGCTCTTTAATTATTAGTTTTTCTTATCTCTTACTTTTTTCTTAATTTGTATTTTTTAGGTATTTTCTTAACTGCATCATTGGTTAAGAGCTTGTAAGTAAGCATTTCACTGTAAGGTCTACACATGTTTTATTTGGCGCATGTGACAAATAAAATTTTATTTGAATTTCAATCGACTTCTTTATTTCTATTTCTCTCCCTTTCCAAATGTATATTGCTTACGGTGTGGATGTCAGAATATGTTCAATGTTTCAAATAAAAAAAGGTCCAATATTCTAGCTCTGCCTTAGATGCCTCTGTTCAGAAATTCCTATTGCGTTTTTCTCAGACAAGGGGTTTGGGGGTGTTGGTTTTTGCACAAAAGTTTGGCATAAAAAAGAGAAAGTTAAGTCGGCAGAGTCTGTGAAACGCTGACATTAAGGCGAGCAACAATAGAGAGAGGCCCCGGGGAAACGTTAGACATTGAAGCTTTAAACATTTCTCATCACTCTTTAAGCATAGCCTACAGATGTCGGATCTTAACTTGTTCACTCTCTTGTCACCGAGAATTTTTCCTGATGCGTCAGGAAATTTAAATGAGCCTTGTGAGTGGCTGAAAATGAGCAGATATTTTCCTCCTTGCGGGGGCAGTAGAGTCATTGGGATCAGGGCTTGCTATCAAAATGATGTTCTCTCTTTCTCTCTCTCTCAAACACTAGGCATAGGCCCTATTACGGCAACATTTAAATGTACAAAAAAGTATCTGAAATGCAGCCATACACATCAACCACCATCGTTTTATATAGCCTAATAAAACAAGAAAGATGTTGGTCTTCACTGGGCTACGACATACGTGTCTAGTACGACAAGTGTCTAGTGAACCCTAAGGTTACGAATGAAGTAAAAATTGAGGTCAATCGTGGTCTGGGGTGGTCTAGCGGTTAGGCCCGCTGCATTCAGCGCTCACATATAGGACCTGCCGTGTCGGGATGGGTTTGATTCCCGCCCATGCCCTTCTGGCACAAACATAACTCAATCCTCTGATTGACATGATGTATAGTGGTTACACGTTTCAAATATGGACAGTCCAAGGTTATTTTATCCCCGATCATGACAGGAAATGACCATACCAGACACTTTTGGATAACATAAATAGGAAACAAATAATCAACATTAGTTTCCATTCATAAAAATTCTAGGGTAAATTGCCACATTCGATTTGTCGTGGTAGACAAGGAAATGCTTTATTTCTATTGCAAGGATTGCTTGTCAAATAGATAAATCACCTTTAGTCAGTTAAAAATGACTAAGTTGTTGCAATGACAGTACCAACCAGAGGGCGAACATATCCTCCCTAATCTTAAATGGCACTGACCGCTACAGGATTGCACTGTGTGCAAGTCTTCGATTTAGACCCCAATTAGATGAATTAGGTGTTAGTGAAGGGCTAGAACAAAAACCTTTAAACCTGTCCTGTGTATAAAAAAAACCTGTGGCTGTCTGACAAAATTTGCCCTCAAGTACTGAACAAGCTTATGAATGTTGGAGGTTAATCTCCGTGAGATGTCCCTCGCTTGGGAATTACTTACATTGCGTTCAGAAAGTATTTCACACCCCTTGACTTAAAAAAAAAAAATGTGTTACAGCTTGAATTTGAATTTTGATTACATTTTGATTTTGTGTCACTGGCCTATACACAATACCCCATAATGTCAAAGTGGAATTATGTTTATATATATTTTTTTTTTATTAATAAAAAATATGCTAAACAAGTCACATAATAAGTTCCTTCGACTACTCACTCTGTGCAAAATAATAGAGTTTAACATGATTTTTGAATGACTAATTCATCTGCACCCCACACATATAATTATCTGAAAGGCCCCTCAGTTGAGCAGTGAATTTCAAACACAGATTCAACCACAAACACCAGGGAGGTTTTCCAATGCCTCACAAAGAAGGGAACCTATTGGTATATGGGTAAAAATAAGCAGACATTGAATATCCTTTTGAGTATGGTAAAGTTATTAATTACACCACAAAGCTACAGGCATCCTTCCTAACTAAGTTGTATGCCAGGAAGGAAACAGCTCAGGGATTTCACAGTGAGGCCAATGGTGTCATTAAGAAGTTAATATTAAGATTTTTTATTTGAATTGCGCGCCCTCCAATTTTACCGGATGTTGTCGACTTTGGTCCCGCTAGCGGGACACCTATCTCAGAGAATAACGGACTGTGTATATTGGTTCCTGACTTCCCTGAAATGTTGCATATCGCGGGGGCTATTCGATGCTAATGCAATACGCCACAGGATGTTTTTGTGCTGGACAAGGGCAGTCAAGTCTGGGGTGAACCAAGGGCTATATCTGTTCTTAGTCCCACATTTTTTGAATGGGGCATGCATATTTAAGATGGTGAGGAAAGGACTTTTAAAGAGCAACCAGGCATCCTCTACTGACGGGATGAGGTCAATAGATCCATCCAGGATAGCCGGGCCAGGTCAATTAGAAAGGGTTGCCCGCTGAAGTGATTAAGAGAGCACTTGACAGTGATGAGGGGTGGTCGTTTGACCGCGGACCCATTACGGATGCAGGCAATGAGGCAGTGATCGCTGAGATCATGGTTGAAGACAGCAGAGGTGTATTTAGAGGGCAAGTTGGTCATGATTATATCTATGAGGGTGCCCATGGTTATGGATTTAGGGTTTTACCTGGTAGGTTCCTTGATAATTTGTGTGAGATTGAGGGCATCTAGCTTAGATTGTAGGACGGCCGGGTTGTTAAGCATATCCCAGTTTAGGTCACCTAACAGTACAAACTCTGAAGATAGATGGGGGCAATCAATTCACATATGGTGTCCAGGGCACAGCTGGGGGCTGAGGGGGGTCTATAACAAGCAGCAACAGTGAGAGACTTATTTCTGTAAAGATGGATTTTTTAAAGTAGAAGCTCAAATTGTTTGTGCACAGACCTGGATAGTATGACAGAACTCTGCAGGCTGTCTCTGCAGTAGATTGCAACTCCGTAACTGCTTTGGCAGTTCTATCTTGTCGGAAAATGTTGTAGTTGGGGATGGAAATTTCTGAATTTTTGGTGGCCTTATTAAGCCACGATTCAGACACGGCTAGGATATCAGGGGTGTGCTAAAGCAGTGACTAAAACAAACTTAGGGAGGAGGCTTCTGATGTTAACATGCATGAAAACAAGGCTTTTACGGTTACAGAAGTCAACAAATGAGAGCCCCTTGGGAATAGGTGTGGTGCTGGGGGCAACAGAGCCTGGGTTAACCTCTACATCACCAGAGGAACAGAGGAGGAGTAGGATAAGGGTAAGGCTAAAGGCTATAATAACTGGTTGTCTAGTGCGTTGGGGACAAAGAATAAAAGTAGCAGATTTCTTGGCATGGTAGAATAGATTTAGGGCATAAGGTACAGACAAGGGTATGGTAGGATGTGAGTACAGTTGAGGTAAACCTAGGCATTGAGTAACGATGAGAACGGTTGTGTCCCTGAAGGCACCAGTTAAGCCATGTGAGGTCTCCGCATGTGTGGAGGGTGCGACAAAAGAGCTATCTAAGGCATTTAGGGCAGGGCTGGGGGCTCTATAGTGAAGTTAAACAATAATAACTAACCAAAACAGCAGTAGACAAGGCATATTGACATTAGGGAGATGCATGAGTGGATCATAAAGTCCAATGAGCAGCAATAAATGAGTCAGGGGGCCGTTCGGGAGTCGCTACTACGCTAGACGAGATGCAGACACGGTGACTCAAAAAGCTAGCAGGCCATGGCCAGCAGATGGATCTTCAGCAACGTCACAACGGAAAAGCCTGTTGAAACCACTTCGGACGATTACGTTGGCAGACCAGTCATGATGGATCGGCGGGGCTCCGAGTCGGCAATAAAGGGTCCAGGCCAATTGGCAAAAGAGGTATTGTAGCCCAAGAATTAGCTGGTGGACCTCGATGGGCCTAGCTCGAGGCTAGCTTAAGGCTAACTGGTGCTTGCTTTGGGACAGAGACGTTAGCCAGGAGTAGCCACTCGGATTGCAGCTAGCTAGCTGCAATGATCCAGTGTAAAGGTCCAGAGCTTGCGGTAGGAATCCGCAGATGTGGTAGAGAAAAAACAGTCCAATATGCTCTGGGTTGATATTGCGCTGTGCAGACTGGCAGGTATGGACTGAGCTGAGGCTGGTGTCCGAGTTAACGGTGAAGACCGCTAGCAGTGGCTAACTGACTACTAGTTAGTAACTATACAGCTGGCTAGCTTCTGATGGGGGTTCCGGTTCTAAAGTTCTAAAGCATAAAATAGCAGATCCGTACCACATTGGGTGAGGCGGGTTGCAGGAGAGTATATTCAGTCAATAGACGGAAAGTGAGATTAAAATATATACAAAATATATACGAGGAAAACGATTATTTACACGGGACAAGACAAAACACACGTCCAACTGCTACGACATCTTGGATTCCGAAAAGCTTGAAGAATTCTTTAAGAATAATGTGCAAATATTGTACAATCCAGGAGTGCAAAGCTCATAGAGACTTACCCAGAAAGACACACAGCTGTAACCGCAGGTAATTTGTTAATTTGAACATGTATTGACTCAGGGGTGTGAATATGTAAATTATATATATCTGTTTTTAATTTTCAATACATTTGCACAAATTTCTAAAAACATATTTTCAGTTGGTCATTATGAGGTATTGTGTGTAGATGGGTGAGAAAAAACATATATTTAACATATTTTTTTATTTAGGCTGTAACACAACAAAATGTAGAATAAATCAAGAGATATGAATACTTTCTGAAGGCACTGTATGTTGTACAATGGACTGTGTTTTAAGGACTCATGCACAGATAAAGGAAAACCAATAAATAGTTTAAATGTATTCAAAACAGTGTTGATGTCCCCACATGCTTCTGGTTTTGAGGACCTCAGATCCTCAAAAAGTTCTACATCTGCACCATCGGGAGCATCCTGACTGGTTGCATCACTGCCTGGTATGGCAACTGCTCGGCCTCCGACCGCAAGGCGCTACAGAGTGTAGTGCGTACGGCCCAGTACATCACTGGGGCCAAGATTCCAGTCATCCAGGACCTCTATACCAGGCAGTGTCAGAAGAAGTCCCTACGAATTGCCAAAGACTCCAACCACCCTAGTCATAGACTGTTCTCTTTGCTACCGCACGGCAATAGGTACCGGAGTGTCAAGTCTAAGTCCAAAAGGCTTCTTAACAGCTTCTACCCCCAAGCCATAAGATTCCTGAACAGCTAATCAAATGGCTACCTGGACTCATTTCATTTACCCCCAACCCCCAATTTTTTTCTCTTCATCTTTTTCTTTTTTTTCTTCAGATTATTAGTAAATACTTTCTTAATATTTATTTTTCTTAAAACTACATTGTTGGTTAAGGGATTGTAAGTAAGCATTTCACTGAAAGGTCTACACCTGTTGTATTTTGCGCATGTGACAAATAACATTTGATTTGATAGGCTGGAGGACATCCTCCGGAAGTTGTCATAATTACTGTGTAAGTCTATGGAAGGGGGTGAGAACCATGAGCCTCCAAGGTTTTGTATTGAAGTCAATGTACCCAGAGGAGGATGGAAGCTAGCTGTCCTCCGGCTACACCATGGTTCTACCCTACAGAGGGCTGTGGAGGCTAATGTAGACCTTCTTTGCAAAATAGTTTTTTAATCAATTATTTGGTGACATGTGATTATATTTATTATTGTTTATCTAAAAAATTATAATTTTTAAATGTTTTACAATACAAATGTTTATGAAATTCACTGAGGAGGATGGTCCTCCCCTTCCTCTTCTGCAGAGACTCCACTGCTCTATGCATATTCTGACCTTGAATTTAAGCATGGGAATAGCATTCTATTCACCCACTATTCGTTTGAGGTTGAGATTATAAAAATCATAATTCCCTCATAAATCCACCCACCACCTTTATGCACAAGGAAACCATGAATAAACCATGAATGAGCAAAACTGCCGTTTCCAAATGAAAAACTATCCACTGTAATTTATACATTGATAAGAGCTAGGTAAATGAGTAATACGTTTGGAGAAGGTGATTGTAAACACACCATTGTTTTAGATTATTTTTCCTTATGATCCCTGGAGACGAATGTGAATGCATCCATATGGAAGCAAACACGTCAGCGTGACATGTATTGTGGACCCTTTTCCACAGTGAAGTAGGATATACATAGCTGTGCCGTTATTCAGAATGTTAATTGTGTGCCCTCAGAATTTGCGTGTGAGAAATGTGGAGACCCAAGCTATAGGGCTTCTGTAGTGCTGAACCTGCCGGGTTGATGTCTGCTCTTTAGAATGTTTTGATTATATACCTGGACTTTTTTCTGTTTAATTTGACAATTTGCATCAGGTTAAATATTAGCCACTACCAGGAGCCACCGTCAGTAATACCCAGATACATTTATTTTTGCATCATTCCATTCCATAAATTTTACCTGTCACGTCCTTGTAAGTTATTGCTGAGGGTTGCTAGCATTAGTGGATCGTAGGCTAACGTTGTGCAGTCATTATGGAACTCAGAACACACGTAGCAGGTGTAGCAAACCTGGAGCCTGGCGCACAGTTCACAATGACTGGACCGTCATATAGTTCCATGATTAAAGAGAATAAGGGTAGATTCTTAGGACTATTGTTCAACCCCAATTGTACACTTTTTCCCACCTTCCAATAGTTTATGGATTGAACTTGAATATGATAACTTCCAGGATGAATCAAACCCCTGTATTTTTTATTCATCAATATATGTTCTGTGTAAAAGCTCTCCAACCGTTTGCTTTTTCATTCATACTGTACTTTCATAACACTAACACGTGCCTAAATAATCTACAGGATCAGAGTATTTTTAAATCTACCAGTTTGCGCTGAAACGGAGACAAATATGTAAAGATGGCTGTCTTTCATTGATCCCTATATTCTGAACCCGTTCTCTCAATGTTTTCTATTGAGTGTCGACAAAATTCTAATTAGGGGTACAAAGTATTTAAAGGGATGGCTTAAGATAAATGTACTAAAAAACATATTGAATGAAAACGCCATGAGATAATCTGTTGGACAGCAAGTGGAGGATTTTCATTAATTTTATTTGCAATTACCGGCTAACATAAACCCCTTACACACACAGAGCCGTGCTCTGTCCATTGTGCTGACATAGTGCAGCGGAGACACAAATTTTGTGCCAGCCTGTCACTCAATAATTTGAAATGTTTTGCTATTTTTTGATAGTTGTATGAATTCATCACAATCCAAGCCTCCTCATTAGAAAAAAACAGCAGCTATAACGCAATATTAGCTTCACAATGAAACACTGTTATTATCAAGCAGTCAATAAAATAGCTTATTTAGCTATCTCAAACAACTTAGCCTGTATGATGTCATGCATGCAAGCTTACCTGTCATGTCCACAAAGACGGAGCTGCAGACCAAGCAAGGACAACCTGGTTTTGGAGCATTTCATGTTATTCTGTACGTAAATCCGAGACACTCCATTTAGTATGATATGTTATGTTTGGTATCGTTACATAAGACAGATGGTTACATAAAGTGGGGTGGATGGGTGGGAGTATAACTGAAATGTCTAGCAACCCAAAGGTTGCGAGTTTGAATAACATCACAGACAACTTTAGCATTTTAACAAATGAGCAACTTTTCAACTACTTACAACAATACTTTATAGCTACTTTGGAACTACTTAGCATGTTAGCAAGCCCTTCCCCTTACCATAACCTTAACCCTTTCAGCTAACCATTTGCCTAACCTTAAGCCATTTAGATAACACTAATCCTAACCCTAACCTGCAGATTGGGTAACATTAGTGAGCTAGCTAATGTAAGCCACCTAGCTAGAATTCGTAACATATCGTATGTTTTGCAAAAGCCCAACATATTGTACATTTATCCAATTCTGAATATATTGTACATTTAGCAAATTCGTAACAGATAATATGAAATGTAATTCGTAACATATCATACGAATTAATACATACCATACAAAACATAACAAATCATTCTAAATGGAGTGTCACGGATTTAGGTACAGAATAATAAGAAATGCTCTGAGACCAGGTCGGAGAGGAGGAAGCTATACCATAGTAGGATAATTATTCTGGTTGGGGACAACTTCATTCATCAACAGCTATTGAGGAGATTGATTTTGTTACTTGTTTACTTGTTATTTGTGTCAGATATTTCCATTTTGGGTTAGTTGTTCACTGAATTGTTAGCACTACTTTCTCACGCTTCTACAGTGGCTACAAACGTCTCCTGCTCAGTGGAATGTAAATGTGTTATCAAGTGATGCAGCCTTCAAATCCCGTAATCCACAGGAAAAGTGCTACTTACCAAGTTAGGTGCCTTTGGAGGTAGGTACGCAGCAGTCTTTGGATTAGTTAAATAACAACATTAGTTTCCACTCATACAAAGTGTCAAAACCATTGCCCAGCACTGAGAGCAAACTCATGATGCTCAAAGCCAAAGCATGCTGCTCAGACCACTGTGCTATGGCAGTTCACAATGCTCTAACAAGCTGTGAGAATACTTGTTGATACTTGATGGAATGAGGTTGGTTGGTTTGCAGAGCCTTCTCCAAACCATAGCCCCCTAGGTAAGTTACTGCATTGTATAGCCTACAATCACCGCTTCCAGCTGCCCCTTGGCAGCAATTATAAATGTTTTATATTTATTCAAATTCTCCTGTTACAGGGAGACAATATTTGTTTTTTTGAAAAGTTTACATACAGGTACCTAAGAGGTACCTCTCAGGCCCTGAGAATTCACGTTCCTCTTGACATGGACTGGGACATGGACTGGGAGCTCACCAGAACCTCACTCATGCATGGATTTGGCTGATTTCTTTTCACAGTCACCATGCAGTTACAGCATAGATGGACCCATTTCTCTCTCTCTCCCTATCTCCCTCTCTGTCTCCCTCGCTCTCTCTGTCTCTCTGTCTGGCTCTGATCTCTCTCATCACTCTCATTGGTCACTCTTCTCTCCAGCATGTAACTTTATTTCCGTTTGTCGCCTTTGACACCTTATTTCTGTTCCTATGTCTCTCTTTACCCCTGTGCACTTTCTCTGCCACTTTCTTCCTTGTTCTTTCTCCAATTTGTCACTTAAAGTGTTGCTCAGTACATCATTATGTCAAAGCAGAGAAACGCTTCATTGCCAGCTAACAGTAGCTAGGGTGGAACAAAGTTAGATTTTAATTATCACTTCATTTTAAACATTCCGCTGGAAAGCTAGAGCGTAATGTTTTTAATCAGAACCCATTATGTTTTGCCCACACTATTAACTCATTTAATATGAGAGAATGATGAGGTCAGTTGTTGTACCATTGCAAATAACCACACACGCACACAGACAGACAGACAGACAGAGAAAAATACACACACACACACACACACACACAGCTGTCTGTTGTTATTTTTCGAATGTAATAAAGGTTCCCTGTCAGATGGTGCTGTCAGGTAAGACAGCATTTGCTCTCAAGTTTAACAAATTGACAGAGGCAATTTGCATACCTCTGAGCTCTGAAGTAAATGCCAGAACTGTCTTGATAAGGGCCACGTGTGACTAAACACTGATTTCTCTCTCTATTGTATTTCTTCTCATTTCATGTTATCATCTCTAGCTCTTCACCTGTGGTGATTGTAGATTGAATAAGTAATGCATATAAATATATTATTTTATAACAACTTTTTAATCACGTAATACCAGCATACTGGCAATTACAAACTAGGTGGGTTGAGCCCTGATTACTGAATGGCCGACAGCCGTGGTATATCAGACCGTATGCCACGGGTATGACAAAACATGCTAATTACGTTGGTAACCAGTTTATACTAGCAATAAGGCACCTCGGGGGTTTGCGATAAATGGCCAATGTACCACGGCTAAGGGCTCCGCGTTGCGCTGTGTGTAAGAACAGCCCTTAGCCGTGGTATATTGGCCATATACCACACCCCCTCAGGCTTTATTGCATAATTGAATCAGATCATAATAATTTGATTCAAGGCATATGACAAATAAGTGTTGATTTACCATAACATGTAATTGGTTACCAAATCCTCAGTAATGGTTTTACCTTGCTACATGGTAGTGAGTTAAAAACAAATTCTTATTTACAATGACGGCCTACACCAGCCAACACTGGGCCAAATGTGCAACACCCTATGGGACTCTCAATCACAGCCAGATGTGATACAGCCTGGATTTGAACCAGGGACTATAGTGACACCTCTTGCACTGAGATGCAGTGCCTTTGACCACTGCGCCACTCGGGAGCCCTTGACCTCTGCGCCACCTTTCTACCACTGCGCCACTCGGGAGCCCTTGACCTCTGCGCCACCTTTCTACCACTGCGCCACTCAGAAGCCCTTGACCTCTGCGCCACCTTTCTACCACTACGCCACTCAGGAGCCCTTGACCTCTGTGCCACCCTTAAACCGCTGCTCCACTCGGGAGCCCTTGACCTCTGCACCACCTTTCTACCACTGCGCCACTCGGGAACCCTTGACCTCTGCGCCACCCTTAGACCGCTGCGCCACTCGGGAATGTGACTATGTTTCCATTTTCTCCAGCAGAATGTTTTACACAATTAGACACAGTCCTCTGTATTAATTTCCATGCATCAATGTGGTCAACCACATAGCATGAAATAGACCTTAACATCTATGATATGGTGGCAGAGCATTGGATGAAGAATAATTGTCAGTGTGACTTTACTGTCAGGCTCCGCGTGCAGTCAAAGACACTGAGTCACAGACACTCGTGACCTTGTGGCATACATTAAAGACACAAAGGTGCAATTCAATAGTCACTGTTACTGTACCACATTTACCAGTGTCCTGGAAACCACATAAAGGACATAGGTTGATAGTATTCCACTGTGTGTGTGTGTGTGTGTGTGTGTGTGTGTGTGTGTGTGTGTGTGTGTGTGTGTGTGTGTGTGTGTGTGTGTGTGTGTGTGTGTAAACTATGCTTCAGAAAACAACTCTCAACAGTTACCCTCTTTCATCATCAAATAAATTATATTATATATAATTGCTGCACAGTATTGATTTAAAACCTTGATTCTTTATAATAATCCTCTGATGCTGGCAGTGATTTCATTTACTATCCTTGGCTGTTAATTTCATCATATTAAGACATGCCAAAAGGATTCTCCCTCTGGGCTCAGACACTCAGAGAGAATATCTTTGTTCAAGAGGACTTACGAGTCCAAGGTGATGCACATTGTAATTGCTATTACATAATGCACTTTTTTTTCAGAGACAATCTCAGAGACCATTTCTGTGTGTGACGGCATGCTGTGTTAATATCAAAGGATTAGTTCCGAGAAAACCCTTGAATTCGGTAAAGTTAAAGTCAAATCCACAGCGAAGAACACAATTGTAACAGTCATGAGACTAGTAATACTGTTAGGAATAGCACAAGATTAAGGGATACAATCTATGTTGATATTTTAACACTTTCTCTGTGAATCTTTGCCCAATGTGAAAGCTGGTGTTGTGGAAAATGAGATCCAAAGATGAAGGCAGAGACTATTTAATTGTATAATAGAAAACCTTTAATCAAGCAGCTGCAGGGAAGATCTACTGTATCTCTGATTTCACAGGGAAGAACTCCAAGAGTGAATGGTTCCATGTCCCCTGTATAGAGGGAGGTAACAATACAATCATACTGTTTACACAAACAGTTCTTTATACAAGCAACTGTTCCAGAACACAATGGCCTTGTGTTAGGGTGCAGACATACAAGGAGACTATGAAAGGAATGGAACATATCCCTTGAGAAGTTACAACAGTTCACCCCAAATTTTGCCATCACACTGGTTAATCTCTTGTTGGTGAACCCATGGCTACAGAATAAACCCACAGAATTTCTGGACTTAATGTCCTTTCCCACCAGCCACCACAGACAGAAGAATAGCATATTTACAGTAAACAACAGCACTCAGCCTGTAACATATCTTCTGCCTCATCTGAGGGCCACCGGGGTGATCTTAGACAACAATTGGTTTGCACATGCAGGCACCTTCGGGAAAAGGTCAGCCTAATACAATGCCTCCTTCTACCCTGTGGGGAGTCAGAATTCTCCCCGGGTTGCTACTGAGATGACCTTGGAAAGGCCGTTAGGATGTGGCTGCTATGGTGTGTTTTACTGTTCTCCTCTATAATAGATAGGGGAGCTGTGTGTTGCCTAAGTCACACTGCTCCCAGATGCATCTGATGCAGAATATAAATTATAAGGGTCTTTCAGGGTCAGAATTTCTAAATGTTTTGATATACATTTAAATATGATTTTCTTGCAGCTTAACAGAAATAAGAGTCTAGATAGGCACAATGAGACCATAACTCCTAGCAACAACAAACATCTACATGTGATTATGAATGCCACATGAAACATGGACACTGCATAGTAGCCAGGTCTGTTTGTGCTTTAGTTAACTTATCGATCATTTATAGCCATGCTAAACCAGAAGAATGAAAATGATAAACAACCGCATTTCTATATTTGTTTATGGTTGATATAAACATTTAATACAATAATATAATACAATGGGTTCTGTCAACAAAACAATTGACAATGATAATAACCAATAATGAAATCATTATAATCTGTAAACTGTTCAAGCAATGTGTGTGTGTGTGTGTGTGTGTGTGTGTGTGTGTGTGTGTGTGTGTGTGTGTGTGTGTGTGTGTGTGTGTGTGTGTGTGTGTGTGTGTGTGTGTGTGTGTGTGTAAACATCATATTCTAGCTTCCTCTGTCCTTGTTTTCTCCACTCATTGCCTCTCCTTGAAAGTGCATTGGAGCCCGAGGGGAGGAACCAATGTACTTTGAGAGGGAGATGAGGAATGGAGGAAACAATGGAACAATCTCAACTGCATTTCCTTCATTCCTCACATCCTTCATTTCTCACATTCCTCAAATCCTCTTTCCTCTGACCTTCTCATCTATTGGGTTTTGAGGAGACGAGGAGAGGGAATGCAATTGAGATTCTCCCAAGGACAGAGGAGGCAAGTATTTGACAACTAACATTTTTTGACAGTGCCAGACTGACTGACTGACTGACTGAGATACCATAATACCCATGGCCTGTCCAGAAACAACCTCTAGCCCGTACTGCCCAGAGTCTAGAAACTTGTGGAAATCTGAGAGGGATTAATGGGTGGTGACATGGTGAGTACTCCACCTCACCCTCTGATAGGCTTTGTGGAATTTTGGCGGTATTGCTTACACCTGTCCAGATCTCCACAAGTGTCTAGTGGTAGGGGCTAGGGGTTGTTTCAGGACAGGACCCCACAGCCCTTCAGGTGTGTGGTGGACCTACAGCACAACACTTGAGGTATTGGTTGGATGTTTAATTCCATTGCCATACACACACAGATTTGCACAGGTGTAAGCTGGACACACCGACGGCACCCTATCAGGCTGATCAGACAGGTCTGGGTAGCTGGACACCTGCTGGAAACAGAGAAAGTATATATTTACACTTCTACTATTCACACTCTGCCTTCATTCCAACTAGTAAGACGTGCAATCACTGACAAACTATAGCAAACTATAGCATACCTCTAGTCTAGCAATAGATACTGTTGTTTTGGCTGTATATCACCATTTAATCAATCAATCAAATGTATTTATGAATCCCTTATTGCATCAGCCGATGTCACAAAGTAATGTACAGAAACCCAGCCTAAAACCCCAAACAGCAAGCAACGCAGATGTAGAAGCACGGTGGCTAGGAAAAACTCCCCTAGAAAGGCTGGATCTTTAATAAGATTACCCATGGTTAGCTAGGTAGCTACGATATATCAGTCAGCTACTGTAACCATTTACAGTAACAGCAGTTCATTAATAAGTCAATACACACTAAATCTTATGCAGAAATTGAGAAATCTTACCTTACCTTGGCACTGTGGCACAGTATGTGCAGCTATTAATCAATTCCTTAATAGATCATAGATTCGTGGATTCATATAATGGAGTTACAAGGGTGACCTCCTACTTTAAAAGGACACAAAGTGTTGGCTGTGCACTTGACCAGGCATTCCACATTTAACCATACCCACATTTTAACATCGAAATATCAACTTGTTTTTTTGTTTTATATGAAAAAAATAAGCAGTCCATTTTCATGTTACCAATTGCTCTGTTTCAAGTCAGAAAACAAACTATCAAAACGTACCACGGACCGTAATTTTACCTCAGGAATCTTGATTTCATGTTGAAGTAGTAATTATCTTGACCTCTGTAACAACATAAGACACCAAAATGCTCTGTCAATCCTCCAGATCAACATTAATTCATGCACTTTGGCTGTTGTTAAATCGCTGCGGCACTATCACACAAGCTTTTTATCACTTGACTGTCATTCAGAAAATCCTATTCTGAATCAGCTGATGCTGCGGGAATAATGTCCATAAGTAACTAAACAGCTAGACATCAAACGTGCATCAAACAACTATTATTCATAATTATTGACAAACCCAGTTAATGGCATTATTGATTTTTGTTTTATTAATCATATTAACATTATTTTGGGATTTTACAATCACATATTGTACATTATTTGGAACATGTGTGCCCATGAAAACAGTTTTCACTCTTAGGGCTGTGGCGGTCATGAGATTTTGTCAGCCGGTTATTGTCATGCTGTCATGTCCTGGCCATAGATAGCCCTTTTTGGCTTCTCTATGGTGGTTTTGGTCAGGACGTGACCAGGGGGGTTTAGTTTCTATGTAGTAATTTCTATGTTGGTTTGGGTTCCCAATTAGAGGCAGCTGTTAGTCGTTGTCTCTAATTGGGAATCCTATTTAGTGTGTTCAGTCCCCCACCTGTGTTGTGGGATATTGTTGATTTTGTGTTTAGTGCCTGTGTGCGATACACCACACGTTACGGTCAGTTGTTGCTTTGATTGTTTTTGGTGAGTTTCATTTGATTAAAACATGTTCAACTCAACCCTGCACGCTGCGCCTTGACTTGCCTAGTTAAATAAAGGTAAAATAAACATTATTTGAGAAAGCTGGCTCTTTGTTCCTTGCCTGAGGCTGCACAGCTGTTCTCTCATCAAGTGATCATATTTCTACCCATCATACTATTCTAAACTTAATCTTGTCTTTACCAATATGTAAAATTTGTTCAGATTTAGGATGGCCAATTATCAAATGGGCAGAAACAGGTGCAGGGAAAAAATATGTAATTGGTATGCGCAAGAATGTGAATGGAGGCCAAAGGCTTTCCCGCTGGTCTGTTTTTCAATGATGCTGGATAGACTACTTCAGTCTTATAGTGGAGCGGTGCTTAATATGAGCAGCTAAGAAATAAATATAAGACCTCTTATTTCACTCCACACATCAGTCACTGTTTGAGGAGCATGCTCTCACTGACTGACAGGTGATATTCCGGCCAAACTCCGTATGCCATGAGCTCTCCAACCCTGCTTGGGAACATCAATAGTAACATGTTTTTGCAACAAAACATATTTCACTAAACTGTTGATAGCCCCTCTGCGCGCTTGAGAAATTAATAAAGGAGAGAGGAGGAGATGGAAATGCATGGTAGTGAGATATTCTGCGTAGCTAAATGCAATGTGTCAGCCAAACTCCCTATTACTATGCTATTCAAAATCCAATGCAAATTTGCTATAATTGTAGGCCAACTGTAAGCTACCCACCCTCAAAGGCGATTACTCTAATTAACAAATTATGTTTTTCTGCAATTAATAATTTGTGGTAGGCTATGTATTGTATAACAGCACAATCATAATGTTAATTAAGTTATGTTTTATGCATTAATTACGCATCAATCTACACACAGCACCCCGTAATGACAAAGAAAGAAAAAACATTTTTATAAATGTTTGCAAATTTATAAAAATATTCAAACTGAAATATCACATCTAATAAGTATTCAGACCAGCAGGTTTTCATCAAGGATCTCTGTGTATTTTGCTCTGTTCATCTTTGCCTCGATCCTGACTAGTCTCCCAGTCACTGCCACATAAAAACATCCCCACAGCATGATGCTGCCACCACCATGCTTCACTGTAGGGATGATGCCAGGTGTCCTCCACCCGTGGCGCTTGGCACTCTTGGTTACAATCTTGGTTTCATCAGACCAGAGAATCTTGTTTCTCATTGTCTGAGAGTATTTAGGTGCCTTTTGAAAAACCCCAAGCGGGCTGTCATGTGCCTTTTACTGAGAAGTGGTTTCCATCTGGTCACTCTACCATAAAGACCTTATTGGTGGAGTGCTGCAGAGATGGTTGTCCTTCTGGAAGGTTCTCCCATCTCCACAGAGGAACTCTAGAGCTCTGTCAAAGTGACCATCGGGTTCTTGGTCACCTCCCTGGCCAAGGCCCTTCTCCCCCTGATGGCTCAGTTTGGCCGGGCGGCCAGCTCTAGGAAGAGTCTTGGTGGTTCCAAACTTCTTCCATTTAAGAATGATGGAGGCTACTGTGTTCTTAAGGACCTTCAACACTGCAGACATTTTTGGGTACCCTTCCCCAGATCTGTTCCTCTACACAATCCTGTCTCGGAGCTCTACAGACAATTCCTTCAACCTCATGGCTTGGTTTTTGTTCTGACATACACCGTCAACTGTGGGACCTTATAGAGACAGATGTGTGCCTTTCCAAATCCTGTCCAATCACTTGAATTTACCACAGGTGGGCTCCAATCAAGTTGTAGTAACATCTCAAGGATGACCAATGAAAACAGGATGCACCTGAGCTCAATTTCGAGTCTCATAGCAAAGGGTCTGAATACTTATGTAAATAAGGTACTTCTGTTTTTTATTTGTAATACATTTGCAAAAATTTATAAAAACCTGTTTTCGCTTCATCATTATAGGGTATTGTATGTAGGATATTTTATTTATTTAATCCATTTTAGAATAAGGCAATCAAAATGTAGAAAAGGTCAAGGGGTCTGAATACTTTCCGAAGGCACTGTATGTGTATGGGTGTTTTGAATGAATCATCACCTTAGACATCGCTGTCCAAATGCTGACACGTTTGACACTCAGTTTCAACCTATTATTGACCTTCTTTCTTCAAATTGATTATCACAGTGAGATGTTTTAAAAGCATGATACTGTTTTAAAGATAAGTGTTTGGTGTGAATTTTGATTGCATTTGCATTGTCAGAGTGGTTAGATGGACAATAGATCCCTGAGTACCAGGCCATTAGGACCTGTTGGAGAGACAATAGAGCCTTGAGTACCAGGCCATTAGGACCTGTTGGTCTTAGCAAGTTGGGTACTACCAAAGCATGTCTAGAGTGCATAAAAAGAGATGACCGTGACTCAATGGTCACATGGAATTTACTGCGGTCACGACTCATGACTGCCATGTGACGGTAATATGGTCACCGCAACAGCCATAATCACACCGTAAGATAGGGAAATGTTACGAGGTTACAGTACACTTCCGAGATCTCCATAGAAAAAAAGAGTCCTACAGCAAAATACAGGAATTTCACAGGATTAAGGTCAATGTGTAATTCAATTGTTCTATGCTTAGTATGTGAAATAACAACAAACAACATTATCATAAATGTAAGGAAAGAAAGTTAATGTTTTATGTCACACTATTGTTGCCAAATCTGTGAAGACTCCCAAGCATGAGAAAGTGTTTAAAAATGCTGTAGGTTTTGATTCAACTCATGAATTATATATATGTTTTACCTTTATTTAACTAGGCAAATCAGTTAAGAACAAATTCTTATTATCAATTATGGCCTAGGAACAGTGGGTTAGCTGCCTTGTGTCAGGGGCAGAATGACAGATTTGTTCCTTGTCAGCTTGGGGATTCGATCTTGCAATGTTTCGGTTACTAGTCCAACGCTCCAACCACCAGGCTACCTGCCGCCCTGTGGAACATATATACATATTGAATGTATCTACGTTCCCCCTCTATATCTTAATGTATTCACATGAAGGGAAAAAAAGCTATTTATTATTAATGATTTTGTAACAGCTCCAAATAGTTGTCCACGACAAGAAATGTTCACTGGTAGCCTAGGTTATAGAAAGACCCATAATGCTTAGCTCATGGTAGATCTGGCCTAAATAAGATACAGGAGAGGAGTTTGCCTGGTGATCTCTGAAGCTTTTTGGTAGCATACTTGACTTACTTCAATGTTCCATAGGTAACTGGAATCCCAAATAACATTAGCAACAATTTAATTAGAGAAGTGAATGCTGCGCACAAGGTTGGCCCAGGTCTGCCAAAGACTCCCCACAGACTCCACAAACAAGATAACGAGAAAGATGTTGCACCGTACGCGAAACCCATGCGCCCACAATTGTGTGTGACAAACACAGAGCCATACCGACAAATTAGGTAAGTGTTTACGACAAAAATCTGCTATAAATAACTAGCATTGGCTTCTATGGAAATTCATGCAGTCCCATCTTGGAAAACTGCTGACAAGCCCTTTGATGTTCCTCTTGAGAATTATTTGATTGAATAGTTGTTTGTCCTTACACTGCTCAATATACAAAGTGAGTTTACTGAATGATTGAAAGTATATTATAATCAGTTTTGTGATTTTAACTGTCTGTAAAATACAGTACATTAGACAATGTTACATTAGTGCTCTAGAAATTTAAAAAAACGTCAATGTGATCCCTGGAATAGCATCTGTAAACATATTAAGAGGCAGCTGATCTAATTCCCTAGCTCTGTTATATTCAAATGTTGTGGGTGGCAGTCTGGATGGAGGCTAGTTAACTGCATTCATACAGTACAGTATCATATACACACAGCAGTCTGGATGGAGGCTAGTTAACTGCATTCATACAGTACAGTATCATATACACACAGCAGTCTGGATGGAGGCTAGTTAACTGCATTCATACAGTACAGTATCATATACACACAGCGGTCTGGATGGAGGCTAGTTAACTGCATTCATACAGTACAGTATCATATACACACAGCAGTCTGGATGGAGGCTAGTTAACTGCATTCATACAGTACAGTATCATATACACACAGCAGTCTGGATGGAGGCTAGTTAACTGCATTCATACAGTACAGTATCATATACACACAGCAGTCTGGATGGAGGCTAGTTAACTGCATTCATACAGTACAGTATCATATACACACAGCAGTCTGGATGGAGGCTAGTTAACTGCATTCATACAGTACAGTATCATATACACACAGCAGTCTGGATGGAGGCTAGTTAACTGCATTCATACAGTACAGTATCATATACACACAGCAGTCTTGATGGAGGCTAGTAAACTGCTTTCATACAGTACAGTAGCATATACACGGCAGACTCAACAGCCTTGGTTTCTCTAATGACTGCCTCACCTGGTTCACTAACTACTTCTCAGATAGAGTTCAGTGTCAAATCGGAGGGCCTGTTGTCCGGACCTCTGGCCTTTTCTCTGTATATATCAATGATGTTGCTCTTGCTGTGGGTGATTATTTGATCCACCTCTACGCAGACGACACCATTCTGTATACATCTGGCCCGTCTGTGGACACTGTGTTAACAAACCTCCAAATGAGCTTCAATGCCATACAACACTCCTTCCGTGGCCTCCAACTGCTCTTAAATGCTAGTAAAACTAAATGCATGCTCTTCAATCGATCGCTGTCCGCACCCACCAGCACGACTAGCATCACTACTCTGGACGGTTCCGACTTAGAATATATGGACAACTATAAATACCTAGGTGTCTGGCTAGACTGTACCCCTCCTTCCAGACTCACATTAAGCATCTCAAATCCAAAATTAAATCTAGAATCGGCTTCCTATTTCGCAATAAAGCATACTTCACTCATGCTGCCAAACATACCCTCGTAAAACTGACTATCTTACCGATCCTTGACTTCGGCGATGTCATTTACAAAATAGCCTCCAACACTCTACTCAGCAAAATGGATGCAGTCCATGACAGTGCCATCCGTTTTGTCACCAAAGCCCCATATACTACCCACCACTGCGACCTGTATGCTCTCGTTGGCTGGTCCTCGCTACATATTTGTCGCCAAACCCACTGGCTCCAGGTCATCAATAAGTCTTTGGTAGGTAAAGCTCCGCCTTACCTCAGCTCACTGGTCACCATAGCAACACCCACCTGTAGCACACGCTCCAGCAGGTATATTTCACTGGTCCCCAAAGCCAACACCGCCTTTGGCTGCCTTTCCTTCCAGTTCTCTGCTGCCAATGACTGGAACAAATTGCAAAGATCACTGAAGTTTGAGACTTATACTGCCCTACCAAGCAAAAAGGCAGTAACTGCTCAATTGGTCGAAAATGAGTTAATGCAATTTCTGCTACATTAAATACATGCTTAGTCACGTGGACAAGTATCCTGCCTCTATTGTATTGTGTTTTGGAGAAAATGGGGGTCATGTTAGCAGTAACTGCATAAGGTTACTGTGAAACTAAAGTAAAAAAAAAAGCAATTTTTCTCAGTTCCACGCTATGAGCAGTTACTGCCTTTTTACTTGGTAGGGCAGTATATCTCCCATCCAACCAAACAACTACCTACCTCATCCCCATATTTGTTTTTGTTTTTCTGCTCTTTTGCACACCAGTATCTTTACTTGCACATCCTCATCTGCACATATATCACTCCAGTGTAAATTGCTAAACTGTAATTACTTTGCCACTATTGGTATATTTATTGCCTTACCTCCTTACTTCATTTGCACACACTGTATACAGATTTTTCTATTGTGTTATTGACTGTACAATTGTTTATCCCATGTGTCTTGGCCAGGTCGCAGTAAATTAGAACTTGTTCTCAACTGGCCTACCTGGTTAAATAAAGGTGAAAAATAAATAACATAAAAATAAAATAAAAAAATAAATACACACAGCAGTCTGGATGGAGGCTATATAACTGCACTCATACAGTACAGTAGCATATACACACAGCAGTCTGGGTGGACGCTAGTTAACTGCATTCATACAGTACAGTAGATTATACACACAGCATTCTGGATGGAGGCTAGTTAACTGCATTCATACTTTCCACAAAATCTTACTGGTAGTTCTGTTCTATTGTCTGCTCTGAAACCATAATTGCGATGCAAGTACTAAGCCGCTTAGGGATTCAATATCATCACAATAACATAGCATACTCATAAAGCTAACAACAGTAGTATATAATATACTACTACATAAAACCAAGGTATCTATCTGTCAGGGATGTCTGTACTTTGGCTCTTTCGGAAGGTGACGGTGAAGGTCACTGTGAACTGCTAAGCTAGCCATCTGCTACTCCCAGATACTTGTTCAGCCATTTTGCATGAAACTATGAAATTGATCCTTAACCTCTTAGCGCGCCGATCCCTTTAGCGGGATCGTTTTCAGAGCAAACATAACGCGCCAAATTCAAAATACATATTCGTAATACATATTCGTAATATTTAACTTCGATATACAAGTGTTGCATAGTGTTGCATAGCCATCAAAAGCTCTGCTTCTTGGCAATATCACTGCGTTGTCAGATTTTAAAAAGGCTTTACGGTAAAGCACTACATTTGATTGTTTGAGGCTAGTACCTCACATATTTTCCACATTAGCATAAATTCATATCCAGCTCGGTTCTCAAAATATCCATATCACAGCTAATATAAATCGCTTACCTTTCAAATAACTTCTTCTGAGGTCTTCCCAAGTGTCCAAACAAGATAATCCATGGTTCTTTTGTTAGAAAAAGTAAATAATTATATCCATAAATATCCGTTGTTTTTGGCACGTTACGTTCAGCTACTCCACCAAGCATTGTCAGTCTACTCGCCCGTTTTACAGTGAAGGGATCGCGTTCAAATTATACCTCTCATCTTTTCACAAACAAATCAAATATCATTAATAATGCATCCTTATGTATTCTTTTATGAATAATAGCGATCATATTTTACAAGAACGGTAAGTGAAACGTTAAAAGACGAAAAAGAAAGTTGGTCGCGCTGGCGTTTCACGTTCGTGAACGTGCACGTCTGTTTACCTTTTTCCCTACCCGTAGTAATTCTCTCTCTCTAAGGATCTGGTCAGAGCTTTTTCCTCCATACCCTTTCCAGAGACTGTTGACATCTAGTGGAAGCCATAAGTACTGCAACCTCGGTCCTATTCCCCATAGAAAAATATTACATGGGCTTCAAAATGAGAGGAGAGCCAAAGAAAAATAAATTCCGGACAGAAATTTCTCTGGTTTTTGCCTGCTAAATCTGTTCTGGAATAGCCACAGACTATATCTTAATGGTTTTATAAACTTCAGAGTGTTTCCTATCCAATAGTACTAAATATGTAAATATCCTAGTTTCTGGCCATGAGTGGTAGGCATTTAACTTTGGGCACGTCAGACAGGCAAAAATTCGGAAAATGGGACCCTAGCTGGAAGAGGTTAAGGCTAGGGGGCAGTGTTCGGAAGTACGGAGAGTCTGACGTGCCCAAGGTAAACTGCCTGTTACTCAGGCCCAGAAGCTAGGATATGTATATAATTGGTAGTATTGGATAGGAAACACTCTGAAGTTAATGTCTGTGAGTATAACAGAACTGATATGGCAGGCGAAAACCTGAGGAAAATCCATCCTTGGGATTGCAAACAGAGGAAGATCTTCAAAGGTAAGCAATTTATTTTATCGATATTTTTCATTTTGTAACACCTGTGCTGGTTTTAATAATATGTTGTAAGTGGGGCGCTGTCCTCAGACAATCGAATGTTCTGCGTTCGCCGTAAAGCCTATTGTAAATCCGACAACGCGGTTCAATTACCAAGATTCTAAGCTTTTGAATGATGTATAACAATTGTATTTTCATGAATGTTTAATATTACTATTTTTGTCATTTGAATTTGTAGGTGGGACGCTAGCCTGCCACAGATCCCTAAGAGGTTTTAAGCACCTTATCATGATCATCAGATTCCATATTTTCCAAAGCCATATATATCTTCACTCAGACACAGAAGCCAGAGAGAAGGAAACGTTTTAAACCTGTAATCAGTGCTTGAAATCACATTATGCATAAATGTAGCTGTCTGTATGAGCTGGAAGCTACCATTGTGGTTCAGCAGTGGGCTAAATCAGGGTCACAGAGTGATTCTTGGTATTCTTAAACAAATCTACTTTGAAACTAAAGTATACTGTACACCTCACAGACATGGTTATGGGCTTCAAAAAAGAAGACACCATGTCAGATATCTTGTTAGGGATCGGGATCGATTTGACAACATCCGGTGAAATTGCAGAGCGCCAAATTCAAAATAAAAAATCGTAATATTAAACATTCATGGAAATACAAGTGTCATACATGATTCAAAAGCTTAAAATCTTGGTAATCTAACAGCGCTGTCAGATTTCAAAAAGGCTTAACGGCGAAAGCATAGCATTTGATTGTCTGAGGACAGCGCCCCGCATACTTCCTCAATTAACCTAATTTCATAACCAGCGCAGGTGTCACAAAACTCAAAAATAGCGATAAAATAAATCACTTACCTTTGAAGATCTTCCTCTGATGGCAATCCCAAGGGTCCCAGCTACACAATAAATTGTCATTTTGTTCGATAAAGTTCCTCTTTAGATCCCCAAAACTCAGTTTGGTTGGCGTGTTTTGTTCAGAGGCGTTCAAACATGCAGACAAAATAAATCCCAAAAGTACCGGTAAAGTTTGTCGAAACAAGTCAAACAACCTTTCTAATCAATCCTCAGGTACCCTAATATGTAAATAAATGATAATGTTTCAGACGGAAAATAGCCTGCTCAATAGAAACAAAAAATTATGAAGAGCGCGCACACAATCACGCTCGCCAGACAGTAGAGTCCTTTTCACGAGACACCAGGAAGAACTGCTATTACTCGTTGGTTTTTCAAAAAACAAGCCTGAAACCATGTCTAAAGACTGTTGACATCTAATGGAAGCCATAGGAACTGCAATCTGGGAGCTAAATCCCTTTGTAGTGAATAGCAAGTCAATGGAAAAACTGTGACATCAAAAAATCCCATTTTCCAGATAGATTTGTCTTGGGTGTTTGCCTGCCAAATCAGTTCTGTTATACTCACATACATTATTTTAACAGTTTTAGAACTTCAGAGTGTTTTTCTATCCAATACTACTATTATGTGCATATCCTAGTTTCTGGGCCTGAGTAACAGGCATTTTACTTTGGGCACGCCAGACTCTCCGAACTTCCGAACACCGCCCCCTAGCCCTAACAGGATATACAGTTGACATGTATTCAATTTTGAGTTTGCATCCCAATATTACACTTTATATACAGCACAGAAGACGGAAATGTAACAACATAGAAATACTAGACATAGAAATACTGGACATAGAAATACTGGATTTTTGTAAAAAATTAAAAAACACCTTTATTAATTATGAAAAATATGAATAACATTCCACCAATGAGGCCGAATAGTGTGCTTTTGGTCATTGACTGCAGGAAAGAGCTACGCCAGCCTGGCCATACGTCCTCCATCTCTGTGACGTGTAATTATATATTTCCTCATGAACACCTCATAAAATACAGCATTTTAAGATGCTACCTACACAGCCATACTCTCTCTTTCCCACGATGTCTCTATATCTCACACACACACACGCATGCACACACAAGCACACACGCATGCATGTACACACACACGCACGAACACGCACACACGCCCGCGCACACACGCACACGCGCGCACACATGTACACACGAACACGTGCACAAGTGCATCAATATTCGCATCCATATTCACTCCAACTTGTTTGTTTTCCTTCCTTTATAGACAACAGGCAAAACATATTGATTTGGCTAATGCAATAATTCTACATCATTAAGGGCTCAGCAGCAAACTGTCCACCATGACTCTGCTTTAATGTGCATGTAAGACAGTGACTGCAGACCTCTGTTTGAACAACCACTGCTGAAAATCTCCATCATGTTGTCTGCACTGCATGAACTATGGAATGATCAACGTCTTGACATGCCTCATGCATAGTTCTCTAGATGTCACTAGTAAGGATGTCATGTTCCCGAACGAGGATTCCGCACCCACAGGTCAGCCCTTCATTAGGTTACGCAACAACTAAACTTTAACTTTTCTCTGCTATTTATTCTGTGCCTCATCAGTCCCCCTGCCTCTCCTTTGGTCAGCTCATCTGACAGAGTGTGTTAGAACACACGGGAACAGCGGGGGAGACTTCTCTGTCATGCAAGTGCTGTCATTCCTGTTCAGCTGATAATGAGCCAGTTCACAGCGTCTCCGGTAGGGGTGGACTAACTCCTCTTGCAGTCGGGAACACAGTTGGAGAGCAGATAGATTAACATAATCCAGTTATTATTTTAGTAAAAAAAGTATTGACTCCAATACATATTGAGGAAATACAATTTGTTCACAAATCTTTTGTTTGTTTCACTCAGAAAATAGATCTGGATTATGGCAGTGGACGGCTGGAGACGTTTAAAACTACTTAGGGAGCACCGGCGCGCTAGCGGGCACCGGCGCGCTCCCGACACTACCCGGTGAAATGTAAGGCGCCAAATTCAAAATCCAAAATTTTAATTATTAAACATTCATCAATATACAAGTGTTGCATAGCCATCAAAAGCTCTGATTCTTGGCAATATCACAGCGTTGTCAGATCTCAAAAAGGCTTTACGGCGAAAGCACAACATTTGATTGTTTGAGGATAGCACCTCTAATATTTATGCATTAGCATAAATTCATAAACCAGCGCAGGTCACACAAAACCCATATCACAGCTAAAACAAATCCCTTACATTTCGAAGAACTTCTGCTGAGGGGTTCCCAAGTGTCCAACGAAGACATCCAATGGTTCTTTTGTTAGAAAAAGTCATTTATTTTATCCATAAATCTCCGTTTGGTTGGCGCGTTATGTTCAGAAAATCCATAGTTGAATCGCCCATTGAAACGTGAAGAGAACGCGTTCAAATATACCTATACACTTTTCCTGAACAAATCAAAGACCAGTTATAATGCATCCTTAGCTATCCTTTTATGAATATTAGTGATAATATTTCACTCGGATGGTCACCTAAACATTATATAAGTAAAATAAAGTGTGGCGCGCACCCAGTCTCGCGCCCGAGAAATCTTGTTGACATCTGAGCTCCCTTGACCATTTCCTCTTCCTATCCGTTCTGCTCACTGCTGCTATTCAGGTGTACACACATCTTTCTCAGAGGTGGTCCTATTTTGGTAATAAATTACTTCCTGTATCTCCAAATCAACTCACATTTAACTAGAAATCATACTTACAACAATGTACAGTATTGATAATTATGTAGTAATGTAAAATATGTAAGATTATATAAGATACTTCACACTTTGGTCACAACTCAGCAGCTCCAGGGCTCCAACTTTATTGAAAGAGGGGAAACGGCACGCTGTAGGTAAAAAGCAAAAAAGTCCCAAAGTGGTGTAAATTGAAAGGACAATTCAAACTGAAATACTAAAAAGGAAAAGGAAATGGAGTGCTTAATTAAATCGTATGAGAGGACCAGGAATGAGAAACACACATTAGAATTCCATTATGGGCCAGATAAAAAACTAAATTGATTTTTTGTTGTTGAAAAATTACTCGTTGCTATGAGTGCTCCCTCTGCAATTCCTGCATTTATAATGCTATGTAATTGTTATGTTTGTGATCCATTTGGACCCACTTATGCTCAATGACAGTATCAGCATTGATTGAGGATATTTACTATACATATATGTCTCTTGGAATCACTTGCCATTGCCATCTAGAACAAGATGATTATTTGTTTTGGTAGTGGGCTTTACATCTATTTAAAGATGTGAAAACATCACTTAACCTTTATTTGTCTGAAAGCACTTGCATGCATGGTTACACACACGCACATGCACGCACACACACACACACAAAAACACACAGACACAGGGCGAGTGAAAGCAAAGGGTGTGAGGCTGAGAGCATGTGAGTGTGTCAGCAATGTCAGACCTGGTTACTATCTAAACAGAGATGCATGGGGTGAACTGACATGGATTGACATGATCTTCACTCACTCTTCAACAAGGGAGTCAACAGAGTTGTCAGAACCTGTCAGGGCCATAGGTACCACTCAGCATGGGGAATGCACCAGTCACTGAAGCAAGGTGATGCAGTAAAAGTCTGGCAGGTCTAATTCAAGGTCCTGGTCTGGGTTTGACAGTCTGAGGCCTTCCTAAGTACATTTCCGTCTAATCCTTTGGTCTGGGGTTCTTTGAGTGAAGTGACCTTATGAATTCCAATTTCCTTCTGTCAGTGAACAGTAGCCTGCTGTACTGACATTTGTTTACTTTCTTCCTTGGTTATTTTTTGCACAACCTTAAGGCAAGATGGAAAGAATGGTACAAAGCATACATATTTTGTAAAAGTAAAGATGTGTGAGAGGGTGAGGACATTGAAGGTAAATTGGTTTCCAAAGACAATACTACCTCTTCTCTAAGAAAAAAATACATTTTATTATGTGCAATACTATTATACATTACAATATGCATTTACCTAAAATAAAATAAAGCCTATTTTAAAAACTGTTTATGCTCAACCTCAATGTTATTATCCAAGTTACAGCCTTGTTAGCTACTTTAGATTCTTACTGTATACATACATTTGCAATATAACTACACACAAGGCAAGTTGGAGGCATGGCTATGTCTATGCTAGGAATGCAAAAAAGGCTGTGTATGCAGTCATTCTCGCAAATTCCTCCATCGATTTTTCTAGTCTAAATACCACCAGGAAGCATTCATCCAGAGCCTGTTTACCAGGCTGCAGTTGTAAATCGGGCTGGGGCTCTGCTAAGACACACTCCTCATTCCACCGGCATCTCCTCTTTTCTGGATCATGCTCTAACGCAGGGTTTCCCCAAACTGGGTCCTGCCTCCACCCCCTCACCTGGTTGTCTAGGTCTTAATTGAAAGGAAAAAACAAAAATCATCAGACACGGCCTCCATGGAATGAGTTTGACACTCCTGATATAACGGATGGGGCAGGCAAACTAAACAGATTGTTTTCTAATCAGCTTTTAATTGGTGTGCAACTTCACTCACCTGAGTTACGAGGCAATTATCTCCCCATACGGGTTCTCATGTAATTGATTCATTAATAGACAGTGCAGTTTCACGTTTGGCCTTCGACTCACGTCTTGATCCCCTGCCACAGCAAAGAGAATGAAGTTGAAAGTGCAACGAAGGAACTAAGCATGGCAGCCTACGGTAAATCAATGAAGGAACTAAGCATGGCAGCCTACGGTAAATCAATGAAGGAACTAAGCATGGCAGCCTACGGTAAATCAATGAAGGTGACACGCTAAAGCACAGCCACGTGTAATCAGACGCTGGGAGAAAGAAGAGCATGATCAGAGAACGAGAGAAGTGTCATATTAAAGACAGGTAATGTGACACCTTTGCGAGCAAAAAAAGGCAAGCCATTCGATTCACAGACATCTTTTTTATTGGTCAAACTGAAAGAGCTCTTGTTTGAAGCAACATATTTTTTCAGCTGTACACAGTATTAGTTTCTGACTCTCCTTCGCAAGCTTGGACTAATCAGCATATAATTGGTACACTTTGCTAGATAGCGCTTGATACTCAGACTGAGTAGACACAGAAACACAACATGGACGTCCTGGTTCCCCTTCACCAGTTAGCCAAGGTTTTACAATGCAGCAATGGTGAGTGCAAAGTAAAGGACCTGTAACATAATGTTATAACAACATGTGCCTGTGGACATGGACATATTTGATACTGTATTCCTCCTAATACGTCATGCTGCCATATCCATTGGTCAGTAAAAATCCCGTTGTGAAAAGTGCACACAGGCAGCCATCTAGAATGGTCAATCAAGCAGACAACCTTATGGAGACAGGAACAGCTCGACAAGAAATACTAGTAAATAGCTTGATCAAAAGCCAAGATATCAAACAATTAAATAAAAAACATTATGCCTAGCCAAATACATCCATTATAAAAAGTGAGTTAGTTTCATGGCATGATGCTTATGCTGTGTCCATGGATCTAAGAAATGTTACACTGTTTTACACCAATAGCAACTTCACATCCAATGTTGTTCAAACAAAATCGCTCTATCAGCGTATATGGTTTTCAGGATTATGAACGAAATGCATCGGGCAACTTTCTTTTTGGGACGTAATGTCACAATATCATGAAGGTCACTCCAGGGACATTCCGATTGGAAATTGCACAAACTAGGGTAAAAGTCAAGTGGCTTTTTTACCCAATCATATTGCAAAAAAAATGGGCATAAGTACTTGACTATTCTGGTATTTCTGGTGTCATTCTAATATTTTTTTTTGATGATGCATGTAATGATACTTTAAAATGCAACACTGAAATACAGTGACATACTGAAACAACAACTGATAATGTTCATTGTACATATCAAACAAAGACAGATATTTATATATTCAAAGTTCTTACTTTTTTTTTTCTTTGAAAATGCATGAATAGAAAGCTGTTTGTGTGATGCTGTCACTATGTATTTTGATATAAAAAAGAAATAATAAATAAATAACATATTTCTGTGAAGTAAGTTTGTCATTTTATTAATTTAATTGCCATGGTAATGTCTGTAAATGGAAAATATTGTAAAATATTATATTAAAAGGAGGGCTTACTCTTAGAAATTATAAAATTGTGGGTATGGATGGATGACTTCTATCCTGAGCTTTTCAAATTGATTCAAAAGTATATTGTAAAGGCAGGATTGGGCAGGATACAAAAGCAGACAAAAACAAAAGTAAACAAAGTATACAATTCTACAAATGTGACGTAATTCCAAGTAAATATCTTGAAATGCTAATTACATTGAAATAAATTAAAGAAGCAATACAAATCTGAGATCGTTTGGACTCTTCAATCAGCTAGCCCATCAAGCTCACTGTCTAAACTGCTTGTTATTCGTCTAGCAGATCAGTCACTCTTTAAGCTTTTGCGGTGTGTATCACAACTATTTAAAATGCACGTAAAAATAGATCCCTAAAACAAAGCGATTGCTCTTAGGGAAGGAGTTATAAATGATTTGTCATAATATACATTTAATATAATAATTTATGCACCATGCAATTATTAAGCGTTTTACATAAAATACAATGGCATTGTTGTTGTTTTTGACTTGCGTTACAATGTCAGTGTCAGCAATGGTAAAAGCCTGGCTTGAAGAGGTGTAAAATGTATCTGTCACTGTAGTATTTTAGTTGTCATCGTTGAAGGATTTCTTGGATAGTTCCGCTATGAGTTGAAGTGGGGTTAATAATGTCCAATGAAGCATGGTAGGTTTCATGTCGTCTTTGTTAAAAAGTGACACTGTACAGTTGCTTCCATGGCAATACGCTTAAACCAGAGTGTGATACCCCTCCCCACTCCCCCACCAGTCAAATATGTTACACAAGTTCATTCCAAACACGATGGAAATCTAGAGAAAAATAAAATATATTGACCACAAAAAGAAAAAATTAGGACAAGGACAGGTTTAAATCATTGTACAAAAAACAAACAGCAACCCAACACAACCAAACACATATTCTTGAAAAATCCATTTGAAATTGATTTCTTTTTACAGGTTGCACAGTTTATATTGAAATACTGGATCTGGGCTAGATGATCCATTATTAAAGGAGGAAGAGGAGGAGGAGGAGGGGGGTGGTCACTCTTCCTCTGTGCATCCCAGTAACTCTGCATGCAAAGTGATCCTGCCGTACCACGACCATGGAAGGATCCGGACAAATCGGGCGTAGATGGGCGGAGCTATCACGTTCTTTCTGTGCGTGTCATTGTCAAAGTTTCCTTGGAACACCTGCAAAAGGAAGGACAGTGGGAATTACATTAAATGAATGGTGATATTGAACACCCACACAGACCTCAGCAAGGTTATTAGCATATGTGCACCTCATCACGCAAACAAAGGAAAATAAGAAAGGATAGCAAGAGCAAAGGTCAGAAGATAAAGAGAGATGGACATGCTGTGTAGGCTACATAATTCTGATGGCTACATTTCCATAACGTCAATGCCCAGAAAGATGGTCAAGACCTGTGCTTTGTGGCCATAGAAAACACATAGCAGTGGTGTTACTGTAGCAACCTATTGTCATTTGCCTCACGGCAGACCATTCTTGGTGCAGTAGCATCCAACAAAACCCAATAGACAGGCAGTTTGCTAAACAACAGCCCAGAAGCAAATTATCAATCTCTCTGCTGATATGTAGTTAAGCGAGCGAGAATAAAATATTTAAATATAAACAAGCATAACAAATGTATTGGGATGCACACTGTGTTGTTAATAAATACAAGCCTTGTGTCTAAGTGTGGTTAATTGACAGTAGAATTAAATGGAATATGGGTGATAGGTACCTACTGGGACCGCTTCATTGAAGGCCGTGATCATTTCAATTAAACAAGCGTGATTATGACTATTTAATTGGGATGTAATGGGACTCGCCATTATGTGAAATGTAAAACCAGTGGGCTGGACCCCAGCAGGTGCTGAAGACAATCTGAGTGGGTGACTTGACATTAGCCAACTATGACCACTAGAAAACCTTCTTTCAGACACCTTTCTATGGCTTTCTCAGTCCTGTTCCTGGGGCCAAACTGGGGTGCAAAACCTTTTCTTGCCCAGCACCAACACATCTGATTCATTCAACTAATCAAGGGCTTGATGATTAGGTGTTGATGATCAAATACAAAGTGCATTCCTGTGGGTCCCCCAGGACCAGGGATATTCAATCGTGATGTAAGGGAACTCTAACTGGTATCTATGGTTGGAAGGTCTCAAAACCTAAACATTCCATTTCTGATCTACTTTGTTCTGCTGCGTCATGCACAGGATTCGCGTGAAATAATGACACTTGAGCAAACCACACCGCATTTCCACTCGAAGAATCCTCCTCCTTACTGAAGAGAGCAGTGAGAAGGCCAGCATTATCCTCCTACTGCAAGACACTTCATAGCCACTTCAGGCTGCTCAATTCCCAAAATGTTCCACAGATCGCTAACACGCACTAAGCTAATTCCCCCTCTAGGGAGGATGTCTTCTCAATGGGTTTTCTGGGGCCCTGGTATGACCAGTGATAGCACTCATACCAAGTCCTTATCATCAGCCCTATACAAGCCCCGTGAGAGTATGCTGCTGAAAGTTCTGACTGGGCACAGTGAGTAGGGCACATAAAGCCTCCGCCCAGTACCCTGCCCTGAACTTAGTCACTTTTACTAGCCAGCTACCACCCACCTGAGAGACTGCTGCCCTATGTACATAGTCATTGAACACTGGTAACTTTAATAATTTGTATATATATGCTGTTTTACCCACTTCATATATACAGTATATACAGTATTCTAGTCAAGGCTCATCCTACTGCTGTACACACCTTTATTAATTGACTGTCCATAATGTCTATACACACCATAATATACATATTTATTTATATTCGGAATCTGACATTGCTCTTTCTGAAATTTCTTAATTCCTTAATTCTTTTTTCGTTTTTGAATTTGTGTGTATTGTTTTGTACTGTTGGAGCTAGAAACACAAGCATTTTGCTGCATCTGCGATAACATCTGCAAGATATGTGTATGCAACCAATAAAATGTTATTTCATTAGGGCCAAGCATTTTTCCCTGTCAGAGCACATGGTCAGGAAAAAGCCCTAACTCTGATTTAATAGTGTAATAATGGAGAGTTAGAACTGGTTAGAACTGGTTCCATGCCATTTTGTATACGTCAATATGGGCCTTGTTATCTTTCATGTTGCTTTTATGTAAAAAAAAATAAGTAGACATTATGTAATTCTACACTAGATATTTAGATGTGACCCTTTCGTGCAAATTTCCCATTGACTTCCAGGCATGATTTGATTTATGCCTGTTGGTGTGTGCGTCAGATATGATCAACATATCTGACGTACTCACTAGAGTCTGTATTTATGTACAATGAATGATGTTGTCTGCAAATACATTCACTAAAGATGCCCACACCTCCCTATTCCACAAACATATCAGGTTCCTTTCCAAAAACCACTCCACACTTACTCAGAGGCATGAATGCCAAAGGTGTGAATTCTTACAAAAAAAGTGTAATCTCCAATACCCCCCACACTCAAGGTGAAGACGTTATTGTATTGACAAAGAACAAAGACCTAATAACGGATGAAAATAGTGAGCCCAAAATGGATACTGTTGATGTTTACACCAATAAACTGTTTTTGAAGACACTATCTTTTGGAGCTTGAAGAAAATACAAATGACAAATCTTTTCATGTTTATTCTATGTGAACTAATTTGCCACACATTTTAGAAACTCTTTGTACACAATACCCCATCAAATGAATCTTCCCTTGATTCTTCAATTAAATGGGTTTAAATGGAGGATTGGAGGAAATCTTAATTAGCCTTTGTAAAAACCAAAGTATGAGACAAAGTCAATCAACTTAATTGACACTATTCCTAAATTCAACTAAAGTGTGTGAAGTTGAATAAGTCAATTGATTATGAGTTAGCTATGTGCTTTAAGTAAGGGCAGGCATAGTAATGATAAGAAACAAATAGTTATTTATTCTAATCAGTTATGATCTCATGGAAGTGTGGTCCCAAATACATGCAGCTATTCAAACATCAAAGTTCCGGCATCGCCAGCATAGCAAACCCACCATTGCAACAACATTTTATTTTGCTGAAACAGAGGAGGTCTTGGTGGAAGAAACCGACACACGTTATAGACTCATGACCACACAAGACTCTGATCTGGACCATTAAACCAGTCTGCTGGATGCAGATACAGTGTAGGTCTAAAGTGTAAACTATATTCTGATGGAGGTATTTAACCCCAAAAGTGTGGCAACAGATACACAACCACCCTACAGTCCCTTGAGGAGCTGTTGGAATGGGTTTAGGTAGAGTGGTTGCAGCTTACTGCAGTTTACCCTCTGGATATTTGGTGGCAGTGCAACACAGGGGGCCTCAAGGGCCCTTATCTGCATGCAGAGGGTGACAGGCAATTCAGCCTCTGATTGATGGGGGAAGCAGTATGTTAGGTTTAAAAAGCCTACACACATGCACACACATACCACTAGGCATGCAAAACATGGACATGTAAGGAATGACTCTCTCTCGCCTCATGTCTCTCCTCATCTGTTTCTCTCTCCTCCTCCTGTGTCGTTTGGCCTTTTTCTCTTGATCATGTCTCTCCTACTCTGGATTCGATTAAGAATGTCTTTGGTATTCACACATCTACTCATACAGCATGCTGTACAGTTAAGGACTAACTCTTCATCCTTGATTCTTTTTTATGGTTTCCCTCCCTACAGTTTCTCACCCTTAGTTATTTCCTACCATTCTTTCTCCCACCTCCATACAAAAAACTAAATAAAAAAATTATAGGAATAAATAGAAAAACAATAACACAAGGAATAAATACACAATGAGTAACGATAACTTGGCTTAATACACAGGGTACCAGTTCCGAGTCAATGTGCAGGGGTACGAGGTAATTGAGGTAGATATAGGTAGTGATAAAGTGACTAGGCAACGGGATAGATAATAAACAGTAACAGCAGCGAGTCAAAGAGATTAGTGCAGTAGCAGAGAAAAAAGTCTATGACTTGTGTAGCTGGAGTCTTTGGCAGTTTTTAGGGTCTTCCTCTGACACCGCCTGGTATAGAGGTCCTGGAGGGCAGAGAGCTCGGCCCCAGTGATGTACTGGGCCGTACGCACTACCCTCTGTAGCGCCTTGTGGTCAGATGCCAAGCACCCTCTTTGACCCCCTCCCTGTAGAGCATCTCATTAAAGATGGTGTCGTGAGTGAACAGGGAGTACAGGAGGGGACTAAGTATGCACCCCTGAGGGTCCCCCGTGTTGAGGGTCAGCATAGGAGATGTGTTGCCAAACCACACCACCTGGGGGCGGGCCGTCAAGAAGTCCAGGATCCAGTTGCAGAGGGAGGTGTTTAATCCCAGGATCCTTAGCTTAGTGATGAGCTTGGAGGGCACAATGGTGTTGAACGCTGAGCTGTAGTGAATGAACAGCATTATCACGTAGGTGTTCCTTTTGTCCAGGTGGGAAACGGCATTGTGGAGTGCAATAGAGATTGCGTCATCTGTGGATCTGTTGGGGCAGTATGCGAATTGGAGTGGGTCCAGGCTGTCTGGGATGATGGTGTTCATGTGAGCCATGACTAGCCTTTGAAAGGCTATATTTGTGGGTGCTACGGGGTCGATCGTCACTTAGACTGGTTACCTTGGCCTTCTTGGGCACAGGGACTATGGTTGTCTGCTTGAAACATGTAGGTATTACAGACTGGTTCAGGGAGAGACTGAAAATGTTAGTGAAGACACTTGCCTGTTGGTCAGCCCATGCTCTGAGTAAGCGTCCTGGTAATCCGTTTGGCCCTGCTGCCTTGTGAATGTTAAACTGTTTTAAGGTCTTACTCACATCACCTATGGAGAGCGTGATCACACATTCGTCCGGAA
Source organism: Brachymystax lenok tsinlingensis (assembly GCA_030435695.1). Lineage (NCBI taxonomy): Eukaryota > Metazoa > Chordata > Actinopteri > Salmoniformes > Salmonidae > Brachymystax > Brachymystax lenok. The sequence goes on along the minus strand of CM059819.1, from coordinate 76,535,982 downwards.
GAGCTGGTGCTCTCATGCATAGATCAGCGTTTCTAGCCTTGAAGCGCACATAGAAGGTATTCAGCTCATCTGGTAGGCTTGCATCACTGGACAGGTAGTGTCTGTGTTTCCCTTCGTAATCTGTGATAGTTTGCAACCCCTGACACATCCGAAGAGTCAGAGCCAGTGTAGTAGGATTCAGTCTTGGTCCTCTATTTAACATTTTGCCTGTTTGATGGTTCATCGGAGGGCGTAGCGGGATTTCTTATAAACGTCCGGATTAGTGTCCTGCTCATTAAAAGCGTCAGCTCTAGCCTTTAGCTCAGTGAGGATGTTGCCTATAACCCATGGCTTCTGGTTTGTATATGTATGTACTGCAGGGACAACATCGTCAATGCACTTATTAATGAAGCCGGTGACTGATGCGGTAAACCCCTCAATGCCATCGGATGAATCCCGGAACATATTCCAGTCTGTGCTAGCGAAAGAGTCCTGTAGCTTAGCGTCACTTGTATTTCCTGTTAAAGTTTTTGCTTGTAAGCAGGAATAAGGACGATAGAGTTAAGGTCAGATTTGCCAAATGGAGGGCGATTTATACACTTTCTGACATAATCTCATCAGGTATCCCGCAGGCCGGCCTCTATAGCGCCGGCTCCTCATACTTTGAGTGTTGGGGATTTGGGTCTTTTGCCTCCGACTCATTGAAGTAGAAGTCCTCGTCCAAATCGAGGTTAGTGATACCTGTTCTGATGCCCAGAAGCTCTTTTCGGTCATAGGAAACAATGGCGGAAACATTATGTACAATTTTTTTTTAGGAAAGTATGATGGGGAGAATGGGTGAGTTGATAAGTGAGGGGAACTGAACGATGCATAATTATGTAATCACCAATTGTGAATGAAGAACAGGGCGGGCTATACTATTGTAATTATAGGTCTCATTTTAAAATGGTACTCTATATCAGTCCACCGAATCAAAGCAGTCTTATCAGTCTACTCTGGCCTACTTACAGTAGGCTACACAGTGAGAGCGTACATAATTGTACATGCTGAATGGCGTTAAATATCTGGGATAATTCCACATCGCCTAGCAGGTGATCGAGTGTCGGAGAATGTGGTGATGAGGCTTGTGGAACCTTATGTAGGCAAGGGGAGAAATGTCACCACGGACAATTTCTTCACTTCACGGTCATTGGAGAACAAGTTGCTTGCAAAGTCTGGCCGGCACCAGGCACAAAGTGAGCAATGCATCTCCCTGCCAAGATGAGGGAAGTTGGAAGAAAAAGCTAGATGTTTGGGTCTAGTTATTTGACTTGGTTCATACTGAGCATGTCCTGAATCTCTAGACTTCTTCTGCAGCCTCTCGGAGGAGACACACCATGTTCCAAACCTCCTCAAACAAAGACATCCATTCATGTGTCCTCACATTTTCTCACTGACAGTCTATGGTGGACTTCTATGCTACAGAGTGTGATTTATTTTCTCTCCCTCTGCAATGATTGCTTACTGCCTGTCCTTTCTGAGTGACTGACACTCCCTCTCTCCCTTTCGCTCTAATCTAATGGCCAATGGTTGTGTACCGAATAGTCCATCTCCTTCCGTTCTGTGGCACACCTTTAGTTTGACCCAGGAGCCGGCCTTTTCCCCAGCATTGATTTTACTGCCTGAGCCAGTCAAGGGCGTACATTATTGCTATATTGACACTTACTGTACATTCATTATAATGCAATTTTTGCTTTTGTGCCGAGTTTCACTATTTATCAAGGCCACTTGGGGTTTATTTTGATGTTTAGGCTACTGTATTCATCATTTGACCGCCGCGTATTTTGACCATACGTCTTGGTAGTTGGGGTATTTTATTTATCTATGTTGTTGTTTTAAAAATAAGCTGTTACCATGTTCCAAAACATATGCTTTTTTGTTTCACCTGAATTTTGGCATAAAATGTTTTTGTTTTTACATATAGCCTACAGTAACATAAACTAATGAAAAAGCTTTTATTTGAAATAAAATAAAAATCATATTCTAATGTTACCCAAGGCCTTCATAAACACAACCAAATTGTTATTTTTGACATGGTATATATGAAATATATCAATTGCACTGTTAGATTGTTGCAGTCAGAATGACTCCTCATTAGCTTGAAGGGGCGTCCATCGAGGCCCAGCGGTTCTAGTGTTAACAAGTATCAGAGCTCGGCCCTCTCCCAGTCATCCATTTCCTCCCCTCTCTCCTCTGCCTGACCAGGCCCACCGATCAGAATACCTGAGTAGGAGAATACCTGATTAAACCGCTTAAAACACAGGGGAATGAAAAAGAGAGAAATATTCAACGTCACTTCACCTTATCCACACTTCTTCCACCTGCACTTTAATGTGTCTTTTCTATCTAACTCCCTGGCTAAATCTCACAGGCAGCCTGACTCGTCACAGTGTCCTGAATGTAATTAATTACCCTCCCAAGCCTTTTTGGTAAGACATTAACTCAACATTGGAGTGTCGTGCTGACAGGGTGCAGTTGAAGTCTTCATTCCACAGAAGGGATTTTGCTCTTGGATTGTTAACTTGTTAGGTGAAGTGATGAGCATGCGATTTGAGGTGCAACAGGTACAGATACTCCACTGTGAAATAAAGGCTGAGTAAAAAAAATCTAATTTCTAGACCATGAATATGGCAATAAGAGAGCAATAGATTGCAATGTTGCTTCTGCTATGGATATATCTCAAAATCCAATATTGGGGACTTTCTTAAACGTTTTCTGCTCACTATTGATGGCAATAAGAGTGCCATAGATTGCAATGTTGCTTCTGCTATGGATATATCTAGAAATTCATTATTGGGGACTTTAACCGTTTTCAGCTCACTATTAACATTTCTATGACTCCGTTTTCTTCTTCTCTCCACAGCAGTGCAATTTGTGACATGTTTCACCTCCTAAAAACAAAGAAGAGTGGTCACATTCCATCAAGTTCCCGATGCAGGGAGGCAATTTACAGTAGATTTAATAGAGCAACACACCAAATATTGAAGCTCATTCTATCATGGAGGAATGTTGGATAGTAAAAAACATTTTGGAGAAGGGCCCGTATCAAATCTTACACGTTGTTAAACCATTCTGTACCGACCTAAAATCTTTACCCTTGCTATATATTGTACAGTTTAATTGAAGTCTATTGGGCTTGGGAGAAGAGAACCAGTAGTATCAATTTCAGGAGTGCTGCCACAACAGTAATATAGCAGACACAAGATGCAGTTGAGCAATTACAACAGGGTGGCCAGAAAGAATAGAAATATAGCAGTTGATTGAAATATGACAAGGATCTCTCCGGAACCGTCCAGAGACTTTCACACTGTCAGGCTATCTCTATGAAACAAACAGGGTGGAACAAGAGATGTGCAGGACCACTAAAAAAGAACAAACAGTGAGTAAAAGTAGAAGAGAGCGAAAAAGAGGATGTGGCTTACTGACTTGCCCTTGTAGTTTTACTTGGAAAATAGTAGACCTGAGTTCAAATACATGAGTATTTGGTTATTTGTAATTTAAATACTTATGTACTGTACAGTGTATTTTCATACTTTCCAATAATACGACCCGAATCAACTACTTCTATTGTAAGTATTTGAAAGTATTTCCTAATCATTTCCTACAAATAGCCTACTATTTAAAACATGTTTTTCTTATAATTTTTTTCAAAATTAATTATTTCAAATACCAAACATACCTTTGTTGAAATGCATGGGAATATTTAAATATTTATTTAAAAATACACTTGTTTTCAAATACATGCCAATACTTTCCAGGTGTATTTCCAAATATATTCCAATATTCAACTACTTGTACTACCCAAATACTAGACCAAATAAAAGACATTTGGAAGTAATTGAAATACAGTAAATAGAATTTGAACCCAGGTCTGGAAAATAAACAAAGTCAATTATTTGTATATTTTCTCAAAAACATCTAATTAAAAAGGCAAAAATTGAAAGTAAGCAATGCTTCTCCCTGCCAAGATGAGGGAAGTTGGAAGAAAAAGCTAGATGTTTGGGTCTAGTTATTTGACTTGGTTCATACTGAGCATGTCCTGAATCTCTAGACTTCTTCTGCAGCCTCTCGGAGGAGACACACCATGTTCCAAACCTCCTCAAACAAAGACATCCATTCATGTGTCCTCACATTTTCTCACTGACAGTCTATGGTGAACTTCTATGCTACAGAGTGTGATTTATTTTCTCTCCCTCTGCAATGATTGCTTACTGCCTGTCCTTTCTGAGTGACTGACACTCCCTCTCTCCCTTTCGCTCTAATCTAATGGCCAATGGTTGTGTACCGAATAGTCCATCTCCTTCCGTTCTGTGGCACACCTTTAGTTTGACCCAGGAGCCGGCCTTTTCCCCAGCATTGATTTTACTGCCTGAGCCAGTCAAGGGCGTACATTACTGGACGAGCCTGGGGGGACCCAGGGGGTTGACCACTGACCATACTTCATTATTCAAAACTGCTATAGAGGAGAAGAGTGCAGGTCTCCTAGGCCTGGAAAACTCCAGCTCTTATGTAGCTTGTGGCTAGCTCGGGTGACGCTAGGCAATCTCATCTCAACCCTGCCTTCATTGGTTCCGCTCAATCAAATTCACATCCGCAAGCAATCCACTTCTTCAAGCGGCGAGGCAATATAGACCGAATCACAGCTAATCTTGACCCTTCACCGCATGTTTCAGATGTGGTGGTGTACAGAGCACTGCCAAAGGGGGAGGAAACGAGAGCTATTAGTGGTTAATCTTAAACTATGATTGTATTTACGCCATCTAACATGCTGTTACCCTCTGACCTGAGGGGAATTGGCAGGTCCACTGGCTAATTAACCCTTTGGCACCTAAGTGGAACACCATTACACATGAATCAATTACTTCTGTGCTTGATTTCCCCCATCAATGTGCTATGCAAATTTTGTCAAATAGGAATCCGCAGTGAGATCGGTGGGATGCTGCGAAGATGGTGCTATACTTACTTACTTACTTACTTACTGACTTACTTACTGACTTTATTATCCCCATGGGGAAATTTTGTTGCAGTGTCATGTACACATTTTAAAGTGGTGTTTAAATACAAAACAAATTGACAATACAACATTCATAACAGTTACATACCATAAAAATATATGCTAATAATAAAAAGATAGGAACATTAGCCCGAGCTATTTAGGAGGGATATCACACCTGGCACAAATGATTGTCTAGTTCTGTTTTTCCTGCTGAGGGGTGCCCTATACCTGCCCAGAGGAGTAGTTCAAAGTCTGGGTACAGGGGGTGACTTGGGTCTAAAATGATTCTATGAGCCTTGCGAACGGCCCTGACCTTAAAAATCTCATCCAGGCCTGTCTGTTTGACTCCAAGTACCTTGCTTGCTGTTGTAATAATCCTTCTCAGCATATTTCTCTGACTGACAGTGGCATTGCCAAACCAACAAACAATACAAAAAGTTAAAATACTCTCAATGAAAGATTTATAAAACAGAGTCAGTATAGTACAATTAACATTAAAAGATCCCATCTTTTTGAGAAAGTAGTCTCTGTTGGCTCTTTTTGTAGATCAAGTCTGTACATTTACTCCACTGAAGCTTATTGTCCAAAAGGACACCCAGATATTTATATTCCTCTACAATCTCTATATTCTGACTTCTGATAGATGTTGCAGAGGTAGGTGTTGTACGCTTCCTGAAGTCTATGCACATCTCTTTGGTCTTGTTGGTATTGAGGACCAAGTGTGATTCCTCACACCACTCTACAAAGTAATCTATTACTGAATGTGTAAATGTTTTTGAGTGCAAGTGTGAGGATTTGCATGTTGACAAGTTTGCTTGTGTTAAACCAATGTGTGAGTGTGTCAGTGTTTCCATGTGTCAGTGTATAAATGGAGGTGTGTGTTCCTGTGTGAATTTGCATTTGTTTGATAGATAGTGACAGAATGTATGGTTTATAAATACATGCAACATATAAGTGAGTGACAGCCAGTAGTGTCCGTGGCCATGTCCGTGGTAGTGTCCGTGGCCATGTCCCTGGTAGTGTCCGTGGCCATGTCCCTGGTAGTGTCCGTGGCCATGTCCCTGGTAGTGTCCGTGGCCATGTCCCTGGTAGTGTCTGTGGCCATGTCCCTGGTAGTGTCTGTGTCTAAGGGTATCTATATGCTGACCGAGGCCTCTCCTTTCGGTCTCTGCCACACTGAGGCTCAGGAGGGGAGAGAATATTTACAAGGCTCAGCCACTGTGCCAAACCAGACCCACACACAAACGTACACACTCTCTCCGTATTGCACGCACACATACATGAATGTGCAGATACAAACACAAACTCAGATTTTCTCTCAAACAGTCATCCGACCAACCTCTCCAAGCCTGTGGCGTAACAGGAAACGCCTCTGGAGTCCGGCAGCCTAATGCATCCTCTAGCATTAAATGCCTGAGAGGTGGAAACACCTTGAAAAGTAATATATCTGGAAAGCTCATCACAGCTCTGTCCTGGGACACACTGATTAACAGCCCTCCAGGCCTTGCTCTCAAATATGCTCTAAAACACGTGTCACTCATTCCACGGAGCGCTGAGTGTCTGCAGGTTTTCGAATTAAGGTCACTAATTAGGATGTTTTGATAGGATGTTTTGTTGTGGATTGCATAGTTCATTAATACTTATTTCATATGTAGCATATGAATGTGCCATTATATAGTATCGCTGTATTCTACGCTTATGGTCACAAATGAGGAACTATAGATTTCAAAACTAAAAGTTGCTAGGATCCTGCCAGGTTTGACAAATGTTTGAAAGTCTTCCAGTGCTCAAAATTGAGATTGGTTGAAAACGCGGTGGCCTGCATCCAAAGATCATCCAGGGCGTTGAAATTATAAACTCCTCAAGCGAGGCATTTAATCAGCGGATGGAGAAGTGTTTTCAGGCACGGGCCGCTAAACTGACGATTTATTGGCACATGAGAACATACAGTAAATTGATGTGTGCCCATTGGAGGGGGATATGTGTCATAACAAGTTACCATTATATATCTGTTTTAGAACCCTTATCTTCGCCATGCTCCCGTTATGAAAGCCTGCTTCAGGAAACAACATTTGACTGTATAAAACAGCTAATTTGATCACTTGTCATTATGCTCATTTGGTGAATTTATGCTTCTGGGAAAATGTAGTTCACTGTACTCTGTTAAACAGAGACTGGAAGCTGCCCGTGTGTTTTACAAGATTTAATGAATCAAGAGATCTCTGTGTGTGTGTGTGTGTGTGTTTAGGTGCATTTCCTCCCAGGTTAGCCCTACTCTGACCATCATAAGTCCCTACGCAGCAGGACCATGAAGTCCTTATCTTTAAACAACACAGCGAGAGTAGCAAAGTAAACAGGCCTCCTCTAAAACAACAGCCAGAGTAGTGTTGCTGCTCTCCTGATAGCAGGGGGACTGCCACAGCCTCCTTCCCTTCCGCTGGCTGGCGTGGGCGATTGGAACGAACACGTATACTCTATTGAAGGACCGCAAACACATTTTCGGGCAGTGTACCGACCAGGACTGCTAGACAATATGCCCTTATCTGATCCAGGAGACGAGACGGCGGCAGAGAGGCCCCAGCAAGCTGTGCTGGAGCCCGAGATAAGAAGATGCAATGCTAACACAGAGATGAGACCGGGATGGATCTGGACAACTATAGGCTGCACAACACATTTCTCCATTCATTCTGCTTCTCCCATTAATTTACTATTTCATTCAGTGGGGTGCTATTCTTCTTTTCATAATGGACATTTTTATTTGGATGCATTTGGGATATTACTGCTGAATGTTGAAATATTGTTTGGCCTTTACAACTACTAATACTTCTGCTTGAGTTCTGGTAGACACTGTTCCTTCCATTACTCAGGGCATGCAGTGTTTGTGTTCCATGTATTTTTTAAATGGAGCAGTTTTGTTATCGTCATGGAGTGTGGATGGCTCACCTTGTCCTTCTTCTGCATTTCATCTTGATATACGAGCCACTTCTCTCCATCATTGCTGTAGGCCACCTTGTAGGAGCCAACGAACTGGACATGGCCAAAGTCTTTGGCCCCCTGGGTGATGATGCCGGTGATTTTAGTAGGCAGGAGCAAGTCAACCTGAGAGAGACAGAGAGTGAGATAGAGAATGGGGTGGAGGGGAGAGAGAAATAAACTTTACTTAGTCACCTCTCTGACTCAGCTAAAGGAAGTGTCAGTGAGGCTCAATTTTCTCCTTCCAGTCCGTCAGCATCTTTTCTCTTCTTATCTCCAGAGACGATTTATAAAGACATTGTACATTTGGTTGCAAGAAGTAACCTTCAATTATTCACAGCATATTGAACAACAAGGCCTCTCCTCAGCAGAGCAGAAATCGCCGGCCATAGCAGCTTCTGAGAGCCGGGCAGCATCATATGGGTAAATGTTTTAACACACTCTCATTTGTAGCCTACATCACAGGGCTTGGTAGTAAACAGTGTAGCTGTTACATCATTTACTTTTAAGGTTAAATTATTCCTCATTATTTAGAGCTAACACAACAGTCCATGTTTCTGGCTGTTTCGTTCAGCCTGGACTTTAACATGCAATAACAAACAGTGTACAGAATGCACCATGACTATCTGTTTCACTATTACCAAGCCCATGCAGGATTTCATGCAATTACCACCAATTAAGTCAATGGTTTGTCTGGGTTAGTTTCTCTATATTTATTATGCGTTGAATATGCTCAATGACTAATGTATGGGAATTCACAATGCCAAAGCAACACATTGTTTGAATCTAATGTGGAAGAACCTGAGAGTAATGCACACTGAATGTAAGATGGGTATCCATTGAGTATAGAACTGTGCTTTTAGGGAAAAGTTATCTATAGTATCTGAGCAGAATTATGGCATCCGAGGAAATAAACAAACCAATGTGTGCATGTGGAGTCCATAATCATACCAGGTTGCATCCCTCAGAGGAACCAGGGAGAAAAACAGGTACTGTTTGGGTCATACATTTTGCATTCTGTCAAAGATAAGATCCTTTATACCTCTTTCACATGACAATAAGAATAACATGGCTTGGCTTAAGGATCAAATGCATTGCCTGACATTGCTCTCTCAGGTAATGTCTTAGAGCTCAACATAGTAACCATGGATGATAGTTTCAAAGAGGAACCATAACCATAAATACCTTTAGACCACAAATGATCCAGAGGTCCAGGGCGGCAGAAAGTCTTGCAGTTAAGAGTGTTGGGCCAGTAACTGAAAGTTTGCGGGTTCGATTCCCAAGTTGACTAGGTGAAAAATCTGTTGATATGCACAAGAGTAAGGCACTTAACCCTAGTTGCTCTGGATAAGAGTGTCTACTAAATTACTAAAATGTAAAAGTCTGGATTTGAAAAACATTTGCTGACCACTATCATCAAACTCTCTGCAGTTGCATGGCCAAACTGTGGTGGCAAAGTATCAAGACCTAATGTCTATAACATCATGACCGTAACGGTCTTATCAGATCCATGCACAACAACAGTCCCCTGTATGGGCTGGAGAGAGGACAGGCTGAGTTTTGTCATTGCATGGAAACTAATAAAACATATTGGCAGAGAGAGAATGGCGGTCAAAGAGAGGGGAAGTACGATTGAGAGAGCTGGATTTCCTAAACTGAATTTACAACACGCAGCAGGAGCCCATATATTATCCTGATTAGTCTGGTCAGAGTTAGTGTGGGCCAAAACTGAGAAGCTTCTCTCTCATGTTTTCAAGACCCTCGCCTGACTCTATGTTACTGTACATCATTCCAAACAATATATTATTATGCATTGCAACACAATTTTACATGAATCTTTTAGTCATTTAGCAGACGTTTTTTTTTATCCAGAGTGACTTACAGGAGCATTTAGGGTCCATGTACGCTGCAGATTTTTCACCTAGTCGACTCCGGGATTCCAACCAATACCCCTTCGGTGTACTGGACCAACTCTCTCTTAACTGCTAGGCTACCTGCCGCCCAATACAACATATCACAATGCATTACACACACAAACATGCCTCACTATGGCACGTGTTGCACAAGAGCTCACATCTCCACAACACCTGTCATGAAGCCCAGATATTGCTTCAGAGCATGCCTTCAGTCCTGTTCAACCCTCCCAGCTCCAGACAGACTTCGGGGTGATTCCCCAGGGATTCATAGACGTTTTCACTACAGACACCCTGTTGGAGGAGCAGGCAGGCTCAGGCCTGCTCCCTGACTTTTAAGGAGGAAAAGCCATGGCTTGCTGTCAATCTTTCTGTGCTCTTATAAAATAGAGTTACGTGACATGGAGTAAGCAGCCAGCTCTTGGGGTTCTGAAAACAACATGGGTTCGCTCTCTGAGGTAGTATGTCAGTTGCACAGTTATGGTCCTAATTTAAGTCTTGGTACAAGGGCACTTTACCTTGATATCATATAGGAAATTATACACATGGGCTTAAATCGTTTGCTATGAATACACTATTCATGAGATACCTCCTTCAAAACCAGAATTGACAGACCCTTCACCTCATTGTTTAACAAAGTGTTCATGTCTTTTTCTGTGGGGTGTACAGTATATTCTTATGGTGCAAATAAATATGTTTATGGTAACCTCTCTTTTATAACTACAATAATTGCAAACAGCTTCGAAGCTGCTCATTGAGAAAAGGAGTGACACGTCACATTGTAAGGCTTGATTACCCTCAAAGCAGAGAACAGCGCAGAGGTAATCTCATTCTGGCCAACCAGTCGAGTCTGCCACCAAAACAAAGGCACGCTTGAAGGGGAACCTGTAATTGCTGTCACAGGTAGCGGTCAAAAAATACGACCGCCCCTGGCGCAGCCAGCTCCCAACACTTTGATGGCCCAAACCGAATTAAAGGGTGAGATAAGCTTGTTAGAGCCAGGCAACCCCCCAACCTTCCCCCAACACACTTAACCCTGGCACACCGGAGGCTTTTGAAGTCTTTGCAGCAACCTCTGCATGGTTGGGGTGGAGAAAGACACACAAAAAACAATACCAGCATTCCTTTCTTTCTCTGTCTCCTTCTCCTCGGGGGAGTAATAGACGATACAAGGAACACCTCCCAGAGTCCCACCCCCCCTTCTCCCTCCCCCAACCCCTGTTCTCCATTTCCACCCATTTCCCCCAACTGCGGAAAACATTTGCCTATTCACAAAATGCATTTTGGAGAATTAATTAGCACTGCCCCTGCAACACCTGGGGGTGCTAGAATTTGTGTCATGGCGCTAAGAGGCGACACATGCATGTGTTTCTCAGAGAGAGAGAGAGAGAGAGAGAGAGAGAGAGAGAGAGAGAGAGAGAGAGAGAGAGAGAGAGAGAGAGAGAGAGAGAGAGAGAGAGAGAGAGAGAGAGAGAGATAATAGAAAAAAAAGAGTAAGGGAAGAGAGAGAAACTCCCTCGTCTGCTCATTAAGATGAAAGTCGACGTGTAATCCCATGTCCATATTTGAAGTGGTGGTGTTGTCTGAGGGCTGACTGTTGTAGAGGAACACAGTTATCCCCTCTGCTGCTCCATACCATACATCTATAGCAGCAGACAGTAGCTAGCTCCCCCTCAAGCTGTGATGATTTAATTGTGTGTGTTGAAGACTCATTTAATCTACACTGCTCATATAACCTGACCCAATTTCTAGCCTGCGGGGAAGTGTGCATGTGCGTGTGTGCCTGGGTTTGTGAGTGTGTGTGGAGTGTACACAGTGCACACAGCAGGAGCCAGGGTAGTATACTGTAAGTACAGTACGTGCAGGCATGTGGACTGGACAGGATGATATCATGGCCCATCAAGCCCAAACTGGGCCCGCCATCATTAAAGCTTAAAGCAGGTGTGAGAGGAATAGGCCAATTCCCGTGGTTTTCCCTCGCGTGACATCTGTGCTCAGAAAACTAGATAGGAGAGTCTCTTACTGTATCTTAGCAAGGGGCCCTGTATTTGAATAAAACAACATAGTATCGAGACATGCAAGCATAATGCTGTTGAGTTGCATTTTATGAAGGGAGAAATGTGTGTGAGTTTCTATTTGTCAACTGTTTGAGTCAACACAGATCCCGACCTGTGTCTCCCCTTGCATCACACAGAACAGGCTCCAAGCTTGTTCTAGAACACCACCTCAATGGATTTAACAAGCCAAACTACACGCTCTGTGAAAGCCTGTTGAAGAGGTGGTCGTGTCGAGGCTTAAGCCTGAAGACCTGATAACCACAGCCTTGGCTCCAACTCCAGGCAACACTCAGGCCAGCCCAACTGGGAGACACCACATGGGAATATAAGAGTGAAACACCTAACACACACATGCACACACAATCCCAACCCCCAACCCCTTCCATGACTACCGTTTCCACTTGAGGCAGCGGGATGTCAAATCACATAAGGCCTCCGCTGAGCACTGACATGGCAAAAGGCGGGTTCTGTCAAGTAAGAAGTGCGTACACCTTCGTTGCCTTGGGGCCTAACTCACAGTGGAGATACTAAAGGCTCAGTACTGGCTGGATTGGCGTGAGACCAGCCCCTGATGGGATGAGCTAAGTGCAAGACATGCAAAGTTCAAAACAGAACTTCCTGCTCGCTCTGACAAATCGACCTGTGCTTCCTGCTCGCTGTGACAATCGACCTGTGCTTTTAACAGTGCCACATGTTGCCTCACCCTCCTAGAGCAAAGGTTCAATGACAGTTGTGGCGCGTACCGAATCCACTTTAGGAAAAACGTGTCAAGTGTTGAGAAGAAAATACTTGGCTATGTTGAGAAATTGTGGAAAAATATTGGTGACAGCTTCCCAATATTGGTCAAAAATGAGCTAATAAAAGTGTGCATCTTCAAGCCAGTGTGGTAGTTTTAAGCCTTACAGTAAACAGTAAATCGAAGGACACTACAAAGCAGTCTGAATGTTCGAGCCAATTATTTTCTCATGTCCTTGGTATTAGTATGCATCACACTTCCTTTATCCCTCCCTCCTTTCCTCACCTCACTCTGTTTCCTTTGCCAAACTTAGCACAAACAACTGTCAAAGACTCTAGCCACCCTAGGTATAGACTGTTCTCTCTGCTACCGCACGGCAAGCGGTAACAGTGCACCAAGTCTGGAACCAACAGGACCCTGAACAGCTTATACCCCCAAGCCATAAGACTGCTACACAAGACTGCTAAATATCAAATGGCAACCCGGACGACCTGCATTGACCCTTTTTTGCACTAACTCTTGTACTGACTCTATGCACACACACTGGAATCTACCTACACACTCACACATGCTTACACTGATGCACCAACACAACATACACAAAACATGCACACACGTGTACTGACACCACATACACACACACACACACACACACACTTTCAAACTCACCACATATGCTGCTACTGTCTATATTCTATCTTGATGCCTAGTCACTTTACCTATATGTTCATAGCTACCTCAACTACCTCGTACCGCTGCACCTAGACTCCCTACTGGTACTCCCTTTACATAGCCATGTTATTTTTACTCTGTATTGTTATTCATTATTCACTGTGTATTTATTCCTTGTCACTATTTCTACTTTTTTTATGTGTATCATTATCTTTACCTCTGCATTGTTGGAAAAGGACTCGTAAGAGTTTCACTGTTAAATAAAAGTATATTTTATCTGATGTGAAAAAACGTTATGCTAAAACATGCAGGTGTGACACTGTTGAGTGCCTTTGAGGAGAGACTACTGTGAGTAGAGTGGATTTGACACAGCACACACAGTTGAAAAGACTTGACAGCTTTTCATTTAGTGGGAGCCTTTTTTCCCCCATACATCATTTAAACCAGCGGGCCCAAGCTAAGTGCTTGAGAAGAAGACTTAAGCATAAATTCACCTGGGTGCCAAAAGACAAAGACAGAATGGATTATAAAAACACAATTAAGGCAGGGGATCAATTTCCAAAAGAAATTGGATCAAATACAGTTATTAAAAGGTAAACATTCTACATCCTTCTGGAAAATAAATTCCATGTTTCTAGGGCTGGGCTAGAGTTAGACTCTGCTTGTCTCATTAACTCAAATCAAATGGGGGGAAGAAAACGGCCATGGAATCAACCATGCTGACAGATCATTTAAAGCCTCATGCAGCCTTTGTAATTGTATTTTTAAATCATCACTGTATGTCTAATACATCACTGTGTGTGTTTATTTAATGAAAATGACTCACTGCACTGCCCCTTTAAAGGTTTGACAGTGTGGAGGGACTCCATTGGTTCAGTGTGTCGTGTCCCATATCTGTTGGAGAGGAGAGAGGGACACCAATCCATGGGGTGCATCCAAATAATACCGCCTTGCTCCTGAAGTGTGCGCGCACGTTCACTAATCCCCACACATTTAAAATCATTGGATTGGTGTATGCATGTGCTACAGTACGCGTTATTTCCTTTTAAATCCATGAAGGGAAGTAAACAATTGCACTCTTCGGGAGAAAGGAGAGATTATTGGGATGCAGCCAGAAATTACCTAGACTAACCTGTACCCCTACACATTGACTCGGTACCGGTACCCCCTGTATTTAGCCTCGTTATTGTTATGCAAATGAATTGTGTTCACACGCACGCGCACACACACACACACACACAAAGACTGTTGACAGACACAAACTGTGAATGTCAAGCAAGGCCTAATATGATCTATACCTAGTTTCCTCTAGAGTTGCACCCTTTCTTACAATGGACAGCTCCAGATCAATCATATTATCATCGTGTGTGACTGATAAGATGCTACATCTACAAGGTGCTCCATCTACTTGTGAATATTCAATAAGAATCTCTGATAGAAAAGCAATGAGATAAGCACATGGATACAAGTCTGGTCTTGGAGTGTGAGATTGCCTTTGATATATGTTGAAACAGCCAGATTCACATGTAGAATGCATAGGAGGCAATCTGGGCAGCACTGATTTGAGTCGAGGCGCCTTCAATCCTTACATTCCTCCAGATCCCTGAGATTAAGGCTCTCTCTCTCTCTGCTGGAAACTCATGAATCAATCATTCAAAGATACAAAAAAATAAAACATCCAGCATCAGTTGAGCGAGAAAAGAGACAGGGGGATGAGGCCGACGTGTGCTAGAAGATAAGAAGAGAGAAGATAATGGAAGGTGAGGTGTAGCATTATCCAGGCTCAAAGGAGGGCTGTTCATTTAAATATGTGATGGCCGGGGGACACTAAAAAGCACCCAACTGAATCAGGGAGGCAGATGGATCTAGCGTCCCCACAGTAACTTCATTTGGAGGCTAATTGAATAAGTGCGCTAGCTGCGTGGAAATTGAATAAAATAGAGCTAAGTAAGGGCCATATTGGACTGGATTGAAATTATGGTCTGCCAATAAAGCTTTAATTAAATTAGTATCAGATGTTTTTCAAATTAGTTTAAGTTACTTCTAAGATATTCCTGGAATCATGAATTCACATCTGATGTTCTAATGATTACAAGAGACAATGATGTTCGGCGTTAACAAAGATTCCTGAGCAACAGCTCTTAAATGTTTTGCTCTATTTTTCTCTACGGGCCCCCTGGAGATGAGTATGATGAGTGTACCGACCACGAGTCTCATTGTTAGTTTCATCCCGTACTCTGCCCTGGTGGACCAGTCCACACACCTGCCCTAGAGGACCAGTCCACACACCTGCACCTAGAAACATATGCAAGCGCACGCACGCACGGATACACGCACACACACATACACATGATGCATGCTCCATATTTCATATTTGCCACCTTCATCGAATATCACAGCTGTGGCTAAATGGTTGTGTGCTTCTCTCTGATTGCATTGGGAACCACCTGGAGATTTTGTATCTGTAACACTCTTTCTTCAATTAGTTCAGCAAGGCAACTTGGCCGCAGGTGCTGTTCCTATTGATTCCCTTATGCGTGTGGAGTAATAGGACAAATAATGATAAAATGCCAGGTAGCACCGAAAATAAAGAATGCATTTAAACTGATTAGAATTTTGAACGCTCATGGATCCTCAGTCTGCGTCGACAAAATGCCATCATGAATACTTTGGACTAGATCAATATGGAAGGCTGGCAATAGCAATAGTTAGGCTGCAGGGGACTCTGCTGGCTGCCTGAGAATACATGACCAGATGCCTCCAGTGGTCCCACAGGGGGCCTATCCTGAAGGACACTGAGGACAGATCACCCTTCAACATTCCCAATTACTTGTTGCATTCCACTTTTTCACCATGCATGTCATTTAATCAAAATACCAGTGTCTTCTTCTCCCAGACAATCAAAAACCCTCTATCAGTCAGCTTTTGACTCCTTTGGAGAGAGACATGCTTCAACTCTGAGCTGTGTTCTGCATAAACACTCAAGACAAGATGTGAGTTTCAACCGGGAGGCATTAGAAAAGTTCTCCAGTGTAGATGGAAATAAACATCCAGATGGAAATAAACAATAAACATTTATTTAAAGACATTGAGTTTGTTGTCGGGGCAGTATTGCACCAATTACATTAGGGAAGGTATCTATCAAGTATTATTTCTAATTAGCGTCCCTGTTTTCTTATACCTAGGGGTTTGTCAGTGTCCCTGACGTGTTAGGGAGCATTGCAGCTTGCTTCATTCGCACGTTTCCTGTGACACTTGGAAGTTGTCATAATGATTCATTCTCAGGTTCATTAATTTAAAAAGAGTAAGCAAACTGTAAATACTATCTGCAAAAGGTTAAGGGTCAATTCAGAATGATAAAGAGGAAGCAGAGAAAAAGGAAGTAGACTTCAATTGTATGAAATTCCATAACTATAAAGGATATGAGAGCCTACTAATGTTGGCTAGTGTTCTGTCCTTCACTTTCATGTTTGAAATACATGCCAGGCCACTTCAGCTCATTTTTACTTGAATTAGTTACAGAAACAACTTTGTCCTTAAAATACCATTGGGTTGAGTTGGGATACAACGTGCTTCTTTCCTGTCATCAGCATTCAGTTCACTCGGAAAGTATTCAGACCCTTCCCTTTTTCCACATTATGTTACGTTACAGCCTTATTAAAAATTATAAAATACCCCCCATCAATCTACACACAATACCCCATAATGACAAATATTTACTCTTTCTAAAATTATCCGCTGCAATTGTTGCAACCCCTATTACTAGACTGTTCAACCTCTCTTTCATATCATCTGAGATCCCCAAAGATTGGAAAGCTGCCTCGGTCATCCCCCTCTTCAAAAGGGGGAGACACTCTCGACCCAAACTCTTATAGACCCATATCCATCCTACCCTGCCTTTCTAAGGTCTTCGAAAGCCAAGTTAACAAACAGATCACCGACCATTTCAAATCCCACCGTACCTTCTCCGCTTTTGCACCCCAGTATCTCTACTTGCACATTCATCTTCTGCACATCTATCACTCCAGTGTTTAATTGCTAAATTGTAATTACTTCACCACTATGGCCTATTTATTGCCTTACCTCAATAATCTCAAAAGGCACCTACAGACTATCAGACCATGAGAAACAAGATTCTCTGGTCTGATGAAACCAAGATTGAACTCTTTGGACTGAATGCCAAGTGTCACGTCTGAAGGAAACCTGGCACCATCCCTAATGTGAAGCATGATGGTGGCAGCATCATGCTGTGGGGATGTTTTTCAGCGGCAGGGACTGGGAGACTAGTCAGGATAGAGGGAAAGGTGAACAGAGTACAAAGAGATCCTTGATGAAAACCTGCTCCAAAGCACTCAGGACCTCAGACTGGTGTGAAGGTTCACCTTCCAACAGGACAACGACCCTAAGCACACAGCCAAGACAACGCAAGAGTGGCTGCGGGACAGACCTGAAAATAGCTGGAGAGACCTGAAAATAGCTATGCAGCAACGCTCCCTTTCCAACCTGACAGAGCTTGAGAGGATCTGCAGAGAAGAATGGGAGAAACTCCCCAAATACAGATGTGCCAAGCTTGTAGCGTCATACCCAAGAAGATCGCTGCCAAAGGTGCTCCAACAAAGTACTGAGTAAAGGGTCTGAATACTTATGTATACGTGATATTTCCGTTTTTATTTTTAATACATTTGCAAAAAAAAATAAGAATAATATTTACTTTCCGAACACACTGTATTTGCTGCCAAAAAATATGCAGGCATATACTAAATAGCCTGCAGCTTCCAAACTCAATTCCTCTGCCTAAACTAATCCAATTCAAATTTACATCACCTGCCATACATATTATGAGCAGAGCAACAATGAAGATTACAGAACTGTTTTCATTGCCACATGACTTAGTCATTATAACCCCGCAATTAACTCTGCTGCTCTCTTTCTTCAGTCTGTTTAAAGTTGGAGTCCGTGGCGGTGAAACAGCCACATCCGTTTGCCATATTACAACAACAAAGACGTTACTTCAAACAAGGAACTGTTTTATTTCCCTCTGACATCATTGCACATCATTACACGCATGATAGAACAGGAAAGTATTTGTAACATTTGTTTTACCATGACACTGGAGCTCCTCTTCTCTGTGTAGCCCTTTGCTGCAGTCAAATGGCTTTATGGCCTATAATATTTTTCCTAATTTCCTAATGAATAAACATAATTTACAAAAAACAATATATATATATATACACATATATATTTACAAAAACAAAAATAATATATATATTTAAAAAAAAATTAATGGGGGATTGGAAATGATGCAGACTATTACATTGATGGACGCTACAATCTATCTGCATTATTAAAGCTGATCCACCCTCTATTTATTATGTAAAAAACCTGCTGAAAATCCGGTGTTTCTATGTCAAACGGATTTGTTATATTTCAGTCCTCTGTGATGTACAGTATATAAAGTGTAATACTTGGATGTAAACAATTGCATAACCATGTGTGTGAGGTGCATACTTTTGTTTCAAAGTAGATTTTTTTAAGACTACCAAGAAACACTATGTGACCCTGATTAAGCCCACTGCAGTGAAAGGTTAATAAACAAAACAAAAACAATAATGATGAATGCCAACAAATACAATAGGGTTTCACCAACCACGCTGCTGAACCCCTAAATACGCCTGGGGCGGCCAGTGGCGCTGTTTCCCTTCATGCGGATCTGAGCTTTAAGAGATTTACTGCAAATGATAGGCATTTAGAGACATGCCTACTGTATGCTTTCACCCACTTTATGTTTTAAAAGCAGAGCAATCATGAACACTCCTCTCAACGCATCATTCTCAGCAGTAATGGAGAATCCATCCATCCTCTAATCATTGCCTTGTTTTGAAGCTGTTTATTATCCATTTCTGCTCCAATTTCGTACTGAACCGGATCCCATTGCACTCGGACAATTACGACAGGGTGGTCTTTGGTCCCTAACCCCATTAGGACACACATTAATCTGTCAGGAACACAGTCCAACCTGCTAGATGAGCAAGTAACCAGCAGGGTAATAACCAGCAGGGCAGTAACCAGCAGGGTAATAACCAGCAGGGCAGTAACCAGCAGGGCAGTAACCAGCAGGGCAGTAACCAGCAGGGTAATAACCAGCAGGGCAATAACCAGAAGGGCAGTAACCAGCAGGGCAGTAACCAGCAGGGCAGTAACCAGCAGGGCAGTAACCAGCAGGGCAGTAACCAGCAGGGCAGTTGTACAGCTACGGCTGTAGTTTCTACATTTCACACTTAGAAAAAGGGTTCCAAAAGGGTTCTCTGGCTGTCCCCATGGGAATAACCGTTTGGGTTGCATGTAGAACCCTATATGGAAAGGGTTCTACATGGAACTCAAAAGGGTTCTACCTGCAACCAAAAAGGGTTATTCAAAGGGTTCTCTTATGGGGACAGTTGAAGAACCCTTTTAGGTTGTAGTGTAGCATAGCGACTCACTGATAATTGACTAAGGCAGTGCACTGCATTTAATATTATCAGAGACCAGTTACACACAGGCCCAACTGGTTCTCTCTCAAAGTTTCCATGCAGAAGTCCCCCTCTCCCCACCATCAGAGCTGGGTATAATTATCAGGATGCCACAGACAATCACCACACATATTTATCACTGTACTGGAGATAATTAGCTGTGAAAACGAAGTGGCCAAGGAATGACAAATGAGCAGGCGAAATGGGATTTATTTTATAGCTTGTTCATAACCTTTGCAGGTTATTGAGACCAGAATAAATGGATACATCCCAACTGAAGTAGCATGACGACCCAGACATTGTGCAGGTGGTTCTGCCCGATTACTGGATGACAAATGTCCTTGTAGCAGTCTGGTAAAGTGTTTTGTATTGCCAGTTGATTAACTCATAAACAACTCAAAGCATGACAGCGATGTTACAAGAGAGGCCGTGTTCTGTTCTTAAATATTGTAAAGTAACAAAACCTTTAAACTCCAACAAATGTAAGAGAAATTCTTGTCTGTATGAAGTGAGCTCTACAGAAGAAAGATAGAGGAATGAGCCCTAGCATCAATCAGTCCTGCCTTATAGCGGAGTGGCTTGGCAGTACCACCCTCTGTAGAAATGAATGATATGTACCCATTGATTCTTGAATAATATAACTTATAAATGCCTCATGAGCTTAGTTCAGCTGTCGTATCCCATCAGAACCCAAACTATTAGCTTTGTTTTACTCCAATGTTTGTAAACAAAGTAAATGTAATACTGTACAGCCTAAAAACATGGTTAAAATTAGAATTTTGATGTCATGGATGGTCAGTCCTTGCATTCATAGCATACCTCAGCTTTTTACCGAAACAAGGGTGTGGAGGCTGCTTTTTTATTGTTTCTACTGCTGATTGCTGCTTTAACATGCTAGCCCAGTGCCTACATTCACCCCAACACAGTTCCCAATAAATACTTTTTTTCTACATATTTCAGGCTGCCAGTGCACAGCAGGAATGCCACGTGGAAGAATGGCCGAGAAGTTAACATCATATCTCCACAACATGAACCAAGGCGTTAACTCCCTCTCACAGGGCTCTCTGGGACGTCCAAAGGGGCTTGTATTGCATTTAATCCTCCTTGCAGAGCAAAAAGACGACACTGAACCACCAGAGCAGCGCTCACAGGCCATATTTCATCTCTCTGCCTGTGCCACAGGGACATGTAAGCTTATAAGAGAGGCTGGGTAGAGGGACTTAAACCTGGTCTACTGAGGTGAAAGCAATTTGTTTACAGTCCTTTGGTTCCTCACTTACAGTGGTGAGGTGCTGCTTCCTATTAGAAGTACTATTTTACACAGGAAAACAATAATGTTGGAAAGGGTGAGCTTATTTTGAAATGAATAAACAGTCTGTTATGAGGTCCCAACAACTACTGGTATACAACATTTGAATTCCTGTTTGTCTTCATAGGGGAATACGCAAGACATTGAGAATACAGTAGATGCAGTGAAATCAGAAACCACATTTTGTGGTGTTACAGACTGAATTTGAAATTGATTACATTTATATTGTGTGTCACTGGCCTAAACATAATACCCCATAATGTCAAAGTGGAATTATGTTTTTAGAAATGTTTACTAATTAATGAAAAATTAAACGCTGAAAAGTCTTGAGTTGACAAGCATTTCAGCCCTTTCTTATGTCAAGCCTAAATAAGTTCAGGAGTAAAAATGTTCTTAACAAGTCACATAATAAGTTGTATGGACTCAGTAAGTGTTTAACATGATTTTCTTTATGACTACCTCATCTCTGTACCACACACATACAATTATCTGTAAGGTCCCTGAGTCTAGCAGTGATTCCAAAAACAGATTCAACCACAACGTTTCCAATGCCTCGCAAAGAAGGGCACCTATTGTTAGATGGGTAAAAAAATAATTTAAGCAGACATTGAATATCCCTTTGAGCATGGTGAATTTATTAATTACACTTTGGATAGTGTATCAATACACCCAGTCACTACAAAGATACAGAAGTCCTTCCTAACTCAGTTGCCGTAGAGGAAAGAAACCGCTCAGGGATTTGACCAATGGTGACTTTAAAACAATTACAGAGTTTAATGGCTATGATAGAAGAAAGCTGAGGATGGATGAACATTGTAGTTACTCCACAATACTAACCTAAATTACAGAGTGAAAAGAAGGAAGCCTGTACAGAATATAAATATTCCAAAAACATGTAACCTGTGTGCAATAAGGCACTACAATAAAACTGCAAAAAATGTGGCAAAGAAATGAACTTTATGTCCTGAAAACGAAGCGTTATGAATACAAACCATCATGTTATGAGTATGCTTGTCATCGGCAAGGAATAGGGAGTTTGAGGATAAAAATAAACAGAATAGAGCTAAGCACAGGCAAGATCCTAGAGGAAAACCAGGTTCAGTCTGCTTTCCAACATACACTGGGAAACAAATGTACCTTTCAGCAGGACAATAACCTTAAACACGAGGCCAAATATACACCGGAGTTGCTTACCAAGACGTCATTGAATATTGCAGTGGCCTAGTTACAGTTTTGACTTAAATTGACTTGAATATCTATGGAAAGAACTAACTTGACAGAGCTTGAAGAATTTTAATAATGTGCAAATATTGTACAATCCATGTGTGCAAAGCTCTTAGACACTTATCCAGAAAGACTCACAGATGTAATCACTGCCAAAGATGATTCTAACATGTATTGACACAGGGGTGTGTAAATTAGACATTTTGGTATTTCTTTTTCAATCAATTTGGAAACATAGAAAAAATATGTTTTCACTTTGTCATTATGCGTGTTTGTGTGTTAGTGTTGCACGGTACACCGAAACTTCACTTCCCCGCCTCACGTCTCTCCCAGTCAAGATCATCTTTGCTCGAGCCTCGAACTGACTTTGCGTGTGAATGACATCATGGGTCTTAAAGAGACAATGCACACTTTTACAGTTGAAGTCGGAGGTTTACATACACCTTAGCCATATACATTTAAACTCAGTTTTTCACAATTCCTGACATGTAATCGTAGTAAAAATTCCATGTCTTAGGTCAGTTAGGATCACCACTTTATTTTAAGAATGTGAAATGTAAGAATAATAGTAGAGAGAATTAATTATTTCAGCTCTTCTTTCTTGCAGCACATTCCCAGTGGGTCAGAAGTTTACATACACTCAATTAGTATTTGTTGCATTGCCTTTAAATTGTTTAACTTGGGTCAAGCGTTTCGGGTAGCCCTCCACAAGCTTCCCACAATATGTTGGGTGAATGTTGGCCCATTCTTCCTAACAGAGTTGGTGTAACTGAGTCAGGTTTGTAGGATCGCACACGCCTTTTCAGTTCTGCCCACAAATGTTCTATAGGATTGAGGTCAGGGCTTTGTGATGACCACTCCAATACCTTGACTTTGTTGTCTTTTAGCCATTTTGCCACAACTTTGGAAGTATTCTTAGGGTCATTGTCCATTTGGAAGACCAATTTGCAACCAAGCTTTAACTTCCTGACTGATGTATTGAGGTGTTGCTTCAATATATCCACATAATTTTCTTTTCCTCATGATGCCATCTATTTTTTGAAGTGCACCAGTCGCTCCTGCAGCAAAGCCCCCCCACAACACCCCCGTGCTTCACGGTTGGGATGGTGTTCTTCGGCTTGCAAGCCTCCCCCTTTTTCCTCCAAACATAACAATGGTCAATATGGCCAAACAGTTGTATTTTTGTTTCATCAGACCAGAGGACATTTCTCCAAAAAGTAAGCTCTTTGTCCCCATGTGCAGTTGCAAACCGTAGTCTGGCTTTTTTATGGCGGTTTTAGAGCAGTGGCTCCTTCCTTGCTGAGCGGCCTTTCAGGTTGTCGATATAGGACTTGTTTTACTGTGGATATAGATACTTTTGTACCTGTTTCCTCCAGCATCTTCACAAGGTCCTTTGCTGTTGTTCTGGGATTGATTTGCACTTTTCGCAACAAAGTACGTTCATCTCTAGGAGACAGAACGCGTCTCCTTCCTGAGCTGTATGACGGCTGCGTGGTCCCATGGTGTTCATACTTGCGTACTATTGTTTGTACAGATGAACGTGGTTCCTTCAGGTGTTTGGAAATTGCTCCCAAGGATGAACCAGACTTGTGGAGGTCTACACTTTTTTTTCTGAGGTCTTGGCTGAATTCTTTTGATTTTCCCATGATGTCGTTGAGGCACTGAGTTTGAAGGTAGGCCTTGAAATACATCCACAGGTACACCTCCAATTGACTCAAATGATGTCAATTAGCCTATCAGAAGCTTCTAAAGCCATGACATCATTTTATGGAATTTTCCAAGCTGTTTAAAGGCATAGTCAACTTAGTGTATGTAAACTTCTGACCCACTGGATTTGTGATACAGTGAATTATAAGTGAAATAATCTGTCTGTAAACAATTGTTGGAAAATTACTTGTGTCATTCACAAAGTAGATGTCCTAACCGACTTGCCAAAACTATAGTTTGTTAACAAGAAATTTGTGGAGTGGTTGAAAAACAAGTTTTAATGACTCCAACCTAAGTGTATGTAAACTTCCGACTTCAACTGTACATCTTGATTTACCGAGATTACCAATAGAGATAAATTATTACAATTGTAGTATTATGTAGTTAGACTGGTAAAAACCAAAGTGAAATTGATTGTATTTTTATATAATTGATTCATTAATGCATACATAAAAAAAAAAATGTTTTCAAATGCAATGATATTGAACTCAAAAGATCCGTCTGGATCAAATGCCTTTGTGACTTTGGCTAATACGCCTTGTTTTTTTTCTGTGGTATGGTTTGGGATTGTTTTGGTATAAGTATTGTGATGGTATCGAGTATCGTGATACTAACCTTGAAGTCAAAATTCTGGTATTGTGAGAAAACTAGTCTGTGGGTGGGGGGTATTTTAAAAGAGAGGGGGTTGGGGGGTCTGACTAACTGAGAAATAATGCATAACAGGTCCATCTGCACTGGACACCTGACAGTGAGAAAGAACTAAAGGTGAAACTCCAGGAAAGTTTCACACAGTGTTGAGTCATAGTTAAAAACACACCCCCTCTATTATGGAAACGGCAGGGGAGGAATGCCTGTAGAATACATGTCTTAATGAAGTGCTCTGGACCTACAAAATTAGGTTTCTGAACAAACAAACATCAGCACTATGACACCAGCGCATGATATGCGTTTGATGATCTCACAATGCAGTGGTGGCTTGTCTATGCAAAACACGATAAACTAGGGCCTGGCTTGTTTATTATAGTCTACACAGACATCTGTTAGTCTTACACTGACGTCGCTTAGGTCAAGAGCTTAAACATAACAGTGTTATAATACTTTCTGTGTTAGTGTTGCCATAGCAGAATCTCCCTGTGTCTTATGGATTTGAGGGATGGCAATGTTTAACTTCCTGTGGATATGAGAGGAGTGCATTCCCACAGCTTCAAGCATTCTGCTCAGTCCCTTCATAACAATAATGACTACAACACTTTTCTCACCACTGGGCTCCTTAGTACGCTGTATGACCAGTTAAAGAATGGAGAGAAGCAGTGGAAAGCAGTGCTGGGGTATGGAGAGGAGGGAGTTTTATTATGTTATGGGATGCTGTTCTTGGGTTGCTATAGTACACTACTACAGTCTCTCTGCTCACCAAACTATCTGTATGGGTCTCTAGGAAAAGGATGCTTTTATTACCTTTCACTATTCCCAAGAAATTTGAGTCAAGATTTCAGTGGGTTTTTTTCAGGACACTCATCACATGAAGTTTACACTTTAATGTAGGGCAGTTATTTCAATAACAAACTGGTAACTAGAAAGTAATTCTGTCGCCTGTCTAATATACTGTAAGATAGGCACAATGAGACAAGGACAAAGAAGGCCAAACTCAAATGTGCATTCTTAATAATGACACTAGTCAACTTTCAGACAATCAATGGACGATCAGAAGTTAAGAGGTAGAGATTAAGCACTCCATTCCTCCTTTAGTCATCTCTTTTCTGAGGACTGTTTAGCATAACCAGCCAAAGTCTTACTACTGCTCTAACAACACTTGCCAGAAGTTCCATATGTATTCTGTGCTGTAGCAGGGATATTGTGAAACTTGAAAAGCACAGTGTCTGGAATGCTCCCTTTGCTATATGGACATGTTAATGTGCATAATTAACTAATCAGCTTATGCCAGCTGGAACGCTTGGCAGCTCGCTTCGATGGCTTCCAGCTTCCGTCCTGGCAACATCTTGACAGATTATAGTTCAGGCTCCTCATGTGTAATTGCATCTCCCACAAGGCGTGAATAGATTAAGCAGATATATACAGAAGATGTAGTTTGTTTTGATATTTTATGTTGTATTGAAAAACAAATTACAAAAATAGTTTTTATTCAAATGTAACTTGGAATTTATTGATATAATCTAAAAAATTGCACTCAAACACTCAGGTAAGGAAAAATGTAGTATAGACTGTCCTCATGTAATATCTACAGTGCATTCGGAAAGTATTCAGACCCCTTTCCTTTTTCCACATTTAGTTACGTTACAGCCTTATTCTAAAATTGATTAAATCATAATTCTTCCTTATCAATCTACATATAATAACCCATAATGACACAGTGAAAACAGGTTTTTAAAATGTTTTGCAAAAAAACAAAACAGAAATACCTTATTTACATAAGTATTCAGACCCTTTGCTATGAGACTCGAAATTGAGCTCAGGTTCATCCTGTTTCCATTGATCATCCATGAGATGTTTCTAAAACTTGATTGGAATCCACCTTTGGTAAATTTAATTGATTGGACATAATTTGGAAAGGCACACAGCTGTCTATATAACGTCCCACAGTTGACAGTGCATGTCTGAACAAAAGCCAAGGTCAAAGGAATTGTACGTAGAGCTCCTAGACAGGATTGTGCCGAGGCACAGATCTGGGGAAGGGTACCAAAACATTTCTGCAGCATTGAAGGTCACCAAGAACACAGTGGCCTCCATCATTCCTAAATGGAAGAAGTTTGGAACCGCCACGACTCTTCCTAGAGCTAGCCGCTTGGCCAAACTGAGCAATCGGGGGAGAAGAGCCTTGCTCAGGGAGGTGACCAAGAACCCGATGGTCACTTTGACAGAGCTCCAGAGTTCTGTGGAGATGGGAGAACCTTCCAGAAAGACAACCATCTCTGCAGCACTACACCAATCAGGCCTTTATGGTAGAGTGGCCAGATAGAAGCCACTCCTCAGTAAAAGGCACATTATAGCCCTCTTGGAGTTTGCCAAAAGGCACCTAAAGGTCTCTCAGACCATGAGAAACAAGATTCCCATTGGCCTGAATACCAAGTGTCATGTCTGGAGGAAACCTGGCCCCCTGCCAACGGTGAAGCATGATGGTGGCAGCATCATGCTGTGGGGATGTTTTTCAGTGGCAGGGACTGGGAGACTAGTCAGGATAGAGGGAAAGATGAACAGTGCAAAGTACATAGAGATCCTTGATGAAAACCTGCTCCAGAGTGCTCAGGACCTCAGACTGGGGCAAAGGTTCACCTTCCAACAGGACAACAACCCTAAGCACACAGCCAAGACAACGCAAGAGTGGCTTCGGGACAAGTCTCTGAATGTCCTTGAGTGGCCCCGCCAGAGCCCGGACTTGAACCCTATCTAACATGTCTGGAGAGACTTGAAAATAGCTGTGCAGCGACGCTCCCCATCCAACCTGACAGAGCTTGAGAGGATCTGCAGAGAACAATGGGAGAATCTCCCCAAATACAGGTGTACCACGCTTGTAGCATCATACCCAAGAAGACTTGATGCTGTAACTGCCAAAGGTGCTTCAACAAGGTACTGAGTAAAGGGTATGAATACTTATTATTTCATTTGAAAAAATGTATTAAAACCTGTTTTGCTTGGTCATTATGGGGTATTGTATATATGATCCATTATAGAATAAGGCTGTAACGTAACAATGTGGAAGAAGTTAAGGGGTCTGAATACTTTCCAAATGCAATATACACTGCTCAAAAAAATAAAGGGAACACTAAAATAACACATCCTAGATCTGAATGAATGAAATAATCTTATTCAATACTTTTTTCTTTACATAGTTGAATGTGCTGACAACAGAATTACACAAAAATTATCAATGGAAATCAAATGTATCAACCCACGGAGGTCTGGATTTGGAGTCACACTCAAAATTAAAGTGGAAAACCACACTACAGGCTGATCCAACTTTGATGTAATGTCCTTAAAACAAGTCAAAATGAGGCTCAGTAGTGTGTGTGGCCTCCACGTGCCTGTATGACCTCCCTACAACGCCTGGGCATGCTCCTGATGAGGTGGCGGATGGTCTCCTGAGGGATCTCCTCCCAGACCTGGACTAAAGCATCCGCCAACTCCTGGGCAGTCTGTGGTGCAACGTGGCGTTGGTGGATGGAGCGAGACATGATGTCCCAGATGTGCTCAATTGGATTCAGGTCTGGGGAACGGGCGGGCCAGTCCATAGCATCAATGCCTTCCTCTTGCAGGAACTGCTGACACACTCCAGCCACATGAGGTCTAGCATTGTCTTGCATTAGGAGGAACTCAGGGCCAACCGCACCAGCATATGGTCTCACAAGGGGTCTGAGGATCTCATCTCGGTACCTAATGGCAGTCAGGCTACCTCTGGCGAGCACATGGAGGGCTGTGCGGCCCCCCAAAGAAATGCCACCCCACACCATGACTGACCCACCGCCAAACCGGTCATGCTGGAGGATGTTGCAGGCAGCAGAACGTTCTCCACGGCGTCTCCAGACTCTGTCACGTCTGTCACATGTGCTCAGTGTGAACCTGCTTTCATCTGTGAAGAGCACAGGGCGCCAATGGCGAATTTGCCAATCTTGGTGTTCTCTGCAAATGCCAACGTCCTGCACGGTGTTGGGCTGTAAGCACAACCCCACCTGTGGACGTCGGGCCCTCATACCACCCTCATGGAGTCTGTTTCTGACCGTTTGAGCAGACACATGCACATTTGTGGCCTGCTGGAGGTCATTTTGCAGGGCTCTGGCAGTGCTCCTCCTGCTCCTCCTTGCACAAAGGCGGAGGTAGCGGTCCTGCTGCTGGGTTGTTGCCCTCCTACGGCCTCCTCCACGTCTCCTGATGTACTGGCCTGTCTCCTGGTAGCGCCTCCATGCTCTGGACACTACGCTGACAGACACAGCAAACCTTCTTGCCACAGCTCGCATTGATGTGCCATCCTGGATGAGCTGCACTACCTGAGCCACTTGTGTGGGTTGTAGACTCCGTCTCATGCTACCACTAGAGTGAAAGCACCGCCAGCATTCAAAAGTGACCAAAACATCAGCCAGGAAGCATAGGAACTGAGAAGTGGTCTGTGGTCACCACCTGCAGAACCACTCCTTTATTGGGGGTGTCTTGCTAATTGCCTATAATTTACACCTGTTGTCTATTCCATTTGCACAACAGCATGTGAAATTTATTGTCAATCAGTGTTGCTTCCTAAGTGGACAGTTTGATTTCACAGAAGTGTGATTGACTTGGAGTTACATTGTGTTGTTTAAGTGTTCCCTTTATTTTTTTGAGCAGTGTACATACACATTTCTCTGTTATTTTTTGACAGGCTTTCTAGTTACAATGTTATTGTTCACAAAACATGTCAAAACAATCTATTTAAAAACCCGAGGAAAAAAAGAAGCTTAACAACTTGGGCAATTGTACAGAAGAGGAGTTCTCAATCTCAGGTAAACTCTAAAAGTGCTGGTTACAACGTTGATTGTGATAGCACATCAAGTTCATCTGTTAATGTTTTCCTCGTCAATTGAGAACATGTGTCACACAACGGAAAACGTGTGGTCATTTACAGCAACTGCCAGACCAGGCGGCATTAAAACACAGCACTGCAGTTAAAACAATTTTTTGGAAAACTGTATCTTCTCTGTTGTTAATATGGCAGTAAACATTTGGTTTATTGTTATCCAAATGTGTGGGTGAGCGAATAGGATGAGATCAATGGAAAATTCATTACAATTCAATCCAACCCCCTCTGTCCTTTCTCACAATGGTTCTAGATCAACTTTGTTTCCATCTGTTATCAATTATAATACTCTTGTGGATACTAATACTCTTGTGGATTAGAAATTCAGTTTTGTCAGTCAAAATGCCACAGTACTTCACACACATTAACCTATAACCAGGGGTGCAACTTTGGTTTTAGAAGTTGGTGGGACATATTTAAAAATATATATATATCCAGTCGGATAAACACTCCAAACATCCTACCCGACCGCTCGGTGGCGTCCGCTTGGTCCTAAAGCAAACCGTTGCCTCGTTTTGTATAAAATTCCAATGATATAACTGGGGGACAAAAATGCAATTTCGGAATGTGGGGGGGACATGTCCCCAATGAAAGTTGCACCCCTGACCATAACAGCCCATCAAAACCTGCCTGCTGTTCTCACCTCATCACTGTAAATGGTGCAGGATTAGGGGGTAAAGTTGAGGGGTGAGGTGCAGGTGAATGGCCAGCTGGCCAGGTGAATGGTGCTTGTGCACAGATAAAATGTATGGTTATCTATAGGGGTGAATGGCAGGTGGTGGTTCAACTAGGCACAATACAGACAGGGTGAAACAGGTTTGCTTTGAGACACTCGGAGGCAGGAAAAAGCACTGCCAGTGAAGACAACACTTAGAGAATGTATTTTTCAGGAAGTCTATAAAGGCAATAATTGGATAAAATCTAACTTTGTTTGTGAAAAATTTAGACAAAATTTATTTTTCAAACAACCTATCGAATAAAAGTCTCTTTTGAAATTCTCACTTTCTTTGTGAAAAATCTGTCATAAAAACATGATTTGAAGCCAAAGGCCCTCTCTATTAGTTGAGCACAATATTTCAAAATACATTTTGGTGGACATCACTCAATTCTCTCTTTGTTGGTTTCAGCTTTACAACAGCATTGATAAGAAGCCTGTCACACTAGTCTTGGGGAGATGTGCTTGACAACTTAACACTTTCAATTGAGTACCAAACTTTTATGGAACACATATTCTGTATCTGATAAACATGGGGTGACAAATAAAATAAAATGCTTTTGGGATGAATGATTATACCATACAACGTTGAGCTGGAATAAAAAAGTAAAGTTTAGGACTCTAAACAGAACAGAAAAGACAAAGAAAATACATGTATATCTTATTGTTAGTTTATCTTCTACAGGCCATTGGTATCCCTTCAACTATTATTTTTATCTCATGATCTGTCCACTGTTCCTAAGCCTGGATTTCACCTCCCCTAAAAACAACAACCCCTCTAATGCCACTCCATACCCCCCTATGAGATATGGACAGAAAAGAGTCGTAGCTCTGTACTCTCTGTAAAAGCACACCAGACAGATCCAACTAGAATACTGAGGGTCTTCAACAGGAAAACCAATATGGTAGGCAAGGCAGGCAAGAAAGGAAAAGCGAAAACATGGAGAAGCAATTTAAAGCCATAATTAGGATAACAACTGGGATGGTCAGTCTGAAAGAAACTAAGTCAGACCGGCAAGATACTCTCACAGGGAGAAGAGACCCATGGTTCTCATCGTCAGGTTTTGCAGAGGCCTGCCTGTCAGACTTTCACCTGGCTCAGTAATTTTGAGTGTAGTTAGTGGTGGATGTGCAGAATTTTACAACGGTGAGTCTAATCCTGAGTACTGATTGGTTAAAAGCGCATTCCAGAAGGTGTCTATTCCACAAGTTACCCCCGGCTAAATCTTTGACGTTAAAATGTCTATTTACTCGGTTCCATCTGACTGCGCATTCCACTGTCTCATCAGCCCAGGCAGGGAAGATATAAACTTGATCTCCACTATCAAAAGCTACTAGACATCATCTCACACTTTTTTTAGACTAACATTTAGTTTTCAACAGCAGAGATTTGTATAAACCTTACTGTCTGTCTCTCTGACATTTGCAACATTGCTTCAATATTCAAATTCGAGCTCCAACTGTCCCATAGTAATGAATGTGTAGGGGTCGGGACGAGAGAGAGAGAGCCAGGCAGTGTTTCTCAGCCAGTTTAAATCATGAATCAGCTGGCATAATTTGTATGGTTATACACAAAGAAATGTCAATTGAAAAAAGGTCAAACAAAATGTTCAGCTAGTTTGCAGTCTTTCCAGCTTCAGTTTGAAGTTCTTGTGTTAGCTGTGTTGTTGGCTAGCTCCTCTGAACAACAGTGTCCTTCTACGCCAGGTGAAATTGTGCCTCATTAGCTCATTGTTATGGATGTTTCCAAATAAATGTAACTAGAAAACAGCTTAAACAAATGCAGTTACTGTTGTTATTCTGTCAGCACTGTTTGACGTGACTGTAAGTTAGCCGTAGTTGGCTAGCTAGCAAGCAAGGGATAAGAATGTTGCCAGCCAGTAAGGCAATGGAACATTTAGAACGAACGACTGGCTTGCGTCCATAGATACAGAATGACTGCGTCGAGTCTCTGGCAACCGAACCAATAGAACCAACGACCAGCCGGCTTGGGTAGCAACCCTAGATTTGTTTCGGGACTATATCTTGTGGAAGGATGAAATAGTGTGAATAAATTGATCAAAATAACGCTTTTAATGAAAATGGCAATCATCATGTGAATATGTTGGTAACCCGATGTATAAAAATGATAATGCCCTTGAAGACTGAGTTTAATGCCCTCGAAGCCATCTCGGGCCTAACAACTCACATGCCAATATCCTCCAAACACCGGCTTTGAAGGCCTTATCACTTAAACAAACTTGGAGGCAAACGTAAGAGGAAAGCTCAGCATCTCTCTATTGAAGACATCCAAGATGAGAGCAAGGAAGCCATGGGGTTTGAACAAAGAGAAACTTGTCTGCATTAGTTTATGGGAGCTTAGATAACCCTAAAGGTCCAGCCTTGACACTAAGATTGATTGTTCACAGGCCGTATTGATCTTTCAACCATGTGAACGAAATAGATCAATACGAGGCTCATCACTATCTCAGTTACTCTCCATGCCATAACGACCATACTGTTATTCTGTTCATATTCATAGCTCTAGGAATCCTAATGTCAACAGCCCTCATGTCTGCTCTGGGACTACATCCTTTTGCTGTCATGTTTAAGGTTTGTTGTAATGTTTAAGGTCAAGGCCATGGCTTTCTTTGTGGAAATAAATCAAGACAGCTGACCCTATTTTACTCTCCCCAAAGTGTTGTGTGCTACCAATGTACTGTCTCAAAGTGTAGGACACACTCCACAACTTCTAATATAATTTGTTCAGAGTGCGGTCTCTCACTACAGCCACAGCAGTAGGGTCAATGGGACATTAATACTCATCCTAGTGAAACAGATGTAAATTGTACTCTCCTTGCGTTGTGTTTTGTCCAAATAAATCACCCCAGCCAGTGGTCCCAGTTGAGCATGATTTATTTATGTTGTTAAATAGGAAACAGCACGTTAGTTGCGCAGGGCTTAACAATGTCGATGGCTGTCAATGGTAAAATCCCTTGCATCACATGTTCATACAGGATGAACAAAATATAACGTGTAAATACCTGTTGTTAAATAAGAAACAGCACATTAGTTGTGCAGGGCTTAACGATGTTGATGGCTGTCGATGGTAAAATCTGTAGCATGAAAACAACTGTGTTAGCAGTGGACTCATGTGACCATTACATCGGTGCATGCTAGCTAACACACTTATTTACAGCAATCATATGCCAAAGCACATCCCAGAAAGCCCCTCAATCCCTAACAGGTACCATATCCCCACACATGTATAAATCAGTAATGTACAGCAAACTTGTACACATTGTAAAATATAAAACAGTATTCAGAACGTGACCTACCCCTTGCATCACATTTTCATACTGGGGGAGACCTGACGTTCGCCATCTCCCCCTATCTGCAAGCGGGGCCAATCACAGCACACCTTAGTCATCAGAGTTGAACCAACCAATAAGAATGCATGAACATTAAATACACCTTTCTTTAGAGGCAAGTGGAAACATAACCAACCCTGTTACACTAGGCATGGGCATTCTGTTGTGATGGCTATTCTGTTGTGATGGCTACCCGTAGGGTAGAAACGTCAACGTCTAGTTTTGATTTACATTTGGTTGAGTTGTCAACTAATGTGAATTCAACGTGAAATCAACAACAAACATGAGTTTTTGTATATCCAATCCGTTTTCCATGTTGATTCAATGTCATCACATTGATGTTTTGGGTTGAAAATAAGGTGGAAACAAAGTTGATTCAACCAGTACAGTGGCTAATGAGCTCATTAGTGATTCATTCTTCAGGTTAATCTGTTCATATGCAAACCAGGGGGTCACTTGCAGCCAAATCCCTAACACCCATTAGGGGCGAGGCAGGAACTTAACCCATAAAACAGCACCGCTCAGCATCATTTCATTACAAGACCCTGACACTACCAGTGTTACTGCTACTCTCTTTTTCCACTGCCTGAGGTGGACTTCACTACTCTCTGGTCCACCCTTTTGACTGCACTACGAAACAGAGATCTGCTAGCAGACCTGCCAGAAGATCGGCCACATCATCTGCCACTGTTGAGGCTCCAGATGATCTGTTTGAACAGATAGAGAAGCTGGTGGAAGAGAAACACTCAGATATGATCTTAATCAGCAAAGAGAAGTTATTGATCATGTCAAGCTAAAGAAATCCATCAAGAGAGCGGTATGTATTGGTTTTTGAAATTACACAACTTAAAAAAAGTAGCAATGCACTTCTATATACACTGAGTGTACAAAACATTAGGAATGCGTGCTCTTTCCATGACATAGCATGACCAGGTGAATCCAGGTGAAAGCTATGATCCCTTATTGTGAGTGTGTCAAGAACTGCAACATTGCTGGGTTTTCACGCTCAACAGTTTCCAAAGTATCAAAAATGGTCCACCACCCAAAGGACATCCAGCCTACTTGACGCAACTGTGGGAAACATGGGAGTCAGCATGGGCTAGCATCCCTTTGGAACGCTTTCGGCACCTTGTAGTCCATGCCCTGACGATTTGAGGCAGTTCTGAAGGCAAAAAGGGGTGCCACTCAATATTAGGAAATTGTTCCTAATGTTTGGTATACTCAGTGTATATTTTAGCTTGTCTGATTCATTAGAAATATTTACTTAGATTTTTCCAGCTGTCTTTCAGAGGGCAAGAGGAATGGTACGCAGAATACTCACACCACAGTGCAACAGATCGAAATGTTAAGAGTTATTATTTATAATGTTGATTGTTTCTGTTTTGTTTTTTAAAGCTGCTTCTTTTTCTAATCATGGAAGTACTTATATATTCTCCAAACAAACTTCAAAAGATTAAAATGCTTGTATGCTAAATTAGATTGATCTCTATGCTTCACAGGATTCTATCCTCCTCTCTCACCATTATCATGTCCCATCTACATTGGAACAACATTTTCAGCAGTATCTGTCTGTGAAACAGGAGGAGTGTGGCCTGGAAGAGGTTGAGTTCAAACAACAGAAAGGAGAGCAGAGGAGGTCATTGGTAGGCTGATCCCAACCCTTCACAGCAGCCCCAAAGCCACATCCATCTACCATACAGAGTACTGTCCCTCTGGTTCTAAGGAGAAGCCAGCACCATAACCCATCTCTGAGACCCCTTCTGACCCCTTAGAGGGAATACCACGCTGGACCATCACGGCAAAAGTCAGCTTACTTCTCCCCAGCACTCCTCAAGTCCCTTTCAGAATAGTAACTGCTCCAGATGAGGAACTAGACATTGAAGTCTATGAGTCAGGGGAAGTTTACTCGCAAGAAAGCTTGTTTAAAATTATGTATAAGCAAGCAGCAAGGATACTTGAGTTGAGTTGGTTGCTAAAGGAAAGGAGAGCCACCACCTCTATGGCTTTGCCAGAGAACACCTCTAGCACTCTGGGTTTCTATGGCTGTGCCTCCATCTCCAGTACAGAGAGCACCTCTAGTACCCTGGGCCCCTATGGCTGTGCCTCGTCCAGCACCTCTAGTACCCTGGGCCCCTATGGCTGTGCCTTGTCCAGCACCTCTAGTACCCTGGGCCCCTATGGCTGTGCCTCGTCCAGCACCTCTAGTACCCTGGGCCCCTATGGCTGTGTCTCGTCCAGCACCTCCAGTACCCTGGGCCTCTATGGCTTTGCCTCATCCAGCACCTCTAGTACCCCGGGTCCCTATGGCTCAGTACATTCAGCACATTCAGGTCTTTGGTTTGAGAACCAGCTGTGGAGCTACTACCAGCAAGACCTGAAGGCCATTACACCATTCTACAACAAGTCAACTACCAGGTTGTACATCTCATTTGGTAATTTGGCCTAACACTTAAGTGCACCTCTTAAGTGTTAGGCTGTTGAAAGGCAAAAATGGTGTGTCGTTTCATCTCCCGGTGCACCCCTGGCCGTTACGAAAGTAAATTATATGGGCCCACACTAATATTAAACATGAATCATATGAATGGAACCGGCGATGGCATCAACACAGTAATCCAATAGCGGTGCGCCAAGACAGAGATGGACACATGGCGCTCCAACACAAAGCAGGATATATGAACAAAGGAAAACATTTACTGAATGCAATAAGAAGATAATTCATCTTGTCAATCAATGGTAACTGACTGTGCCCATTACTCCATGTGCTTGACATAAGTCACTTCGCCTTTGACTTTAATCGGGGAACCCAGCTCACCAAGTTCCAAAACAAATGCAATCAATGCTAACGCGATTCACCGGGGGCAGGCCCAGAGCATAAACCGAATCCTCTCACCTCTGTACACCTTCTCAACTAAGACCTGCCTCCATGGTCACAAGGTGTATGGATTCAGGCCACTGCCCATCTTTGAGATCTCCCTACAGCAGATACAAGACCCATGGACACCAACAAAACACCCAGACACTCCACCCCCTTGGTCACAAGGAAGAGGCAGCTCCACAGCCCACAGCCCTTCTCTGCCACAGACACATCACTCTGCTATCCTATCCTACTGCTATCACCACGCTAAGATATTATACATCCTGATGAGTTAACGCCAGTGGAGCACAACTTCCTGTGTCACCTGAGTAAGGGAGAGATCCATAGGTATGCTGTTCTGCTGTTCCATGGACGCGTATCTCATAAGACATATCTGAGTTGGTGCCAGACCACCCACTGGGATGGCGTCGGGGGCAAGTGAGCACTGCCAAACAAAGAACTTAATTCTGCACGTGTGCCCAGAGGTTCCCTGAGATGCTGCAGGGCAACGTAGTAGGTAACTACACACAAGTGAATGATGTTCAGAGGTATCAAATGAGATACTTGGAGTGATTAATGGCGACCAGGAAAAATAAAAACGTAGGAAAGAAAGTATGAAAAAAAAACATTCTGTATCTGTGCTTATTCAGTTTCTGTATTGTTTGGCAGTCTACTGAAAAACAAAATGGTTGCCTGAATGAAAACATCAGGCTGAGCTTTTTTGTCAATTATTTGTATAAGCATGCATTTCCAATTTGCATCGTCTTTGTAGAGTAGACATTTCACGTGGTATAGCGATGGTAGGCCAGGGTTTCTGCAGGGGTTGGCGAAAAAAATAGAATCAACAGAATAAACACATTTTGAATTACATAACTACAGTAGAACATATGAAAATATCTTATTTCTAATGATGTCAACTTTATTTATGAAGTCCTAATATTCAGCACATTACACTGGTGTACAGTATCTGATATAGGCTCTGAAAAAGCACCCACAAAAAAGGCTACCAGTGTGGAAAGTTCTGTTAAACCAGCTAAACAGCTGCTCTTAGCCAAAATGTGTTTGGAGTTACCTTTCTTGTTAATAGGCTGTTAGAGTTACACTTCCTCATCCAATTATCGTGTTGGGAGGTCAAAATAATGAAAAACAATTGACCAAATCTATTCGTTTTGAAATGTTGATAACTTATCCTTGCCATTATCATTCACCTGATGATAAGACAAGACGAGAATTTTTTTTTTGCTAACGTATGATGGGGTCCCTGGGTCGCCGATTTGCCTGGGAGGGGGTTCATGGGATGTACTAGGCTACAGCTAACTCAGCTACTTGAAGGGCTATTGAAAGTCACAAATAATATTTTTACGTGTCTATTTTCAAAGGATAAAGCTAAGAACATTAACAACTTCATATTTTAGAACACTATAACAATATAGAAGAAAATGAAAGATTCTGCAATAACCAATATCACTCCCCAAAAACACAACCCGATGGCATAATCCTTGGATAGCTTTTCAGAATCCACTGATAAATTGGTGGAAAACTAAGGGCATAGAAACCTTAAATGATTTGATAAAATTAAATACATGAATTGTTATGAGATAATTAAAAAGCAGTTTTGGGCTGACCAATGTAGATCTTTTAAAATACATGCAATTTAAAAGTTTCATATCACCATTTTTTTATTTTGAAATACTTTATACATCAGAACAATCTTGAGGGAATACTATTTGAGTCAGAAATGGATATTCATATGATAGGTAAGATATACAAAACCTTGCAGAGAGCCTATCCAACTGCTTCTCTTACTATTGGAAGAAAGACTTACAAATAACTGATGTTGGTACAAGATGGGGATGTTGGAACATACAGTACCAGTCAAAAGTTTGGACACACCTACTCATCCCAGGGTTTCTCTTTATTTTTGTTATTTTCTACAATGTAGAATAATAGAAGACATCAAAACTATGAAATAATACATGGAATCATGTAATGACCAAAAAAGTGTTAAACAAATCAAAATATATTTTATATTTGAGATTCTTCAAAGAAGCCAACCTTTGCCTTAATGACAGCTTGCACAATCTTGGCATTCTTTCAACCAGATTCACCTGGAATGCTTTTCCAACAGAGTTCCCACATATGCTGAGTACTTGTTTGCTGCTTTCCTTTACTCTGCGGTCCAACTCATCCCAAACCATCGCAATTGGGTTGAGGTCGGGTGATTGTGGAGGCCAGGTCATCTGATGCAGCACTCCATCACTCTTCTTCTTGGTCAAATAGCCCTTACACAGCCTGGAGGTGTGATGGGTTACTGTCCTGTTGAAAAACGAATTATAGTCCCACTAAGCACAAACCAGACGGGATGGCGTATCGCTGCAGAATGCTATGGTAGCTATGCTGGTTAAGTGTGCCTTGAATACAAAATAAATGACGAGTGTCACCAGCAAAGCACCCCACCATAGTCACACCTCCTACTCCATTCCTCATGGTGGAGATCATCCATTCACCTACTCTGTGTCTCACAAAGACACAGCGGTTGGAACCAAAAATCTCACATTTGGACTCATCAGACCAAAGGACAGATTTCCATCGGCCTAATGTCCATTGCTTGTGTTTCTTGGCCCAAGCAAGTCTCTTCTTCTTATCGATGTCCTTTGGTAGTGGTTTCTTTGCAGAAATTCAACAATGAAGGCCTGATTCATGCAGTCTCCTCTGAACAGTTGATGTTGAGATGTGTCTGTGACTTGAACTCTGTGAAGTATTTTTTGGGCTGCAATTTCTGAGGTTGGTAACTCTATTGAACTTATCCTCTGCAGCAGAGGTAACTCTGGGTCTTCCTTTTCTGTGGTGGTCCTCATGAGAGCCAGTTTCATCATAGCGCTTGATGGTTTTTGAGACTGCACTTGAAGAAACTTTTAACAAGGTACACCTAATAATTAAAATGCATTCCAGGTGACTACCTCATGAAGCTGGTTGAGAGAATGCCAAGAGTGTGCAAAGCTGTCAAGGCAAAGGGTTGCTACTTTGAAGAATATCAAATATATTTTGATTTGTTTTACACTTTTTTGGTTACTACATGATTCCATGTGTGTTATTTCATAGTTTTGATGTCTTCACAATTTGTCTACAATGTAGAAAATAGTCAAATAAAGAGAAACCCTGGAATGAGTAGGCTTGTCCAAAATGTTGACTGGTACTGCAACTAACAAAATTACGAAAATGTACACTTAATCCAGTACAAACTAATGTATAGAATTTATTATACAAGATACAAAATTCACAAATTCTACAGCACAACACAGAGTCATGTCTGAGGGGGTGGCCAGTCCTTGAGATTATAATAGTACATGGCCAAGATGTTCAAACGTTCATAGATGAGACGCAGGGTCAAATAATAATAATCACAGTGGTTGTAGAGGGTGCAAAAGGTCAGCACCTCAGGAGTAAATGTCGGTTGGCTTTTCATAGCCGAGCATTCAAAGATAGAGACTGCAGGTGCGGTAGATGTTTAATCGAATTGAATATATTTAAATTTCTGAGTGTAGTTGCCCTTTAATTCAGTGAGCATGCCCTGCACTGTTGTTTGTTTAGTGGGTTTTCTGTAGTGCAGTAAAGCGCACATAAGATGTGAATCGGTCCCCAATAGAATGGGTGGAGTAAAGTAAAATGCCCATTTGGGCTGCCATTGGACAGCGAAAAACAAGTTAACGTTTATTTATTGTAATTTAAATTAGTTAGTAGTTAAGTGTTGAGTTAGATTACTGTAGCTACCTCAATTTTTTTTTTTATATGTTCAGTGACTTCACAACAATTGTTAGCTATCCGAAATTTTGCTAGCTAGCAGGCTCAGCTAAATACAAATTCCCTAGATACCGCCACGTCCCATTGTCACGTTATGAGATTTGTAACTGTAAGAGGAATATAATAATAT
Organism: Brachymystax lenok tsinlingensis; assembly: GCA_030435695.1. Lineage (NCBI taxonomy): Eukaryota > Metazoa > Chordata > Actinopteri > Salmoniformes > Salmonidae > Brachymystax > Brachymystax lenok. The sequence continues at coordinate 76,495,461 of CM059819.1, read as the reverse complement.
GATTTGAATGGAGTTTCCCATCTTCCCATTTCGAGTTTCTAGCGAAGCACAGACATTCCCTTATCCTGATGGTGTGACAAAGGCATTTCCTAACAGACCTGCTAACTTTCTTTCTTGTTACTTTTAAGGTTGGAACCAACATGCAGTAACTGCAGCAGGAAGAAAGGCAATTACCATATGTCCGCCAGCTCAGGGACAAGCTACACTATTCACAGCCCTGTGTAATGTTCAATGTATTTGCATTGCTGGACATTTAGAAATGTTATACATTTGTATTGCTTAAAAAAAAATGTACAAATAAAAGGAAATGTATGGTTTAAACATGCTTTTAAAGTTTATTTGTTTTAGCTGTTAGTGATCATTCTCTAAGTGTTAATACATTTGTGTTTACATCCTTAAGCCTTTATGTATGAGTTATGAATGACCAAAGGTGTCTGACTTTATAGTAAGTAAAGAGTCATGTGGTACAAGGCATTTATGTATGTGTTATAAATGACCATAAGTGTTTGAATTTAAATTAAGTACAGCATCATGCGATACAGTCTTTATGGATGTGTTATGAATGACTGAAGGTGTCTCACTTCAAACTATGTATTGCAGGACACTACATAAAGTATCAAAAAAATATATTATTAACGTTCTGTTGATTTATGAAGCATGGCTCATGATCTACAGGTTACTGTAGGGTGTGAGAGCTATTTTTAATTATTTGATGGACCTGCAAAGCTTGCGTTTGTGTGCGTGTGTCAGAACCAAGACGATTTGGAGTAGTCCAACCTGAGACTACCGCACCAGGTATTCCTCTTCTGTTCCCATGCCGGAGACCAGATTAAAACCTGTTACAATGGTGACAACATTTTGTGGCTGATATTTAAATAGGGGGAGTGGGTGAATGTATGTGTCAAAAACCTGACTGGGCCCAGCACCGCACAGTATGGCTCTTTTTTGCTGTGTGAGTGTTTCTGTACTGAGGAACATGTAACTTGGTTTCAGAAGAAAGACACTTTCAATTACTTTAGGTTGTGGGCTTTCATCAAGGTAAGTGTTTCTTTGTGTAATGTCGTCCCTAGGCACACACAGTATAATCCTGGGATATCAACCATTCAACGTTGGCCTTAGTGGGAGTGACCATAGAACTCTATAGGAGTGACCTTACTGAGTAAATAATTTGTCATCGTCACTACTTAACACAGTCAAAAAGTCATAATTATGGCTAAAACCTGTCCATTTCCACAATTCATCTTCTTAAAATGAACTGATGGCCAAGTTTGATGCTTTGGTCCCTTAGACCTTCCACGCATTTCGGCAGAACTGTCTGGGAAAGAGATTAGGTGTAATGTGACTAACATGACATCACTTTATAGCTTATCAGCACATATCGTCGCCCTTTATAAAGCACATGTTTTTTCATATTCAACCTAGTGGGTAATGGCACATTTGACATAGGAAATTATGTCATACAGTTATGTCACATTTATGAACCCTTTATAAAGCATGACATATGGTTATAGCTGCTTTGTAGTGCTTATGAAGGCATTATGGCTTTATGAAGCATTTATAAGCTAAATGTACTTTTAATCCGTCTATCTGCATATATCAAGACACGGCATATGAGGTGGCAGTGAAATACCCGATGGGTTGGACAATACTTTTCTCATCAATCATCTTAAAATAATATAAACTTCAAAACTGGAAATCAACCAATCCTTCAATGATAACAAGGGCCCAAAATGTTGAAAGTGCGTGGGCAATGGAGAGAAACAAAATGGTGCAGATTGAGGCCTTGTTGCGGAGAGTAATGCGGGCACTGGAGATGGGGGTGTGAGCAGGTGGGTCTTACAAAAAATCATGAAAGTCATAAAGAAAGTCTGTCTCACACTTATCATGCACAAAGTTTGTATGGTCTCCTCAAGATAAAGATACATATGTCACAATATTAACATTTCATTACAGTGACTGGTTCATTAGCCATTTCGTTCAGTCTCTTCCATGGCCAGATCTAGTCTGGCATTTTTGCACTCTGTAAAGGATGTCTTTGCTGCTGCTGTACTGCAGTTGTCTTGATTAATTAGAATACTTAGTTTGTCACTAAGTGTGATTAATTCCATTAATCTATCAAGTGTAAAGTTGTCCAGTAATGTCACTGGGAATCAATTATTCACCATAGCAACTGGTGCGGAGAAGATATTGAACTGTGAGTAGAGTCACCAACATTCATATGTAGAGTATATCCATTCATACACATCCCACATATCCATACACTACACATAAACAAACACATCAGCGTATTACCATATGCACATCAATACTTCCTGTAACAAACACACTAATGTGAGGTGAAAACATCAATGCTTCTATTTATTTTTCCTTGCCATAGGTCTAGAAGGTGTGGGGAGAAGTGGGCATTGCCATGTATCCTTGTCGTTGGAAGAAGCCATTGATTTAACAGCTGGCTTCATAGCCTCTCCCTCCTCCTGTAGGCACAGCATGTAATATCAAATCACAAGTTTCCCTCTATCCACAGCAATCAATTCAACTGAGCTTCCTGGCCTGTCTGGAGCTAGTCTAACCGCACAGCCTGGCCCCTTCCTTCTTAAAAGGCCTTTGCTGTGATAAAAACATATCTCACTCCAGGCTCAGCCAATCTAATTATGGCTAGACAAGGGGGCACTACTGCGGGGCACTGTTTGTGTCACCGTTAAGCTCTAACGGACTATCAGAGAGGTAGGAGAGGACAGAAAGGCCAGGGAACAACCCATCCCAGAGATGACCATCAGACACAAATGCTATGCCCTTTGTTTTACTGTTCTAGAAAACAAAATATTCCTGTATTTTTACTGTAGTATGTCTAGGGCCAGGGGTTTTCCTGATCATGTCACCTAACCAGCTAAAAAACTACAGGCCCTAGTCTGGACATGTTACATAGGCTATTAGAATCCAGAATTTTGTCCTTGTCGGGTCAGGTGACAGTGTCATAACAAGAGCAACGTTTTATAACAGCGCTTTTGTAATGCCAGTATAGCTTAACTCATGTTGGAACCAGTGCAGTCTGTAGGGAGAAGGTTTTATTTCCTTCCTTGGAACTTTTCAGCATTTAAGTCAACTGCGGACACTGCAATAAACAATAAGGACATACAGACATAGAATCTTAATTTGAGTAAGTTTGATACAGCATGAAAAGAATCCTGCAGCAACAAGACATTTTAATTATTATGATGATTATAATTCATGGACATTTATGTAGGGATAGATACATTTTTTGTAAGGGAACAGTGGAAATTGGAAATGGAAAACTTCATAAGCCTTTTTTAACCTCAAGTACACTACAAGTTACAAATTTCTTGCATTGCACTTAAGTTCTCCTGCAACAGGGTGATCAAATTAAGATCCTGCATCTGGACTTTATCTACGGTTGTTTTGAAACACTGATTCACATTCACATCTGGCTAAGTCCCGATGATTCCAAACAGCTGTGACCTGCTCTGTTCCCAACTGTTATTCTAGACAAAATCTTCTCATATACGCTCTCAGTCACTCTCTCACGCTTTTTGGTAACGAGATACTTCTCAAGTTCCTGGGAGGACAAACTATAAGCGTCCATTGAGGGATGAGTCTTTGCTTAAGGCCCCGGCTGGGTCGTCTGAGACAATCAGTTACCTTAATGAGCACAAATAGGATAACTGTAGTGTGACAGCACGTACAGGGCTGCAGCTAAAGGTAAGAGGACAAGAGTACAGATTCACAAGCACAGCGCAGGCGTGGCCGGTGTTGCTTTCAGGAGTAGTTCTAGAAAAGATGGTTGAATTAGGACTAGTTTGAGTTATGAGGATTTGGTGGTTAAGTTAGTAGATGTAGGATGCTAGCAAAATAAAGTTCTAAGTATGTTTCCCCCATGAGCCACAAGTTCTGAATGCATAAAGTGTACGTTACTTTATGCAAGTTTCTGCTGAAAAATAACAAATTAATTTATTCTGACCATGTGACTAGGCTATTCTTATGGTCCTCTGTTTTTCCTGGTCAGAATATGTGGCCAAGAGAAACTCCTGTTCCTATGTTTCCTTAGATGGGAAGCAGGGGGGTAGCCTCCTACCTGAAGCCACTGGGACTGGTCACTGCGTCCAGAGGTCCAGGCATTGACCTTTCCCTGTTTGTCCAGACGGGCCTTGCTGGGTTCCCAGGTGAACATGTCCATGTTGAGTGTTCTGAAGAGGCTGGACGCTGTGATCTGGTAGTCCTGGATGTGGCCAGACTTCATCCCCATGGGCTCAGAGCAGCCTGGAGAAACAAACTAGTTAGTGGAAACAGTCCTTTCTAGAACTGCAAATGGCCTCCAAAACAATACTTCCAAAGAAATACGATTTGACAAAACTCAATGGTGCCCCCTATTGTACTTCTTGATAAATGCATAACTGTCCTGTTCTTCCAAGAAGGGGAACTTCTACCCGCACCTAGGTGGTGCGAAACCTGTACGAACCTCTAGTCATGAATTATTCTACTTGAACCCCTAATGGTTACGGTCAGAACTTTATGGAACATGGACCCACCTGTGAGCTCACAGCCGAGCAGCTCCATGCGCAGGGTGCAGTGTCTCCTACAGACCTGGGGGTAGATGCGCACGTACTGCGCCTCAATGGGAGGGGTGAAGGAGTTGGCAGAGGGAGCATTGTTTTCGACATTTCCACGGAATATCTGAGGAGGGAAATTATAGGACAGAAGAGGGGTTCAAATGGATAGGAAGGGGGAAGCAAATTGTCTCTCTGTGAACAGTCTCTCACATGGTCTCTTGTGTTGTCACGATCTTCTATAGGGACGGACCAAGATGCAGCGAGGTTTCCAGTGTACATACTTTATTTACGTAACGTAACTGGCAAAACAATAAACAAAGATCGTAACTCCGGTGTGGCTAAACGTGCACACCACTAAACGTGCTATACTAACATTCATAGAAAACATTCAATGACCCACACCCCCAGTGAAAAACCACAAACATATATATGGTTCCCAATTAGAGGTAACGACAATCAGCTGCCTCTAATTGGGAACCATCAACCCAACATATAAATATCACACCTAGTACATAAAACCCTTCTAACCCAAAAACTAAACACCAGCCTGCTAAACCAGGCCCATGGGGGGGTCCTCGGGTGGGTCTCTTTGTCCTAGGTGGCGGCTCCGGTGGCGGCCGTGCCCGGGGCTAGAAGCCGGAACAGTACGTACCAGGCTGGTACGACACCCTAGAAGCCTGGTACGATGAACAGGAACAGGCTGTGTTGGGATCGCGATGCGCACAGGGGTTCTAGTGCTGGAAGCAGGAACAGGCTGCGCTGAGCTCGCGATGCGCACAGAGGACCTGGTGCATGAAACAGGAACCGGCTGTGCTGGGTTCGCGATGCGCACAGGGGTTCTGGTGCGGGGAACAGGGACAGGACGTGCTGGGTCCACGACGCGCACAGGGATCCTGGTGCGTGGTACAAGGACAGGACGTGCTGGACCCACGACGCGCACAGGGATCCTGGTGCGTGGAACAGGGACAGGACGTGCTGGACCCACGAAACGCGCACAGGGGACCTGATGCGGAGAGCCGGCACCCTTCTACCGGGTTGTTCACTCACCCTCGCCTCACAGATGATGGGAGCTGGAATGTCGCGCACCGGGCTGTGGGCGCGAACCGGAGACACCGCACGCAGAGCCGGCGCAGGATATTTTGGTCCAAGAAGGCGCACTGGAGACCTAGAGCGCAGAGCTGGCACCATTCTTCCAGGCTGCACACTCACCCTAGCCTCACAGATGAGGGGAGCTGGAATGTCGCACACCGGGCTGTGGGCGCGAACAGGAGACACCGCACGCAGAGCCGGATATCCTGGCCCGAAGAGGCGCACCGGAGACCAGGAGCGCTGAGCCAACACCCTCCTTTCTGGCTGCAACCTCCCCCTAGCTCGACAGATGCGAGGAGCTGGCAAGTCGCGCACCGGGCTGTGAAAGCTCACTGGAGACCCCATGCGCTTCACCGTATAACACGTTGTCTTACCAGTGCGTCACTCCCTCCGGAAAGCAAAATGTTTTCTTAGGGCTGCCTCTCGGGTTTCCTCGCCAGCCGTGTCCCCTTGTACTTCTCCTGATCGGGTTTCCATACTCCATATTTCGCCTCAAAATAACACCGCTCAGCCTTCGCTGCTTCCAACTCCTCCTTTGGATGGCAATACTCCCCAGGCTGGGTCCAGGGTCCCTTTCCATCCAGTATTTCCTTCCAGGTCCAGAACTCCCGGTTGTCTCGCTGCTTGGTCCTTTTTTGGTGGATCATTCTGTCACGATCTTCTATAGGGATGGACCAAGACGCAGCGAGGTTTCCAGTGTACATTCCAGTGTACATTTATTTACGTAATGTAACTGGCAAAACAATAAACAAACAAACAAAGATCGTAACTCCGGTGTGGCTAACCGTGCACACACCACTAAACGTACTATACTAACATTCATAGAAAACATTCAATGACCCACACCCCCAGTGGAAAACACCACAAACATATATATGGTTCCCAATTAGAGGTAACGACAATCAGCTGCCTCTAATTGGGAACCATCAACCCAACATAGAAATATCACACCTAGAACATAAAACCCTTCTAACCCAAAAACTAAACTAAACACCAGCCTGCTAAACCAGGCCTGGACGTGACAAGTGTCTACTCAAAACTCAACAAATTGCTGCCATTCAATGAGCTCGAATTACTGGATTTTCATTTTTTTTAAATGAATTAGTGGACCAATTACCTTGCCATACCATATAGACTGTTTTAACTAATATAGTGTTTCACAGGGCCCTCTCAGGTGATATGCATGGTTTTATGTGTGTGTCTGTGTGTGTGTTAAGGAATGCCTCTCTCTCCGGATGAATTCACGTCAGCATTGCACTGAGGTGCACTCAAAAGGGGGGCCCCTCTGGGTCAGAACATCAGTGAGTCTACTCTCTGGCTAGCACACTCTTACAGTCAGACTCAAAGATCTCAGGCAAGAAAATTAACAACTGGGTTTTGAGTTTAGTCTCTCACCCCGGTGTTCTGCATGCCTCATTAATCTTAGTTGTTAGAGTAACAACTATATACTGCATATATAACAAAAATATAAACGCAACATGTAAAGTGTTGGTCCCATATTTCATGAGCTGAAATAAAATATCCCAGAAATTCTCCATACGCACAAAAAGCATATTTCTCTCAGATTTTGACAGACATCTGTTTACATCCTGTTAGTGAGCGTTTATCCTTTGCCAAGATAATCCTCCCCTGACAGCTGTGGTATATCAAGAAGCTGATTAAACAGCATGATCATGACACAGGTGCACCTTGTTCATGGGACAATAAAAGGCCACTCGAAAATGTGCAGTTTTGTCATAGAGCACAATGCCACAGATGTCTCAAGTTTTGAGGGAGCGTGCAATTGGCATGCTGATTGCAGGAATGTCCACCAGAGCTGTTGCCAGATAATTTAATGTTAATTTATCTACCATAAACCACCTCCAGCGTTGTTTTAGAGAATTTAGCAGTACTTCCAACCGACCTTACACCCGCAGAACAAGTTTACGGTGTTGTTTGGGCAAGCAGTTTGCCGATGTCAACGTTGTGAACAGAGTGCCCCATGGAGGCAGTGGGGTTATGGTATAGGCAGACATAAGTTACGGACAACGAAAACAATTGCATTTTATCAATGGCAATTTTGAATGCAAAGAAATACTTTGTCGAGATCTTAAGCCCTGTTGTGAGGCTCATTTTTTAAAGATATCCATGACCATTTCAATTAACTGATCTCCTAATTTAAACTGTAATTCAGTCAAATCTTTGAAATTGTTGCACGTTGCGTTTATATTTTTGTCAGTATATATACAGTACCAGTCAAAAGTTTGGACACAACTACTCATTCCAGGGTTTTTGTTTATTTGTACTATTTGCAACATGGTGGAATAATAGTGAAGATATCAAAACTATGAAATAACACATATGGGATCTTGTAGTAACCAAAAAGTGTTAAACAAATCAAAATATATTTGATATTTGAGATTCTTCAAAGTAGCCACACTTTGCCTTGATGACAGCTTTGCACACTCAGCTTTCTCAACCAGCTTCATGAGGTAGTCACCTGGAATGCATTTCAATTAACAGGTGAGCCTTTTTAAAGTTAATTTGCGGAATTTCTTTCCTTCTTAATGCATTTGAGCCAATCAGTTGTGTTGTGACAAGGTAGAGGTGGTATACAGAAGATAGCCCTATTTAGTAAAAAAACAAGTCCATATTATGTAAAGAACAGCTCAAATAAGCAAAGAGAAACGTTAGTCCATTATTACTTTAAGACATGAAGGCCAGTCAATCTGGAGGATTTCAAGAACTTTGAAAGTTTCTTCAAGTGCAGTCGCAAAAACCATCAAGCGCTATGATTAAATTGGCTCTCATGAGGACCGCCACAGGAAAGGAATACCCAGAGTTACCTCTGCTTCAGAGAATAAGTTCATTAGAGTTAAATGCACCTCAGATTGTAGTCAAAATAAATGTTTCAAGGAGTAAAAGACAGATCTCAACATCAAAAGAAACACGCGCAAAGGAAAAAATGAGAGATTTTTGGTTCCAACCACTGTGTCTTTGTGAGACGCAGAGTAGGTGAACAGATGATCTCCGCATGTGTGGTTCCACAGTGAAGCATGGAGGAGGTGTGATGGTGTGGGGGTGTTTTTCTGGTGTTTTTCTGGTGATACTGTTGGTGATTTATTTAGAATTCAAAGCACACTAAACCAGCATGGCTACTACAGCATTCTGCAGCGATACTCCATCCCATCTGGTGTGCGATTATTGGGACTATCAATTGTTTTTCAACAGAACAATGAACCCCAAAACACCTCCAGGCTGTGTAAAGGCTATTTGACCAAGGAGAGTGATGGAGTGCTGCTTCAGATGACCTGGCCACCACAATCCCACAACCTCAACCCAATTGAGATGGTTTGGGATGAGTTGGACAGCAGAGTGACAGAAAAGCAGCCAAAAAGTGCTCAGCATATGTGGGAACTCCTTCAAGACTGTTTAGCAAAGCATTCCTCATGAAGCTGGTTGAGAGAATGCCAGGATCGTGCAAAGCTGTCATCAAGGCAAAGGGTGGCTACTTTGAAGAATCTCAAATATAAAATATATTTGGATTTGTTTAACCATTTACTGGTTATTACATTATTCTATATGTGTTATTTCAAAGTTTTGATGTCTTCACTATTATTCTACAATGTAGAAAATAGTAAAAATAAAGAAAACTCTTGATGAGTAGGTGTGTCCAAATTTTTGACTGGTACTGTACATATATACACTGAGTATACCAAACATTAGGAACACCATCCTGATATTGAGTTGCACCCCCCCTTTTTCCCTCAGAACTGGCTCAATTTGTCGGGCATGGACTCGACAAGCTGCCAAAGGCGTTCCACAGGGATGCTGGCCCATGTTGACTCCAATGCTTCCACAGTTGTGTCAAGTTGGCTGCATGTCCTTTGGTGATGGACAATTCTTGATACAGACAAGAAACTGTTGAGCATGAACAACTGGTGCGCCTGGCACCTACTACCATACCCCATTCAAAGGCACTTAAAACTTTTGTCTTGCCCAATCACCCTCTGAATGGCACACAAACACAATCAATTGGGACCGGTGACATGGTGCGCTGTCAAAAATGACAGAGTGTCGGGGAGCCGATTTGGTGGCCGTTTATCCCCAAATAGTATAAAATGCAATCTAAAAGTCATAAAAAGTGGAGGGGGGTAAGTGCTAGGAAGAGGAGCCCAGAGTGAGCTGGCTAATTAAAAAGTCATCTCATCATGTCCTCCACTCTGCCCTTGACTTGGTGTGTGGTCTCCAGTTGCTGTGTGTGTGTGTGTCTCACCATGTCCTCATCTGTGCCCTTGACTTTGTTTGTCCTCCAGGTCTTGCCATCATCACTAGAGGCCACTTTGTAAGACTTGACATACTCTGGGCTGCCGATGCGCTTTGCACCCTGGGTAATTAGGCCCGTGACCCGCATCCTCCTCTGTAGGTTTATCTGTGGGGAAATAAGGGATAAAACAGCAATCAAGACATTGTGTGTGGGAGTTTGTGTGTCTGTGTGACTGTGCTTGTATGTGTGTGTACATATTTATACATGTATGTTTTGTGTGTGTGAGCGTGTTTATTTGTATTTATTATGGATCCCCATCAGCTGCTGCCAAGGCAGCAGCTACTCTTCCTGGGGTCCAGCAAAATTAAAGCAGCTTATACAATTTGAAAAACATTACAATACATTCACAGATTTCACAACACACTGTGTGCCCTCAGGCCCCTACTCTACCACTACCACATATCTACAGTACAAAATCCATGTGTACGTGTGTGTAAAGTGTGTATGTTATCGTGTGTGTATGCATGTGTCTATGCCTTTGTTGTGTTGCTTCACAGTCCCTGCTGTTCCATAAGATGTATTTCTATCTGTTTTTTAAATCAAATTTGACTGCTTGCATCAGTTACTTGATGTGGAATAGAGTTCGATGTAGTCATGGCTCTATGTAGTACTGTGCGCTACCCATAGTCTGTTCTGGACTTGGAGACTGTCAGGGGAGACCTCTTGTGGCATGTCTTCTGGGGTATGCATGGGTGTCCGAATAATATACACCAGTAGTTCAAACAGACAGCTCGGTGCATTCAACATGTCAATACCTCTCGTAAATACAAGTAGTGATGAAGTCAATCTCTCCACCACTTTGAGGAGAGATTGACATGCATATTATTAATGTCAGCTCTCTGTGCACATCCAAGGGCCAGTCGTGCTGCCCTGTTCTGAGCCAATTGCAATTTCCCTAAGTCCCTTTTTGTGGCACATGACCACAAGAATGAACAGTAGTCCAGGTGCAACAAAACTAGGGCCTGTAGGACTTGCCTTGTTGATAGTGCTGTTAAGAAGGTAGAGCAGCGCTTTATTATGGACAGACTTCTCCCCATGTTAGCTACTGTTGTATCAATATTTTTTGACCATGACAGTTTACAATCCAGGGTTACTCCAAACATTTTAGTCACCTCAACTTGCTCAATTTCCACATCATTTATTACTAGATTTAGTTGAAGTTTAGGGTTTAGTGAATGATTTGTCCCAAATCATAGAAATATTTAGGACTAACTTATTCCTTTCCACCCACTCTGAAACTAACTGCAACTCTTTGTTAAGTGTTGCAGTCATTTCAGTCATTGTAGTAGCTGACATGAATAGTGTTGTCATCCACATACATAGACACACTGGCTTTACTCAAAGCCAGTGGCATGTCATTAGGCCCATTATTTCTTCAATATTTACTAGACAGATGCTCTGGGGAATTCCTGATTCTACCTGGATTTTGTTGGAGAGGCTTCCATTAAAGAAAACCCTCTGTGTTCTGTTAGACAGGGAACTCTTTATCCACAATATAGCAGGGGGTGTAAAGCCATAACACATACGTTTTTCCAGCTGCAGACTATGATCGATAATGTCAAAAGCCGCTACAATCTTTTCATCATAAATTTCTTTCAGACAATTATCAGTCATTTTTGTAAGTGCTGTGCTTGTTGAATGTCCTTCCTATAAGCATGTTGAAAGTTTGTTGTCAATTTGTTTACTGCAAAATAACATTATCTGGTCAAACACAATTTTCTCCAAATTTTTACTAAGGATTTGTAACAGGCTGATTGGTAGGCTTTTTGAGACAGTAAAAAGGGGGCTTTACTATTCTTAGGTAGCGGAATGGAATTTGCTTCCCTCCAAGCCTGGGGGCAGACACTTTCTAGTAGGCTTAAATTGTAATTTAAGCCTAATCAGTAATTTTCCATCCATTCCATCCGGTGGCTTGTCATTGTTGATAGACAACAATACTTTTTGCACCTCTTCCACACTCACTTTACAGAATTCAAAGTGACAATGCTTGTCTTTCATAATTTGGTCAGATATACTTGGGTGTGTAGTGTTAGTGTTTGTTGCTCGCATGTCATGCCTAAGTTTGCTAATCTTGCCAATGAAAAAATCAATAAAGTAGTTGGCAATATCAGTTGGTTTTGTTGTGAATGAGCCATCTGATTCAACGAATGATGGAGTTGAGTTTGCTTTTTTCACCCAAGATTTCATTAAAGGTGCTCCAAAGCTTTTTACTACCATTCTTTATGTAATTTATCTTTGTTTCATAGTGTAGTTTCTTATTCTTTTTATTCAGTTTAGTCAAAGGTTTTCTCAATTTGCAATACGTTTGCCAATCAGTTGTGCAGCCAGACTTATTTGCCATTCCCTTTGCCTCATCCCTCTCAACCATACAACTTTTCAATTCCCCATCAATCCAAAGGGATTTAAACATGTTTACAGTACTTTTCTTAATAGGTGCATGCTTATTAGTAACTGGAATAAGCAATTTCATAAATGTGTGAAATGCAGTGTCTGTTTGCTCCTCATTACCACTGACCAACAAATATGATTTACATAAACAACATAGGAATCACTACAAAACGTATTGTATGACCTCTAATCCACTATATTAGGCCCAGCCTTTGGAACTTTGGTTTTCCTAAATGTCTACTATATTGTGATCACTACATCCGATGGATCTGAATACTGCGTTCAAGCTAATTTCTGCAGCATTAGTAAAGATGTGATCAATACATGTTGATTTTTCCTGTGCTGTTTGTAACTGCCCTGGTAGGTTGACTGATAACTTCTTAGGGAGCAGCTCCCGAGGTGACGGTTTTGTAGAGTCTGGCGTGCCCAAAGTAAAATGCCTCCCACTCAGGCCCAGAAAATAGGATATGCACATAATTAGGAAGGAATTTCTGTCCTGGAAAAAGTGTATTTGACACATTGCCTCATTTGAACCCCTCCCTATTGAAAATGACCATATATGGGAGTAAGATTTCAGTACCTATTGCTTCCACTGGATGTCAACAGTCTCTAGACAGTGTTTGATGATGTTTAGTTGCTCTGGATGGTAATGGAAGAAGAATTGGGAAGTGGTCACCAGATGTAAACAGAAGAGGATGCGCGTTCACGGGCTTGCGCGCGCTGTGGTTTTTTCCTTTCCTATCTCCCAGTTTATAATCCGGTTGAAATATTATACTAAATATACATAAAAGTGTTCATAAGGATACATTATCAATGATGTTTGATTGTTCTTGGACAAGTGTATAGGTATAGGTTGAACGAGTTCTCTTCACGGTTCAATGGGCGAGTGGACGCTGTATTTTCTGATCATAACGTGCCAACCAAATGGAGATTTATGGATATAATAAATGACTTTTTCTAACAAAAGAACCATGGATTGTCTTCGTTGGACACTTGGGAAGCCCTCAGCAGAAGTTCTTGAAAAGGTAAGGGATTTGTTTTCGCTGTGAAATGTGTTTTGTGTGAACCGTGATGGTTTATGAATTTATGCTAATGGAAAATTGGAGGTGCTACCCTCAAACAATCAAATGTAGTGCTTTCGCCGTAAAGCCTTTTTGAAATCTGACAACGCTGTGATATTGCCAAGAAGCAGAGCTTTTGATGACTATGCAACACTTATATATTGATGAATGTTTAATAATTAAACTTTTGGATTTTGAATTTGGCGCCTTGCATTTCACCGGGTAGTGTCGGGAGCGCCCCACCACTCCCTAATAAGGCACTGGATACAGTTGAAAGCTTTTTCTTGAGTGGGCAGCTTGATGAAAGCCAGTCAATATTTAAAATCACCCAGAAAATATACCATTATCAAGCATTTCACACATGTTATCCAGATACTGACTGTTAGCACTTGGTGGTCTATAGCAGCTTCCCACCAGAATGGGCTTTAGGTGTGGCAGATGAACCTGTAGCCATATTACTTCAACAGTATCATGTTATTTATGTGGACTTCCTCCTAGGGAACACCGGTGTGTGTCAGACACCCTCTGGCCATTACACACAGATCTTTTATCTGTTCCTGTCAAGGTCATCTATCTTCCTCAGGACTGTGTGAATGCAACAGTCTATCCTCTCACACCACATCCAGCCAGCCAGTCAATCCAATCTAGTGTAACAGTATAGATTCAGTCCCTCTCCTCGCCCCTACCTGGGCTCGAACCAGGGACCCTCTGCACATATCAACAACAGCCACCCTCGAAGCATCGTTATCTTCGCGCCACAAAAGCCACAGCTCTTGCAGAGCAAGGGGAACAACTACTTCAAGGTCTCTGAGCTAGTGACGTCACCGATTGAAACGCTGTTAGCGCGCACACCGCTAGCTAACTAGCCATTTCACACCGGTTACACTAGCCTGTCAATATACTGCCAAACTAAAGCACTACTGACAGAGGCGGGTTGGGGCTTCAGTTAGAATCCTTAAGTTTGATGCACAGCAGTATGACCATTATCAGAGAGAGGAGAGATAGAGAAATATAATTTTCTTTAGTCAGAAGTTATTTGATCATACATTTTAATGTCTCCATATGATGACAGCTCTCTAATACAGGACAGCCTATGGTGGTAAGTAAGAACTGGTGCTGTAATAGATGACAGCCTATGGTGGTAACTAAGGACGTGCTGTAATATATGACAGCCTATGGTGGTAACTAAGGACTGGTGCTGTGCTGAATGAATTGAACACATATGGAAAGAAACAAAGACAGGGTCAAACACGCCTGCAGACACAAACACATACACAAAGGCACAGACTCACGCACGCACGCATGCACACGCACACACACACACACACAGTCTCAGATGAATCTGAATCTGATTCTTTTTCACAACAGTCATAACTGGGTCAAAATAATATTCAAACAGTGTTAAGGTACAGTGCATTCGGTTAGTATTCAGACCCCTTCCCTTTTTCCACAATTTGATACGTTACAGCATTATTCTGAAGTGGAATAAATAACACATTTTCCTCATCAATCTACAACATAATACCCCATGAAGACAAAGTGAAAACAGGTTTTTGGAATTTCTTGCACATTTATTAAACATAAAAACAGAAATACCTTATTTAAGTATTCAGACCCTTTGCTATGAGACTCGAAATAGAGCTCAGGTGCATCTTGTTTCCATTGATCACGCTTGAGACGTTTCTACAACTTGATTAGAGTCAATCTATGATAAATTCAATTGATTGGACAGGATTTGGAATGGAACACACCTGTCTATATAAGGTCCCAAAGTTGACAGTGCATGTCAGAGCAAAAACCAAGCCACGAGGTCAAAGGAATTGCCCGTAGAGCACCAAGTCAAGGCACAGATCTGGGAAAGGGTAGCAAAACATTTCTGCAGCATTGAAGGTCCCCAAAAGCACAGTGTTCTTCATCAATCTTAAATGGAAGAAGTTTGGAAGCACCAAGACTCTTCTTAGAGCTGAAACTGAGCAATCGGGGGGAAGGATCGGGCCTTGGTCAGGGAGCTGACCAAGAACCCGATGGTCTCTCTGAAAGAGCTCTAGAGTTCCTCTGTGGAGATGGGCGAACCTTGCAGAAGGTCTAACATCTCTGCAGCACTCTACCAATTACACTTTTTTGGTAGAATGGCCAGACAAACGACACTCTGTAAAAGGCACATGACAGCCTGCTTGAAGTTTGCCAAAAGTCACCTAAAGGACTCAGACCATGAGAAACAAGATTCTCTGGTCTGATGAAACCGAGATTGAACTCTTTGGCCTGAATGCCAAGCGTCACATCTGTAGGAAACCTAGGACCATCACTACGGTGAAGCATGGTGGTGGCAGCATCATGCTGTGGGGATGATTTTCAGCAGCAGGGACTTGGAGACTAGTCAGGATCGAGGTAAAGATGAACGGAGCAAAGTACAAAAAGATCCTTGATGAAAACCTGCTACAGAGCGCTCAGGACCTCAGACTGGGGCTAAGGTTTACCTTCCAACAGAACAACGACCCTAAGCACACAGCCAAGACAATGCAGGAGTGGCTTCGGTACAAGTCTCTGAATGTCCTTGATAGGCCTAGCCAGAGCCCGGAAATGAACCCGATCTAACATCTCTGGAGAGACCTGAAAATAGCTGTGCAGCGACGGTTTCCATCCAACCAGACAGAGCTTGGGAGGATCTACCTGGAAGAATGGGAGAAACTTCCCAAATAGAGATGTGCCAAGCTTGTTGTGTCATACCCAAGAATACTCTAAGCTGTAATCGATGCCAAAAGGTCCTTCTACAAAGTCTGAATACTTAAGTAAATGTAATATCAGTTTGTAATACATTTGCAACAATTTCTAAAAACCTGTTTTTGCTTTGTCATTATGGGGTATTGTATGTAGATTGATGAGGGAAAAGAACGATTTCATCACGACGGCTGCTACCACACGTAACACCCTGGGGTGAGATTAGGGGAAACCCAAATGAACTGTGTCCCACAAGAATGAGAGACATCATACTGTGAAAACCAAAAAGGCCCCTGTTCATGATAATGATGGATAGACAATATTTTCTTGGAACAACACCACAAGAGCCAAACTTAGCCTCTGAAATTAAATATGACTATGCACTCTGAGCATGTACTTCTTCACTTGCTGACTACAGCAACTCAAGTCTTCTTGACAAAGTCGTACACATCATCCTCAATACAATCAAAGCCACAATGAACACCCACTTATTCTCCACTTATCTCTTGTTTTTTTCATATTCTGGAGAACAACATTAACATCTTCTCTCTCTCTCATTAGTCTACTGTAACTAAAAGGCCTAGTGCTCAGGTAATTGGTGTGATTCTTTGCACAGATAATGACCACTTACAAACACACTTCAGTCACTCCACATAATACTGGTGCTGTCTTAGTTCACGCTGAGTGAGGCTCTGTTGAGAACATCTGCCTGGATACTGCTCAGCGGTGAGTGTCAGTTTGAGAAAATTGATTCAGTGTGAGTGGACTGACATAAAAGGCCCATAATTCCCCCGGCCGTATGTCAAAATGACACTGCATAACATGAGGATAATTTTCCCCATCATGATCTCAATTCGGCAGTGACAGGGATACAAGAAGAGCTCAGTGTGAACTCCATGAAGGGGGAGGTCTGGAAGAGACAGCCCAGTTGAGAGTCTCTGAGACTGGAAAGGGTTTGAGGTCAGATGGCCACTCATCTGCCTCATGGCTGCTCTTCAAAGTTTTGTAATTTGCTGGTGCTTATTGGAACAGTGGAACCTCACTTATCTGTACATTGCTACACAGTTTCCCCACTAACAGTGTAGTGTAAATATGTACTCAAAACAAAACCGTCCACCCTTCATAAAACACAACCATTAAACCCATCTGCAAACAATATATCTTTCTAGCAAATCTGTTAGAGCCAGTAGAGTCGGATCACATCTTGCCTCTTGAGTAAGATGCCTCCTGCTTCTTGAGTAAGATGTCTACTGCTTCTTGAGTAAGATGTCTACTACTTCTTGAGTAAGATGTCTACTACTTCTTGAGTAAGATGTCTACTGCTTCTTTAGTAAGATGTCTACTGCTTCTTTAGTAAAATGTCTCTTTCCTCTTGAGTAAGATGTATTCTGCCTCTTGAGTAAGATGTCTCCTGCCTCACAAGGTAAGACAGAAGTGAGACCGAGTGTTATCAGAAACTCAGGCCTTCCAGCTCATTGCTGTAGTTCACATCACTACACTCTTAAACTGCAATTTCAAGATATTCTGTCGTCCTTAAATCCACCACTCTTTTATACAGTAATTGTTTGAAAATGGTCAATTAGTTTTGGCAATGGTCTCCTCGACAAGCATTTATTTTTATTTCCCTGAGGTTTTTTGAAGTGGCAGAGGACCTGCCAAAGTATTCAAGGCCTAAATGGAGGAAGGATTGCGTTTTAAGCCCCTAATGTGGCACATCGGTTGAAACACGTAGATCCATCCTCCCTCAGCGCTGACACTGTGTCATTCACACAGGCTGTAATAATGCCCCTACACATTCTTTAGAGTCAGAATGGACCAGTCACATACTGTGTTCTTGTCAGCATTAAGAATATGTTTTCACGCCAGGCCGATTAGTTCCATTGACTTAGTAGACACCTAAAGTCATGAATGCCGTTTCTCTGCAGTGGTTTAAAATGTAAAGCTTAGTGTGTGGAGGAAGTCAGCGCTGACCTGATCATGATTATTACTTCATTTAATTCATGTTGTTCACAAACCCAGTGAGGTGTTCGGCAGTGCAGTGCCTACAGATGTAGGATCTTAATTTGATCCCTCTTTTGTTGCTGAGAATTTTCCTACACTGCAGATGAGCTTTGTGATTTACATAAATTAATTGAAAATCCACACTTTCATGTAACCTACTTCTGGTCAGCTAACAGCCTAACCACCGATACAAGCAACATTATGGACTAAACTTTAAATCCTGTGGCTGCAGAATTATTTTGCTGTGACAACATAGCTCAAATAAGGTCCTACAGCTGTACATGAAATAATGTACTAATAATGTAACATGTGTGAACTGCTACGAAAAACATCCTTTACAGGGGCAGGCAAGTTTGAGCAAAAACAGCTTGAGAAAGAACAATAGTAGTTCAGACCAAAAGTGACATTTACGTTTTATTTAACTTGTATTTATTCAGGGGAGCCCAATTGAGACCAGGGTCTCATTCTCAACGATGCCCTGAGAACAAACAACTCACGAACATGATAAATCAATAAACATATGCAACAGCAAAATATAAACTGCAGAATACAGCAGATACAGACACACCACATCTCACCAACAGTAATAACGAACCACAATGAACAAAAACACTAATAAACCACAACAATCAAACAAAACACTAAGACACCAACACAATCAACCAAAACACTAATAAACCACCACAATCAGCCAAAACACCGATAAACCACCACAATCAACCAAAACACTAATGAACCACCACAATCAAACAAAACACTAACAAACCACCACAATCAACCAAAACACTTATAAACCACCAAAATCAACCAGAACACTTGCAAAACCCTTGTATACTGAAATAAAGTTCAACATACAACTCCCTTGATATCTTCATGGATGCAGAGGAGAAATGTGAAGCACAATGGTGGCTGAAAGATAAAGGACAAAGACAACACATTTTTTAACCTTCAACATAGAAATGCTACCAAAAATAATTTACTGAAGCTTGTTAGAAATGACGGCGTCACCCATGATTCACCAAACAATATTTTGATAGAGGAAGCAAAGTACTTTTAGCATATATTTTAGTTTCAGTCTCCTCAATCTCCACTAACCAAATTTAACTTTATGGATTTTTTTCTATTAATAGTGTAAAATTAACAGCTGTACAGAAAGAGTCATGTGAAGGCCAGAGGAGGAACTTCTAGATGCAATTAAAGCATTTAAGTCTGGGAAAACTCCAAGGCTGTTTTATGATGTTTTTGATACACTCAGAGGACCGTTATTAGCATGTTTTAACCAGTCCTATAAAAATAGTAGATTATCAGATACTCAACAAGAAGGTCTGATTTCATTATTACTGAAATAGGATCCAAGTGGTAAATATAAGTCCATAAAAAAAATTGGAGGCCTCTTTAACACAGTGTCGTGATGCAAAAATAATTGCAAAATGCATAGTGCATGGAATTAAAAAGGTATTGTTGGAAATTATTAATCCTAATCAGACAGGTTATTTTTACATGGATGAGACATTGGAGATAATATAAGACAAGTACTGGAAACAATAGAACACTATAGAACATCTGCTAACTAGGCCTGGTTTTCATAGCTGACTTTGAAAAGGCTTTTGATAAAGAATGACTGGAATTTATATATAAATGCCTGGAATATTTCAATTTTGGAGAATATCTTATACAATGGGTTAAAGTTATGTATGGTAACCCTAAGTGTAAAATAGTAAATAATGTATACTTCTCAGAAAGTATTAAACTGTCAAGAGGAGTAAAACTACGTTGTCCACTATCGGCATTACTATTTATTATAGCCATTGAAATGTTCACTACTAAAATCAGATCCCAAAATAATATCAAGGGGTTAGAAATCCAGGGCTTAAAAACAAAGGTATTGTACGCTAATGATTCATGTTTTCTTTTAAATCCACAATTTGGATCCCTACACAGCCTCCTAGAGGATCGAGACACATTTTCTAACCTCTCTGGATTACAACCAAATTATGATAAGCGTACAAATACATTATCTATTGGATCACAAAAAAATACACCTTTTAGATTACAGTGTACATTAACAATAAAATGGTCTGACGGTGATGTGGATCTACTCGGTATACATATCCTGAAAGAAAGAAATTATCTCACTGCAATACATTTTTATAGAAAGTTAGCAAAAATAGAAAATATCTTGCTACCATGGAAAGGAACATACCTGTATATTTGTGGAAATATTACCCTGATTGACTATTTAGTCATATCCCAGTTTATCTATTTGCTTATGGTCTTGCCTACACCTAGCGACCATTTTTTTAAATTAAAATTATATGAGCAAAACATATAAATAATATAAAAAATATTCAAGCCAGACAAAATTAGACGGGACTATTTATATAATGAATATGAATTCGGAGGGCAGAAATTATTAAATATTAAAGCATTAGACCTCTCACTAAAGGCGTCAGTCATACAAAAGTTATACTTAAATCCGAACTGGTTCTCTAGCAGATAAGTAAGAATGTCTCACCCTATGTTCAATAATGGGCTTTTGTTTCTTTATTCAGACTACAACCTTTCCCTTCCGGTTACTGGAAAAATTAATAATCTCCAAAATATTGCTATTTTTAAAACAAGCCATTGAAAGTTGGTTGCAATTTCAGTTTAATCTACCAGAAAAGACAGAACAAATAATACAACACATATTGTGGTTAAACTCTAATATACTAATTAATAAAATAAACATTTAAAAAAAAAAAAGATTTTTACCTTGTCAGCTCTGGGATTTGAACTTGCAACCCTCCGGTTACAAGTCCAACGCTCTAACCACTAGGGTACCTGCCACGCCTACCTCCAACCACCGTGTCTTTGTGAGACGCAGAGTAGGTGAACGAATGACCCATTCTGCTGCAATACTCCATACAAACTGGTTTGCGCTTAAAGGGACTTAAATTGTTCTTCAACAGGACAAAGACACAAAACACACCTCCAGGCTGTGTAAGGGCTATTTGACCAAGAAGGAGAGAGATGGAGCACTGCATCAGATGACCTGGCCTCCACAATCTCCACAACCCAATTGAGATGGTTTGGGATGAGTTGGACCAAAAAGTGAAGGAAAAGCAGCCAACAAGTGCTCAGCATATGTGGGAACTCCTTCAAGACTGTTGGAAAACAGTCTGCTGGTTGAGAGAATGCCAAGTGTGTGCAAAGCTGTCATCAAGGCAACTACTTTGAAGAATCTCAAATATAAAAATATATTTTGATTTGTTTGAAACTTTTTTGGTTACTACATGATTCCATATGTGTTATTTCATAGTTGTGATGTCTTCACTATTATTCTACAATGAAGAAAATAGTAAAATAAAGAAAAACCTTGGAATGTGTAGGTGTGTCCAAACGACTGGTACTGTACATATTTACAAACAAATACAGTTGGAAGTTTACATACACTTAGGTTGGAGTCATTAAAACTCATTTTAGAAATACTTCACAAATTTCTTGTTAACAAACTATAGTTTTGGCAAGTTGGTTAGGACATATACTTTGTGCATGACACAAGTAATTTTTCCAACAACTGTTTACAGACAGATTATTTCACTTAAGCCATTTTGCCACAACTTTGGAAGTATGCTTGTGTCACAATTCCAGTGGGTCAGAAGTTTACATACACTAAGTTGACTGTGCCTTTAAACAGCTTGGAAAATTCTCTAAAATTATGTCATGGCTTTAGAAGCTTCTGATGGGCTAATTGACATAATTTGATTCAATTGGAGTTGTACCTGTGGATGTATTTCAAGGCCTATCTTCAAACTCAGTGCCTCTTGCTTGACATCATGGAAAAATCAAAAGAAATCAGCCAAGACCTCAGAAAAGTAATTGTAGACCTCCACAAGTCTGGCTCATTCTTGGGAGCAATTTGCAAACGCCTGAAGCTACCATGTTCACCTGTACAAACAATAGTATGCAAGTATAAACACCATGGGAACACACACCCGTCATACCGCTCAAGAAGGAGAAGCGTTCTGTCTCCTAGAGATGAACGTACTTTGGTGCGAAAAGTGCAAATCAATCCAAGAACAAAAGCAAAGGACCTTGTGAAGATGCTGGAGGAAACAGGTACAAAAGTATCTATATCCACAGTAAAACGAGTCCTATATCAACATAACCTGAAAGGCCGCTCAGCAAGGAAGAAGCCACTGCTCCAAAACCACAATAAAAAAGCCAGACCACGGTTTGCAACTGCACATGGGGACAAAGATCGTACTTTTTGGAGAAATGTCCCCTGGTCTGATGAAACAAAAATAGAACTGTTTGGCCATAATGACCATCGTTATGTTTGGAGGAAGAAGGGGGAGGCTTGCAAGCCGAAGAACACCATCCCAACCGTGAAGCATGGGGGTGGCAGCATCTTGCTGTGGGGGGGGCTTTGCTGCAGGAGGGACTGGTGCACTTCACAAAATAGATGGAATCATGAGGAAGGAAAATAATTGGACATATTGAAGCAACATCTCAAGACATCAGTCAGGAAATTAAAGCTTGGTCGCAAATGGGTCTTCCAAATGGACATTGACCCCAAGCATACTTCCAAAGTTGTGGCAAAATGGCTTAAGGATAACAAAGTCAAGGTATTGGAGTGGCCATCACAAAGCCCTGACCTCAATCCTATAGAAAATTTGTGGGCAGAACTGAAAAAGTGTGTGCGAGCAAGGAGGCCCACAAACCTTACTCAGTTACACCAGCTCTGTCAGGAGGAATGGGCCAAATTTCACCCAACTTATTGTGGGAAGCTTGTGGAAGGCTACCTGAAACATTTCACCAAAGTTAAAAATTTTAAAGGCAATGCTACCAAATACTTATTGAGTGTATGTAAACTTCTGACAAATCCCAACTCATGGGAATGTGATGAAAGAAATACAAGCTGAAATAAATCATTGTCTCTAGTATTATTCTGACATTTCACATTCTTAAAATAAAGTGGTGATCCAAACTGACCTAAAACAGGGATTTTTTACTAGGATTAAATGCCAGGAATTGTGAAAAACTGAGTTTAAATGTATTTGGCTAAGGTGTATGTAAACTTCCTACTTCAACTGTATATGGGTGATTGGAAATGATACAGACAATTAAATTGATGGAAGCTACAACCGATCTGCAATGTAAAAAAAAGAAAAACACAACAGGCCCAAAACACATCAGCTGGATAGATATTCAGAGTTGATTATGCTCTCAAATCAAGATTGGGGCTTGTAATTGTTGAGGGAATTGCCAGCATTGTGGCCATCCGATTGGCCTGTGTCCCTGACACAACCAAAGAGCCAATGTGTGATGAAAAAAATATCTTCATCTTGCATGCTTTATTCCCCTTCTCCTGCGTCTATATGTGACTCGTTTCAGGAAACTAGGCGTATGTCGCGGGTCAATACTTCACAGGAGAGCCATTTGAACGTAAAACTTAGAAATGCCTGCTGGAACATGTGGACTTACCTGTGCCTTAATAACAAACTTGTATGCCATCTGTAAATATGAATAAAACATTTAAATTACGAGCCTAGTTGGTTTAACACACAAAAAGACAGCAACCTTCTTGCTAGCCATGATTGGCTGAGATAATGAGTGGGCTGGACATGCCGAGAGATGAGTTTGGATTGGTCTGCCATATTGCACGTTTCTGTCTATTTGAGCTGGTCAGTATGTGTAGGTAATCCTGTCTAACGCGGCTTTAAAAAATATATATATTTCGTAGTAGAACTGCATAAGTGTTGCTCTGGAAGACTGAATTTTGAAATCAGTGGAATTAGAGTATGATAGCTAAGGAGATGGAGAAAACCCCGGTTTCCAGATTACATCTTCAAACTAAGGGCAACCATGGCATCCGTGACTGGGAGAAGCATCCATCCATGATGTATACGGGTAAGATAGCCTAGCTAGCTACATTTTCAGATATTACACTTTCCTAATTTTGACAGAAAGTAATTTTCATTCCAAGTGAAAGTGTACTGTTATCTATCTAGCTAAAATTAGCTGGCTGGCTCACTAGCTAATGTTACGTGTATGATCTTATTATTCATATCTCAAAGCCATTTGCTTTGCTAGTTATTGCCTAACGTTAGCTAGATAACATTGAATCTGGATGGTTAGCTACCTTCAGATTCATGCAGGTTAGTAACTTCATGAGTTGGGATTATGGTTCATTGTTTAGCTGGCTAGCTCGCTATATGTCTTAACAAAAGACTCCACTATGCAAGTATCCATTTCAATAGAATGTCACTGCGACAACTGTTGATAGATTTAGCTGGTAAATTCATTCTGGCTATCTACTCCGATTTCATAGCACTCTCGCCTGAGTGTGCCAGAGCGCAGAATAGCTGACACATATATGAATGCTCAACACCCATTGAATAGGGCCGGTGTCAGTAAATGTTGGCAAAAAAAAATAATTGTTGTTTAAATTGTTGCCAGTCAGCAACGCTCTGGATAAAATAAAAACAGCCTAACCTGCTCTGCTAGGGCGAGTAAAATGGTAAGTGAGGTGTTCTCTCATTTATGTCTGGAAGTAGCTAGCAAGCTAGCCAACGTTTGGCAGTTAGCTTGGGTGCGGGACTGCTGTTGTTAGGACAGAACGCTCAGATCAACCCTTAAAGAGATGGGTGGGGCTAAAGCTTAAGAGAGTGTGAACGATGCTGAATGGGTGAACGTTCTCTAAGTGCGTTGTTGAGGCATGTGTTGATATTTATAGGATCGAAAGAAAGTAAGCACTGCTCTCGGATCAGCGTTCTCCCTTTCCAATCTCAATTTAACATTAGAATTATTCCACAATACTGTTGACGGATCAGCTCCTAGAGAGATAATATCACCTTTGGCTACAAATATTGAGGCGGTTATTTCTAATGCTTAACCTATTCTAATGCACTAAATCAAGATTTTGTGCATCATTGTGCA
The DNA here is from genome assembly GCA_030435695.1 of Brachymystax lenok tsinlingensis. Taxonomy (NCBI): domain Eukaryota; kingdom Metazoa; phylum Chordata; class Actinopteri; order Salmoniformes; family Salmonidae; genus Brachymystax; species Brachymystax lenok. The sequence goes on along the minus strand of CM059819.1, from coordinate 76,470,409 downwards.
CGATACACATCATGAAATATATAGTCAAAAATGACAGAGAGTAGCGTACAAATAGCTCAATTAAACTCAATTAAATTAATATAAACTTGATTTCAATATCATTGAAATGTATAGATCTATGCAGCCTATACTGTATGCACCTTTCAATACAGTCATCTCGGATTTCATTTGAAACATATTTATCACGGGAGGCTGGTGGCACCTTAATTTGTTAGGATGGGATCGTGGTAAGGGCTGGGGCGGAATAGGTGGAATGGTATCAAACACATGTTTTCAATGTGTTTGATGCCAGTACATTTGCACCGTTCCCAACATTATTATGAGCCGTCCTCCACTAAGCAGCCTCCACTGATCTTTATATCCTTTGCTTGTTATGCAACGAAATGGGCAACTTTGTATTTGTAGTCACTTGTAACATTAGTTCTAAAGTTATTGTTGGTCACAGAAAGACAGATAAACATCTTGATTTTGTGCTTAGTGGAGATCTTCTGTGTATAAAGTGGCACGGAAGGGCAAAAAAACTTCTAATGATGTACTTAGCTGTTCTACGAGTGGTCTGCGGCAGTGGTTAAATAACAAGTGTTTTCAAAAGCAACTTTAGAAATGATGGTTTTGGGAAACAGATATTTAATAATGCTCCCCCAAAGATTCTAACGATGAATGTAGCCTTAAGATACTTTTGGGCAACCGAGCCCAGGACTTTTGCAGCTCAGATATTAGGACGAGAACCACCAGAGAATGACATTTACTAGCTCCCACAATATACGGCACGTGTAAAAGCATAATACAACTCCTGTCCAAAAATGGCCATAATGCAACATGAATAATGCTATAATGCTTTAATGTCTCTACAAAACTTTGACTTATACTAAGGGCGTCCGTAAACCGTGACATATCAGTAAATGTCTATAAATGCCAAACCATGACACAAATACCAAGCCATGGCTGTTCTAAAGTACTAAAACAAGTGGTGGTGATTAGCTTTTTCCCTTTTAATTAACTATTCAATGACTGTATGCAGAGCTTTGCATTTCCAAAACATTGGAGTTTTAAGGGTGGAGTGGAGTAGAGCAGTAGAAGCTGCATCCCCTCAATGAAACATAACACTTTCTCTTCTCATCTATAGCCTAACCCTGTTAGCATTCACAAGTGATTTTGTTGTTTTAGACAATCATATCACATCGTCTCGTCTCAATTCATCCAAGAACCACCAGAGAGGTATGTCGTCAACGTCACACCAACACCATATTTCCCTGGAGTGTTGCGAAGCAATGTCATGTGTGTGTGTGCCCTAATGAGGACAATCCAGGATCCCTTACAAAGAGAGATGCGTGAAGAAACACAGACAGGCTCACAAACACAGGCACACAGTTATAAAAGGTTATATATACAGTTATATATACAGTATATTTGGAAATACAACCACACAAAGTGTGTAAATACACAATGTCAGTATCATTAAAAGTATGACACTGTCTGTTTGATTTATTTGCTATTCAATAATACAGAGCAGAGAGGAAGAGGCGAAGCGAGAGGTTTTACTCCGCCAGAAATCTGTCCGCGTGACATAAGCCCTTTTTTGCATGGATGTCTATGAGAGAGTGTCAAATTAAGTAAGGCTTATTTGATCAAATAGAAGTTTCATAATGTTTAGGCTGTTACAAATGTACTGATATAAGTGGATACACATGGAATTCTGGCAACTTTGACAAAAACGACATTAGTTGTTGTGCATGTTGTTCACACACATATCTTCCTTCTCATTTGCTAGAATGGTCCCACCTGATCTCGCCTGCCTTCAATCACTGAGGACATGTATTTCCATTGTTAGAGCGGTCACTTGGCTGTCTTGCCAATATAATAAATCATCAGACAGACACACAGAGCTGGAGTGTTAAACCTGACACCATGACAGGGCTGGTCCTGACATGAGGAAAACACAAACACCCACCCACCCAAACACCCAAACACCCACCCACCCACACACACACACACACACACACACACGATACACACAATTTCAGAACATACCGCCCCCGAACCTAAAACCCCATAGCGCTGAAAGAAGTCTACACCGCTCTACTCATGTCCCAATTACCCAGAGCCCTTCTCCTGAAGCCAGAGCTCCACAGAATCCCCAACATTATCCCACGTGGCGTCATTAAAGCCAAACAAACCACTGAGGTGGTTTGTTTGGCTCTAATGACGCCACGTCATACCACCTCAGTGGTTTGTTTGGCCCCACGTCATCTCAGATTTGTCTTATAGGCTCTATGCGCTTGGCTGCTTTTCTCTCACTCCCTCTGTTTCTCTGTCCGTCTCGCTCACCTTTCCCTTCCACCCATGTGTCTCTGTCTTCTTTGCTTCTCAATGTTTCTCTCTCAGTCTCGCTCACCTTTCCCTTCCACCCATGTCTCTGTCTGCTTTGCTTCTCTCTGTTTCTCTGTCCGTCTCGCTCACCTTTCCCTTCCAATCGGTCTTCAAATCAAATTGTATTAGTCACATGGGCCGAATACAACAGGTGTAGACCTTACAGCGAAATGCTTACTTATGAGCCCCTAACCAACAATGCAGTTTAAAACAAATACAGATAAGAGTAAGAAATAAAAGTAAGGAGGAGTTAAAGAGCAGCAGTAAAAAAACAGTTGTGAGACTACTGTATATACAGGGGGGTACCGGTACAGAGTCAATGTGCAGGAGCACCGGTTAGTTGAGGTAATATGCACATTTAGGTAGAGTTATTAAAGTGGCTATGCATAGATGAGAAAAACAGAGAGTAGCAGCGGTGTAAAAGAGGGGGCACTGAAAATAGTCTGGGTAGCCATTTGATTAGATGTTCAGGAGTCTTATGGCTTGGGGGTAGAAGTGGTTTAGAAGCCTCTTGGACCCAGACTTGGTGCTCTGGTACCGCTTGCCGTGAGGTAGCAGAGAGAACAGTCTATGACTAGGGTGGCTGGAGCCTTTGACAATTTTTAGGGCCTTCCTCTGACACCACCTGGTATAGAGGTCCTGGATGGAGGAAGCTTGGCCCCAGCAATGAACTGGGCCGTTCGCACTACCCTATGTAGTGCCTTGCGGTCAGAGGCCGAGCAGTTGACATACCAGGCAGTGATGCAACCAGTCAGGATGCTCTCGATGGTGCAGTTGTAGAACCTTTTGAGGATCTGAGGACCCATGCCAAATCTTTTCAGTCTCCTGAGGGGGAATAGGTTTTGTCGTGCCCTCTTCACGACTGTCTTGGTGTACTTGGACCATCTTAGTTTGTTGGTGATGTGGGCACCAAGGAACTTGAAGCTCTCAACCTGCTCCACTGCAGCCTCGTCGATGAGAACGTGGGCATGCTCGGTTCTCTTTTTCCTATAGTCCACAATCATCTGCTTTGTCTTGATCACGTTGAGGGAGAGGTTGTTGTGCGGGCACCACACGGCCAGGTCTCTGACCTCCTCCCTATAGGCTGTCTCGTCATTGTTGGTGATCAGGCCTACCACTGTTGTGTCATCGTAAAACCTAATGATGCTGTTGGAGTCGTGCCTGGCCGTGCAGTCATGAGTGAACAGGGAGTACAGGAGGGGACTGAGCACGCACCCCACTACAGCTCAGCATTCAACACCATAGTCCCCTCCAAGCTCATCATCAAGCTCAGGACCCTGGGACTGAACCCATCCCTCTGCAACTGGATCCTGGACTTCCTGACGGGCCGCCCCCAGGAGGTGAGAGTAGGCAACAACACATCTGCCATGCTTGCCATCAACACGTGGGCCCCTCAGAGGTGTGTGCTTAATCCCCACCATTACTCCCTCTTCACCCACTACTCACGTGGCTGCGCACGACTCCAACACCATCATCAAGTTTGTTAACAATACAACAGTGTTAGGACTGATCATCGACGATGACGAGGCAGCCTATAAGGAGGAGGTCAGAGACCTGGCTGTGTGGTGCCAGGACAACAACCTCTCCCTCAACGCCATCAAGACAAAGGAGCTGATCGTGGACAATAGGAAACGGAGGGACGAGCACGCCTCCATCCACATCGATGGGGCTGTTGTGGAACGGGTTGAGAGCCTCAAGTTACTCGGTGTCCACATCACTAAGGAATTAACATGGTCCACACACCCTCAAAGTTGTGAAAAGGGCACGAAATCACCTCTTCTCCCTCAGGAGGCTGAAAATATTTGGCATGGGCCCTCAGATCCTCAAAGTTATACAGTTGCACTATTGAGAGCATCTTGAATGGCTGCATCACTGCTTGGTACGGCAACAGCAAGGCACGACTGCAAGGCGCTACAAGGGGTGGTGAGTACAGCCCAGTACATCACTGGAGCCAAGTTCCCTGCCATCCAGGACCTCTATGCCAGGCGGTGTCAGAGGAAGGCCCTAAAAATGGTCAAAGACTCCATCCATCCAAGCCATAGACTGTTCTCTCTAATACTGCACCGCAAGTGGTACCAGTGCACTAAGTCTGGAACCAACAGGACCCTGAACAGCTTCTATCCCCAAGCCTTAACATGCTGGCCAAACCGCTCACGTGCCTGTAGGCGCTATCTCGCGCATGTTGATTTTGTACCCCCACACCAGACACGATCAAAACACGCAGGTTGAAATATCAAAACAAACTCTGAACAAATTATATTAATTTGGGGACAGGTCAAAAAGCATGAAACATTTATGGAAATGTATCTAGATAGCTTGCTGCTGCGAGTTAATTTGTTCTGGGACATAACCATTGGGTTGCTTATTTTTCCTGGTCCTCTACTCCGACAATTAATCCACAGATATAACGGTAAACCAGATTAGTTTCTCGTCATCTTTCCTCCTTCCTTCAGGCTTATTTTTCTTCTTTGGACTTTATATGGCGGTTGGCAACCAACTCTACTCTCTTTTAATCACCCACATGGGTATATGCTCCTAAAAACCAATGAGAAGATTTGAGATGCAGGACTTGCAGCGCGTTGAGTGTCACAAATAGAATGAAGTTATATTTTAGCACCTGGCCACGCAGACGCTTGCGAGCAGTGTGGGTGCAATGATTGAATAACATGTATGTCTTCTAAACAGCTAATTAAATGGCTGCCCGGACTACCTGCATTGACCCTCATGTTTATCTCTCTCTTTAATTTCTGTGATCTATAACATAGATGTGGGACACATTTAGAAATGACATCTAAAACATTTATAAATCCATAATCAATATCTATTGTTAGAGACAGTTATTATATCAGTTCCCTTCACTAACTGCTTTCAATATCCACACATTTTAATGTACCTATTGTTGCTATTACGAATCCAACCAAACAGACACTGTGTTGCCTTAACTGGCACCTCTGAGACAAATCTCGGAGTACTGTATATTGAAAGCTGTTACAAAACTGTGTAGGTCTGAGTGAAGAATATGCATTTGCATTTCAGAACGAAAGAATGGCGGAGGTTTAGCACATACATACTGTGATTCGCTCCAGCAGCCCCACTGGCAATACACACAGGAGTGGAAGCAACAGCTGTTCTGTCCAGCTCTCACTGTTTAATCTGCCACTAAACCCAATCAGCACTGTGGCACTAGTCAACTGACACACTAATTAACTGTAAAGTCACACCACAAGCAAAAATAGGACCTGAAATAGGACCCAAGTGAAATATAAGTACTGTAACTTCAACTCTAAAAACAGATTCAGTACGTCACAAATCCTAACTTCCTAAACTCCAGTTAATACTGCATTGATGCCAACATTCAGATGTACACACACGTCTCAGATAAACATTCGCTCTGGTGTGCGAAGAGCTTTAGTGGGCACATCTGTCTCTGTCTAGTAACCGGAATGACTCGTTTCTCCCAGCTGGTATCTGAGTCTTACCTGGATCCATGGCCATCTGTCATTCTCGGCAGCCGTCCATGCGTTGACCAGGCCCTTCTTGTTGAGCCGGGCGAAGTAGGGGTACCACTTCTGCAGGCCGAACAGAGCACGATGTGTGGATGAGGCTGTTATCTGCTGGTTGGAGATGATGCCCCCCTCCATGCCAAGTGGTCCAGAGCATTCTGAGAGGACAGAACAAAAACAGACATTTATAGGGTTAGACAAAGGATGAAATAAGTATGCAACCATACGTTTCACAGGTATCTGGCTAGTGAGTTTAAGATAGGTTGTTCAAAACGTGAATATTTAATAAGACATATGTATAGGTGTGCACCAGAGGAGAAGCATTTTTTCTTCATAGGAATAATCTCATGGACCACAGACCCATTCTTTACAGCACTGCTGCTTTTCAATGTTCCTTCCTCTGTCCATGATTTTCTGTCCATGTTCATCTCTGTCTCAGAACAAGATGTATTCCTTGGTTGGGCTCCCCTCCGTTACATTAGGCAGAGTCTCGGTCATAAACACTGAGTTTTTGCCTTCGCTAACCGAAATCGTATCTTTGTTGCTGCTCTCTCCCATGGAAATCCTGTTCTTGACGTCGTCAAGAGTCAGGTCACCTTGACTCATGTTCATCAAACTGTTGTCATTGCTCTGGTTCATCGCCAGGACATCCTCAATGTTTCCACTATGACACAGCCCTCAATTAGAGGGCCCTTCTGGTCATCCTTCACGCCATCCACAGGAGCCATGGGTCTCTTCTCCAAGTCCTCCACAAAAAAGAGAGCCCTCAGACTGCCTCCAAAGGAACTCCAACTATTCTGCCTGGACAACATCATGACCACAGTCAACAGACTGCCACGGAGTTATATACCATCAATGCTCCAGAGCTAAAGTGGAGAGGCATGACACCATTATGGCTCTAATAAAATCACCCAAAGTGTAAGAATCCTTTTCACTGAGGATCTGCTAAGCAGCATGTCCAGGTACTTTAGCAGCTTTAGCAGCATTTTAACAAATCTGTGGATTTTATACACTGCCAATGCCTTCAAAGACAAAATGCTTTTTGTGTTGAACTTGGGAGTGCTTCTTTTTGTTGTGTCCACTATAATGCACACCGTGTCAAAGATGTAATTTCTTAAGCAAAATCATACAATTGGGCCTCATCCCAGAACTTCTTAAAAATATTCATTATACACATGGGAGAGTTGAAAACAAATCGAAAACGAGCTACATACTGTAGATTCCTCACATACCCATCCTAGTGAGTGAATGTGAACCAAGGAATGGCACATTTTGGCTGCTCTTACATCAGTACTTGGAAGCATAAACAGCATTGTTTCGATTTTAACAAGAACACACAACAGCCTTCGACTGTCATGTGTTTAGCACCTTCTCTCCTTTTTATAATTGCTAGTCTGTATGCAAAACATCTGTTTTGCTCTCAAAGAACACAACAGTTTGTAAGTTTCCACCTACCTCACGCTGTAATCAATTAGAGTGACATGATGCATGGGAATGGAATGCTTTGACCATGTAGCAATAATAACTGTACATTGTGGGATTGATTTATCGTCCGGAAAAATGCAGTTAAGCTACTTAAATTAATCTTCTTCAAATGCAACTCCACAAGAAATTGTGGACGTTTGTATATGTAACTCAACTAGAACAGTTGAGATTCTCTTACTAATCATATCAAAGGAAAACAAAATGGCATTCTCTTTGCAAAATAGACCAACTCAATGTGCTGCATCTCAACCATCCGTCCCTGTGTTTCAGGTGAAGGGGAACCCTGTGGGGGATTTGAAGGGTTAAAAGGGAGAACAGCCCAGCTTCGTCTGTACCCCCTGGTTTTAGTGCTTCTCTAACTACTTTAGGCTTAATGCTATTTTTAGTGTTTTGCTCAGTGGTGCATTAACAGGTAGCTATGACACTGCTTTGCAAAGCATCTTTAATGCCTTTGCCCACAGTGTTCTCGAGCGTCCCCAACACACAGCTATGCATGACTGCTAAATATTAGGTGAAAACCTCCACGCTGTGCAAAAACACTGCTGAGTAGAGACACTCTTTTTAGGCGAATAAACCAGCATGTCATCGAGCTAGGCTCAAGCATAAAGGTGTCATGTGTTTTCAGACCTGCTGTGTACGCTTCTTCAGTCACCAACTTCACATAAATGCACATAATTACAGATATGTATTTTTATAACTGAGGATGAATTTTAAGACCTGGGTAGGTAAACAGCTTCTTACGACTGCTCACCCTTAGGATGTTTCCACAGTTGGTCCCTTTCAGCCAATTTTTGTTAACTCAGTGCCGTCCAAAGTAACTTAGACCCCTCAAAAGAGCCCCCTGAAGTCCATCTGGAGAGATGGTCTGAGTTCTGTTCGTATGAAGTCTCAAATCGTAAACAACAGGTGTAGACTAACAGTGAAATGCTTAATTAGAGATCCTTTTCCAAAATTACATAGTTAAGATAAAGATACATTTTTTAAAATAGAAATAGTGACAAAAGGAACAAAGACACAGTGAATAACGAATAACAAAATCAAGTATTGTTATTGTAACAGGGACTACTGTACCAGTACAGAGTCGATGTGCAGGGGTACGAGGTAATTGAGGTAGCTACATACATAGTAGGGGTAAGGTGACTAGGCAACAGGATAGATAATAGACTGAGCTGTAGCAGCAGCGTATGTGGAGTGGTAGCAGCAGCGTATGTGGTGAGTGTGAAAGTGTATGTGTGGGTTTGTGTGGGGGGCATCAGTTTGCATGTGAGCACATGTTATACTGAATGTGTGTGGGTGTATGTAGTGTGTGTGTGTGTGTGTGTGTGTGTGTGTGTGTGTATGTGTGTGTTGGGGTGTCAGTGTAAGTACGTGTGAGTGTGTGGGAGTCCAGTGTGTGTGCATAGAGTCAGTGCATGAGAGTTAGTTCAAATAAGGGTCAATGCAGGTAGTCCGGGCAGCCATTTAATTAGCTATTTAGAAGACTTGTTTAGAAGTCTTACATGCTGACCAGACCGGACACGTCGTGTGCGTGAGCGTTGTAAAATAAATGTACACATACATGTTATTCAATCATTGCACCCACACCGCTCGCGTGGCCAGGTGCTAAAATAGAACTTCATTCTATTTGTGACACTCAACGTGCTGCAAGTCCTGCCTCTCAAATCTCCTCATTTTTTTTTAGGAGCATATACCCATGTGGGTGATTGAAAGATGAACGTAGAGTTGGTTGCCAACCGCCATATAAAGTCCAAAGAAGAAAAATAAGCCTGAAGGAAGGAGGAAAGATGACGAGAAACTAATTTGGTTTACCGTTATATCTGTGGATTAATTGTCGGAATAGAGGACCAGGAAAAATAAGCAACCCAATGTTTATATCCCAGGACAAATTAGCTCGCAGCAGCAAGCTATCTAGATACATTTCCATAAATGTTTCATGCTTTTCGACCTGTCCCCAAATTAATATCATTGGTTCAGAGTTTGTTTTGATATTTCAACCTGCGTGTTTTGATCGTGTCTGGTGTGGGGGTACAAAATCAACATGCGCGAGATAGCGCCTACAGGCACGTGAGCGGTTTGGTCAGCATGTTAAGGCTTGGGGATAGAAGCTGTTCAGGGTCCTGTTGGTTCCAGACTTAGTGCACTGGTACCACTTGCGGTGCAGTATTAGAGAGAACAGTCTATGGCTTGGGTGGATGGAGTCTTTGACCATTTTTAGGGCCTTCCTCTGACACCGCCTGGCATAGAGGTCCTGGATGGCAGGGAACTTGGCTCCAGTGATGTACTGGGCTGTACTCACCACCCTTTGTAGCGCCTTGCAGTCGCGTGCCTTGCTGTTGCCGTACCAAGCAGTGATGCAGCCATTCAAGATGCTCTCAATAGTGCAACTGTATAACTTTGAGGATCTGAGGGCCCATGCCAAATATTTTCAGCCTCCTGAGGGAGAAGAGGTGATTTCGTGCACTTTTCACAACTTTGAGGGTGTGTGGACCATGTTAATTCCTTAGTGATGTGGACACTGAGTAACTTGAGGCTCTCAACCCGTTCCACAACAGCCCCATCGATGTGGATGGGGGCGTGCTCGTCCCTCCGTTTCCTATTGTCCACGATCAGCTCCTTTGTCTTGATGGCGTTGAGGGAGAGGTTGTTGTCCTGGCACCACACAGCCAGGTCTCTGACCTCCTCCTTATAGGCTGCCTCGTCATCGTCGATGATCAGTCCTAACACTGTTGTATCATTAGCAAACTTGATGATGGTGTTGGAGTCGTACGCAGCCACGTGAGTAGTAGGTGAACAGGGAGTAATGGTGGGGATTAAGCACACACCTCTGAGGGGCCCACGTGTTGATGGCAAGCGTGGCAGATGTGTCGTTGCCTACTCTCACCTCCTGGGGGCGGCCCGTCAGGAAGTCCAGGATCCAGTTGCAGAGGGATGGGTTCAGTCCCAGGGTCCTGAGCTTGATGATGAGCTTGGAGGGGACTATGGTGTTGAATGCTGAGCTGTAGTAAATTAACAGCATTCTTACATAGATATTCCTTTTGTCCAGGTGGGTCAGGGCAGTTTGGAGTGCAATAAAGATTGCATCATCTCTGGATCTGTTGGGGTGGTATACAAATTGGAGTGGGTCCAGGGTGTTTGGGATGATGGTGTTGATGTGAGCCATGACCAGCCTTCAAAGCATATCATGGCTATAAATGAGTGCTCCGGGGTGATAGTCAATTAGGCAGGTTACCTTGGTGTTATGGGCATTGGGACTAGAGTGGTCCACTTGAAACAAGTTGGTATTACAGACAGGGTCAGGGATAGGTTGAAAATGTCAATGATGCCAGATGGTGCTCTTACGCATGGAAGCGAGCATAGAAGGCATTCAACTCTTCTGTTAAGCTCAAATCACTCGAACAACTCGCGGCTGGTTTTCCCTTTTCAAATCGGTGATCTTTTGTAAGCCCCGCCAGATCCGTCGGGTGTCAGCCAGCATAGTAGGATTTGATCGTACTCTTGTATTGACACTTTGCCAGTTTGATGGCTCTTCAGAGGTTGTAGTCGGATTTCTTATAAGCGTCCGGATTAGTGTCCCGCTCCTTGAAAGCGGGACACAATGCTGCTGTTGCCAGAAATCCATTGCTACTGGTTGGGGTATGTACGTACCGTCACAGTGGGGACGGCGTTGTCGATGCACTTATTAATGAAGCCGGTGATTGATGTGGTAAACTCCTCAATGCTATAGGATGAATCCATGAACATATTCCAATTTGTGCTAGCAAAACAGTCCTGTAGCTTAGAATCCGCATCATCGGACCACTTCCGTATTGAGCGCATCACTGGTATTTCCTGTTTGAGTTTTTGCTTGTAAGTAGGAGGATAGAGTTAATATCTGATTTTCCCAAGGTAGGGTGAGGGAGGGCCTTGTAGGCGTTTCTGTGTGTGGAATAAAGGTGATCTAGAGTGTTGTCACCTCTAGTTGAACAGGTGACATTCTGGTAAAAATGAGGTAAAACTGATTTCAGTTTCCTTGCATTAAGATCACCGGTCACGAGAAATGCTGCCTCTGAATGTGCATTTTCTTTTTTGCTTATGACCCCATACAGCTCGTTGAGTGCAATCTTAGTGCCAGCATCAGTTTGTGGTTGTAATATAGATTCAAACTCTCTTGGTAAATAGTATGGTATGCATCTTATCATGAGGTATTCGAACTCAGGCGAGCAAAGACTTAACATTAGAGAGCTGTTGTTAACAAAGCGACACAACGCTCCTCCCTTAGTTTTGCCAGAGTCTGTCGTCAGATCTTGATGATGCATAGAAAAACCAGCAAGACATATATCAATGTACTCGTTCAGCCACGACTCTGAGAAACGTAGAATATTGCAGTTTTTCAGGTCACGTTGACAGGATTGTCTCAAACAGAGCTCATCCAGTTTGTTCTCCAGTGATTGCTAGTTCACCAATAAACCAGAGGTCATTGGCGTTGTATTTGCTCTCTGACTTAGTCTCAAAATGATGCTGCCTCGCCTGCCTCCCGCTACATCCTCTTTCAAGTCCTGGGGATTAGGGTCTGGTCTGGGATAAGGACAAAGTCCAGAGCTGCCAACTTGTTGAAGTATACATTTTTGTCCAAATCGAGGTTAGTGATCGCTGTTCTGATGTCCATAGGAAATTATGGTGGAGACATTACAGTGCAGTACCCCATAATGAAAAAGAGAAAACATTTTTAGACATTTTTGCAAATGTATTAAAAGTAAAAACAGAAATACCTTATTTACATAAGAATTCAGACACTTTGCTATGAGACTCAAAATTGAGCTCAGGTGCATCCTGTTTCCATTGAACATCCTTGAGATGTTTCTACAGCTCGATTGCAGTCCAGCTGTGGTAAATTCAATTGATTGGATATGATTTGGAAAGGCACACATCTGTCTCTTTAAGGTCCCACAGTTGACAGTGCAGGTCAGAGGAAAAAACAAGCCATTAGGTCGAAGGAATTGTCCTTAGAGCTCAGAGACAGGATTGTGTCGAGGCACAAATCTGGGAAAGGGTACCAAAACATTATGCAGCATTGAAGGTCCCCAAGAACACAGTGGCCTCCATCATACTTAAATGGAAGAAGTTTGGAACCACCAAGACTCTTCCAAGAGCTGGCTGCACTGCCAAACTGAGCAATTGGGGGAGAAGGGCATTGGTCAGGGAGGTGACCAAGAACCCGATGGTCACTCTGACAGAGCTCCAGAGTTCCTCTGTGGAGATGGGAGAACCTTCCAGAAGGAAAAACGTCTCTGCAGCACTCTACCAATTAGGCCTTAATTGTAGAGTGGCCAGACAGAAGACACTCCTTGGTAAAATCCGCATGACAGCCACCTTGGAGTTTGCCAAGAGTCATCTAAAGGACTCTCAGACTATGAGAAACAAGAATATCTGGTCTGATGAAACCAAGATTGAACTCTTTGGCCTGAATGCCAAACGTCACGTCTGGAGGAAACCTGGCACCTATGGTGAAGCATGGTGGTGGCAGTGTTAATTGTACTATACTGACTCTGTTTTGCAAATCTTTCATTGAGAGTACTTTAACCTCTTAAGGAGCAGCAAGGAGCGCTGGGGCGCTAGCGTCCCACTCCCGACACTACCCGGTGAAATGTAAGGCGCCAAATTCAAAATCCAAAAGTTGAATTATTAAACATTCATCAATATACAAGTGTTGCATAGTCATCAAAAGCTCTGCTTCTTGGCAATATCACAGCGTTGTCAGATTTCAAAAAGGCTTTACGGCGAAAGCACTACATTTGATTGTTTGAGGATAGCTCCTCACATATTTTTCCATTACCATAAATTCATAAGCCATCACGGTTCACACAAAATACATTTCACAGCGAAAACAAATCAATTACATGTGTCAAAATCACTTTTTCCAGGACAGAAATTCCTCAGGTTTTCACCTGCCATATCCGTTCTGTTATACTCACAGACAAAATGTTAACACTTTTAGAAACGTCCGAGTGTTTCCTTATCAATGGTACTAAATATGTGCATATCCTATTTTCTGGGCCTGAGTGGCAGGCATTTTACTTTGGGCACGCCAGGCTCTCCAAAACCGTCACATCGGGAGCTGCTCCCTAAGAAGTTCATGTTTTGTGTTGTTTGTTGGTTTGGCAATTCCACTGTCAGCCAGAGAAATATGCTGAGAAGGATTATCACCACAGTAAGCAAGGTACTTGGAGTCAAACAGACAGGCCTGGATGAGATCTTTAAAGTCAGGGCCCTCCACAAGGCTCACAAAATCATTTAAGACCCAAGCCACCCCCTGTACCTGGACTTTGAACTACTCCCCTATGGGCGCAGGTACAGGGCACCCCTCGGCAAAAAAAACAGAACTAGACAATAATTTGTGCCAGGTGTGATATCCCTCCTAAATAGCTCGGGCTAATGTTCCTATCGACCCAGTAAGGCCAGCAGGCTAGTCTCTTTTTATGGGTATGTAACTGTTATGAAAGTTGTATTGTCAATTTGTTTTGTTATTTAAACACCACTTTAAACGTGTACATGACACTGCAACAAAATTTCCCATGGGGACAATAAAGTCAGTAAAGTATAGTAAGCATCCTGCTGTGGGGATGTTTTCAGTGGCAGGGAATGGGAGACTAGTCAGGATCATGGGAAAGATGAACAGAGCAAAGAACAGAGAGATCCTTGATGATAACCTTCTCAAGAGTGCTCAGGACCTCCCACTGGGGTGAAGGAACACCAACAGGACAATGACCCTAAGCACACAGCCAAGACAACGCAGGAGTGGCTTCTGGACAAGTCTCTGAATGTCCTGACTTGAACCCAATTTAACATCTCTGGGGGAGACCTGAAAAAGGCTGTGCAGTGACGATCCCCATCCAAAGCTGACAGCGCTTGAGAGGATTTTATAAAAAAAAAAAAAATGTTTATTTAAAAAAATATATTTATTTAACGAGGTAGGCAAGTTGAGAACAAGTTCTCATTTACAACTGCGACCTGGCCAAGATAAAGCAAAGCAGTTCAACACATACAACAACACATAGTTACACATTTGAGAAAACAAACGCACAGTCAATAATACAGTAGAAAAAAAAAACTAATCTATATACAATGTGTGCAAATGAGGTAAGATAAGGAACATAAGGCAATAAATAGGCCATGGTGGTGAAGTAATTACAGTATAGCAATTTAACACTGGAATGGTAAATGTGCAGTAGATGAATGTGCAAAGTAAAAATACTGGGGTGCAAAGGAGCAAGATAAATAAATGAATACGGTAGGGGATGAGGTAGTTGGTTGGGCTATTTACAGGTGCAGTGATCTGTGAGCTGCTCTGACAGCTGGTGCTTAAAGCTAGTGAGGGAGATAAGTGTCTCCAGTTTCAGTGATTTTTGTAGTTCGTTCCAGTCATTGGCACCTGAGAACTGGAAGGAAAGGCGGCCAAAAGAGGAATTGGCTTTGGGGGTGACCAGTGAGATATACCTGCTGGAGCGCCCAACTTGCCAAAACTATAGTTTGTTAACAAGAAATTTGTGGAGTGGTTGAAAAAACGAATTTTAATGACTCCAACCTACGTGTATGTAAACTTCCGACTTCAATTGTACATGGGTATATTTAAACGTATAAGCTCGAATTTAAGTAAGTGTTGATATTACTGCTTTCAAAGCATGCTGACAGTTTATGACACAACTATATTTTTTGTTTAATTAGGTAACCGGTATGTGAGATTAATTGGGTGTCAACTGAATGTGTCACACTGAGTACACTATGCTTAACTGATGTCTACTCACTTTGGTCAGCATGTTGACAAAACTGTCCACTCAAACATGGAGCACAATTCATCTACATGTTTTAGCCTTGGGCACTGCTTCCCCTAACCAATAGGATGTGTCACAAAACACTATCCTGCAGGGTTAGCCTGCAGCACTAGTCATCAAAGTCTGTGATGTGACTTTCACCTTTCGGGCCAAAACATCATAAGGTGAAAAACACAAATACAAACACTGTGAACCTGTGTAGCCTGGAGCGTAAAGAGACCCTTCTTATCAAGTAATAAACACTGTAGTGGGAGACGCAATGGCAATTTTGAAAACAACACCAACAGCAGATCCAGTTGCTGTAACAACGTAGCTAGGGAAGCAGGGAGTCGGTGATGTCTGAGGATTGTCCTCAGAAAGAGTCTCTGTGTGTGTGTGTGTGTGTGTGTGTGTGTGTGTGTGTGTGTGTGTGTGTGTGTGTGTGTAATGAGTGGTGGACAGCCTTAGGGACACCATCCCTGTCTGAATTCCAGAGTCTGATAACTCACCCCATTCTCTTTCTCTGGTTGATTCATCATCAAACAGCTCACAGACTGTATGTTCTGGGTGTTTCTCAATATGCATACTATCGTGCTCCACACTTTCATGCTCCAAGTGCATTCTCTTGAGTACGTTCTTGTGAGGACGGGAGTGTGGAGAACGCATAAAACATTTCATTTGATGGCCTCCCGAGTGGCGCAGTGGTCTAAGGCAATGTATCGCAGTGCTTGAGGCATCACTACAGACCTGGATTTGATACCAGGCTGTGTCACAGCCGGCCGTGACCAGGAGACCCATGAGGCGGCACACAATTGTCCCAGCGTCGCCTGGGTTAGAGGAGGGTTTGGCTGGCCACGCTCTAGTGACTCCTTGTGGCGGGACGGGCGCATGCATGCTGACTTCGGTCGCCAGTTGAACAATGTTTCATCAGACACATTGGTGCGGCTGGCTTCCGGGCTAAGCAAGCAGTGTGTCAAGAAGCAGCGTGGCTTGGCAGGGTGGTGTTTCGGAGGACACATGGCTCTCGACCTTCACCTCTCTCGAGTCCGTAGGGGAGTTGCAGCGATGGGACAAGACTGTAACTACCAATTGGGGAGAAAAAAGGAGTAAAAAAAAAATGCACTCCCCATTCACTGAACCTTCTTCCAGCCAGGACAATGGCAACCATAGAGATGAAACAAGATATACACAAAGCAAACATTTTACTTCATAATTATCAGCTAGATACATTTTTATCGTATTCTAGCTAGCCAGATAACTAGTTAAAAAGGCAAAAATGATCTACAACCAATGTTATGCAAGGTAGATTCTTCGTGGCTATCTAGCTAGCCAGTTAGCCCTACTGACTTACTGTGGACTTACCCATTCACTGAACCTTCCTTCTTCTAGCCAGGAAAATGGCAATAAAGATGAAAAAAGATATACACAAAGCAAACATTTTACTTAATATGTGAATTGTAATAATGTTGCTAACCAGAAATGACCTAAAGCCAATGTTATCCAAAGTAGATGTCAATTCTTCATGGGAAGCTAGCTAACAATTCTTCATGGCTATCTAGCTAGCCAGTTAGCTCTATTGACTTACTATGGGCTTACGACCTATGCACACTACACAGTGGGTATTGTAGGCAGGTAACCATGCCAAAATTTACATAGCATCTATTTATTAACGTATCAAAACAAAATATTGTAGTCAGGCAACATATGAGATGTCATTTGGTAACATTTTATTCCAAAGTCGGAGGGTATATTCACTCGCTTCAGCTCAAATAATGGCTCATTGACTTCAAGAAAATGTGTTTCATTTTTACATTGTTGCGTCATATTTCTGTGCATACTTTCCGTTGAAGCTTGCATCGATGCATGCTTCAAAATATGTATAAACAGAGTACGCATTCGAGAAATGCCCTCTGTGCTCCGTTTTGCATACATTGATTTGGATTCATACTCCGACCCTCCGCGCTCCAATTTGCGTGCTCGGAGCATGGTAGTATGCATTTTGAGAAACACCCTATGTGACATATGGTCATAACTCCACCTGCTGTATATTAGGGGTACTATGGTAAGAACTTCTCCTGGCCTGCCAGAAGGTCAATCCATTGAAAGAGCAAATGAGTACATTGGCAAGTGAGAGATGTCAATGTCTCCAAAAGGCTTTTGTGTTTGCTCAAATCTGGAATCTCAACTCCATCTGTGCTCTTGTCAGCTTTGCCTGGCCGTCTGCCTCTACAAACAGAAAACTATTGATGGAAAAAGGTTATTTTCTAAATCACCAAACTTTTTTTGGGGAGAAGAAATATCTTCTTTGCTCAAATTTTAACTAAAATAATGAAATGGTTTGAGGGGACCGGTGAGGGAACCTGTCTTATCAAAGATTAGTATTAAAGTGATGGCTAAGCATTGCTAATGCTCCATTGTGTTGACATACAATCCCAATTTCATTTGCAGGTTGGCAATCTCTGGCCAATCCCCTGGATTCAAAGCCATGAATACTAATGTTTACCAAAGGCTGCCTTTCTGTGGTACACCGCAGAAACCCTATGAATCTTGTTATGCCAGAGCAGAGAATCAGTTTTTTTCTTCATCCTTTCATCCCTCAATCAAAAGATGGTTTGGGTGGAATCAAAGAAAAGCACATCACAGGATAAACTTATGACACCTATATTCATGACGAGTTTTAACAAGGATTCTTTTCCTGAGCTGCGTCCGTAACTCAGAGTTCAATAATGTCGAAACAATATGCCTTGTTTTTTCCTCTTTTCCTGTCGCTCTCTATATTCTGTTATTTAATCTTCACTACAAAGAACTTGTCTTCTAAGGCTTATTTATTTTTGCATGTTTTTCCCTCCTGACATTTCCTACCCCATATGTTATGACTTGATATAGCACCTGGATTTGTCTAATAGTCCTAATGTACAGATGATATGATTAACCACAAAAAAAATGGAATTATAGTGCCATTTTAATAGCAGATATCCGAGTTGTGACCACAGATACTACAGTTGAGCATATTTTTAAATATTTAAAACATTGAAGAAACACTGTAGCAACTAAGCCTCATCAAATGCTCCAACAATTTATCAATACTGTAGCATTAGACAATCTGTAACAACTCTGCATAGAAACACTGTAACAATGTTGTAGCAATTCTCTACCAAACCTAGCAGCAACCCAAGCAGCAATGCTATAACAATGCTACGGCAACTCTGTGGCAATGTTCACCTTGTGGAGATAACAGGGCTCCTTTAATGATCTGTCTGCCAGTCGTGTGTCCGTCAGAGCAGAGCAGCTGTGGCTGGAGGCCCTAGGCCTCAGCTTGCTGCTCCCTGTGCATACTTCAGCCCCTCCGACAGAACACACATCACTAACGCCACCGTCGCTACCATGTGACAGCTGAAAAAATCTCCCACAAGGCCTACCTACAGCCCCAACAAATTAGAGCCACACTGAAATGAAGGCCACTGCAGCAATACTAATGAGAAGAAAGACTGGAGGACTGGGGAGAGAATGAAAACCCATTCTGAGGTGTGAATATGCGTGCACTAACATTCAAAAAGTTAAGTGTTACTAATTTCCTGTGAATGCCCACCGGCTTGACGCAGGCACTCACACACACAAACAAACACCTGTGCACGCACATACACTTTGCCAGTGGGCATTCAACAGCGTGAGTCCCAACTGAACTCCTAGAAATTCCCAGAAATGGCTTAATGAATGAACAAGGTCTTTTTGAGCCAACAGGCTCCAGGGTTTGGAAAAACAAGCCACTACTGAAGATGAGAGAGACAGTGAGCAGTCCTCTCATTCTGTGCAGCCATGGAAATAAGAAAATAAACATCTCTGGTACTCCCTCTCTCTCCCTACTGCTCTCAGAATAGCTCAGCGTTTAATATGTATTTCTCCACCTCTGATCTCCAGCTTTTATCCAAATCAAAGACAGAGTTTGCACTTGGTCTGGTTGGAGGTAGAAATGTTATATATGTAACATTTTTGGTTCAAGGCATTCAATTGGCTGACACTCTGGTTGCCCTATGTCATTGAGTGAATGAGTGAATGTGTGGTGTCAAATCTCAGACAAGTATAGTTGTTAATTTCCAATAATTGCTTTTCAACTGATGAAGATTGCCTGATTGATTTACAATGACAAGCCATTGAATTTTCCCCCTCGGGCAGGCAACTAGTTTACTGATTGGTTTATTCACATGGATGATATGTATTTCAAATACTTTATTATGGATTTCCTTTCCACATGCTTCACAGAGCAGGTTGACGTTCATGGGGATGAGTTTCGTCCTGGAGGCAGAACTGAGCAATTTCTGCTAGATGAGCCAGCTGCAAAGTCAAAATTTGGTATATTGTAAAGATAAATGAAAACAAAATGTCACTTAGGGCCCCCAAAAGGCAAGGGCCGGCTCTGATGGCATGTGGATGTGGGTGTGCAGACCTGTGGACCACTGCGGCCCCTCATGATGAGTTCAGATTTCTTGTGGCCCCCACCCCCATCAAAGTTGCCCATCCCTGCTCTACAATACAATAATGTTGTTATTGCTCCAGTAGAAATTGTTCAGACAGAGACTATTTCATGATGATAATGTACAAAATCAACCTTCACACTTGGGGCCTTCACAAAATGCAAACATAAAGATGTTGATTTCTGGTGCATATCTAGTTTAAGTTGTATACAGACTGTAAATGCCGAGGCACTTTGTAGTGACATTTCCCTCTGTTGAAAAAGGACTCTGCTATCTGGCGAGTGCAGACTTGAACTAATCCATCAAACAGCTTTCTTCTAAGCAGTGGCTGTGGCCGAAATACAGAAGCCAGGTTAGAAAATAGTTAAGGCTCCCAACCCTCGCCTGATTCAAAAAGTCCACTTTTGTCTGCTCTTGAATCAGTTCATATTCATTCAAAACCAAAAATATGCGGAGAAATCAGAACTCTAGCTCTGAGTGCGTCAAAGAGACCAAAAAAATGCTGGTGGAAATGGTATCCAGTGTGTTGCTGTAATTTACATATAGATACTTTTAAAAAAAGGTAATTGTGCGTGGTCTTATTGTTTTCAACAAGAACTTGACTTGACTGCTTGACTGCACATATATTGTCTTGTCCGGAATCTGGCTTGCCTACTATTACCTAAACTGCATATTGTGTACTAATCATAATACATACTATTTAGAACATACGGTTTAGAAAAAACAATTGCATTAATCAACAAATATCAGAATACTAGGCTCATCCTACTGAGAATGCGTAATCTAATGCGCAATTACTTTGATTCCCGCCATTCGTTCATTTTGGTACAGCGCGTCCCCTCAGCTGGTTGTCAAACACACGTGCGTCTCAAAAGACAATTATCTTCCTTAAAAGTGTGCAGCGAATTATACTAGATGAAAAGCCTAAAATAATATGACATCCTTGGGGCGGCAGGGTAGCCTAGTAGTTAGAGCATTGGACTAGTAACCGAAAGGTAAAATACTGGCATTTAAAGCATGTGGATTTTAACATACTATAAATATATTTTTAAATTGCATACCCAAAATGCCTAGAATTGTATTGTTTATTTGTATTTATTTGACCTTTATTTTGACAGTGAAGTCATACTGACACTAGGGTCTGTTTTACAGATGAGCCCTGCATAAATACATCAAACACATACAATATACAAATTACTAAATTACAAAACATATTAAGAAAAATACACATTTATGAACATAGAGATCTCTGATCACTACTCTGAACTGACAAAGGGGGAACAGAACATCTTATTTCAGAGAGCACTAAAATCTGCTTTTCCCCAAATCTATGGACACCGAAGGGGCCTCCAGTGTTGCCCAACCCTGAGACCCTGTTTGGTAATTTATACGTCTAAATTGAATTAATGATGGATACATAGGAAGTTTCTGCATGATAAACAAGAAAAATCTGCTCTCTCCTTACATACAAAGAGGCCCAACACACTTCTATAACCATCACCAGTAATACACCTAAGGGCACAATTGAAAACAGCATCTAGTGGTTTAAGTGTAGATACTGCTGCATGCATATAGATAATATCCCCACAATCTAAAATAAACACAAAATTGTCCTGGACAATTTGCTTCCTATTAACAAAAGTCAGACATGCTTTGTTCAACTTCTTCACAAGCACAGTGACATGTTCTTTAAATGACAGTTTGTCATCAAGCCAGACACCAAGATATTTGTAGGAAGGAACTTGATCAATTTGTGTACCGTTCAAACTAGTCATTACAAATTCATTTAAATCTGGGTTATGGGACCTAATAAAATCATTGTTTTGTTTGCATTTAGCACTCATGTTGAATCCAATAGTGACCACTACAGTGCTTGGAAATTAGACTTCAAATGTGAAAAGGCTTGGCCAACCGATGTGGCAATGGAATACAACACAGTATCAACTGCATACAAATTAAGATGTATTTTTTACAGCATTTCCTATGTTATGTATATAGATTGAAAACAGTAGCGGGCTGAGTAACGAACCTTGGGGCACCCCTTTATGTAACTCAAGGAATTCAGATTTGACCCTATCTACCTTGATGGCCTGAGTTCTGTCATTGAGATAATTATGAAACCATCGGCAAGCATCAGTACCCAACTCTATCAAGAACAGTCTACAGCAGGCCTGGGCAATTATTTTCCATGGAGGGCCACATTAGAATATATTTTTGCCATCACGGGCCAGAATCATATTACAGGATTATACATCATGTGTATGACTGTGTTGACATATCTACTGTAAATCACATTCAGATATGCTATTTATTTGACTTTTTTAGCATGCACAGAAATAAACCACATCCATGTTCTTCTTTTGTTAGGTATTTTCATTATTAAACATGCAATGAACTACACGGAGGGAAAAGTATCCTGTGCATTCAGCACCATGGACAGAATTCTTGTTAACGGGTATGCACAAAAACAAAAGAAAGAGAAAGAGCTCAATATTACATTTAAACTACTCAATCAGTGTGAGGAGTGAAGTCTCTGATGGGCATTGACTAGAGCAGTGAAGTCAGGTATAGTTTCTGACGTCGCTGTGCGCAGGATTGCTGAGAGGTGAGAGTCAGTGAGAGATAATCTGTGCCTTGATATGTTATATTTCATCAATAAAAATGTATGTTCACATACAGTACATATGTTGACCCAAATAGTTCAAACATCTTTTGAGCATGACTCCTAATCTTGTGAAAGTTTTGTTCATCGAGAGATGCATAGAACCTTGTCAGTGACATTGTTTTGAATAGTTCTCCAATCACTGCATCAGACTGAAGATCAATAAACTCAAATTGCAGGTCAGTGGGAGCGTTATCCAAATTGAAGGTGAAAGGAGAGGAAACCAACAGCATGTCATTTTCCAGCACTTTGAAATCCTCAAAACGACGAGAAAACTCACCGTTCAAAACACGCAGCAGCAATGTATACTTCTCCCGCTGGTCATCTGATAGTGAACAGACTAGTAGTGTGGGAAGATGGGTGAGATTGCTGGCTTCTACTTGGCGGGTCAGGAGGAGTAATTTTCCCTTAAAAGCTTTGACAAGGCTGTACATCTGATGTACAAAAAGGCCCTTCCCTTGTAGTTTGGAATTCAGTTGATTCATGAGGGCCATGACGTCCACGGTGAAGGCAAAATCAGCCAACCATTATTTATCTTGCAGTTGAGGGAAATCCACATATTTTCCTTTCATTTGCAAAAACTCAGCAATCTCCGACTTCAGGTCCCACACCCTTTTAAGCACCTTCCCCAAACTCAACCATCTCACGTTTCTGTGGTAGGGGAGATCTGCATGACCTGTCTCTTCCAACAGTGAGACATATTTATTTATTAATATGTTACCTTTATTTAACTAGGCAAGTCAGTTAAGAACAAATTCTTATTTTTAAATCATATCAAATGTTATTTGTCATATACACATGGTTAGCAGACGTTAATGCGAGTGTAGCGAAATGCTTGTGCTTCTAGTTCCAACCATGCAGTAATATCTAACAAGTAATCTAACAATTTCACAACAACTACCTTATAAACACAAGTGTAAAGAAATTAATAAGAATATGTACATATAAATATATGGATGAGCAATGCCCGAACGGCAAAGGCAAGATGCAGTAGATGGTATAGAGTACAATATATACATATGATATGAGTAATGTAGGGTATGTAAACATTATATAAAGTGGCATTGTTTAAGTGACTAGTGATACATTTATTACATCAAATTTTTAGTTATAAAAATGGCTAGGGATTTAAGTCAGTATGTTGGCAGCAGCCACTCAATGTTAGTGATGGCTGTTTAACAGTCTGATGGCCTTCAGAAGCTATTTTTCAATCTCTCTGTCAACATTCGGCCGTGTTTTTTCCGTTTTTTGACCACTAGAGGCTCCCATTGCGTCTTTTTTGTATGATCCTTTTGTTTTCCCTTTTTTCCAGTTATTATTTGCACCTGTGCCTCGTTTCCCTTGTATGTATTTAAACCCTTAGTTTTCCTTAGTTCTTTGCTCTGTGTTTGTATGTTAGCACCCAGCCTCAGTGAAGCTGTGAAAGTTTTTGTTGCTCCAGTTGGACTCTCTTGTGGAACTCTGTTTTGGTATCGTTTATTTTTTGGATTATCTTTTGAGACAATTTTCTGTTGTTCCTTCTTTCCTTGTGGATTTACCTTTTTGTCTTGGTGGATTACCTTTTTTGCCTGAAGAACTTTATTTTTGTCGTTATTAAAACACCGTCTCTATTACTGCTGTGTCTGCCTCATCATCTGGGTTCTGCCGACTACTAGTGGCTCAGCTTGCTAAGGGACTGGTTCTCACACCGGAGACCCGAGTTCGTGACCGGGTCCTGACACTCTCGGTCCCAGATTTTATGCACCTGTACTGACCTCACGTTCTGGATGATAGCGAGGTGAAAAGGCCGTGGCTCGGGTGGTTGTTGTCCTTGATTATCTTTTTGGCCTTCCTGTGACATCGGGTGGTGTAGGTGTCCTGGAAGGCAGGTAGTTTGCCCCCGGTGATGCGTTGTGTAGACCTCACTACCCTCTGGAGAGCCTTACGGTTGTGGGTGGAGCAGTTGCCGTACCAGGCGGTGATACAGCCCGACAGGATGCTCTCGATTGTGCATCTGTAAAAGTTTGTGAGTGTTTTTGGTGAAAAGCTGCATTTCATCAGCCTCCTGAGGTTGAAGAGGCGCTGTTGCGCCTTCTTCACCACGCTGTCTGTGTGGGGGGACCATTTCAGTTTGTCCGTGATGTATACGCCGAGGAACTTAAAACTTTCCACCTTCTCCACTACTGTCCCGCCGATGTGGATAGGGGGGTGCTCCCTCTGCTGTTTCCTGAAGTCCACAATCATCTCCTTTGTTTTGTTGATGTTGAGTGAGAGGTTATTTTCCTGACACCACACTCCGAGGGCCCTCACCTCCTCCCTGTAGGCCGTCTCGTCGTTGTTGGTAATCAAGCCTACCACTGTAGTGCCGTCTGCAAACTTGATGATTGAGTTGGAGGCGTGCATGGCCACACAGTCATGGGTGAACAGGGAGTACAGGAGAGGGCTGAGAACGCACTCTTGTGGGACCCCAGTGTTGAGGATCAGTGGGGTGGAGATGTTGTTTCCTACCCTCACCACCTTGGGGTGGCCGTCAGTCCAGGACCCAGTTGCACAGGGCGGGGTCGAGATCTAGGGGCTCAAGCTTGATGACGAGTTTGGAGGGTACTATGGTGTTTAATTGAGCTGAGCTGTAGTCGATGAACAGCATTCTTACATAGGTATTCCTCTTGTCCAGATGGGTTAGGGCAGTGTGCAGTGTGATTGCGATTGCGTCGTCTGTGAACCTATTGGGGCGGTAAGCAAATTGGAGTGGGTCCAGGGTGTCAGGTAGGGTGGAGGTGATATGATCCTTGACTAGTCTCTCAAAGCACTTCATGAACTTCGGCTTGCAAGCCTCCCCCTTTTTCCTCCAAACATAACGATGGTCAATGGCCAAACCGTTATATTTTTGTTTCATCAGACCAGATGACATTTCTCCAAAAAGTACAAGCTTTGGCCCATGTGCAGTTGCAAACCATAGTCTGGCTTTTTTATGGCGGTTTTGGAGAAGTGGCTTCTTCCTTGCTGTGCGGCCTTTCAGCTTAGGTCGAACACCATCCCAACTGTGAAGCACGGGGGTGGCAGCATCATGTTGTGGGGGTGCTTTGCTGCAGGAGGGACTGGTGCACTTCACAAAATAGATGGCATCATGAGGGAGGAAAATTATGTGGATATATTGAAGCAACATCAAGACCTCAGTCAGGAAGTTAAAGCTTGGTCACAAATGGGTCTTCCAAATGGACAATGACCTCAAGCATACTTCCAAAGTTGTGGCAAAATGGCTTAAGGACAACAAAATCAAGGTATTGGAGTGGCCATCACAAAGCCCTGACCTCAATCCTATAGAAAAGATGTGGGCAGAACTGAAGAAGTGTGTGAGATCAAGGAGGCCTACAAACCTAACTCAGTTACACCAGCTCTGTCAGGAGGAATGGGCCAAAATTCACCCAACTTATTGTGGGAAGGTTGTGGAAGGCTACCCGGAACGTTTGACCCAAGTTAAACAATTTAACGGCAATGCTACCAAATACTAGTTGAGTGTATGTAAACTTCTGACCCCCTGGGAATGTGATGAAAGAAATAAAAGCTGAAATAAAATCACTCTCTACTATTATTCTGACATTCTTAAAATAAAGTGGTGATCCTAACTGACCTAAAACAGGGAATTGTTACTAGGATTAAATGTCAGGAATTGTGAAAAACTGAGTTAAAATTTATTTGGCTAAGGTTTATGTAAACCTCCGACTTCAACTGTATATGTAACAGTCCAAGCCCTCTTCAAGATTTGAAAATAGCAGAAGTATCCATGGTGACACAAGAATCAGCCACAATAGGCTTCCTGACTGGATTTAAAGTTGAAGAGCTAATAGTAGAATACAGGTAAATGTCTACAGGATTACTATTGACAATACCACTACATTTATAACGATAGCTTGATATAAAACTATTAATAGCATACAGTAGGTGGAGCTAACAACAGTGGGTTCCTAATGAGAGCTAACATATCATTCAATGGAAATTAAATGAACCGGCACAGAATTACTATTTACAATAGCCCTATTAACATGGGAAGCTGTGGTGGAATTATATAGCTGTGATTTAATGGGAGTAAATACTTTGAGGAGCTTGATTTGATCAGTCATTGCCTCAGCACTGCCAAGATCCAGGCACCCAAATGATTAGGGTGGATCCCATCCTTCCAAAATGGGCCAAAACATTTCAAAGTTGTCTACAAAAGTTAGACCGAAAGAGCTGCAGTAGTCATGTAGCCAGTTGTGAAGTGCTAGTAGCCTGAATCATTCACTATCTCGACCCAGCGAGGGCACAGTGCCAGAAATGATTTTTTGGTATCCACCAGAGACCCAATCAATTAATCAAAATCCTGTTTCAACCATTCCGAGCTACCATCCCTAATGTCATTAAATCCCATATGGACTACAACAGCATCAATCTCTGTGTGATGACATAGAACGGTAGGGAGAAGCTTAGTAATATCCTGTACTCAAGCCCTGGGTTAGCACAGGGTTTTTGCTCGAGAAACACCATAGAGCTGCCTAAGACTACAGCCGGCGAGATAGAAGAGGACATTCCTACACCTTATATGATTCAGGAGACCCGTCAAGGACTTGTGAGAGGCAGAATCTCAAAAGGTCCTCAACTCTTGGACACGGTTCGATCCTCCCATAAGCAACAAAGTCTCATTCACCGTAAAAGACAACAAAGAGGGAGTCAGAACAGGGGATGAAGGCTCAGGTAACTCCGGATTCGATCTCGAAGCGGAAGCCCCCAGGGATGAAGGCGCCGGAACCTCTGGATCAAGGGTGATGAAGCAGTATCTAGTCCAGGTTTCCCACCGCCAAAGAGGCCCCAATTGCCAAAGTCTGCTGTTTTTGTGCCTCCCTGGCTGGTTGGCAGGGTAAAGAATAGGATCATCCACTTGTCACGGATTGTTGATGGAGCGGACCAAGACGCAGTAAGGTTTCCAGTATACATACTTTAATTAAGTGCAAACTGGCAAAAAAAACTATAAACCAAGAACGAACCGTCACGCAGGTGTGGCACACAACAGGTACACACACAAATACAAATAATAACCCACAAGGCAAGTGGGGCAGGGAACCAACTTAAATAGGATTCCCAATTAGAGACAACGACTAACAGCTGCCTCTAATTGGGAACCCAAACCAACCAACATAGAAATATAACCATAGAACCAAAAACACCCCTGATCACGTCCTGACCAAAAACACCAATGAGCAGCCAAAAGGGCTATCTATGGCCAGGACGTGATACCACTAAGTCATCCAGAAGCATTCTACTAACTCAATTTTTCAGGGAAGGGGAAGACTCCTTTGGGGAGGGATCACTTCAGAGCTCCAGCCAGTCGGTTATGGAGAGATGACACGGTGGCGACATGCCCATCAGGTCAGAGCCGCATCCAGCTACTGAAGTAGAAGAGAAAGAGAAAGTAGGCGGAAGTGGATTCCCCAGTAGCTTGTGTAAGTTCGCTATTTGTTTGCTAAGAGTAGCCACTTCACCTTTGTAGTCCTCTGCGAGCAAACAGTTGATACATTGAAAGTCTGGATGGTCCACATTGTCCCGGAATAGAGCAAAATAAACCCTCCTAATTATTTATTTTTTACCTTTATTTAACTAGGCAAGTCAGTTAAGAACAAATTCTTATTTACAATGACAGCCTATACCGGCCAAACGCATCGCCCTATGGTTGTGATACAGCTGGAATTGAACCAGGGTGTCTGTAGTGACATATCTAGCACTGAGATGCAGTGCCTTAGACAGCCACTCGGGAGCCCATAATGCAGCATTGAAACCATTCATTAGCAACCATTTAAAACTACAGGCTAGCTAGGTTAGCTAGGCTAACTGTGCTTTCGTGTCTCTCTTCATCACAATAATTTACAAAAAAATTGCTATAAACTACAGTGGGTTCACAAATACAGCCCCACCCTGCCTCCCAAAACAAGCATAGCCTGTGAAATGGCAAAAGCACAAGCAACACACACCTGAGTCATACACCAGTATGGCAAACAGAGAGAAAATGGAGGACTTGCTCATTGTATGGTTCCTGGCTGCACACACTATATGAGCGAGAGAAGACCAACTCGCAAGTTGGTGATGTAGAAGCAAGCAGTAAATTGCAGGGCAGTGAGCGAAAACACCGGTCAACAAGTTAAGGAGAGACAGGTAGCAGGAGCACTAGATTAACAACGAGCAGCGGGGTGTACACTCTCACAGCCTAGAACGCAAGTATGGGTATTCGGACATGGCCAGTCTCTAGCAACATATTTAGGCTTCTTTTTTGACAAAATCTCTACTAGACGGTGCCAAACGTTGGTCCAATGACATGACTGTATTATAAAAAATTCTGTTCAGCTCCCACTGGACTACTCAAAACTAGCACATTGTTGTAACTTTAAGAGAATGTGTAAGTATTGTTAATGTCCCCAAAGAGGGAATATGTCTGGTGAAGGCAGAGTACGTGGGTAAGGAAAAGAATCAGTGTGTGTGCGGTTGCATGCATACGTATGTGTGTTCATGTGTGTTGTGCAAGGTCTGCCCCATTGATTGTCTGCAGTCATGGAGTCTCATCTCGAACAACCCTGAATTCTCACAACAATTTCCACAAAACACAGATACAGACTCTTGTGGATTTAGATACAGAAAGATGGTTAGAGTAAGAAACAAAGAAAAGAAACAAAATGAAACAATGTTTTTGCCCTGTTTGCCAGCACTAGCTACCAACTTGTCTGTACACCAGGCAAGGCTGATAATAAAAGAGAAGAGCCAGGCAAGGCTAATCATGAAAGAGAAGAGCCAGGCAAGGCTGATCATATAAGAGACGAGAAGAGAAAAGAAGAGAAAAATACAGCACTTACTGTACTGGCAGTTTCTTCCCATGTACTCCCCTGGGCATTCGCAAGAGTAGTTGGCAACCAGATCTGTGCAGATGCCCCCATTTTTACACGGGTCTCTCTCGCATTCGTTAACATCTGCAAGAGCCAAGAAAACAGAAAAGAGGCACATTCATTTCTTTGAAGCAGAAATGTTTGCAATTAGCAGGACATGGTTCTAATTAACATGCATTGGTGGGGAATATTTATTGAATTTGCTCCATTTGATACTTGATTCCGCCTCCCCAAGATGCTTTCGCTGAGACGGAGCGGCTGGCTTCCTGAAGCTAATAAATCAAATGGTTTCCTGGGATCGACCGTTAATTCTACCCACCAATTTAGGTTTGGGACTTTCAAACAAACATATATACAGTGGCTTGCAAAAGTGTTCACCCCCCCTTGGCATTTTTCCTATTTTGTTGCCTTACAACCTGGAATTAAAATATATTTTTTGGGGGGGTTGTATCATTTTATTTACACAACATGCCTACCACTTTGAAGATGCAAAATATGTTTTATTGTGAAGCAAACAAGAAATTAGACAAAAAAAAGAACTTGAGCGTGCATAACTATTCACCCCCCCAAAGTCAACACTTTGTAGAGCCACCTTTTGCAGCAATTACAGCGGCAAGTCTCTTGCGGAATGTCTCTATAAGCTTGGCACATCTATCCACTGGGATTTTTGCCCATTCTTCAAGGCAAAGCTGCTCCAGCTCCTTCAAGTTGGATGGGTTCCGTTGGTGTACAGCAATCTTTAAATCATACCACAGATTCTCAATTGGATTGAGGTCTGGGCTTTGACTAGGCCATTTCAAGACATTTAAATGTTTCCCCTTAAACCACTCGAGTGTTGCTTTAGCAGTATGCTTAGGGTTTTTGTCCTGCTGGAAGGTGAACCTCTGTCACAGTCTCAAATCTCTGGAAGACTGAAACAGGTTTCCCTCAAGTTTTCCCCTGTATTTAGTGCCATCCATCATTCCTTCAATTCTGACCAGTTTCCCAGTCCCTGCCGATGAAAAACATCTCCGCAGCATGATGCTACCACCAGCATGCTTCACTGCGGGGATGGTGTTCTCGGGGTGATGAAAGGTGTTTGGTTTGCGCTAGACATTGCGTTTTCCTTGATGGCCAAAAGCTAAATTTTTGTCTCATCTGACCAGAGTACCTTCTTCCATATGTTTGGGGAGTCTCCCACATGCCTTTTGGCGAACACCAAACATGTTTTCTTATTTTTTTCTTTAAGAAATGGCTTTTTTCTGGCCACTCTACTGTAAAGCCCAGGTCTGTGGAGTGTACTGTACAGCTTAAAGTGGTCCTATGGACAGATACTCCAATCTCCGCTGTGGAGCTTTGCAGCTTCTTCAGGGTTATCTTTGATGTCTAAGTTGCCTTTCTGATTAATGCCCTCCTTGCCTGGTCCGTGAGTTTTGGTGGGCGGCCCTCTCTTGGCAGGTTTGTTGTGGTGTCATATTCTTTCCATTTTTTAATAATGGATTTATTGGTGCTCTGTGGGATGTTCAAAGTTTAGGATATTTTTTTATAACCCAACCCTGATCTGTACTTCTCCACAACTTTGTCCCTGACTTGTATGGAGAGCTCCTTGGTCTCTTCATGGTGCCCCTTGCTTGGTGGTGCCCCTTGCTTAGTGGTGTTGCAGACTCTGGGGCCTTTCAGAACAGGTGTATATATACTGAGATTATGTGACAGTTCATGTAACAATTAGATTGCACACAGGTGGACTTTATTTAACTAATTATATGACTTCTGAAGGTAATTGGTTGCACAAGATCTTATTTAGGGGCCTCATAGCAAAGGGGATGAAAACATATGCACGCACCACTTTTTAGTTGTTGTTTTTTGTTATAATATCTTGTAACAAGTAATTTTTTTCATTTCACTTCACCGACTATTTTGTGTGTGTCCATTACATGAAACACAAATAAAAATCTATTTAAATTACAGGTTGTAATGCAACAAAACAGGAAAAACACCAAGTGGGATGAATACATTTGCAAGGCACTGCAGCAGGCTACTGCACCACTACTGTGTAGAGTTGAGCTATGCAATGTAAAGAATGTACATTAGGTTAAGCTTAGTAAGGAATGTACACATCTTCAATCTAGCTGGAACTAGCTGGTCTCATGCCATTTCATCTACAGATCACATAACAGTGACGCATGTCAGCCATCATGTTCTTTTGAGGCAGATCGAAATCAGTGCTGTAATATTTACTTTCTAAAATCCCCATTGGTCCACAGTCTGTTTGCTATGTCTGTGATCTGTTACTGACGTCAGTTAGTGTTTGGGGCAAAGTCCTGCTGAGAATAACCTGCTGTGAATCGGATGTGTTTCATGACAGGAGATCTCATAAAGGAATCCACTTCATGGCATCCTGCCAGTCTCATGCACACAAGAAAAAGGTTGGAATAGATTTTGAGAAGAATCCATAACTTGGCATTTGGAAACATACACATAAGCAAAGGTCTCATTTCCGCCTCTAGTAAAGTGAGTACTAAGACACTTAATCCCACTCTAAAGCATGCCCCTACTCTTCAGTGACTAATAAACACTGGTTTCATGAATATGGAACAAACTCTGCAACCTTAAGAACACAAATATGAATAAAGTATAAGCCTGTTAGGATGTTTTTCTGATTTATCTTTCTGAGATGATCTTATCTTCCACATCTAAGTGCAGTGTCCTAGCTAATACATCCATAATAGCACACTTGCCCTCGGATCAGCTGATGGCATTTGGCCAAGACCACAGCATACAATCAAAACTCAAAATTAGGGTTTGTCTATTTAGCAGCGTGACAAGACTGTTGAAAGACAAATTCAATACTGTGTTCTAAAAGTTGCGAAATGTCACATTCACAACGATATGCCTATGTCTATAGTGGCATGTGCCGTTTGCATGTGCTACCGTGTTCCAGGTTTGTCCCAGACAATGTTCCAGACATCATTCTGGGAACTTGTGTGGCCCTCATATAGGCACAAATGTGATATTCAAAGAGCACATATGCCTATGGAGCATTAGTCACAGTAGCCGCCCACTCATATGATGCATGTGAGGATGGAGAGAATACCCCTGCTGAGATGAACCTTCTCAACCTGACAGTGGGGAGAATTCAAGCACTGAAACGAATAAAGATAAGTCCTCCATAACAGAGCAGAATCAGCTGGAACATGCACACAGCAGGGGGAAC
The DNA here is from genome assembly GCA_030435695.1 of Brachymystax lenok tsinlingensis. Lineage (NCBI taxonomy): Eukaryota > Metazoa > Chordata > Actinopteri > Salmoniformes > Salmonidae > Brachymystax > Brachymystax lenok. The sequence continues at coordinate 76,438,053 of CM059819.1, read as the reverse complement.
AAAGAGAATAACATTATATGTTGAAGAGCATTTCATCTGGACCATATGTCTAAAGTGTGAAAGACAAGGGCTTTCACTGTTGTCACTACAGACATAGACATTGGTTGGCCATTCCACGAAAAGAGTACCTTGACATTTTAAGTAGAAATTGTGCATCAACATTGAATTTTAAAAACCTGTTATTTTATATCAGACATTTTTTTTAAATACAGTTGAAGTCGGAAGTTTACATACACTTAGGTAGGAGTCATTAACTTGTTTTTCAACCACTCCACACATTTCTTGTTAACAAACTATCGTTTTGGCAAGTCGGTTAGGACATATACTTTGTGCATGACATAAGTAATTTTTCCAACAATTGTTTATAGACATATTATTTCACTTATAATTCACTGTATCACAATTCCAGTGGGACAGAAGTTTACATTAACTAAGTTTACTGTGCCTTTAAAAAGCTTGGAAAATTCTAGAAAATGATGGCTTTAGGAGCTTCTGATAGGCTAATTGTCACGTCCAGGCCTGAGAGACAGGCTGGAGTGTTTTTGTTTTGTTTTTTCGTGTAGGGTTTTTCTGTTCTAGGATATATATTTCTATGTTGGGGTAATGGTTCCCAATTAGAGGCAGCTGAGTGTCGTTGTCTCTAATTGGGAACCATATATATGTTTGTAGTTTTCACTTGGGGTTTGTGGGTAATTGTTTGAACATAGCATTGTGGTTTTTTTCATGTTTACGTTACGATCGTCGTTAGTTTGGTTTGTTGTTTTTCACAGTATCGTTCATAAATAAAATATGTATACTGGATGCCTCGCTGCGCCTTGGTCTGTCCGTTATGAAGATCGTGACACTAATTTACATAATTGGAAGTGTACCTGTGGATGAATATAAAGGCCTACCTTCAAACTCAGTGCCTCAACGCTTGACATCATGGGAAAATCAAAAGAAATCTGCCAAGACCTCAGAAAAAAATTGTAGACCTCCACAAACTTGGTTCATCCTTGGGAGCAATTTCCAAACGCCTGAAGTTACCACGTTCATCTGTACAAACAATATTATGCAAGTATAAACACCAAGGGACCATGCAGCCGTCATAGCACTCAGGAAGGAGACGCGTTCTGTCTCCTAGAGTTGAACATACTTTGGTGCGAAAAGTGCAAATCAATCCCAGAATAACAGCAAAGGAACTTGTGAAGATGCTGGAAGAAAACAGGTACAAAAGTATCTATACCCACAGTAAAACGAGTCCTATATCGACATAACCTGAAAAGCCGCTCAGCAAGGAAGAAGCCACTGCTCCAAAAGCGGCATAAAAAAAGCCAGACTACTGTTTGTAACTGCACATGGGGACAAAGATCAAACTTTTTTGGAGAAATGTCCTCTGGTCTGATGAAACAAAAATTTAACTGTTTGGCCATAATGACAATTGTTATGTTTGGAGGAAAAAGGGGGAGGCTTGCAAGCCGAAGAACACCATCCCAACTGTGAAGCACGGGGGTGGCAGCATCATGTTGTGGGGGTGCTTTGCTGCAGGAGGGACTGGTTCACTTCACAAAATAGATGGCATCATGAGGGAGGAAAATTATGTGGATATATTGAAGCAACATCTCAAGACATCAGTCAGGAAGTTAAAGCTTGGTCACAAATGGGTCTTCCAAATGGACAATGACCCCAAGGATACTTCCAAAGTTGTGGCAAAATGGCTTAAGGACAACAAAATCAAGGTATTGGAGTGGCCATCACGAAGCCCTGACCTCAATCCTATAGAAAATAACTGAAAAAGCGTGTGCGAGCAAGGAGGCCTACAAACCTGACTCAGTTACACCAACTCTGTCGGGAGGAATGGGCCAAAATTCACCCAACTTATTGTGGGAAGCTTGTGGAAGGCTACCCGAAACGTTTGACCCAAGTTAAACAATTTAAAAGCAATGCTGCCAAATACTAATTGAGTGTATGTAAACTTCTGACCCACTGGGAATGTGATGAAAGAAATAAAATCTAAAATAAATCACTCTCTACTATTATTCTGACATTTCACATTCTTAAAATAAAGTGGTGATCCTAACTGACCGAAGACAGGGATTTTTACTAGGATTAAATGCTCCAAATGAGGGTTTTCTGTCTATATCTGAATTGAATTCTGATAGAGTTAGCAGCGTGATGAGACTGTTGTAATACTGCATTCTGAAAGTTGAGGAACATCACATCCACATTGGTATGCCTGTCTATTGTGGCATGTAAAGTGTACATGTGCTACCTTGACAACGTTTCAGACACCGTTATGGGAACACATTAGCACTCATTATAGGCTAACATTCCATGTATCTACTATTATATTCAAAGAGCACATAGACCTATGGAGCACCAGTCACAGTAGCCAACCCTCATATTATGCGTGATGATTGCGAGAATACCTCTGCTGAGATGAACCTTCTCAACCTGACGGTGAAAGCACTGAAAGCACTGAAACGAATAAAGACAAGTCCTCCATAACAGAGTAGAATCAGATAGAACATGCACCCCGCCGGGAAACAAATAGAACGTTATATTTTGAAAAGCATTTCATCTGGACCATATGTCTAAATTGAGAAAGACAAGGGCTTTCAATGTTGCCACTACAGACATAGACATTGATATTGGCCTGGCGTGGTTGGTTGGTAGGTAGGTAGGTAGGTAGGTAGGGGGCTGTGGAGTTCTGTTAAACTGCAGAATAAATTGATCAAAGCACACCTCAGGGTTCAGTCCTGTTTGATTATGCTTAAGAGGTGACACAATTCCCCTTTAAACTTTGGGAGTGGGGAAACATTTGAGTTATTTAGCCGATACTCTTAACCAGGAGCAATTCGAGTAAAGCATCTTGCTCAAGGGCACATCAGCAGATTATTCACCTAGTCTGCTCAGGGATTCAAACCAGTGCTCTTAATCACTAGACTACCTGCCACCCTGAAACAGACCTGACCAACTGCTCAGTTTGCAAAGACAAAGTAAAGGAGTATTAGGACGTGCTATATTCAACTAGGATATGTCCCACAGTTTTCAACAGATTCGATTCATGATGACTAGGATTAAATCATGCATGAAACACATTTCTGATATAGCCAAGTGATATTTTGGCATGCTGACATACTATTACCAACACATGTTGCTGATCATTGTTGTCAATAGGAGACACCTGCAAAGTGACGCTAATAGTGTGATAATATTAATTTGAAAGGATTCCAGTGAAACCCTGTAACGCTGCCGAGGTGAGTAGAGCACATTTCCTGTTGGAGACCTTGGCTGTAACTGTGCTCTGTGATGGCACAGAAGGACAATTACAGGTAATTATCCGTCCATGCAAAGGGCAGAGTGATTGAAATGAGAGCACCCAGTTAGACACCCTGTCCCCCACTGACTAACATATTATTAGCTGTGAAATGAACAAACAAGCACTTGTCGGAGGGATTCCATCTTGATAGCAGGAGGCTGTCGCAATCAAGGAGGATTATGTTTTAATTAATTCAACCTAGAGGGGCCTAACAATCTCGTTAAGAATATTAACCTGACAAACACTGACTAGTTTCTGCATTATACACGACAACAAGGGCCAATCATCATTAAAGCTGAGATTTTCTAAACGGCTTTTCTAACTCATTATCCTGCATTATTTCATAGAATTGCATGAAGAAGAAAAAAAACACTATGAATTATCAAAGAGGGGTCTAAAAAAAGAAAACATAATTCAGTCATGCCATTCAGAGCTGAACATACAGCAGAGTATCGAATTGGCTGTTTGGGACACTCAGATGGGTATTTAATATGGTTCCCACCTGCCTGTGTCCAGATATGGGATCTTACGGACAGAAATGGTTGCATTTGCATCTCAACCTCTCTTTTTGAGGTCATTCAGGCTTCTTAAATATATTGCACTTACAATGCAGCCATATGGCTAAATGTAATTGATATTTATCCCATAAATTAACATTATTAGTAGTACAGCACGTGCCTGTCATACATTACTGGCATCTATAGAACCTTAGCAGGCAGAATACACATGTATGACACAACAGGTACCATGAGAGGTATAACAACATTAAGGCAGTTTTATACCGTTTAAAATATTACATAACATTATATTTTATAGCACTCTACCCAGTACATTAATTGTATTCCCTCAGGCCACTACTCCACTATCACATATTTACAATACAACATCCATGTGTACATGTGTGTAGAGTGTGTGTCTTATCATTTGTATGTGTGTCTGTGCCTGTACGTGTGTCTCTTCACAGTCCCCGCTGTTCCATAAGGTGTATTTGTATCTGTTTTTTAAATCTAATTTTACTTGCATCAGTTACATGACGTGGAATTGAGTTCCATGTAGCCATGGCTCTATATAGTACTGTGTGCCTCCCATAGTCTGTTCTTGGCTTGGGGATTGTGAAGAGCCCTTTGGTGGCATATCTTGTGGGGTATGCATGGGTGTCCGAGCTGTGTGCTAGCAGTTTAAACAGACACGTCGGTGCATTCAGCATGTCAACACTTATAAAAACAAGTAGTGATGAAGTCAATCTCTCCTCCACTTTGAGCCATGAGAGATTTACATGCATATTATTAATGTTAGCTCTCCATGCGAATTTAAGAGCCAGCCATGCTGCCCTGTTCTGAGCCAATTGTAATTTTTCGATGTCCCTCTTTGTGGCACCTGACCACACAACTTAACAGTAGTCCAGGTGCAACAAAACTAGAGCCTGTAGGACCTGCCTTAGTGATAGTGTTGTTAAAAAGGCAATAATTTAAGAAAAAGGCAGTGGAGCGCTTTATCATGGACAGACTTCTCCCCATCTTAGCTACTGTAGTATCAACATGTTTTGACCATGACAGTTTACAATCCAGGGTTACTCCAAGCAGTATAGTCTCCTCATCCTGCTCAATTTCCACATAATTTATTGCACGATAGTCATGCCCTGACATGTATGAGCCTTTTTATGTCTCATTTTGGTTTGGTCAGGGTGTGATTTGGGGTGGGCATTCTATGTTCTATTTTCTAGGGTTTTGTATTTCTTTGTTTTGGCCAGGTATGGCTCTCAATCAGGGACAGCTGTCTATCGTTGTCTCTGATTGGGAACCATACTTAGGTAGCCCTTTCTCCCTCCTTTCTTTGTGGGAAGTCAACTTTGTTTTTGGCACTTATGCCCTGTAAGCGTCACGGTCACGGTCGTATTGTTTTTGTCTGCGTCATCCTATTAAAAAAGGAATATGTGTCAGCTCACCACGCTGCGCTTTGGTCTACTTCCTTCGACGATCGTGACAACGATTTAGTTGCGGTTTAGGGTTTAGTGAATGATTTGTCCCAAAAAATAATGCTTTTAGTTTTTGAAATATTTATACCTCACTGCTCCCTAATATTTATACCTCACTGCTAGCGCCGCACAATGGTAAAGATTGACTGAGTTGGGCTTGGATCATTAATAAGTCCATTGTCTAAACGCAGCCTTATAATGCCATGAAAGGATCCAGGAACACAAATTATTTGGGTGGAACCCATCCTCCATATAAAACAAGCTTTGTTTCCAGAAGGTATCAAAATTGTCAAATGTTACACCAACAGAGCTGCAATACTCTTGTAGGCAGTTATGAGGACTAAAAGTCTGCTGAAATGTTCAATGCCACGATTTAGGGAGGGCACAGGGACATATATTATGGGGCGTTTGTTGGTGTCAAGCAGGGACCCAATCAGTCCTTTAAAATCCATCTTCAGCTGTTCTGAGCTGTCCTTCATAATGTAATTGAATCCCGCATGAACTATGATAGACTAAATTTCCTAATGCAGGTTTAAAATGTTTGGGAGCAGCTTATTGGTGGCTGAGACATTCAGATTACTTTTTAGTCATTTAGCAGACACTCTTAAGTAGAGCAACTTATAGTAGTGAGTGCATACATTGTCATACAGGTCCCCCCGTGGGAATCGAACCCACAACCCTTGCATTGCAAGCGCTCTGCTCAACCAGCTAAGTCACACAGGACCAGATTGCCCGCAGCAGGCCGTAACACAGAGAGACAAACACAGCCGGGGCAATGATTTGCTCCTTTGTGAGAGGCCTGCCACCCCTAGAAACTCAGCGGTAGAAAAGTAAGACTTTAAAGTGCTGTGCTGCCGGTAAATCAGGTGAGAGAGAGCGGATTACTTGAGGGAATACAGTTAATCCGTCCAGTGAGAGACGGAGAGAGACGGGGATGTGCTAGTCCATGGGGTCAGGTAAACAAACACCCCCCGGTTCCATCTCGCTACACCACAGGCACATCCACAGGCACAGGGCCAAAGACTTAGGAACTGAGAGGAGTCCAAGGCAGCCTCTTTGCATTCGATTCAGTCATTAACATATAATAAGCATGTAACGCACCACACATTGCCAAATGGTTCAGTTTGCTAAGCTCATTTGATGAGCATGATTATGTGCAATCACCATTAAGCAGGGTAGGATGATGTGTTTAAAACGTGGTTTCATCTACTGCATTTAGGGCTGTTGCGATGACCATATTACCGCCACTCTGTCAGTCATGAGTCATGACTGCAGTAAAATTACATGTGACTGTTGAGTCACAGTAATCTCCTTTTATGCACTCTGCGAATGCTTTGGTATTACTGAGTGTAAAAACATGGTCATTGTGGATGTCGTTTCAAAGCCTAACTCAACGAAATGGTCAGAGCTTTCTAAGGTGATGATTCGTTCAAAACCTCCATACGCATACTATAGATTATGCATATGCATAGGCTTATGTGCCATTTTACAGTACATACTGTCTTTGGTCCGTAATTGGTCTAGCCTATATTTTTAGTAATCGCCTTTGAGTGTGGACAGTATTATAATGCATACATGATGGACAGGTACTCACCAAAATGTATATCCATAAATCTGGGAGATAACATTTAGCCATAGACGTTGCTGTAGGTTCATTGATTGTGCAGGGTGATTTTGAATAGCCTACTAATATAGTTTTTTATTTATTTTCATAATAAATTACCTCATACAGGATCTCACCACCATGCGTTCCCCTCTCCTCTCTCTCCTTTAGTACTTTCTCAATCGCACAGAGAGGCTGTCAACAGTTTAGTGAAATATGTTTTGTTGCGAAAACATCAATGTTTCCAAACAGATTTCACTTGGTTTCCCAAATTAAGCACTGGTTAGCTGCAGGAACGAGGTTGGAGAGCCCATGGCATACAGAGTTTGGGAGGAATATCACCTGTCACGCAGCGAGAGCATGCTCCTCAAACAGTGGTTGATGCGTGGAGTGAAATATTTGTACTTATATTTATTTCTCAGCTGCTCATATTAAGCACAGCTCTACTATAAAACCGTAGTAGCCTACCCGGCAACATTGAAAAATAGGACAGGCTCCATTCGCTATTCGACTGCATACAGATTACTTATTTTTTCCCCTGCCCCTGTTCCTGCCCATTTGACAATGGGTCATTCTAAATCAAAACAAATTTTACATATTAGTAAAGACACTATTAAATTGACAATAGTATGATGGGTGGAAATATGATCGCTTGATGAGAGAAGAGCTGAGCAGCCTGAGGCAAGTAAAAGAGCACAAGCTTTTTTTGTGACTTTCACAAATCAATAGCCTATAGTCGCAACATGCAGCCCTTATATGTTTTGATTTCTAAGACATTCTAAGGGTTTTCTAAGGGCACAACTATAGTGGCCAAATAACTCTAAATATAGCATAAAGGTCCTGTTTCAAATTATCACTTTTAGCCAGATAACATATAGTAGGCCAACTCATATTCTATTCTTCTGAAATACATTTTCCTGGTATCATAATGTTTCTTTAGATCTAACTAAAACAAATAATCGATTTATTGAGGTGTATATAAAATGATTTATTACACTTTTTTCAAATGTAGATGTTCAGGGGCTTGTATGCGTGGAGATGCTAAACATGTTTGTGCTAATTAACGGTCAATTACCGTGAGACCTGCTTTCTTTTACATGACAGTAACCTGCTGACAAAATGTAATGACTGCCACAGCCCTTATTATTACATTTTTTACTAATTTCATTCTAAAGACATTTTCAAGAGCACAGAAACAGTATGTCACATTCATCTGTTTCATAAAATGTCATGCAATAGGTTTTCCATGAGCCCAACATTCATTTTTAAATACACATCATTCACACATGTGCACATTATTGTAGCTGAGAACCAACTTGTTTCTAGTCATTACACTACATTATATAAATGTGCAAAGAGAGAACAACACAAAACAACCTTGTACATCCAAAGCGATGAGTGATTTCATAATCTTCATCATATAATGTACCATTATCAGAATGTTACTGAGCTGATCCTGAAGCGTTCATCTATCTCACCCAGACAAGCGCCTCGGGATCATCTGAAGCTTCACTTTCTCCCTGACTCAGCTCAGTAAAATTATACACAGAGGAGACGGCAGAGCAGAGGCTTAAACTGATTTGCTGTTCAGAGCACATCAGGCGTTTTTTTACACCGTCGACATCAGGCTAGGAGGGGCAAGGAGGGTTGGAGAGGGAGTATTTCTGTGTGCATGTGTGTGTGTGTGTTAATATTAAAGGTTCTATATTTTCTCTCTTAACTTGGTCTTCTCCCTCAGAACCTGTCCAGACTGCCCTCTGCATTCCCTGGCATTTTCATGACTACATCAGATTCTCTACTTTCTAAGAGATGCTACTACAGATGTAGAATCTTCATTTGAGCCAGTTTGCTACAGCAGGAAAATAATCATGTAGCAATGGGAAATGTGGATTATTATGTAGATTATAATTAATGGTCATTTTAGTAAGGGTTGTTACATTTTTCTTTAGAGCAAATCAAGCCTGAAATTTCTAAGTGGAAATTACAAACCTTAGAAGCCTTTTCAGAACTCAAATACACTTGCAGGAAAATTCTCAGCAACAAAATAGTGATCAAATTTGATCCTAGATCTGTATTGCTAGAGTATAAGGGATATTTTTGATGGTAATACACATTTTGTATTGTGCAATATTTCAAGTAATGTACCAATGTTTCATATCCTTTCACACAAATATGCTTTTGCTCACTCTTGATCTACTCTAATTTTCAGTATGGGCACCTGTCCATTCTAAATCATAGAGCTAGGTTGATATAAAAGCAGTGGGTGGACCAGGGATAATGCATGCCAGATAGCACCTACCTCTAAGCCCTATCCCCCCACTCCACTCCGCTCCGCTCCCCTCCCCACCCTCCCCTTCCATCCAGACCCCGACAACACCTTAGTCTATAGTTAGTCCTGGGGCCTGTTCTGATTGGACTAGCATAAGGACTCACTCCCTGCCCCTCCCACCTCTTGTTCTTTACAAAGCGTGTCTCCGTCAGACGATAATGAGAGTGATGAATAGCACTCTGTGGCAGAAAGGAATACTTGCGGAGAGTGCTAAATTGGCTGCAGCATGTCCAGGGACCAGGAGCAGGCCTGGGGGTGTGGAGGGAAGGGGACAAGAACCCTCTCCACTGGGCTACACTGACTCACGCTGCACTACAGCCATGCTGCACTACAACCATGCTACGGTACAGCCAGTCCGCTCCATCACATAGGCTCATACGTCAGAGGGACTATATAAAATCCCAGGAAAATGATAATTAGTTTTACAATTGACTGAGTCACAACAACTCCGAACAGAAACCTATGAACAGATCCCTACCAGACAGGTAATGAAATCCACTGCTCTGCCCAGGTACACTTGACTGTGTTACTTAATCGTAATTGCTATATTATTTACGTTTCCCATCAAAAGGGTTTTCTGAAGTGACATGCGGCTTATACATATTCAACAGACTGTCAGTAAGCCTGATAAAGAGCACAGCTGAGTGACCCTCATTAAAATGAATGGGCGCTAATAGCTTGTAGTCCTGTCACATTTGTAAATGGCCCAAACTTAATTAGCAGAATGAAAGGTAATCTCCTCATAGGTGTTTCTCCCGCATCACAACTACCACCTACTCTAAATTATTAAGCCATTTTAATGTGGCTGAAAATCCACTTCTCTGTTTTTAGTACAGTATCATTCTTCCTGGACAGGGCTATATGGAGAACTTAATCCTGACCTGTTAGTTTTGTTAAATTGGTGACTTTGAGTCACTGGTTGGATAATTACAGCTATCTGGGGTGTATTCAGAAGGGTGAAACATTCAAATAGCAGCCGATATAAATGTAACTCGTAAAGCAGACTTATTTATTGCACATGATAGACTAAAGTTGTCTATTCAGCAGAAAACATATCTGGACAAGCTCTAGTTGTTTACTTCTGCTATTCAAGTGACTAACCTTGTCCTCCCTTAACCCACTTTCTATAGTCCAAACGGAATCCTTGGTACGTCCCAACTCTGACGTCACGACATTGAAGTTTACATTTAAAATGGTTAGGTTAGGTTTAGGTTTATGATAGGGGTTAAGGCCTCCCGAGTGGCGCAGCGGTCCAAGGCACTGCATCTCAGTGTTGTGTCATAACCAGTTGTGACCGGGAGTCCCATAGGGTGGAGCACAATTGGCCCAGGTGTCATCCGGTTTAGTGGAGGGTTTGGCCGGTGGGGCTTTACTTGGCTCATCGCGCTCTAGCGACTCCTTGTGGCTGGCCGGGCGCCTGAAGGCTGACCTGGGTAATTAGTTGAACAGTGTTTCCTCCGACACATTGGTTCAGCTGGCTTCCGGATTAAGCGAGCGGGTGTTAAGAAGCGCGGCTTGGCGGGTCATGTTTCTGAGGACGCATGACTCAATATTCGCCTCTCCCAAGCCCGTTGGGGAGTTGCAGCGATGAGACAAGATTGTAATCACGAAATTTGGGAGGAAAAGGGGGGTAAAAACAGAGTAGGGGTTAGGGTTTAGGCTAGGGACGTGCAAAGGATTACGGATAGCGCTAACCCTTCCTATATAGCAGTAATCATCCTACTTGAGATGGGTCAGGGTGTTCTCAAGGACAGGGTCAAAGCCTGATGATTCATAGTAAGCCTTCAAGCTGATGTTCAATTTGATGTTGAAATATATGGAAAACCATGTCTCTTCCCTGATGACTGAAATAAATCCATGTGGGAAATGAAAAACAGATCTCCAGGTTGAGCTGTCACAGCTACCCTCGTGTTGGGCACACACAGACAGACAAACAGGCATCTCAATCTGTTGAGCAGAGGAACATATATCATTAACTTATCAGGTATTCTACAGCACACTGAGGGAAAGATGGCAGCCATTGATTATAGGTATTCCTTATACCGGGATAGAAATGACATGGTATTTTCCGTTTGGTGGTTCCTCATGGTGAAGAGTAGTTCAGAATGCAAATTTAGAATGATACTTCCCTATAGGCTGATTTCTGTGTTCTGCTGCCTCTAGTGCTTGTCTTCTCACCACTTCAGTGGATCAACCCTCATCTCGTTTTTGTTTTCTGTTGAATATCCTCACTCACTCCTGACAGTTTTGAGGTTACGGTGTACACTCACAAAGCAGAAGATGGATAAAAGAACCATCATCTCACATCATTTCTCAGGGAAAGACAGGCTTGATACAGGCTTGATACCGGGCTTGATACCTCAGTGGGTTGAAAGTTGAGAGTGAGGTCTTTATTAACAGTAGCTGAAATAACCTGGAATGAATACAATAAGCTACTTATAACTCTAGAAGTATCTCTCTCACACACACATGTATAAGCACGCATACACAAGGTTCAGTGTGAAGTACCAGTGCTCTTCTTGGTCTGTTGATATCTTAATTTGAGGGGATTTTGATAGTTGAAAATATTTGACTAGTGTAATTGAAGTCAGACCTCGGGGGTGAAATCCTATTAGCTATGTAAATTGCATGGAAAGGAAACAGTCAGCGTTATTTCACCAGTTTTGCCACTTCTTAAATCTGGATGTATACTACAGCCTTCAGTGTTGTTCATGTGATGGGTACTGGGGGCCTGTGAGGTGAATTGTGTCCTGTTCATCTCTGTTGACAGATAAGGCCGCGGCACGGCCTGTCTCTCACACTCATATCACAGAGCTGTCTATCTAAATCTGTCAGTCAGTCACAATTACATACAGATCTCACAGCTCAGCAACGTGAGTGTTTCCCCCATAAAGGAATGTCTTAAACTCCATCCCAATACACAGCCTACTCAGCTTTCCTTTTCCTGTATTGTTGCGTGTCATGTATGAGATCCCCACTGAGGGACATGATGATACATTTAGTGGTGAATGAGGGATTAAGAGCAGTGTATTGAAAGGACACACGTATTCAAGTGGGATTTGGCTAGCGAGGAGCTACTCAGTAACACACTGTGAATGGTGATGGTTGAAAAGACATCTTAGAATGCTGGTGAGAATCATGTAAAACCCTGTTTACATTGGCACTTTGAAGTCAATCCAGGTTGGGCTGGCCTTGGTGGGCTAGCTCAAATTGCATTTCCACTGCCTCCAGAAATGAGAAATTATGTCATGTTGTTAGGTAGGCAATATGTGACTTCAGCTGGCTTCGCTAATGTTGTTGGCTAGCAAGATGTTTAAGAATTGAATTCACCCTCACCAAGCTGAAACTAAGGTTACCCCATACTCATGCCAGTGCCAGCCAGACTGAGAGCCATGTATTTAGCTTGCTGACGTTAGCTAGCTAGCTAAACAGTTAGTGTCGTCAATAGCATAACAGTGCTAGCTAGCCAGCTTAATTCCAACCTTGCTTTCCATGGAATTGGCTATTAGCTAGCTAGCTAACCAAGCAAATCAGATGCCATGTTTGTTATGACGTATCTAATGTAGCTAGCTTTCAATATGAACTGGCCAGCTAAAATTCCTGCTAGCTCACGTTAGCTAGCTAGGTAGCTAGCTTGTTTCAACTCTGATTTGCTAGCTAACGTTAGGTAGTGTATTGTGTAGTGCAACAATGAATAAAGGATCCAGCTATAGTTGTAATTTGTGTCATGTCTGACTATTGTAGTACCGCTTGTCCATGTGCTAGCTAACAGCAACAAGCCCAGACGAGCTAGCTAACATTGTGTCAGCATCCAGCAGTGATCAACTTGGTGGTTACATAGTAATGGCGTCACCAGCCCAAATTCAAATTGAGCTGTTACCAGTTGTGAAACTGGCCCGGGTTTCCCTCGACCCAGCTCAAATTTGAAAATTCCATTCGAGCCAGCTCAAATTTGGCCCTAATTTGGTCCTAATTTTAAGTGCCAGTGGAAACGGGGCATAACAGACAAAGCATCCAGGAGAGAGACAGAGTCACCAGAGGTCTGTATGCCTGGGATTTAGGGGAGATGTGAAGAGCCCTCGATGCCCCGCCGAATGGCACTCTGTTGAGAGCTGTGAGTCATCTTAATAAGCTCAGAGTGAGCATCCATGAGGCATATGAAAGGAATACTAATCAGTCAGAACAAGAGGGTCTGATCCACCATGGGCGCACTTCACATCATGGAGATGTTCTAACAAGGACCTTTAAAGACTAAGCCCATCAGTTGAGAGAGATGAGGAGGATATGAGGTAAGGGGAGGTGAGTGGAGTAGAAGGGGGCTTTAGGGAGAAAGAGGTGACACTGTTGGAAAGTTCATTATCCCCTGTTAAAATTCAACAACATCAATAAATAAAAACTGTGAGGTTAAAATAGCTTTAGTGGTTTGTGTGTTCATTCGGTAGACATTCCTATCCAAATAGACAATTCAGTATTTGCGACCCTTACGGGAATTTAGCCAACTATGTTAGTGCTACCATCACCAAGACCTTGTCAGTGTGGACCTCTAATGCTTCCAGATAGAATTTAGGAAGTGCAGCTTAGTAAGAAATATGAGTCTGTCTTCAAGACAGCCCACCGATCCGTGGGTTTAGTTCAAAAGCTGGCAAGCAGTCCACTCTCAAGCTCTGTTTGAGTCATCTCATGCCAAGCTTGATCTTTGTGGTCATTTGCCTTTATGCCGTCAAATTATGTCTAATAAGTAACGCTGATACATTATTTCCATTGCTAGCGGACTATCAGAAAACAATTCATGCCTGCCACTAAATCCTGACATTTAAAACAATTGAATAAGACCTGCTTCAGAGTATTTGTAGCATTATGAGGCAGTGCAATTTACATCCATCTACATGACTCTAGCACCTAAGGCAACAAAGTACCAGTGCAAAAGCCTCGCACCATGTGTTTAAACCTGGAGGATATCCAGCAAGCATTTTACAAATAGTCAAATTTAACAAATAGAAAAAATAGTCATGGTAAACTTGATCCCGCTGTTTTTCACAATGAACTGAAAATATAGGGTTTATGCAGACTTCAATATTGATGTTGTCGCAACAAATTAGAATGCTGCAGTGGTAGCTCAGGGGAATCAATTCAGAGCCAATTCAATTAGTCTAATCCTTCCTGAACCTTTGTCTGTGCTGTTCCTTTAAAAGATCCAATGCAGACGTTTTTATATCAATATAAAATTATTTCTGTGTAACAATTATGTACCTTACTGGTTGTCCCCGTATCTGTATCTGTCCGTCCGTCTGTCTGTTTGTCCATCCATTTGTTTGTACGGTAGTCATGCAATTTTGACTAAACTTAGATGAATGATACGTCTTGCTATTGAGATCTGGCATTTGCAAAATTACACTGATTGGCCCAAGGCGTGAGCTATAAAATTAACTGAAATTCGTTAGTCACACGCAATACCACAATTGGCCAAAGGGGGGGCACTGCATAATTCATGGGGGACGACATGTTTACTGTTGTCTTGTTTTCAATTAAAATAGTCAAACATTTGCTAAAAAAGCTTCTTACCAAAGTGCAATTTCTCAAGTAATAATTTAGCTAGGACTGTCTGAGAGTGTTCTCATTGGGGAGGGGAAAACTGAAAACAAGCTGTTATTGTCAGAAAGTTTTGGAACTCTCTTTCTAATTGGTCAATTAACTAATTTACCGCATAGTGAGGCCAAAAGTCCATCCCACCAAAACAGGCTGAAATTTCAGGCAGTCTTTTCAAACAACTCTTACACTAAAAGGGCATTATAACATTTTCACAGTAATAGTCCAACAACATAGCGTGGAAAAATATTTTAAACACACAATAATCGTATGTTTGACTGCACTGAGCCGTTTTTTTTTTTTTAACTTAACTGGGCAAGTCAGTTAAGAACAAATTCTTATTTACAATGACAGCTTACCGGGGAACAGTGGGTTAACTGCCTTGTTCAGGGGCAGAACAAAATATTTTTACATTGTCAGCTCTGGGATTTGATCCAGCAACCTTTCAGTTACTGGCCCAATGATCTAACCACTAGGCTACCTGTCACCCCAATGAACACTGATGTTTCTCTATATAGATGCATATTCAACAGGCAAAACTGGCCTGCAAACGTGAAATGTTCTACACTGGTCGAGGTACATCCATTTGATTTGCAGTCAAATTATTCCCAGCACTATTCGATAGTCAGAGTATTTTCTCTTTTCTTCCTTGTTCTCACTCTTTACATTTTTTGCTTCAACCACTTACAGTTGAAGTCGTAAGTTTACATACACCTTAGCCAAATACATTAAACTCAGTTTTTCACAATTCCTGATATTTAATCCTAGTAAAAATTCCCTGTCTTGGGTCAGTTAGAATCACCACTTTATTTTAAGAATGTGAAATGTCAGAATAATAGAGAGAATTATTTATTTCAACTTTTATTTAATCACATTCCCCACATTCCCAGTGGGTCAGAAGTTTACATACACTCAATTAGTATTTGGTGGCATTGCCTTTAAATTGTTTAACTTGGGTCTAACGTTACGGGTAGCCTTCCACAAGCTTCCCACAATACATTGGGTGAATTTTGGCCCATTCCTCCTGACAGAGCTGGTGTAACTGAGTCAGGTTTGTAGGCCTCCTTGCTTGCACACGCTTTTTCAGTTCTGTCCACACATTTTCTATAGGATTGAGGTCATGGCTTTGTGATGGCCACTCCAATACCTTGACTTTGTTGTCCTTAAGCCATTTTGCCACAACTTTGGAAGTATGCTTGGGGTCAATGTCCATATGGAAGACCCATTTGTGACCAAGCTTTAACTTCCTGACTGATGTCTTGAGATATTTCTTCAATATATCCAAATCCTTTTCCTTCCTCATGAGGCCATCTATTTTGTGAAGTGCACCAGTCCCTCCTGCAGCAAAGCACCCCCACAACATGATGCTGCCACCCCCGTGCTTCACGGTTGGGATGGTGTTCTTGACTACGAAGCATCCCCCTTTTTCCTCCAAACATAACGATGGTCATTATGGCCAAACAGTTCTATTTTTGTTTCATCAGACCAGAGGACATTTCTCCAAAAAGTACAATCTTTGTCCCCATGTGCAGTTGCAAACAGTAGTCTGGCATTTTTATGGCGGTTTTGGAGCAGTGGCTTCTTCCTTGCTTAGCGGCCTTTCAGGTTATGTCGATATAGGACTCGTTTTACTGTGAATATAGATGCTTTTTTGTACCTGTTTCCTTTGCTGTTGTTCTGGGATTGATTTGCACTTGTCAAACCAAAGAACGTTCATCTCTAGGAGACAGAACGCGTCTCCTTCCTGAGCGGTATGACGGCTGCGTGGTCCCATGGTGTTTCTACTTGCATACTACTGCTTGTACAGATGAACTTTGTACGGCGTTTGTAAATTTCTCCCAAGGATAAACCAGACTTGTGGATGTCTACAATTTTTTTCTGAGGTCTTGGCTGATTTCTTTTATTTTTCCATGATGTCAAGCAAAGAGGCACTGAGTTTCAAGGTAGGCCTTGAAATACATCCACAGGTACACCTCCAATTGACTCAAATTATGTCAATTAGCCTTTCAGATGCTTCTAAAGCCATGACATCATTTTCTGGAATTTTCCAAGCTGTTTAAAGGAATAGTCAACTCATTGTATGTAAACTTCTGACCCACTGGAATTGTGATACAGTGAATTTTATAAGTGAAATAATCTGTCTGTAAACAATTGTTGGAAAAATGTCCTAACCGATTGCCAAAACTATAGTTTGCTAACAAGAAATTTGCAGAGTGGTTGAAAAACTAGTTTTAATGTCTCCAACCTAAGTGTATGTAAACTTCAACTGTATTTGGCTAAGGTGTATGTAAACTTCCGACTTCAACTGTACTTCCTTATTGTTGAAGAAGTACACTCTTCCGACCATACAGAATGAATAGGGCTTTGGCTGTTCGACACGAACATTTACTTTATGCTGTTGTCCAGCTGAACACCCAAGGGTAGGTCCTGTTGAAAGTGCTACTGCCACCTGGGATTTGGGAATGAGTCTCTATTTATGCTGCTTGGCGGTGTGCCAGTGGGGCCACCCCTGGCTGCCTGCTGCAGAGGCCGGGGTGACAGCACAGCCCAAGTGACAGAGGGTGTGTCCGCACAATTAGGCTCAATAACCACTCGATCCCGGCGACTCCTCCACATGAAAGATAAACCAGGTGAATAAGTGCACAGAGAAAGAGAGGGAAGCAGGGGAGACAAATATAAAATACCGCAACTGGAACTAATGGGTTCAGGATCAGTTTTGGCCCGATTCTCTCATCTGTTTTTTGTTTTGTTGCAGGCATGTAGTTATATCACTAGCTATTTTCTTTCTTAACCAAAACGTATATCTGTGCATCTCTGTTGTTTCTCTTCTCCCCTTCGGTTGGCTTCCTTCACAACCAGCCGTCTCTACTGTGCTCTCTCTGCCTTTACTCTTAACTCTCTCTCTCTCTGCCTCTACTATTCACTCTCTCCTTCTCCCTACCTCAGTTCCCCCTCTTTATCTCTGTTTCTGTCCTCTATTTTTCTCCCTCTCCCTCAGCTCAGACAGGCAATAATTTGACTGACAGCTAAGCTTAGTCTCTCTTGAGTGCTGCATGCGGAGGCAGATTGTGTCGCTCAGTCAACAGCCTTACCCAGAGATGGAAAGACCAGTCCTGATCTGTGGGGCTAAGGGTGTAGAGAGAGACTGAAAAATATTTCAGGGTCTGAGGCAGGCCTCGCAGACCTCCCTAAGCACCTTGATTCCAGCTTGTTTCCTCAGCTTGTTATCCCAGATACCTAAGATAAGGCCAACTCCTCTTGGGCCTGAGAAATGGCTAGTGGGATACGAGGGGGGAAATTTACATTTGATGCACAACACTGATCTGTCTGGACCTTTTCAACCTTTTTCAATCACACACAGACGCTTCCCACTGGGCACAAACATCAGTTCAACGTCTAGTTAGGGGTTCAGCAGGATAGCTGGTGAAACCCTATTGTATTTGTTGGCGTTCATTATTATTATTATACCGGGTTCTTTCACCAAATAAAATAACATGCACATTCCCGTGAGATGGTAAGGCCAAGGACGGCATAACTTCGTATGATGGTAAAGGGCCAAAGGCCACACCCTCCCATGCGATGCTATGCCAATTGGCCACATGGAGGAGCTATAACAAGCGATTGCAAACTTTTAAAGGTTAAACCTTCACCCCATGTGACCTAGAGTCATGAAATTTGGTACATAGGTCCCTTTCCACACACGGAACAAACCTGCCTCAAGAATACATAAAATCCGCTACGATGGATTTTACGCCATTTTGAATTTTGTGACAAACACTTAAAACGCTACTACTCTGGCAGCGAACGACCAATCTTCATGAAACTTGATAAATAGCATCTGTGCATCAATGTCTGTAAACACACTATAATCCAGGCTAGTATGTCAAACAACAAACATGCACATAGGCGTGGTCTGTCATAAATGCATATAAATCAGTCACAGATATTTGCATTGTAACAAAACTTGGTACACATGTTCCGATCACTGTCAAGACTCAACATTTGCAAGCACATTCATATTGACTACACAGTGACGCTATAATGAGTCTAGCTAACGTGTAAAGTATGACTGAGTTTGGCCACATGGTGGCGATGTTGGATAGGATAAAACATTAATGCAAGCTCATTGGCTCCTAGCGGCCATATTTTTTAAGCTAGATTCTTGGAAGATGTGCATTCATAGATGATATATACCAAATTTGGTGCCGATCGGTCCAGCGGGTTTTGTAGAAGAAGATGTTTAAAGTAATCAACATCATTGAAAATTGTCCAAAATATGGTACATCAAAAGCATATTATATTGCATGATCAGTTTGATTTAGATTTCGGATATTTGGTAAGCGTGCTAAATAATACAGACGTAACTCATCCTAAGGCAATGTGTCCAATTTGTTCTGATGGTAGCACCGTGGGCACACAGCTGAACCCCGGAAACACTGGTTTACATTTGGTTGAGTTGTCAACTAACCAGAATTAAAAGTGATTAAAAAGATTTTACCATGTCATTGCATTTAGGTTAAAAGTTGGGTGAAAATATGATCAATTCACCTACATTGATTACTTTTTTTCAAACGTAATCCGTTTTCCACATTGATTCAACATCAACATATTACATTTATTTGTTGAAATGACAAAAGGGCATCATCAATGGATTACACAATCACAGACATAGAAAAAAACACAATTTAATCCTGTCAAATTATTTTTCAGGTTATTTTCGAGCTATGTCATTTTCATACACCTAGGCTAATCGTGATGAATTAATTGCCATTTTTGGATTTTTGAGTATGGACCATATTCAACCAAACTCTACTACACTTTAGCTCCCAGCTACACTATATCCAATCAGAGGTTCCTTCATTAACACACCCACCTTATTATAGAATGTGAAATATTTTGAGCTAAAATGGATGGCCTCTAACGAAGGAAAATAATGAAATAGACTTTTGTGTAAATAAATATGCTCGCTCCATTCCTAAAACTTTGATCAAAATATTTAGGCAGGGGCTGCAGTAAAAGACAGCTCTATCAGACCACCCCCCTCTGCTCTGTGGAGACAGAAAGAGAGAGACAAGCCTCAGAAATGACCACCCTATGCTTATGATTGTATGGTAGGGAAGACTGCCGACTGTTGTTCTTTAAGAGACACACACACTCACAGATGCGCACACACACACACTCACACACCTACAGACACACACACACACACACACACTCACTAATGTGTCCACACTATCTCGCATACTCACTCAGTCAAACATACAGTACAAGTCCAAAGTTTGGACACACCTACTCATTCAAAGGTTTGTCTTTATTTTTACTATTTTCTGCATTGTAAAATAATAGTTAAGACATACAAAACTATGAAATAACACATATGGAATCATGGAGTAACCAAAAAAGTGATAAACAAATCAAAACATTCAAAGTAGCATCCCTTTGCCTTGATGACAGCTTTGCACACTCTTCTCTCAACCAGCTTCATGGGGTAGTCACCGGGAATACATTTCAATTAACAGCTGCGTCTTGTTAAAAGTTAATTTGTTGAATTTCTTTGAGCCAATCAGTTGTGGTGTGACAAGTTAGGAGTGGTATATAGAAGATAGCCCTATTTGGTAAAATAACCATTCCATATCATGGCAAGAACAGCTACAATAAGCAAATATTTCATATTTGAGATTCTTCAAAGTAGCCACCCTTTGCCTTGATGACAGCTTTACACACTCTTGGCATTCTCTCAACCAGCTTCATGAGGACACCTGGAATGCATTTCAATTAACAGGTGTGCCTTGTTACAAGTTAATTTGCAGAATTGATTTCCTTCTTAATGCGTTTGAGACAATCAGTTGTGTTGTGACAAGATAGGGGTGGTATACAAAAGATAGCCCTACAGTGAGGGAAAAAAGTATTTGATCCCCTGCTGATTTGGTACGTTTGCCCACTGACAAAGAAATGATCAGTCTATAATTTTAATGGTAGGTTTATTTGAACAGTGAGAGACAGAATAACAACAAAAAAATCCAGAAAAACGCATGTGAAAAATGTTATAAATTTATTAGCATTTTAATGAGGGAAATAAGTATTTGACCCCTCTGCAAAACATGACTTACTTGGTGGCAAAACCCTTGTTGGCAAACACAGAGGTCAGACGTTCCTTGTAGTTGGCCACCAGGTTAGCACACATCTCAGGAGGGATTTTGTCCCACTCCTTTTTGCAGATCTTCTCCATGTCATTAAGATTTCGAGGCTGACGTTTGGCAACTCGAACCTTCAGCTCCCTCCACAGATTTTCTATGGGATTAAGGTCTGGAGACTGGCTAGGCCACTCCAGGACCTTAATGTGCTTATTCTTGAGCCACTCCTTTGTTGCCTTGGCCGTGTGTTTTGGGTCATTGTCATGCTGGAATACCCATCCACGACCCATTTTCAATGCCCTGGCTGAGGGAAGGAGGTTCTACCCAAGATTTGACGGTACATGGCTCCGTCCATCGTCCCTTTGATGCGGTGAAGTTGTCCTGTCCCCTTAGCAGAAAAACACCCCCAAAGAATAATGTTTCCACCTCCATGTTTGACGGTGGGGATGTTGTTCTTGGGGTCATAGGCAGCATTCCTCCGCCTCCAAACATGGCGAGTTGAGTTAATGCCAAAGAGCTCGATTTTGGTCTCATCTGCCCACAACACTTTCACCCAGATGTGCTCTGAATCATTCAGATATTAATTGGCAAACGTCAGACGGGCATGTATATGTGCTTTCTTGAGCAGGGGGACCTTGCGGGCGCTGCAGGATTTCAGTCCTTCACGGCGTAGTGTGTTACCAATTGTTTTCTTGGTGACTATGGTCCCAGCTGCCTTGAGATCATTGACAAGATCCTCCTGTGTAGTTCAGGGCTGATTCCTCACCGTTCTCATGATCATTGCAACTTCACGAGGTGAGATCTTGCATGGAGCCCCAGGCCGAGGGAGATTGACAGTTCTTTTGTGTTTCTTCCATTTGCGAATAATCGCACCAACTGTTGACACCTTCTCACCAAGCTGCTTGCCGATGGTCTTGTAGCCCATTCCAGCCTTGTGTAGGTCTACAATCTTGTCCCTGAGTTTGGAATCTGATTGATTGATTGCTTCTGTGGACAGGTGTCTTTTATACAGGTAACAAACTGAGATTAGGATCATTCCCTTTAAGAGTGTGCTCCTAATCTCAGCTCGTTACCTGTATAAAAGACACCTGGGAGCCAGAAATCTTTCTGATTGAGAGGGGGGGTCAAATACTTATTTCCCTCATTAAAATGCAATTCCATTTATAAAATTTTTCACATGCGTTTTTCTGGATTTTTTTGTTGTTATTCTGTCTCTCACTGTTCAAATAAACCTACCATTAAAATTATAGACTGATCATTTCTTTGTCCGTGGGCAAACGTACAAAATCAGCAGGGGATCAAATACTTTTTTCCCTCACTGTATTTGGTTAAAGACCAAGTCCATATTTATTTTTCATTTATTTCACCTTTATTTAACCAGGTAGGCAAGTTGAGAACAAGTTCTCATTTACAACTGCGACCTGGCCAAGATAAAGCAAAGCAGTTCGACACATACAACAACACAGAGTTACACATAGAGTAAAACAAACATACAGTCAATAATACAGTAGAAAAAAAAAAACTAATCTATATACAAAGAGTGCAAATGAGGTAGGATAAGGAAGGTAAGACAATAAATAGGCCATGGTGGCAGAGTAATTACAATATAGCAATTTAACACTGGAATGGTAAAAAATGTGCAGTAGATGAATGTGCAATGTAGAAAAACTGGGGTGCAAAGGAACAAGATAAATAAATAAATACGGTAGGGGATGAGGTAGTTGGTTGGGCTATTTACAGATGGGCTATAAACAGGTACAGTGGTCTGTGCGCTGCTCTGACAGCTGGTGCTTAAAGCTGTTGAGGGAGATAAGTGTCTCCAGTTTCAGAGATTTTTGAAGTTTGTTCCAGTCATTGGCAGCAGAGAACTGGAAGGAGAGTCGGCCAAAGGAGGAATTGGCTTTGGGGGTGACCAGTGAGATATACCTGCTGGAGCGCGTGCTACGGGTTGTTGCTGCTAAGGTGACCAGCGAGCTGAGATAAGGCGGGACTTTACCTAGCAGGGACTTGTAGATGACCAGGAGCCAGTGGATATGGCGACGAGTGTAAAGTGAAGGCCAGCCTATGAGAGCGTACAGGTCGCAGTGGTGGGTGGTATATGGGGCTTTGGTAACAAAACGGATGGCACTGTGATAGACTGCATCCAGTTTGTTGAGTAGAGTATTGGAGGCTATTTTGTAAATTACATCACCGAAGTCGAGGATCTGTAGGATGGTTAGTTTTACGAGGGTATGTTTGGCAGCATGAGTGAAGGAAGCTTTGTTGCGAAATAGGAAGCCAATTCTAGATTTAATTTTAGATTGGAGATGTTTGATGTGAGTCTGGAAGGAGAGTTTACAGTCTAACCAGACACCTAGGTATTTGTAGTTTTCCACATAATCTAAGACAGAACCGTCCAGAGTAGTGATGCTGGACGGGGGGACAGGTGCGGGCAGCGATCGGTTGAAGAGCATGCATTTAGTTTTACTTGCGTTTAAGAGCAGTTGTAGGTCACGGAAGGAGAGTTGTATGGCATTGAAGTTCGTCTGGAGGGTAGTTAACACAGTGTCCAAAGAGGGGCCGGAAGTATACAGAATGGTGTTGTCTGCATAGAGGTGAATCAGAGACTCACCTGCAGGAAGAGCGACATCATTGATGTATACAGAGAAAAGAGTCGGCCCAAGAATTGAACCCTGTGGCACCCCCATGGAGACTGCCAGAGGCCCGGACAACAGGCCCTCTGATTTGACACACTGAACTCTATCAGAGAAGTAATTGGTGAACCATGCGAGGCAGTCATTTGAGAAACCAAGGCTGTCGAGTCTGCCGATAAGGATGAGGTGATTGACAGTCGAAAGCCTTGGCCAGATCAATGAAAACGGCTGCACAATAATGTCTCTTATCGATGGCGGTTATGATGTCATTTAGGACCTTGAGCGTGGCTGAGGTGCACCCATGACCAGCCCTGAAACCAGATTGCATAGCGGAGAAGGTACGATGGGATTCGAAATGGTCTGTAATTTGTTTGTCAACTTGGCTTTCAAAGACCTTAGAAAGGCAGGGTAGGATGGATATAGGTCTGTAGCAGTTTGGGTCAAGAGTGTCTCCCCTTTGAAGAGGGGATGACCGCAGCTGCTTTCCAGTCTTTGGGAATCTCAGACGTCACGAAAGAGAGGTTAAACAGGCTAGTAATAGGGGTTGCAACAATTTCGGCAGATAATTTTAAAAAGAAAGGGTCCAGATTGTCTAGCCCGGCTGATTTGTAGGGGTCCAGATTTCGCAGCTCTTTTAGAACATCAGCTGACTGGATTTGGGAGAAGGAGAAGTGGGGGAGGCTTTGGCGAGTTGCTGAGGGGGGTGCAGGGCTGTTGACCGGGGTAGGGGTAGCCAGGTGGAAAGCATGGCCAGCCGTAGAAAAATGCTTATTGAAATTCTCAATTATTGTGGGTTTATCGGTGGTCAGTATTTCCTATCCTCAATGCAGTGGGCAGCTGGGAGGAGGTGCTCTTATTCTCCATGGACTTTACAGTGTCCCAGAACTTTTTGGAGTTTGTGTTACAGGAGGCAAATTTCTGCTTGAAAAAGCTAGCCTTGGCTTTCCTAACTGCCAGCGTATATTGGTTCCTGACTTCCCTGAAAAGTTGCATATCACGGGGGCTGTTCGATGCTAATGCAAAATGCCACAGGATGTTTTTGCGCTGGTCAAAGGCAGTCAGGTCTGGAGAGAACCAAGGGCTATATCTATTCCTGGTTCTAAATTTCTTGAATGGGGCATGCTTATTTAAGATAGTGAGGAAGGCACTTTTAAAGAATAACCAGGCATCCTCTACTGATGGGATGAGGTCAATATCCTTCCAGGATACCCTGGCCAGGTCAATTAGAAAGGCCTGCTCGCTGAAGTGTTTTAGGGAACGTTTAACAGTAATGAGGGGAGATCGTTTGACCGCAAACCCATTACGGATGCAGGCAATGAGGCAGTGATCGCTGAGATCTTGGTTGAAAACAGCAGGGTGTATTTGGAGGGCAAGTTAGTTAGGATTACATCTATGAGGGTTCCGTGTTTACGGCTTTGGGATTGTACCTAGTAGGTTCAATTATGATTTGTGTGAGGTTGAGGGCATCAAGCTTAGATTGTAGGATGGCCGGGTGTTAAGCATGTCCCAATTTAGGTCACCTAGCAGCACGAACTCTGAAGATAGATGGGGGCAATCAGTTCACATATGGTGTCCAGAGCACAGCTGGGGGCAGAGGGTGGTCTATAGCAAGCGGCAACAGTGAGAGACTTGTTTCTAGAAAGGCAGATTTTTAAAAGTAAAAGTTCAAATTGTTTGGGTACAGACCTGGAAAGCAAGACAGAACTCTGCAGGCTATCTCTGCAATAGATAGCAACACCGCCCCCTTTGGCCGTTCTATCTTGTCTGAAGATGTTATAGTTAGGGATGGAAATTTCAGTGTTATTGGTGGTCTTCCTAAGCCAGGATTCAGACACGGCTAGGACATCCGGGTTGGTAGAGTGTGCTAGGGCAGTGAATAAAACAAACTTAGGGAGGAGGCTTCTAATGTTGACATGCATGAAACCAAGGCTTTTACGGTTGCAGAAGTCAACAAATGAGAGGGCCTGGGGAATAGTAGTGGAGCTAGGCACTGCAGGGCCTGGATTAACCTCTATATCACCGGAAGAACAGAGGAGGAGTAGGATAAGGGTACGGCTAAAGGCTATAATGACTGGTCGTCTAGGACGTTCTGAACAGAGAGTAAAAATAACAGGTTTCAGGGGGTGATAAAATAGATTAAAGGCATAATGTACAGACAATGGTATGGTAGGACGTAAATACAGTGGAGGTAAACCTAGGCATTGGGTGGTGATGAAAGAGATATTGTCTCTAGAAGCATTTAAACCAGGTGATGTCATCGCATGTGTGGGTGGTGGAACTGATAGGTTGGATAAGGTATATTGAGCAGGGCTAGAGGCTCTACAGTGAAATAAGGCAATAAACACAAACCAGAACAGCAATGGACAAGGCATATTGACATTGAGGAGAGGCATGCTTAGCCTAGTGAACATAAGGGTCAAGTTAGTAGTGAGGCTGGCTGGGGACACAGCATTTCAGACAGCTAGCCAGGGACCACAAGCTAGCAAAGTCTAGCAGGCCGGCTAACAAAGACGGAGGAAGTCTGTTTATAGCCTCCTCGTGCGTTTCCGTCGGTAGACCAAGTCGTGATGGGTCGATGGGGTTCCGTGTGGTGAAGGGGACCAGGCCAGTTGGCACAAATAGGTAATAGTGTCCCAAGAAATTGTCCGATGGACCTGATTAGCTAGCAGCCGATATGCAAAAACAGCTCAAAAAAGAAAAGAGAAACAAAAGTCTATCATTACTTTAAGACATGAAGGTCAGTCAATCCGGAAAATGTCAAGGACTTTGAAAGTTTCTGCAAGTGCAGACGCAAAAACCATCAAGCGCTTCGATGAAACTGAGGACCGCCACAGGAAAGGAAGACCCAGAGTTACCTCTACTGCAGAGGATAGGTTAATTAGAGTTAACTGCACCTTAGATTGCAGCCCAAATAAATGCATCACATAGTTCAAGTAACAGACACATCTCAACATCAACTGTTCAGATGAGACTGTGTCCTTCATGATTCAGGCCTTCATGGTCGAATTGCTGCAAAGAAACCACTACTAAAGGACACAAATAAGAAGAAGAGACTTGCTTGGTCCAAGAAACACGAGCAATCGACATTAGAATGGTGGAAATCTGTCCATTTTGTCTGACGATTACAAATTTGAGGTTTTGTTTCCAACCACCTGTGTCTTTGTGAGACGCAAAGTAGGTGAACGGATGATCTCCGCATGTGGGGTTCCCACCATGAACCCAAAACACAGGCTGTGTAAGGGCTATTTGACCAAGAAGGAGAGTGATGGAGTGCTGCATCAGATGAC
This sequence comes from Brachymystax lenok tsinlingensis, assembly GCA_030435695.1. Lineage (NCBI taxonomy): Eukaryota > Metazoa > Chordata > Actinopteri > Salmoniformes > Salmonidae > Brachymystax > Brachymystax lenok. The sequence goes on along the minus strand of CM059819.1, from coordinate 76,411,205 downwards.
CTGGCCTCCACAATCACCTGACCTCAACCCAATTGAGATGACTTGGGATGAGTTGGATCACAAAAGGAAGGGAAATCAGCCAACACGTGCTCAGCATATGTGAAAACTCCTTCAAGACTGTTAGAAAATGATTCCTCATGAAGCTGGTTGAGAGAATGCCATGAGTGTGCAAAGCTGTCACCAAGGCAAAGGGTGGCTACTTGGAAGAATCTAAAATTTAAAATATGTTTTTATTTGTTTAACACTTTTTGTTTACTACATGATTCCACATGTGTTATTTCAAAGTGTTGATGTATTCACTATTATTCTATAATGTAGAAAATAGTAAAAATTAAGAAAAACCCTTGAATGAGTAGGTGTGGCGAAACTATTGATTGGTACTGTACAGTATATGTCTTCTCTCACGCTAACACACACATGCAGGGATACACACACATACCTCGGCCTCTTAGACTCTTGAAGAGTAGATAGAGCACAACAAATGGAGGAGAAGTGGAAAACAGATCTGCCAAAGTCACTGAGAGCATTTCATGGAGATGGGATGCCGGGAGGTGAATATAAGTCTGTTGCCTGTGCAAAGCATGTATGTTTTCTTCCTGTGTGTGTGTGTGTGTGAAGGTTTGACTGTGTGTGACTGTGTGTTCTAAAGAGAGAAATACAGAAATGACGGTACCACTGCATCTCTCCAGCAGCATATCAAATAAATGTGTCTAATGCAGGCCTAATTGGAGAGCCCAACAGTATGCCCAGATGCGGATCTAGCGTCTCTGTCGCCTGTGCAGATGAAAGGCCGCTCTGATGTTGCCCAGGTGTATTGACTTACAGTAATTGCTCCTCACGGCTCACATTAGACCACGCCATGAACACAGGCTGATTCCCTCAGAACAGGGAGCCGAGGAGGCGTCAGAGCCAACAAGCCATGACAGCACCTGTCAATACATCATCAAATATGAAAAAACCCACAGATCCTACATTTAGCTTCAATACATTGTGCCCTGTTGGCACGGTTTGAAAATAAAGAGGGCAAAGACTGCTTATTGATAAAAAATGGGAGATGAAATGCGCTCTGAGACATCTGGCCGAGGAATAAAGGGATGTAGTGAAGGCACAGCCCCAGCCCACTTGGAGAAGAAGCCACGTTTTAAACTTGTTTTCCATGGAGCCAGCTTGGGAACAATGTGCATATCACCACGCAGCCTTTCCCGGCTGGCTGGGATTCTGTGCCCTCTCTACCTACATGATCCTATTTCAGGAAGAGAGTGTTGGAGACATCATTAGGCTCATAGTGCACTGCTTCACTGTTTACTCATACTGAGCTGATGTGCTGTATCCGTCTACATCAGTGAGAGTGAGGATAGTGGAGCACCCTGAGATCCTAGCGAGAGCACTGTTATAATGATGGTGTGCTTTTTCATTTAGTTTATCATCTCTTCCTGACAGGATAGGTCCGATGTTTTGAAAAGGAAATGTCGCATGTTGACTACAGCCTGTCATCTGATTGCTGCAGGCAGTTCTGCAATGGAGTTAACAGGGGGTACTGTACAGCACAACCAATGTTGTCCACTGGATTAGTTGAGTGTCCCAAGACAAGTGGTTGTATCATGCCACATTAACCCTGCAACAAAGACAGAAAAAACATAGAGAAAGCAAGAAAGATGCTTCTGCAAAATGTAAACCACAGCAAATTAACCTTTGTTTGTCTGTATTGTCTGACCTTGGTAGATGGAAGACGCAGTATGTGTGTCCAGGACAGGCTCGACCCCTACAGACACAGAGGTGATCACTCCCAATCGCCTGCCTGTTTGACACTTCATTACAATAATAAGCCATTTTCCGAATACTGTGGTCTGACAGTCGGCCCCCTGTCGCCACGGGAACATGACAGAGCATCATTTGAGTAATGACAACGCAGCGGCACTTTCTCTCAAAATAAGAGCTGCGATAATAACAGTGATGATAATAAGCCAAACCGCCAGGGACTTGCTGTGCCTTTTACAGACTGTGGAGACTCCTGGAAGGTCGCCAGCATGAGAACCAATCATATGGGGACACTTGAAAAACAAACATACTATAATACATGTCAGAAAACGTGTTGATTTTACAGAATATGTGCAATACAAAGTCCTGATTCAACTACTATCACATAACATATCAGATTTGACATAACAGGTGTTTTATTTCTCTAAGCTCTATTCAATGAAGTTAATACATATTTTACATTTCCCATGTATTTTCACGGCAGACAGAATGTGCGCTGACTCCATTTTACCTAGGAGAGGCTGGATAAGCGAGGGTATATCCATCTGCTCCCAAGGGATTTCAACCAATACACTTTCAGTCACACACTGTAATCTTCACAATCCTGGGATTCTCCATCCTTGTCTTGGCACTGTGCCCCAAAAAATTGTCAATTTTATCTTATCTTATATTAATGAAAGCCTAAACTGTCCATCATTTCAAGGACCAGATGCCAAATTGTGTTAGAATCAGAGAATCCCTAGTGCTAATAAACCAAATGTTCACATTCTATTAGAGAGAACTACAGTACAATACTGCATCCTGGAGAAAGCTAAAGGTTTGCTTGGTAGATACAGTATTGAAACAGAGATTTATGGGGCTTCAGTAAGGTGTGCACATCAAATACATAAACAAACAAAAAACGTCAGATTTATTTTCAAGACATATCATATAGCCCTATAAGAGAACCCTTTTGGGTTCCAGGTTGAGCACTTTTAGCGTTCCATGTAGAACCCTCTGTAGAAGGGCTCTACATTGAATCCAAAAGGGCTCTACCTGCAACCAAAAAAGATTACTCAAAGGGTTCACCTATGAGGACAGCCGAAGAACCCTTTAAGATTCTAGATAACATATTTTTTTCAAGAGTGTAGGATTAGAAGCCAGACGTGCAAAACACACCTTTCTATTTTTCCTTGATAACTAGTTTTCCTTGGCAAAGCCAACACAATGTACTTCAGCTGCCGACCATGAACGTACAAACCTATTCTGTAAAGCTGTTTGCGAATTTGACGCTGAGGAGTCTGAAATGCCCTGTCTGTGCTCTGAAATCTCAACAACTCAACTTGTCTCCTGAATAGCTCAGCACAAAAAAAGTTAACTCAGCTGTAGACCTGTCCATCAAAACAGACTTAAAATAGCTTATATTTCCCGAGCTGTTCATGCCATGTCATTTATGTATGTGCTTCATAAACCACCTCTGAAGAGCATGGTGTGTAATACTGTCTGTGTTTAGGATAATGCTCAAAGGTGTGAAATTGGATTTGGGTCTGACAGAGTGAGCAGGTAAAGGGAACGGCAAAGGCTTGAGTTTCTCTGCTGCACACTCAAACCAGAGTATTGGTAACATCATATACAGTACTGATAACATGCACATTATGTAGTACATGTTCAATCAGAATAAGAGCAAGAGGTGAACAGACTGTGGTTAGTTTAGTAGTAAATAAAATGGTGAAGTGCTCTCTGACTTTATTTGACTTGTGATTTGTTTTAGAGCAAAATAAGCTGTGAAATGGTGTCAAGCCAGACAATATTACATTTATTCCAGTGTTGCAAACACATCTCAGTATCGTCTCTGCTTCTCCCTACTTGTCATTCTGGTTACTGCTGGATTCTCTGGCAATATTTCTCCATTTAGAACGAAGGCACGCAGACAGCCATTCAACTCGGGTTTGTTCCTCTCCGATAAAATCCGACCGACTCAATTTTATCTTTTCCATTAAGCTCGTCAGCAATTAAAAGCCCACCCGCACCTCAACAAAGCCAGCTAAGCTGTCATCCTGAGGAAACAATTATTCCTGTGCCTTTATCAATTAATTGCAGAAATTATCCAGACAGTAGCTTTTGCTTATTCAGATACATGTACAGATTTGTATTAATTTGACTGTAATGAGTGAAAATAAAAATGAAAGCCATTAGTACGTATTCAGTTGGCAGCCATTAGTATGTATTCAGTATGGCAGCTTTTAGTACGTATTCAGGTCAGCAGTCAGTAGTACACATTAATGTTTGCAGACATTGTTACGCATTCAGGTTGGTAGCTATAATTACATATTCAGGTTGGTAGCTATAATTACATATTCAGGTTGGTAGCCATTATTACATATTCAGGTTGGTAGCCATTATTACATATTCAGGTTGGTAGCCATTATTACATATTCAGGTTGGTAGCCATTAGTAAGAATTCAGGTTAGCAGCCATTAGTACGTATTCAGTTTGACAACCAATTGTACCTATTTAGTTTGCAGCCATTAGTACGCATTAAGGTTTGCAACCATTATTACGCAATCAGGTTGGCAGCAATTATTACATATTAAGATTGGAAGCCATTAGTTACGTATTCAGGTTGGCAGCCATTAGTACGTATTCAGGCCATCTCAAATTGTTTTCCTGCCCTCAGGGATTAATGGGAAACAATAACTGAATTGTGATGTGCATGTTAACAGGCTCACTCATTCTGAAATCAACCTTGGGCCAAATTCATGAGGCTAATGTTGACAAAGTCAGGATTAAATGTAGGGCTGTCACTTAGTCAAAGAACTTAAGTTTAACGATGGGTAGCATTCTGCAGCATTCCAGTGTATCAATAAGAACAAATCACAGTTATAGTATTAAAGATCAAAAACACCATAACAAAGGAATTCCACGCATTTATTAAGTAAAGCAACTGGAATTGTTTTCACTTGAAAGCTAATCAAATCTAAAGTAAGTAAAAAACAATTAAATGACTGTGGTGACAAAAATGCGGTCAATCTCCACTGTCCCTAATGTTAATTCAGACAACCATAACTCTCTGTAGACTGTGTCTCGAATGCTCTCTTTCTCACAACAGCATGGAGGAAAAGAAAATCACTTTTCTCCAGAACATCTCTGTTCATCTTCTGGGTCTGTTTAACCTACATGTAAGTGGGGAAATACAAGATGCATCTCTCTCTCTCTCTCTCTCTCTCTCTCTCTCTCTCTCTCTCTCTCTCTCTCTCTCTCTCTCTCTCTCTCTCTCTCTCTCTCTCTCTCTCTCTCTCTCTCTCTCTCTCTCTCTCTCTCTCTCTCTCTCTCTCTCTCTCTCTCTCTCTCTCTCTCTCTCTCTCTCTCTCTCTCTCTCTCTCTCTCTCTCTCTCTCTCTCTCTCTCTCTCTCTCTCTCTCTCTCTCTCTCTCTCTCTCTCTCTCTCTCTCTCTCTCTCTCCCGCCCAGACTTCACCAGAATACATTAAAGCTGCTCTTCATTATTTACAGACACACCTGTGAGGAAGATGGCCTGCGTATAGGAAAGGAAACCTAATGCCCAGACCCGCCAAGCAGAGACAGGGAGAGAGGGTATAGGAACCACAGGAGCTGGCCTACATATCATCCAGCAGGATATAGGATTCAGCACTTCCAAACAAAGCCTATATTTTGGCCACTAATCCAGTGTTAGTGGCTAGCGGGTTCCCTACTTCTTCCCTGTTTAAATCTGTATTGCTTTCCGGTCTGACGGGTAAGGTTACTTTGATGAAGCACACAAAAACAGTGCAAGTTATACTGTAATAATGTAATACTCTCAAAATGTGAAGTAGAATTTCTCAAATGATGACCTTGTAGCAATTATTATTATATAGATATTTTTTTTTACTAGGCAAGTCAGTTAAGAACAAATTCTTATTTTCAATGACGGCCTAGGAACAGTTGGTTAACTGCCTGTTCAGGGGCATAACGACAGATTTGTACCTTGTCAGCTCGAGGAATTGAACTTGCAACCTTTCGGTTACTAGTCCAACGCTCTAACCACTAGGCTATGACAACATGTTGCTCTCATGTTGATCTATTCACACCGTCGCCATGGCATTGTGTTTGTTTTGTGCAATAGAAAAAGCAACACAGAAGAACATGTTGAATTGAATAATACACTGCAATGTTCAAGGATATGTTCATAATTGTGTGTCTTAGTTTTCTTACAGGAAACATCCTGTATACAATTCATGTGTACATGCCATACACATATACACACACACACACACACACACACACAGATAAGATGAAGTAACACCAGCTCCCATTCAAGGTCTTACATTGTGTAGTGTAGCAACATACATTTCCTAACACTAACATTTTTAAGTACATACTCTACAAAAGAAAGCAAATTCAGCACTTATATTTTCTGTACCTGATTTACTGCTCTGGCATTTTGCTGAACCCACTCTTTCAAGTTAAACACAGCTTTGCGTGAAACACACCTTTACTTTCTGTAAAGGACAATTATTTGTTTTCTCTAAGCTCTTGGATGTTCATGACAGGTGAGCATTTAACCAGTGGAAAGTCTTTATATGAATGGCTACATTTTCTCTAAGATCTCTACTTCGCTATTTTTGCATTTGGAGATTTTGCCTAGAAATGTTAGCACCGGTAGATACAGTGGGGCAAAAAGGTATTTAGTCAGCCACCAATTGTGCAAGTTCTCTCACTTAAAAAGATGAGAGAGGCCTGTAATTTTCATCATAGGTACACTTCAACTGTGACAGACAAAATGAGGAAAAAAAATCCAGAAAATCACATTGTAGGATTTTTAATGAATTTATTTGCAAATTATGGTGGAAAATAAGTATTTGGTCACATACAAACAAGCAAGATTTCTGGCTCTCACAGACCTGTTACTTCTTCTATAAGAGGCTCCTCTGTCCTCCACTCGTTACCTGTATTAATGGCACCTGTTTGAACTTGTTATCAGTATAAAAGACACCTGTCCACAACCTCAAACAGTCACACTCCAAACTCCACTATGGCCAAGACCAAAGAGCTGTCAAAGGACACCAGAAACAAAATTGTAGACCTGCACCAGGTTGGGAAGACTGAATCTGCAATAGGTAAGCAGCTTGGTTTGAAGAAATCAACTGTGGGAGCAATTATTAGGAAATGGAAGACATACAAGACCACTGATAATCTTCCACGATCTGGGGCTCCACGCAAGATCTCACCCCGTGGGGTCAAAATGATCACAAGAACGGTGAGCAAAAATCCCAGAACCACACGGGGACCTAGTGAATGACCTGCAGAGAGCTGGGACCAAAGTAACAAAGCCTACCATCAGTAACACACTACGCCGCCAGGGACTCAAATCCTGCAGTGCCAGGCGTGTCCCCCTGCTTAAGCCAGTACATGTTCAGGCCCGTCTGAAGTTTGCTAGAGAGCATTTGGATGATCCAGATGAGGATTGGGAGAATGTCATATGGTCAGATGAAACCAAAATATAACTTTTTGGTAAAAACTCAACTCGTCGTGTTTGGAGGACAAAGAACACCATACCTACTGTGAAGCATGGGGGTGGAAACATCATGCTTTGGGGCTGTTTTTCTGCAAAGGGACCAGGACGACTGATCCGTGTAAAGGAAAGAATGAATGGGGCCATGTATCGTGAGATTTTGAGTGAAAACCTCCTTCCATCAGCAAGGGCATTGAAGATGAAACGTGGCTGGGTCTTTCAGCATGACAATGATCCCAAACACACCGCCCGGGCAACGAAGGAGTGGCCGTAAGAAGCATTTCAAGGTCCTGGAGTGGCCTAGCCAGTCTCCAGATCTCAACCCCATAGAAAATCTTTGGAGGGAGTTGAAAGTCTGTGTTGCCCAGCGACAGACCCAAAACATCACTGCTCTAGAGGAGATCTGCATGGATGAATGGGCCAAAATACCAGCAACAGTGTGTGAAAACCTTGTGAAGACTTACAGAAAACGTTTGACCTCTGTCATTGCCAACAAAGGGTATATAACAAAGTATTGAGATAAACTTTTGTTATTGACCAAATACTTATTTTCCACCATAATTTGCAAATAAATAAATTTAAAATCCTACAATGTGATTTTCTGGATTTCTTTTTCTCATTTCGTCTGTCATAGTTGAAGTGTACCTATGATGAAAATTACAGGCCTCTCTCATCTTTTTAAGTTGGAGAACTTGCACAATTGGTGGCTGACTAAATACTTTTTTGCCCCACTGTACGAGGACAATGATGATCATCCAACTTACTGTGTTGGCAGTGGATCCCGTTGAAGCCGGTTGGACACTTGCAGACATAGCCTATGAACGTGTCGCCTCTGTAGGTTTCACTGATTTCACATATTCCTCTGTTGTGGCATGGGTTCGGATGGCACGGTCCTGAGTGGAGAAACAACAAACAGAAGGAGACAAAACACAGTCAACATTATCAAGGGGTATTTTGCCATTATAACTATTGACTAGATATGGATGCTTGAGCAAACATTATTACAGTAGTGATGCATTGCATCAGGTTGTGGTCCAGCCTTTTCCTTCAGAGAATCTCAGACTGACTTAATGAATCCAATACACTGAGTCTAAGTAAGAGGAAAGGCCTGGTGGGTAAATAGATGGATGGAGAGTAATTGATGAAGTGCCTGTCATTCCCAGAGCTAGCCACCTACGAACCATCCTGAGCTGCCCAGAGCTAGCCTCGTACGAACCATCCTGAGCTGCCCAGAGCTAGCCTCCTACGAACCATCCTGAGGTGCCCAGAGCTAGCCTCGTATGAACCATCCTGAGCTGCCCAAAGCTAGACTCCTACGAACCATCCTGAGCTGCCCAGAGCTAGCCTCGTACAAACCATCCCGAGCAGCCCAAGGCACGGAGGCTGCACTAATGATCCTGGAATACCCCCCACTAGGAAAGCAGCATTTACTAAGATAACATAGCGTAGAGTTCAGCCTGTTTAACTGCAATGAAGCCAAGAAATACGCCCACACAACAAAACACACATTAAATAAGCAAAGCTGAAATCTCAATAAGAGGAAAACATATTTTCTTTGAAAGTGCCTGGTCTGTCTCAGTTGATGATGATTAATAACTTGGTTATCACGCTCGTCTTTTCCCAGGCCTTTTCTATTTTTCCAATTCAGTTTTGCTACAATGTCATTTCTTAGGGAATAATAATGACAGCAAAGGCTTGGACTCAAAGTTATTACAAGCAAACACTTATGACACAGCAATATGTCACTGCACTGACAGTGCCTTCAACATGGTGCCATAACACTGCCATCTAAAACCTCTCACCGACGACTACTACCTGCAGTGTGGGCCAAATGTAAATGACAAGGCCTCGATGAAGGCTTATTGGATTCATAACTCACAGCCTGCCAATAGCTCCCTCATGTTTTAAACAACGAGGTGTAGAACTGCCTGGATGCTGTCAAAACTTCCCAGTTGGAGTGTGATGGCAAAACTTTTATAATCTCTCACAGGGAAGATATTAATGCAAATAACTTTGAAGGGATGGGGGAATCGACTATCAAATTATGTTGTATAAAGCTGTGATTTACTTACTTGGCAGAGACTTAAACATCAATTAGATCTATTTTATATCCAGGAGGGTAGTAGCATCGCCCGTTCACAATTAATTTATCTTGACCGAGAAGGCTTATAGTTACGTATTGGCTCAATACATATTTAACCATGGGATATTAAATAAAACAACTTGAGCCAATATTCAGTGCTTCAAAGGATATGAAAACACGTCTAGGGTCCCGTCTAGGGACTGGTCCTGTGTCAAATATTTTTTTTCCAACTTAGAAATAAATTGTCTTTTGTATTTTTTTTTAAATTGTTGACAGGCATAACTGCCTTTTGATAGGTCACTTATTCTATTTCCCTTGTCTTCAGTAACACCCACAATGGAAGAGATGACAGGTCTCAGGGTTAGATTCATGTCGTCGCTCTCACATCGATAGATGAAGGACCAATTTCATCACAATTGCTAGTGTCCAGTCAACACCCAAACAGTCTACTTTCTCATCTGCTTATCCTCAGTCACAAGAAAAGAGTAGCAACGTCACAACATCATAGAGATCCAGGGCAGAATCAGTCTTTAGAATGAACACAAGCTAGCTTATTGCTACATGTTGTTGGCAGTGGCACGCCGTTGCATATGAATTGCAAACGAGGGTAACCCTATCAAAGTCAAGCCCATTCCGCCTCGCTCCTGTATCAGTATTAATGAGACTTGTGGATAATTAGTTGAACAGAGGAAAGTATAATAGCTTTCACAAAGGTCTTGCTCTCTAAGGAGGAGGAGAGGGTGTCAGGCGTCAGGGCTGTTTTGACGTGACGATCTATAACGGCACAAAGGAACACTGAAAGCCTCTCTAATGGAGAATGCATCCCTGCACAAAGCACAGCCACAGCAGAGCGAGAGAGAGAGAGGCGGTCTATATTAACACACTGTCCTTTGAGACTTCACCCTGCTAAAACGTTATTTGTCCTACGACGTTGTTCTCTTTGCTGTCGGTGTGTGTGTGTTGAAAAGAGGTTGGGGGCTTTGCTGTGCGAATGTCAGCCACTGTAGTCTTGTGTGCGCTAGCCCTTGGTCCGTGATAGATGTGTGCCACGCAACGCCTGCGCGAGTCCCGCGATTTCCTTTTGGGCTGAAAAGAGAGCCCAATCAATCAACGGTGAAAACCTGATGAGTGGTTAAACACAGAAAAGCGTCCTGTTTCCTCTAAGATCAATCACCAAAGGCTGACATTTTCGGTGGGTCGGGTACAGTCAAGCCCCTAAATCCTATTTGGCAGGTTTTAGGAACATTACCTTATTCCGATGCCAGGGGATTGTATATTTACCCAGCTAAATGTCATTAGACCAAGGGATAAACTATATAAACTGAGTATACAAAACATTAGGTCTACATTTACATAACACCTGCTCTTTCCATGGCATAGACTGACCAGGTGAATCCAGGTGAAAGCTATGATCCCTTACTGATTTCACCGGTTAAATTACTTCAATCAGTGTAGGTGGATTTAAGTACCTTCGAACGGGGTATGGTAGTAGGTGACAGGCGCACCGGTTTGAGTGTTTCAAGAACTGCACCGCTGCTGTGTTTTTCAAGCTCAACAGTTTACCGTGTGTATCAATAATTATCCACCACCCAAAGGACATCCAGCCAAGTTGACACAACTGTAGGAAGATTTGGAGTCAACATGGGCCAGCATCCCTGTGGAACGCGTTCCAACACCTTGTACAGTCCATGCCCCTGACGAATTGAGGCTGTTTTGAGGGCAAAAGGGGGTGTAACTCAATATTAGGAAGGTTTTCCTAATGTTTTGTACACTCAGTGTACATTAAAGACCTCAATCTAAACTCCTCAGTCAACTCCGTATACAGTCTACCAACGACCATGCACCTTTAAAGCTGATTAATCATATTTGAGCACAGGCATTGAGCCGCACTTGGCTATGTTACTGGAATTTTCCCCCTGTGGTTTTTCCCCTTCTTGGTATTTCATTTTTCTCATCCAGCATTTCTCGATGTCTTACTATATACGTTCCACATGCATATGCCGCAAAAATCAGCTGTAAAGTGCATCTTTCAACCAACAATGTTGTTCACATTTAAAGTGTCTCAGCAACCTGAGGAATGCTTAACATTACAGCCTCCAGGACATCTTAATACTTACACCTTGATTACAATCTCTGGTGGTCCCACAAAATGGAGTCGAGTGGTGGAGGGGGCAGATTGAACCAACCACTGTGGTTGGCAGATCATCAGCATGATTACCTTTTATTTACAGTCACAGAATACTCAGAGAAGCTGGCACCCCCCACCCTAACTGTGACTTCACAGAACCTCAACCCTCAACCATCCCCCATCCTGACCCCTATATCAGGGCCGGTAGAGAGGAACCCTCCCCCATCACCACACTTGTTAGAGCACATCATTTCCAGTGTCCTCATTTTGAATCAGCTGTGCAAAAAGCAAAATGTGCACCCAGGGTGCCCCTGGACCGAGTTTGGGAAACCCTGCATTAGAGGACTGAGTTACATTGAGGACAGTGGATATAGAGCCTGACTAACAGAAATGACTGCCAACCCAATAAACCCACAAGGGACAGTGTACATATCTATGTCTTGAGATACATAATTGAGCTTGTAGTCCTAAAAAACAGAAATGAGTTACCTCTGGTTAGTTCAGCCATTCCTTTTCTTTGTAAAACATTTTTTTTTTGCTTACGGCACCTGGTATTCCCAGGGGGTTTCCCATCCCAGTACTAACCAGGCCTGACCCTGAACAGGCATGATCAGGGTGGTATGGCCACATGCGTATTTTTTATTTATTTTTTACCCTGTTTTCTCCCTGAATTAGATCCCTTGGCTCATCTCTGCAACTCCTTAATGGCCTTGGAGAGGCAAAGGTCAAGTCATGCGTACTCCAAAACACTACCCGCCTGGCCGTCTACTTCATATCACACTGCTCGCTTAACACGGATGTTAGCCGCAACAATGTGTTGGAGGAAACACTGATCGACTGACGACCGGGGTCAGCTTGCAGGCGCCCGGCACTGTCTAAAAGAGTCACTAGAGCACGATGAGCCAAGGAAAGCCCCACCGGCCAAACCCTCCCCTACCCCGGACAGCACTAGGCCAATTCTGCGCCGTCCTATGGGGCTCCCAGTGATGGCCGGTTGTGACAAAGCCTGGGATCAAACCCCAGGCTGTAGTGACGCCTTAGCACTGCAGTGCTGTGCTTTTGACTGCTGCGCCACCCAGGACCAGCAATTCCTATGGAGGAACATTTGGAAAAAATGTATGGTCTGAAAAGGCCAACAAAGTACAGTAAAGATATACATCAAATGTCATTTGTTACGCACTGTGAACCCTCAGTCCTTTAAATTGTGTGTATTTGCCACTTGCATGCATTCATGGGTGGTAAATTAGGAAGTTCTAATTCAGATTCTCTGCTCTAAATGTATACTTGGTGAGATGGCAGAGGGCTCTAACGTTGGCCTGATTATGTCACTTCCTTTTATTTGACACTGCTTCTTCAGCCCACCCTTCCCAGTGCTCTCTGATAGCAACTGGCATGGGTCCACATTAAGGGACAGTAGCCTTCTCAGCAGTACACATCCTGTGATGCTTTTAGTAAGTCCTTTCCTCTTTACCTTTCTATCTGTACATGTCCTTGCACCCTGCCATGACGAAATAGATCAGACACATTGACATTTGACAATGACAGACGAATGCACATAAAAGGCACATCAAAGACGTAAGACAGAACTGCCTAAGACTCCGGCATGTCAAATATATCTCCCAGGGAGGTCAAGACAAAATACACCATTCAAGACGTTGACAGAAGAGGAAGAGAAGGAAAGACTAGTCAGACCATGGAAATGTCACAACAGCGGCAGAGGGGACCTTGGAAGAAAGTACTTCCTGTTTTGACCATGTGAGCCAATCAAACCTAATTAGGCCTGAGCCAATCAGATGAAGGCTGCTCCAGGAGAAGAGTCGCCCCAACGGGGTGGTCAACGAAAGTTCGCTGGCATAAGTCTCTCCATAATACAGTCAGGCATTGACTGATTCACTTATTATTGGCAATGCATAGGCCCTTATCATGCATTGGACATTCTGTGAATCTGGAGAAGTCATGAATGCCCAGCTCGTAATGGAATGAAAGAAATCCTGTGCTTCATTCCATAAAGAGTTTTGTTAACCAGTCAAGCTCATATGACTACATCGAGGTCTGTCAAGCACATTTCCAAAAAGGAAGAAAGTACGGGAGGAAAAGCTACAACAAAGAGATGCATAGAGGAAGTTAAAAGGTCATGGTGTTTTCCCTTTTCTTTCATCCAATAAATACAGGGAATGTGATCCCATACAAGGTTACCCCAATAGAGATATTAATATTCACAGAAAAAGCCCCAGCTGACTCCTCTTATGCACCTCTGTGCAGAACACAAACACGGCTTCTTTCCTAACAGTTAATTAATAATAAGGGCCGAGCCTCATATGTCAGCACTGCTTCACGTCAGGCATTGGAAATAAAGCAGCACATAATTATGTGTGAAAAAGTGATCTGTTAAACATCAGTAACATGATTTAAATAGTGTATTAGACTGAATGGAGATCATACTGCCATTATGTGGACAAATCTGCAATAAGGCTAAATTAGCATTAGTACGTATAAGGTATTACTCACACACTTTAACTAATAAGAGGACGAAAATGCTGTGCCAAGCTTTTCACTTCAGCTTCACAGTACCTTTTTTCAAACATCACAGTGGAATCGTAGAGATGATTCTATGCAGATTTAAAGAGAATGGAATTGGCTACTTTAGGAGCACCATTATGCATACTGTAAAGAAGCTCGCACTGTGCAAGAACTTACCCTGAATGTATCGAAATTGTGATGAGCTTTTAGCATGTCAATGTCTGAGTGGTCCAGGTCTAAGAGTAGAGCACAGAAATGCAGTATGGCCATATATAAAGTGCTACTTCACCCAGAAAGGGTAACATAATGGCCAACCAGTGCCCATTAAACCTGCAACTCCACTTCCCGTTTACAAAAAGAGCCATAGTGCATTCGGAAAGAATTCAGACCCCTTCCCTTTTTCCACATTTTGTTACGTTACAGAATTAATCTAAAATGGATTAAATACTTTTTCCCCCTCATCAATCTAGACACAGGATTTTATACTTTTTTTCAAACTTCTTAAAAATATAAAACTGAAATAACTTATTTATATACTGTAAGTATTCAGACCCTTTGCTATGAGACTCGAACATGAGCTTAGAAGCATCCTGTTTCCATTGATCATCCTTGATATGTTTCTACAACTTGATTGTAATCCACCTGGGTTAAATTCAATTAATTGGTCATGATTTGGAAAGGCACACACCTGTCTATATAAGATCCCACAGTTGAAAGTGCATGTCAGAGCAGAAACCAATCCATGAGGTCGAAGGAATTGTCCGGTAGAGTAGCCAGACGGCAGCAGTAAAAGGGTACATGACAGCCCGCTTAAAGTTTGCCAAAAGGTACCTAAAGGATTCTCAGACCATGAGAAACAAGATTCTCTGGTCTGATGAAACCAAGATTGAACTATTTGGCCTGAATGCTAAGCGTCTCGTCCGGAGGAAACCAGGCACCATCCCTACGGTGAAGCATCGTGGTGGCAGCATCATACTGTGGGGATGTTTTTCAGTGGCAGGGACTGGGAGACTAGTCAGGATCGAGGGAAAGATGAACGGAGAAAATTACAGAGAGATCCTTGATGAAAACCTGCTCCAGAGTGCTCAGAAACTCACACTGGGGCGAAGGTTCACCTTCCAACTGGAAAATGACCCTAAGCACACAGCCAAGACAACGCAGGAGTGGCTTCGGGACAAGCCTCTGAATGTCCTTGAGTGGCTCAGCCAGAGTTCGGATTTAAACCTGATCGAACATCTCTGGAGAGACCTGAAAATAGCTGTGCAGTGATGCTCCCCATCCAACCTGACAGAGCTTGAGAGGGTCTGCAGAGAAGAATGGGAGAAACTCCCCAAATACAGTTGTGCCAAGCCTGTAGCTTCATACCCAAGAAGACTCAAGGCTGTAAATGCTACCAAAGGTGTTTCAACAAAGTCCGAAGTAAAGGGTCTGAATACTTGAGTAAATGTGATATTTTAGTTTTTTTGCAAAAATTTCTAAAAACCTGTTTTTGCTTTGTCATTCTGGGGTATTGTTTGTAGATTTATGAGGGTGAACAACGATTGCATCCATTTTAGAATAAGGCTGTAACGTAAACATTTGTGGAAAAAGTCAAGGGCTCTGAATACTTGCCGAATGCACAGCACATTATTCATGTATTACACAAGTGTATGGTGACTAATAAGGCCCTCACAAGCGAAATAATGAATGCTCCCTTACCACATATTAAAAATGCATATCAAATTCATCGTTAAATAAAACCAGTGCAAACGGGTATTGCAGTAATTAAAAATAATGTGTATTTCGTATCCAATAAAGAGAAGAGATACTGTTACGTTCCCCAGTTTCTGCGTTGTTGTGGTTTTGTATGTGTGTGTATTTCAGAAAATGGCTTCCTGGATTCCTAAGCAGCTGATTGGTCGACCCCATCGCTGATTGGAGATCTGACCCCTCCCTCTCGTCAGGGGATACAGCTGTCTCTTCAATTACCAACTCCTTCTCCAGCTTGATAAAAGCCAGTTTTCCTCCCTCAGGGAGGAGAGCTTCTTTTTATGTCCTGTGTTGGTTGTTGTGGCGGTCAGTAAAAGCTTTGTTGCTATTATTTTGTAGCTGCTCCTTCAGAGGTATCTGTATGCCAATAGGACTTAATGTTTTTGGTTAATGAAATTGTTCACGTAAATTATTGGTATACTATTATGTTTCATTTGTTCCCAGGGAGGGAAGGGGAACGCACCTTGGGAGCGTTTAGGAAAGAGGCCATACATAACCCGTAGTATTTAATCTGTCTATGCACACTAGGTCAGACCTGGGCGGACCACCCCCGGTATTTTGGTTAGCACGCCAGGTGGTGCTAAAAGTTAGGAAAGGAGTGGGAAGGCAGGTAAGGTAGGAGAGAGGATTCCTTAACTTTGACTTGCTTTGGTTCCGTCCAGCCCCTTTTCCCCTTATTACCGTGTTTAGGAATAATAAATTCCCTATAAACTGTATTTTTCTCTGCCTCTGTCGTCTTTCCCTGCACCTACGATCACATACTTTTTTCACTCCACAGGGAGTTAAGATGTAGTGGGGTGTTGCGTTCCCTCCTCCAAGAGGCGTATGTAACAGATACTGTATGTCCTGATGTCCATAAAATTGCAGATAATTTCTGAAGCTGTCGTCGAATGCTATACAAATGTGTCCCACTTAGTTTTGTTAAGCACTGCTTGATATTACAACATTACAAAATCATATTTCTCCCCAATTCTGTGATACATATATAGTACCAGTCAAAAGTTTGGACACACCTACTCATTCAAGGGTTTTTCTTTATTTATACTATTTTCTACATTGTAGAATATTAGTGAAGACATCAAAACTATGAAATAACACATATGGAATCATGTAGTTACCAATAAAGTGTAAAAATATCCAAATATATTTTAGATTCATCCATTGATGGCTACTTTGCCTTGATGACAGATTTGCACACGTTTGGCATTCTCTCAACCAGCTTCACCTGGAATGCTTTTCCAATAGTCTTGAAGGAGTTCCCACATATGCTGAGCACTTGTTGGCTGCTTTTCCTTCACTGCGGTCCAACTCATTCCAAACCATCTCAATTGGGTTGAGGTTGGGTGATTGTGGTGGCCAGGTCATCTGATGTAGCACTCCATCACTCTCATTCTTGGTCAAATAGCCCTCACACAGCCTGGAGGTCTGTTGGGTCATTGTCCTGTTGAAAAACAAATAATAGTCCCACTAAGCATAAACCAGATGGGATGGCGTATTGCTGTAGAATTCAAGTGTCCCTTGAATTCTAAATAAATCACAGACAGTGTCACCAGCAAAGCACCCCCACACCATCACATCTCCTCCTTAAAGATTCACAGTGTGAACCACAAATGCATAGATTATCCGTTCACCTACTCTGCGTCTCAAAAAGACATGGCGGTTGGAACCAAAAATCTCACATTTGGACTCATCAGACCAAAGGACAGATTTCCACCGGTCTAATGTCCATTTCTCGTATTTCTTGACCCATGCAAGTCTTTTCTTCTTATTGGTGTCCTTTAGTAGTGGTTTCTTTGCAGCAATTTGACCATGAAGGCCTGTTTTATTCAGTTTCCTCTGAACAGTTGATGTTGAGATGTGTCTGTTACTTGAACTCTGTGAAGCACTTATTTGGACTGCAATTTCTGAGGCTGGTAGCTCTAATGAACTTATCTTCTGCAGCAGAGGTAACTCTGGGTCTTCCTTTCCTGTGGCGGTCCTCATGAGAGCCAGTTTCATCACAGCAATTGATGGTTTTTGTGACTACACTTGAAGAAACTTTTAAAGTTCATGAAATGTTCCGGATTGACTGACCTTCATGTCTTAAAGTAATGATGGACTGTCATTTATCTTTACTTATTTGAGCTGTTCTTGCCATAATACGGAATAGTTATTTTACCAAATAGGGCTATCTTCTGTATACCACCCCTACCTTGTCACAACACAACTGATTGGCTCAAAGAAATTCCACAAATGTACTTTTAACAAGGCACATCTGTTAATTGAAATGCATTCCCGGTGACTACCTCATGAAGCTGGTTGAGAAAAGAGTGTGCAAAGCTGTCATCAATGCAAAGGGATGATACTTTGAAGAATCTCAAATATAATGTTTTTATTTGTTTGACACTTTTTGGTTCCATAAGTGTTATTTCATAGTTTTGATATCTTCACTACTATTGTTTCTACAATGTAGAAAATAGTAAAAATAAAGAAAAACCCTAAAATGAGTAGGTGTATCCAATCTTTTGACTGGTACTGTACATTTTCATGGTTTTTATTTCACTCTGGGGTCAAACATGCACATTTTGTTTTTTACAAGTACAGGATTCTTTCCACATAGATATATTCACACAACTAAAGGCTGTGAAGGCTGTGTTGCCTGGATGAAGGCTGTGTTGCCAGGATGAAGGCTCTGCATCACTTCCAATCCCCCATTTATTTTTTGCAAATATATTCATTCATATATATATATATATATATATATATATATATACACACACACACAGAGTTTAAGTCATTAAAACTCGTTTTTCAACCACTCCACAAATGTCTTGTCAAAATTCACCAAACTTATTGTGGGAAGCTTGTGGAAGGCTACACGAAATGTTTGACCCAAGTTTTTGGCAATGCTACCAAATACTAATTGAGTGTATGTAAACTTCTGACCCACTGGGAATGTGATGAAAGAAATAAAAGCTGAAATAAATCAAGGACATTTCTAAGTGACCCCAAACTTTTGAACGGGAGTGTACATTTTATGAACACAGTATATTTTAATTTTGTTTTTGCTCCTGTCTTTCCTCTTACCCTCAACCTCTTCCATCTATTTCTGATGACCATCCGGTTTGATTTCTATTTGCCATATCTTTCAAACTGTGCTCTTTCACAAAAGTTATTAACCTATATACGTTTTACGGGCACAGTATGTTTTACATTAGTTATGTTGTTGTTATTAGTCCCAACCTTCAGCTCCATTCAACCCCAGTCTATGGACAAGGTATGCCAGCAATCCATCCTGTTATACACCATATGCTAATAATAAGTGCATCAAATAACATGAGCCAGCTGCTTGGGGAAGCGTGAGGACAATATCACAGAAATGCTTATGGAGGTACACTAACCAGAGTTTTTTATTTTATTTATTTTTTATTTAACCTTTATTTAACTAGGCAAGTCAGTTAAGAACAAATACTTATTTACAACGACGGCCTACACCGGCCAAACCCGGGTGACGCTGGGCCAATTGTGAGCCGCTCTATGGGACTCCCAATCAAGGCCGGTTGTGATACAGCCTTTAGTTTCTTTCTCTCTTTGAACAAACATACATCCCTTGCCATACACTCCACAGACTCTAAACAGGCATTGAACCAATCAGAGATGTGTTGTTCTCCCTTGCAACAGAGAATTTCACGGAACAAATGTTTATCATTGGCGGACAACATAGATTCCCGAAGTTTGAGAACTTGAAACCACTTTGGCCCAGAACCCTGCCAAACAACCAACCATGTCCACAATATTTGATCATGCAAATATGAATGAAAGAATGAAACTCATGTAAGTAAGCCTATAATTGAGGGATATACAGTGAAGGAAAAAAGTATTTGATCCCCTGCTGATTTTGTACGTTTGCCCACTGACAAAGAAATGATCAGTCTATAATTTTAATGGTAGGTTTATTTGAACAGTGAGAGACAGAATAACAACAAAAAAATCCTGAAAAACGCATGTGAACATTTTTATAAATTGATTTGCATTTTAATGAGGGAAATAAGTATTTGACCCCTCTGCAAAACATGACTTAGTACTTGGTGGCAAAACCCTAGTTGGCAATCAAAGAGGTCAGACGTTTCTTGAAGTTGGCCACCAGGTTTGCACACATCTCAGGAGCGTGTTCCACTCCTCTTTGCAGATCTTCTCCAAGTCATTAAGGTTTCGAGGCTGACGTTTGGCAACTCAAACCTTCAGCTCCCTCCACAGATTTTCTATGGGATTAAGGTCTGGAGACTGGCTAGACCACTTAAGGACCTTAATGTGCTTCTTCTTGAGCCACTCATTTGTGGCCGTGTGTTTTGGGTCATTGTCATGCTGGAATACCCATCCACGACCCATTTTCAATGCCCTGGCTGAGGGAAGGAGGTTCTCACCCAAGATTTGACGGTACATGGCCCCGTCCATCATGCGGTGAAGTTGTCCTGTCCCCTTAGCAGAAAAACACCCCAAAAGCATAATGCTTCCACCTCCATGTTTGACGGTGGGGATGGTGTTATTGGGGTCATAGGCAGCATTCCTCCTCCTCCAAACACGGCGAGTTGAGTTGATGCCAAAGAGCTCCATTTTGGTCTCATCTGACCACAACACTTTCACCCAGTTGTCCTCTGAATCATTCAGAAGTTCATTGGCAAACTTCAGACGGGCATGTATATGTGCTTTCTTGAGCAGGGGGACCTTGTGGGCGCTGCAGGATTTGTCCTTCACGGCATAGTGTGTTACCAATTTTTCTTGGTGACTATGGTCCCAGCTGCCTTGAGATCATTGACAAGATCCTCCCGTGTAGTTCTGGGCTGATTCCTCACCGTTCTCATGATCATTGCAACTCCACGAGGTGAGATCTTGCATGGAGCCCCAGGCCGAGGGAGATTGACAGTTTTTTTGTGTTTCTTCCATTTGCGAATAATCGCACCAACTGTTGTCACCTTCTCACCAAGCTGCTTGGTGATGGTCTTGTAGCCCATTCCAGCCTTGTGTAGGTCTACAATCTTGTCCCTGACATCCTTGGAGAGCTCTTTGGTCTTGGCCATGGTGGAGAGTTCGGAATCTGATTGATTGATTGCTTCTGTGGACAGGTGTCTTTTATATAGGTATCAAACTGAGATTAGGAGCACTCCCTTTAAGAGTGTGCTCCTAATCTCAGCTCGTTATCTGTATAAAAGACACCTGAGAGCCAAAAATCTTTCTGATTGAGAGGGGGTCAAATACTTATTTCCCTCATTAAAATGCAAATCAATTTATAAAATTGTTCACATGCGTTATTCTGGATTTTTTTGTTGTTATTCTGTCTCTCACTGTTCAAATACACCTACCATTAAAATTATAGACTGATAATTTTTTTGTCAGTGGGCAAACGTACAAAATCAGCAGGGGATCAAATACTTTTTTCCTTCACTGTATTACATTTTTTATTTTACCTTTATTAACTAGGCAAGTCAGTTAAGAACAAATTGTTATTTTCAATGACAGCCTAGGAGTAGTGGGTTAACTGCCTTGTTCAGGGGCAGAACGACTGATTTTTACCTTGTCAGCTCGGGGATTTGATCTTGCAACCTTTCAGTTACTAATCCAACAGCTCTAACCACTAGGCTACCTGCCAGAGTCAAGACGGTAGGAGTGATTATTCCATTAGATTCTTCCTTTTTTTGAGAATGCTCTTCTATAAAAAAAAGCCTCAATAAACATTCTACACATTATTCTTACTTGAAAATAGCTATGAGTCAGGGTAGTTAGTGAGTGGAAAACATCCCACCCCTGTATGAGTTCATATCATTAGCTCTGAACTAAAAGCATCACGTAAACATCATTGGTAAAAAGTTAAAAGAAAACATAATTTAAACATCATTTTTTGGTCACTAGGGTTTAACCGGGTCGGGTCTAGGTCTGGTTGTCGTCGGGTCAGTTTGGGTCCGGGTCTGATTGTCCTCAAGTCCGTTCAGGTCAGGGTCCAACGTTTTGGGCCAGAGAAGACCTCTAGTTAGTGTGTGTGTGTGTGTGTGTGTGTGTGTGTGTGTGTGTGTGTGTGTGTGTGTGTGTGTGTGTGTGTGTGTGTGTGTGTGTGTGTGTGTGTGTGTGTACACGTATGTTTCAGAAGGTGAGAGAGTGGGAGAGTGGTTGAATGGATACAGGAAAGGTCATATTATGATTGTACTGATGATGGGTAGAACACGCATACACACACACACACACACACACAAATGAGGGGAACACAAGTTACCAATTGTAGAAATACCCCACCTGCTGAAGTCAGCTCCTCACCATCTACTGCTGTAGAGACAGAGGGAGGGGAGGAAGGGAGCAAAAGAGAGAGCAGTTAGACTTTCAAATAATACTACTAAAGGGTAACTATAAAGGCTTTAATGGTATAATACTACTAAAGGGTAACTATAAAGGATTTAATGGTATAATACTACTAAAGGGTAACTATAAAGGCTTTAATGGTATAATACTACTAAAGGGTAACTATAAAGGCTATAATGGTATAATACTACTAAAGGGTAACTATAAAGGATTTAATGGTATAATACTACTAAAGGGTAACTATAAAGGCTTTAATGGTATAATACTACTAAAGGGTAACTATAAAGGCTTTAATGGTATAATACTACTAAAGGGTAACTATAAAGGATTTAATGGTATAATACTACTAAAGGGTAACTATAAAGGTTTTAATGGTATAATACTACTAAAGGGTAACTATAAAGGCTTTAATGGTATAATACTACTAAAGGGTAACAATAAAGGCTTTAATGGTATAATAATACTAAAGGGTAACTATAAAGGCTTTAATGGTATAATACTACTAAAGGGTAACTATAAAGGCTTTAATGGTATAATACTACTAAAGGGTAACTATAAAGGCTTTAATGGCATAACTCCAGTAACTCCATCACAACGCAATAGCATGCATACTGTATGATATAACAGGTGAGCGGGTGACAATCAACCAGACAGTAACACAGAAAAAACTAAAATGTACACAATGCCATCATGAAATGTTAGCGCTTGGCCAAACTCCGTCCTCCCCAAGGCCCCCATGGATAAAACACTGGCTACTGGCCTCTGACTAATGTGGACTCATCATTCTGGACCAGTGTACAGTAGGATTACTTTGTGAGGCATACACGGCCGAATCCCCCTCCTAATCCGATTCCTATGCCATGGGTGAGTGGCAGGGCTGAGGGCTGGGCTGTCTCCCATTGTTATCACAGCTCTCTATCTCTACCCCCAACATAAGCTAGAGCAGGCCTGCCTCAAACACACAGACACACACCCAGCCAGACACACACCCAGCCAGACACAAGGAGAGGAGTTACTGTATATACTGTAATGCTGTTGTTTTCCCTGACTTTGTGGCAACTACCATGTTATGTTTCTTGATGTAAACATGAGGTTGCAATCTAAGCAGAGTCTGAATATTTTAGGGGTTGAGGGCCTGTCTAACAATAAGGAGAGTTAGGATTACTTTTCATGTGCAGAGAGAGAGAGAGAGGGAGAGCTATGCAGAGTTCAACATTTGCCTCCAATACTATTTGCTAAAGTTGCTACCGTTGGGTCCCCTCAAACACCGGGATACCAGGCCATGTAGAACTCACACACTGTCTGTCTCTTTGTTCGTTAATCGCCAACCTGCCTCTAAGCCTACTACTAGTCTGAAGTGGCTCCTAGAGAGCGAGCGCCAGTGAAGGTTGTGCAGCGCCTCTCATCATTTGGTTTCTTCCTTTTAGGGGGTGCTTTCATTGTTTACCAGAAATACTGATGTTTATGCAAATGTCGATGAACGTGTTAATTGTTGGCCATTGTTATGTCAAGTGTGCAATAGTATTGCCTGTGAAGTGTAGCGAAATGTGAAGTGTAACCTTTTCGTTAAAAAGATTGGCTACCAGTTTAAATGTGTGAATGGTTTGTGCCAGGCTAAGGCAGGTCCTGTGATGTCCATTCTCTTCTCTAACTGTCATTACCTTAGAGTCCAAGGTGTATGAATTCAGAGACAGACTGGATATACTTAGCCATTCTTGAATG